>OX336391.1:482349495-482974495 GCA_946902985.2 Meconema thalassinum
AACAACAGCATGCACGCGAACGTGCGACCAAAAATGATGCACACTCTGAAGCGATAAGGAGGCAGAGTTGGAACTTAAACCCTAAATAAATAGCATTGCTGGGATTTACAATTTCGTTGGAGTTCATTCATTTTAGAAGCATGAGGCATCTTGATCATCAGCCCCATGTAGTTGGGTAGGTGTTGGACGTGTCTCTTGACCTGTATTGATGTGACGACTGTAGTAGTGTGTGTAACTGTACAGGGTCATCGAAAAATAATGCCAACATTTAAAAAAATCGATAGCACAGAAACCCTTTATGTTAAAGTGGATATGTTACATGCTTTAAGCACTGGATCTAATAGCGCGCGTAAATTCATGTTGGCAACAATGTCATGCATGTATTGGACAGAAATAATCTGAAATAATATGATCTATTGTTGTGCCAATTTTGAATGAAATCCATTAGTTGTATAGAAGTTACATGCATTTTAAAATGGGACCTATCAGCAGGCTTAGAATCGTGTTGGCAGCACTGACGTATATAACTTACTCCAAATTAATATAGAATGTCAGGTACTATACGTGTGCATAGTTTAAAGCTGTCGGCTTGCATACTTTCTGAAATATTGGTATTTGGATAAAAGAAATTGAGAGCATTTATTAACAGTTGGCAGCCCTGGTGGCTCTTAAGAATACGCTCAGTCATATCTGTTTATGTACACGTAGCATATACGAAATTTGGTTGAATTCCAATTGATAGTGTAGACGTTATATGCATTTAAAAATTGGAGATATCAGCAGGCTTATAATAATTTTGGCAACACTGCCATGTGTGACCTCCTGGAAATTAAACTGAAATATTATTATCTATACGTGTGCCAAAATTTCAAATAGCTCCCATTCATACCTTCCAAGATATCCAACATGGAGCTCAAATTTCAACTGCGATTTTTCAGCAGTTGGTAGCACTGACATCATTTTCAAATACTGCATTGAGATATTCAGGTATAGATCTTTATTCCCACCAAATTGTATTTTGATTGCTGCAGCCGTTTAGGAGTTAATAGGGGGACACACACACACAGCCAGCTAGGGAGACAGACACACATTTGCCCGGATCGATCTCATAAGTCTACTTTTTCCCCCTCATTTTTGCAAAATGTGAAAAGTAGGTTAAAAAATAATAAAATAAATATAAAAAAGAAGTCGAAATGTAATGTCAGAAAACTGTATCATAATGAAAGGCATTAAAGTACTACTTTTCATTATGATACAGTTTCTCCAACCAATCAGAGCTCCGGTGTTTCATTCATTGACCAATTAGGTAAGGATAGCTTCGCACATGCGCTCAAAATGCAACATGTCGGACATGAATTAGATTATTAGAAAGTTGACAATGCAAAGGATATTGGATCAACCATTGTAGTTACAATCCCAAACACAAAGACAAAATCAGCACGAACCTTTACGGTAACAGTAAAATACTATGAACCCTCGGACGCTCACGCTAGTAATAGATACAAAGTTATTCGCGCGGGCTACATATGTAGCCCAAACAGTTATTCGATCTGATGGACTTGCACACGTTATTTTTGGTGTTAAGTTAAATAATATGATAAATAGTAATATATAGAAGTATTCTAAGCTAAATTTGAGGATTTTATGTAGGCTTTTAATTTCATATGGAGAGAAAATTCAAACCTAAGGAGAAAAATCAATTTTATCGTACATCTTCGGTAAAAATCCAAAAGAAATAAAGTTAATGGAAATAGAACTCTTAAATTTTTGTTATGTAAACCTAAATACTTACATTAGTATGTATTTGGATTGGAATTAAACAAAAATAATAATAAGTGAGATAATTTCCTTAGAAAAACTGCACTAATTATGAACAATTTCAGTATTTTCATTTATTTTTTTCTCGAATTTCTGAACTTTAGTTTTGCCCTTTTGGCTACCATCTATAGCGCAAGAAATCCATAAGCATGCTCACTCACATTTGTCACCCAAGCCTTCAGTGCAAATGGACACAATGCTCAAAGAAGATTTGAATTGCACTTTGCTTTGCATCTGTTCCTTGTTGATTTATCCCTTCCTTGTCCACACAAGAAATAACAGCCTACTTTATTTCCACTACACTCAACCTATAAGTACTTTCATCTAATCAGTGACTGATTTGAAAGACATCTATATGGCTGACTCCTGTGAGGTAACGTTTCCTTTGTACGATCAATTCTGAAACAGCTATGCTCGCGCGGGCTACTATTGTAGCCCAGATGACTTCTAATGCATCTGGAGTCAGTTTGGTGCAATTAGTTCAGTCGGAAACACACCCGTCTGTTAAATACAGCATCAAAAGGCAGCTACAGAGGAAAGTTTTGATAGTACCAACCATTGACCAAAGGGATGGGAAACATTAATCATATCTCTCTTAATAGACACAATATCAAAACCGTACAAAATGGACAATATTCCCCTAATAATTACCTAAAACTTTTGTCTGAAAGAATTTTTGATATGACCCACCATTACGCCAAGGGGTGAGCAAAATGATTTCGGAATTAGAAGAAAATGCCAACAGCCATCAATGGTTGCCAAGACAACGCTACAAAATTGATGAGGGACGAGCCATCAGAGGTAGCAATGACAACGCCATTACACGAGATCACATTCAGTTTTCCATCTGACTCTGTGGGAAGTGGCTTCGGTGACGTAACTGGTAGCATGCTGAATTTCTATGCCGAAGGTCACGGGCTCAACGCCGGCCGAAGTCGTCAGATTTTATAAGAGCGCTAAAATTCCTCAGTATGCTTTCCTTTGGAGGGGAAGTTCCAACTTTCGTTGCGAGTTGCTGGTTGCAGTTGCATCTAGTAGCCAAGTTCACAGCTAGGTGTCGTTGAAGGTAGTATTTGGTAGCAAAATTAGGAGCTACTACTTGAAATTGACCGTCTGCAGTCCTTACCTGAATTACAGACTAATACGGCCATCACAATTAACACCATTTATCAGACAGATTCTTCACACACCCAAAGTACACGGGGCTACATGACCACGTTGTCGCAGGCCCTAAACTGAGGAACCAACCAACATCTCTGCGCGAGTTAAAATTTTGCGTCAAGAAGTAACAGACCATTAGATATTACACATCAGTGTCGAAGCCTTGCATAAGGACAGTGTGACCACAAGTATAACAAGTAGTTCCGTGAAGAACTATACAGCCTATTTTCATATATCCTACTCGTGTTTATTGCCTCTATCAACATAAATAATTTCAGTTTGAAGGTTGTGATAGATTCGTAGATATTGAGAACCGTCTAAATATTTCAGATGGTTCGCAGGTTGGATTTATATTTATGTGCTAATACATGAAGATAATTGTGTACGTGTGGTATTCAAATTTCAATCTCATGATTAGAACACAAGAAGTAAAAACGAGATTTAAAATTTCGCACAGCCGCCATCTTGAGGTTGTGTAAACAATTGAACTGAATTAGATGCCAGTGCATTACAATATGTATAATCATTTACTGTACCATATTTCACTGCGATCAGAGAGTTAAATCACGAGAAAAGTTTATTAAAATGTTTCAAATTCGCTTGACCGCCATGTTCGTTTTGTACTTTATAGTTTTATGAAATATACATATATAAACTTGCATCAGTGCCCTTTATCACCGTACAAAATTTCAGGGTGATATCTGTAACAGTTTAGGAGATATAGAATGCCAATGAAATATTTCGCACAGCCGCCATTTTGAAGTTATGTAAACAATTGAACTAAATTAGATGCCAGTGCATTACAATGTGTATAAACATTTGCTGTACCAAGTTTCATTACGTTTGGATGGTTAAATCGCGAGAAAAGTCTATATAAAAGTCTCAACTTTGCTTGGCCGCCATGTTGGTTTTGTAGTTACCAGGTTTTTAAAAGTCTCATAGGTGAACTTTTAGTAGTACCCTTTATCACCGTACACAATTTCAGGGTGATATCGGTAATAGTTTCGGAGATACTGAATGCTGGTGAAATGTTTCGCACAGCCGCCATGTTGGATTGGTGAGACACAATAAAATATGAAGAGCATTGTCGGGGTCGACCAGAATGGTGCTATGATCTTACCGAGTTTCATTGAAATCGCTACGGCCGTTTAGAAGTTATTAGGGGGGACACACACACCATCACACACACACGCACACACACACGGACAAATGGTGATCTCATAAGCCTATTTTTTTCATAAAATGAAAATAGGCTAAAAATGGACCCCAAATGACGAGAAGGTTACCATCCCCGTAAGACAGTAAAATGTTAAAAATATGCATAAATGACGAAAAACAAAGTTAATTAAGCTCCATTGTAAAATAATTTCTCGCAATAAAAGGGGTCTGATCCTTCTACGAAAACCTGCATAGCCTATTCGGTCTATTTTCGCCTATCCCCTAGTTTTCACGGTGAAATCTACCTCCGCCTTCCGGGGTGCAGAGAGGAATTTGTTTAAAAAGATATATTTTCTTAGTATTTTAGGCAGTAAGGGTAATATAGGCTATTAGTTGCTGTTTACATGGGGAAAAAAAAATTCGAACTGACGTAGCAATGGCCACACAACTGCTGCAATATGCACATTGTTGTTAATTTTATTTTGGTTTGAGTCAGTTGTGCTACAAGGATTACTATTTTTGAAAGGGAGCCCCACATCTGCTGAAATACTTTGTTCATATTTTACATTTAACCAAGATACTTCTTCCAAGAATATACATACCAACTCCAACGATATTTGATAATGATAACTTACCTTAAGAACAGCTATGTCATAATCCATTTTGAAAGCTATATTGTATCTGGGGTGGTATTTGACTTGGGTTACAGTGTGTAGGGAGCCTCCGCTAGCGTAAAGAGATGACCCGGCACGAACCTTCATGTTTCCAACTGCTTCCCTGAAACAAGATACATTTTATAAGTTGTCCAGATCCATCTCATCTCTCATCTCTCTCATCTCATCTCATCCGTACCTGGCCAATGGATGTCAACTGTATTTTTTATGAAGATATTACGAGTACATACAGTCACAACTTTATTTGTTTTTAACTCACGGTTCAGGTAAGGCACGGAGATCACGTGGCTGATTTTTGAACAGCACATTATGAATGCCAGTCAGCCACTATTTTATTGTGATGCAGTTTTCTTTCTTTTATCATGTTTTTTTTCTTCCTTTTTTTTTCTTTCGTCGAAATGAATGCCAGAGAAAACCGTGATCACTACTGGGGCCAACACTTTATGAGATTAGTGAAGCTACAACATTTTAACCGACTGGTAATTTGAGCGCATTTAAGGAAAAGTGCTAGAAGAATCAAGATTCTTTATGAGAGAACAAATATTCAACGATCAGCTCATGAAGCCAACTTTGCCTTTCTCTGCCAGTGCAATCGTCCTAGCTAGCTTAAATTGCCTGAGCCTGGCTTCTGGTAAACACGTTTCCTTTTTGTCGTCTCAAACACTTGATTTCACACACTCAACCCGCCTCAGAGTTACTCAGGAATCAACTCACACCACCCTACCGTGCGCTCTTGCATAACTTTACACACAATACAGAGACTGCTCTTCATTCTCGATTGGCACAACTCAGCGACTGTACTTAGCTGGGCTAGGGTGGCTTCTTTCATCCATAGTAGAGACAGAGTAGGTATTTTAACAGCCAGTTATTAAGGTTATACACATAGTTTTAAGTAAATATTGATAGAACTGCATCTGAAGTGTCCTCTCTTTCCCGTCATTTTTTTTTTACCAATGTTCAGGACATCTAATATTCGTGTTAATAGTAGGGCTGTAGACATTTCAACATCGAATTCTTCCAATTGTTCGAATAACATAGAATCAAAGAGAAAAGAAAGCATAAAGGAATCGTAAGCAAAGAAAGAACGAAAGAAACAGATAAGTAAAGCTTTTTTATGATATTATTTTTAAGGATCCATCAGGTTGAATGGGGAAGGGTTTAACCCCATCTCTTCCCTTAGATTCGCCACCGCCCCTGCATCGAATAACTCCTGCACTCGACATATTTATTTACACAAATTGCTGCAATTTTCTGGTCGTTATCATCGTCGAATAATATACAAATATTTGAACTGATCGATACATATTAATAATCGACTATTTGAAATACTCGAGTACCGTACTTCGAAAGATTCGAATGATTCGAACAATATTCGGACATCCGCATTGTTTGAGCATTTGAATTCTTCGAAAATTCGAATAATTTATTATAATTTCAAATATGTGATTATTCGACATAGTCTATTTAATCGAATATTTGAATGATATGTAAGTTACAACCCTTGTAGATACTTATTGAAATTGACATTTCCGTATATCTTATTGTTTCTTGCCCATCCTGTGCCTAATTTGATGTCTATTCCATCTCTCTCCTGGCCGAATGAGATAACCTGACAACTGAGGAAATACTTGAAGCTTAAGGTTAAAAATATTCAGAAAAGGGTCAATAATAAGTTGTACATTTAATTATTGTACCGGATTCGACCACATTGTGACCTTCTTAGTTAGTTATTGTTGTTTTAAGGGGCGGAAATTCGAGGTCATCTGCCCCTATTAACACAGATTAAAGAATACAAATTTGGAATTGAATTTAAAATTTTGAGGTGGACACCTAAATTTAAAAAGGCCAAAAATTAATAAAACGAAAATTAAAAATTAAATAAAAATAAAAATAAAAAAATAAACAAAACTTACGGGAAAAAAATATATCATTCAAACACGAACAAGTCTTTGAGTCAATCTATACTGGAAAATTAGGTTTGCTGGCCCTAACTCACTCTCACGTATAAAGCGTATAACTGTGACCTTCTTCAGCGGCAAATTATAATGTACGTAGATATGCAAGACTTGCATTCAAAAATTTTCCATATCAAAGGTTGTTATCAAAATTATTCCTAAAAAATACTAATCGTCTAAAGGCTAAAAATTATACGTTAAATTAAAAATAATCAGATCATATATAATATCTATTAAAGACGAAAGATATAAATCTTGATAAAAGAAAAACAGTTTGAAGTAGAAACAGAAAAAAGGAGATTAATAAAGAAATGAGAAACAAATTATAGGAAGTAGAGGAGAGGGATCTATAAATATTAGAACTCATACGTGTATATTATATATGCGTAGAAATATTTAGGTTATGATTGATGAGGTCATGTATGGGTAAGAATATATATAATTGTGATGTTACCTGTGTTAAGAGAAAAACAATAGAATATATATGAAGTAAAATAAATGTAGTTGAACATTAATTTATGAAAGTTGGAAAAATACTTACTGTATTGTATGCAAGTCTTGCATAACAACGTATATTATAATTTGACGCTGAATGAGGTCAGAATATGGCCGAAACCGGTACTAAATTTAAAAGTACAACTTATTATTGACTTAAGGTTTTAATTTTCTGAATATTTTAAACTAAGGAATAGGGCAGACATGGTCATATTCCTGGCCTTTCATACATAAGATAGCTGCTTCGGTGGCGTAGTTGCTAGCATGCTGGACTACTGTACCCAAGATCGCGTGTTCAAACTCGGCCGAAGTCGTCGTTTTCTTTAAGAGCGTCAAAATCCTTCAGGTTGCCTTCCTTCGGAGGGGAAGTAAAGCTGGCGGTCCCATGTCATAGACTTATGGCATGTAAAAGATCCTTCCACTAACTAAACTTGTGTAAAGTTTAGATTTCGTTGAAACGCTCCACCAAAGTTCCAACGTTCACCACTAGGTGTTAGTGAGATCTGGTAGCGAAAGTTGGAACTACTTGAAATTGAACGGAACTTGTAGCTCACCCCATGGGTGTCCACAAGAAGCAGCTACAGCCTCTGACGAACCGAACATGTCCTCGGACAGTCCCGGCACTAAAAGCCATACGCTAAATAAATACAAATACATAAGGTTAAACTTAGAGTAACCTACCCTTTGACACAGTGCGCCGCTGTGACTACCCAGTCACTGGCGATGATCGAAGCTCCACACCCATGTTCACCGGAGAACTGCAGGGACACCTGCAAAAGGCAATGAGATTAATATAACAATGCAATTTTTTCAGTCAGCCAACACCATTTTATCTAAATAAAAACAAGATATTCAGTTAAGAACAAATATAGCCTACTTTCTCCTAAATGCATGGGTATAGTTACAACTCTTTGTCCTTTTCAAGGATTATAATGGAATGTTGGTTATAGTAGCTTGTTGAAATACAACGTGTTATACGGATATTTAAAGTTGATTGATTGAATCCTCACCTGAATTATCCATCACAATAACACAGTTTATCACACAAAATTTAACACTCACCCAAGCACAAGGGGCTAAATGACCAAGATGTCCATGCATCTCGAATGAAACAACAACAAAATCTGCTTCCTATCCAAATCCTTCCTCGTATAAAAGTACACACACTAGTAAACCTACAGACTTCACAGTGTTATAGGTTATCAGTCAACTTCTACACACATCCAAGTAAACGGGACTACAGGACCATGATGCCGCAACACCCCTAAAGAATCAACAACAATATTCTCTACCGTTGATATTAATCGCTGTATTCGAGTGTTGTAATATGTGGTGTTAAGTATATACTGAGCCCGCTGAGGCTCATGTGTCAAATATTTCCTTGAGAGAATACTCACTCTACATGCTCAGTTCAATAGAACGCAATCTGAAAGCTTTCTCATGAACAATCCGCTATTTTGACTTCGAAGAGGACAGCTTATTTTATTCCTAGAGATATATTACAGCAAATTTTGATTCCACATATCTCAAGATCATGCCACAATTTAATTCTACATAATTTGCCATTTTCTTTGCCTTGAGAAATGGTAAATCACATTTTAGGTAAAGGTATTTTCACCGCAGGCACGCCGAGGATTAAGTAATTAGGCGCAAAATGACTCAACCACTTCCTAGGCACCAGGAAGTAGTGCTAGCTACACTCACTCCCGTTTTGATAGTCCGCTGAGGCAGGACGCATTGTGTCAATTGTCCGTCAATTAAGACGAAGGCCATACTTGGCGTGTGCATTACCCCATAACTGGGAGGACTACGAATCTACAGCCATCGAGCTGAATATAGCGATCACACTCTACGAACAGTATTATTTAGGCCGTGCAAGGTCAGTGCCACGTTATCGTGAAGATTAAAAGTGATTTGAGTGAAATAGTCATATATTTAACCAACCACGAGGTCCGTCAGGAGGCAGACGAAGTATTCAACTTATAGCTACAGTTCATTGCACAGTGTGTGCTACATTAAAACTAACAATGGCAAAGCTACGCAACATACGTGTGCAATAGTGATTGACGTGATTTTCAGCGATTTAAACAAACATAAAATCTGTGAGTGATACCACAACTATCAGTAGAGCCTGTGGCAGGTAAAAGCAGAGTATTTGAATCACCTGCAGACCATTAGAGCCAGTGAATTATTTGTACGAAGTGTTTTCATCATAGAATCAGTGATTTAATTGCCACAATATCTATTTCGACGCACCACGTGATGGCCATTTTTCCACGCTTAGTTAAGAGCGTTATGATTCTGTAAACTCCTTAATGTGAGGGAGGCGCCGAGGAATGAACCAACACCATGGGAATGCCCATCCAGCACCATGAGGTACAAGCCGTGTACGAGATGTCGATGATGAAGGACCAAGAGGAAAGTCCGAAACCTACAGCATTAACTATGGATATGCCAGGAATCCTGAAGGCGTATTACCCCTTCCAACAGGAAGTTTGGAAGGTGATCAACATGTTGAAGTAATAGTGAGTCGTGCACCTATATCTCTGTACAAGGTTTGTCCAGGTGGAAGTAACTTGAAAATATTTAGCCGAGACTACACGATATTTGACCACTTAGGTAGAATTGCACATATTTTTCTTCTTGGATACTGGGGACAATCTTTAGTTAGTCACCACATGTCCGTGTTCTATACGGAAGGTGCACATTTCTATGTCTTTTCCGTGAAATTATTAACCAGCTAAGCAAGCCGCATATTTTGTGTCATGTAAAGGACATCATCAAAGACAGAAGATGTAGACTTCTGATAGTTAGTGATCACCCTATGATTTAGGCCCCCTTATTTTGAGTTTGAAGACCTTATTTACGTATCATTTCTCAGCCAACAGAAGCTGGAACATTTTTATGTACTCTTTATTTGAGCATTTTTGTGATTACTTTACACTACGAGAAGTATGTCCTCGGACACTCCCGGCACTAAAAGCCATACGATAAATAAATATAAACTACGAGAAGTTCGAGAGGAACGAACCCGCATACTGTAAGATTGGTGGGTAAATCTACATCGTATCATTTTAAACATCGTAGCAGAAGTCAGATGCTATTTTTGAGTGAGAAAGTGCTAAGCTATGCACAGAAACCCACGTGTTTAAAGAATGGACGAGTGACATCTCTGTCACATCAATGCAGTTAGGATGCACGAATGTGCAGTCTTCATTTTACTATTCTTTGAAACCAGTGCAACGTTGTATATTATTAAAGGGTAATTTATGACAAGATACACTGTTAGGGAAGTGTTAAACTCTATGAATACAATCTGCAGAGCACACTAGGACTGTGTGTGTGTCTCTGGCAGAAAATAATGAACAGTTTTGATACCACTTGTACGAGGCCAAAGCCAACCGCCATGCCATGCAACACATGTTTGACGCGCGATGAGTTAACTGTATAAAACCTGTCTCTACCCAAGATGCACAGCGAGACGACTTCATTGACATTTTATATTGCCCATTCACGTCACCGCTGTAGGAATTTGAAGGTCACTGTCAATAATAACCATGCTTTGGAAAGCAGCCTTGTGTGCTGTAATAGACACCTATTTATTTATTTATTTATTTACCGCTTTAGAGAGCGAGGGATCTTTTGCTAAAGCAATTTTCTTAAATGTTTTCAGCTGATGAAATCTTATCATCTAGGGGGTTATAAAACGTTTAAACGATATGTAAATTAACCCAGCTTGTGTATAGAGTCAGGCCAGCCTGTGTAATTGTAGTGTCAGTAGACACGTTATGGTATTTAGGCAGGACGGATTAAAGTCCACTTATTGTATTTTCCGGCGACCTTTTGAGTCAAGGTCAAGGCAACCGAGGGGTAGATTTGGGTGCAATTGGTGTAAGACGCGCTAACCTGTGTTATTCTAAGACTTTTTGAAGTCAGATCCTTTTAGTGTATCTCAAGTGTGATCATCTGCTGCCGACCGCTTGTGTCTTAAACTGAAATATCTAAAACAAAGCATAAACCTTCTGATAAATCAAAAGCATAATTATCCTAAATCAACAGATTAATTAATTAACTAATTACAGCCATTAATTCTTGCGACCATTGCTGATTGTTGTCTGACACCGTGATTATGATCATTTCCTGTGGGGATGACTGTTTAAATGAGCTGACACTGTTTTTCTTTCGACGACATGAATCTTTGGGACCAGTAGTCAGTAACTTATGGCCCGCGTGATTCAAAGCGTGTAAGTCGCAATGCTAATTGCGCTTTGCCACCCTAATGCCATGCATGAGATGACGACTGAATACAAAGAGTATTTCAGTTTGCGAAGGCAGGCTAGTGCTAAGTGTTTCATTGATTATTTCTGAGTGTATTAACCCTGTTGTACCCTGTTTAGATATAAGAGTGTTATCTAATGTTTTTTTGATAGTTGGTGGTCAAACTATCATTAGTTCAGGTAATAAGCATTTGATTACGACGCGTCTCGTCGTAACTTTGCTTCGCGTTAATTCTTCTTGTACCACGCGCCTGGTTTAGTTGTTGCTTTGTTTCATGTAACTAGGACTTCGCGAGGGTACTTAACGTTATATTAGGGATTGACTCATTATTGTATTTAGATCAGCGGATTAGCCAATTTCGACCCTCGGAAGTAGTTTAGGGGTCTTTCTTTGAATAAATCGTTCACGAAAGTTTACTGAAGACTGGATATCTCTATTGCTAGCTTATGTTTTCATATGTATTTCTCTGGGCGTCTATGACATGTTTCCGTATAAATGACCCAGATCCCCTGGATCAAGCCTCTCATGCTATGCAAGCCCTAAAGAAATGCACTCGATCCTCTCAGGTTTTGGGTTCGAAGGACGGGGTCGTTCGAAGTACCATCTCTTTCGGCGTATGGTATCCGTATAACCTCCTCTAACGGGCTCAATACAGTATATAATATTTTCGATTGCAAATACACACTAGGTATTTTGATAATGTTAGCGGCTATTGGCCTTCAAGTTTACTTGCTTAATGTGATTATCTTTTATGGTTAGTAAATGGTCAGGTTGGTGTTCTAACTTGAATATGGATTTAAGTACTTAGCTGGTTATTTGGGTCACGTGGTATGTAATCTCGTTTACCTTCCGTCACAATTCACGCCCGATATACAATGAGTTGTCATCTACGATGATGATTATTGATTCTCATAGGGGCTCTGCGACATCGCGGTCATGTAGCCTCGTGTACTTGGGAGTGTGTAGAATTTGTCTGATAAGCTGTGTTACTGTGAAGTCTGTACTAGTGTGTGTATTTGTAATTAAGGTTGGATTTTGGGTAGCAAGCGACCGTTGCCTTATGTTAGGTACCATCCCGGCATTTTCCTGGATTAGAGTGTAGGAAACCACGGAAAACCACATACAGGACGGCTGAGGTGGGAATCGAACCCACCTCTGCTCAGTTTTGCCTCACGAGGCTGTGTACCCCGTTCCATCCCTCAGACCAGAAAGAAATCTCTTGGCAGAGCCGGGAATCGAACCCATACAAGATATAGGCTATAGTATACGGGGCTGATGACCAAATATATCCCCAAGGTCCAAATATAAACACATTTTAATCGACGGGGCGCTTTTAACCTAGGGAGCCTACATGACAGGGTCATCGGTTCGTGCCGGCCATTGTGAGGAGGAGCAGGTCCAGAGGTTGCCAGCCGACGGGAACAGAAGGAGCTACTTCGGGATATTTGCTGCGGAGGTAAGACTCTAAGGTTACTGCAGGTTAATTGTCAGAGTTTAGGAAATAAATGAATTGAATTTTGGAATCTTGTAGAGACGTATTCTCCGGACATTGTCATTGCTACTGAATCTTGGTTATATGAGGATATAAATAGTAATGAAATAATTCAAGGGACCTGCAAAATGTACAGAAGGGATCGGGGGAAGCGAGGTGGTGGTCTATTTATTTGTGTGCGCAAAAATATAGCTAGTTTCTTAAAGTGGGCTGATACGGATTATGAAATGTTATGTGTACAAATTTCGGATAAAGGGAATAAATTCACTCTTCAGGTGATAGGGGCGTATAGAGCACCGAAAGATAACTTTTCGCTTCTCAACTCACTGTATGATAAAACTTGTACGGGTAATGCTATGAAAAAGAGGAATAATTGCCGGAGATTTAAAACCTCCCCAAAGTAGACTGGTCTGGTGAGTCAACTAGCTGTCTAGGAGCGCTGCAAACAAATTCTTAAGGGAGGGGGGATTTTCCCAAGTAGTTGACTTCCCAACTAGAGGCAATAATACCTTAGATGTTTATCTCGTAAGGCCTGTAGAGCTGTATATTAACTGTCTGAAAGTACCAGGAATTAGTGACCATTCTGGGGTTGAATTCAATATTAGATACGGTGACATTACAAAATTAGACTCTGATGTAGCAAAGAAGATCATATTCCAGTATCGCAGGGCGGATCAGGGCAAATTTCAGGGGTATTTGAATGAGCTATTTGTAGGATGGGCATCGGAAGGAAATCACATTAATATCCTGTGGACTAACTTTTTGAAAATTTTAAATAGCGCTATTGATAAATTTGTTCCATTGAAATTACTGAAACAAAACCCAGATCCTGAGTATTACACACGGGAAATCAGGAGTCTTAAACGGAAAATTAGGAAATTATACAATAAAAGACATGATAGTGACAAGTATATGTTGAAATTTAAGTCCTTATCCAGAGAGCTCGTCTTAAAAAAGAAGGCTGCTCATGACAATTATATGCAAGGATTACTTCGTTCGGGAGGCGATGGGTGGAAAAATTTTTACAGTTATGTTAGGAGAAGAAAGGGAAATTCAAATAATTTGTCGATGATAATGTCCGGTGACGGTAAATTAATTACTGAGAAGCAAGCCATTGCTAATGAATTAAATGTCTTTTATGGTAGTGTGTTCAATAAATCCAATAGCTGTGTGTTGGACCTTAACGGTGAATCAGGGGCTCCACTTCTCCAAATAAACCAGTCAGCAATTGTAAAGCTAATACAAAAATTACGTTGCAATATATCGAAGGGTCCTGATAATATTGTTAGTGAAGTACTTAAACTAGGAGGTAGGGCCGTGGCACGATACTTAGAGGTGATTTTTAATGTGTCCATAAACAATGCGTAAATCCCGGATGATTGGAAAAGAGCTACGGTAGTCCCAATATTTAAGGGAGGGAGCAGACTTGAATTGGGCAACTACAGGCCGGTTAGTCTTAGGTCCATCGTTTGTAAACAGATGGAGCATCTCATTTGCGACTACTTGAGGGAACAGTGGGAAACATTATCATGGTTTAATGATAGGCAACATGGATTTCGGAAAGGTTACTCATGCGAGAGTCAGATGCTATCACTTTTTCAAGATATTAGCGAATCGTTAGACGATGGAGTTTCAGTCGACGCAGTAGTTATAGATTTTGCGAAGGCATTTGATGTCGTGCCGCATGACATGCTACTCCATAAATTAGCTTCGAATAAGATTGACAGAAGAGTAATTTTATGGATCCAAGAATTTTTGACGGGTCGTTCCCAGAAAGTGAAAGTTGAAGGCCGATTCTCGGACGAAATTACCGTAACGTCGGGTATCCCTCAGGGCAGCATAATCGGAACTTTGTTACTTTTGGCGTTTATAAATGACTTACCAAATGGGATTCACAGTGACTGTCGATTGTTTGCGGATGATTGTGTAATATATCGAAAGATACATGACTCACAAGACAATGCAGTACTTCAAGATGACCTGAACCTGGTCTATAAGTGGGCGATTGAAAATAAAATGAAAATAAACACAAGAAAATGTAGTCTAATAAAAAATAGGGAAAGTGCGAAGGCAAGATTTTCAATATAACATTGGCTCGGAAATACTTGTAGAAGAAGATTCTTGCAAATATTTGGGCGTTCACGTAAGAAATGATATGAAATGGAGTAGTCATATATGATGTGTAGTTTCTAAAGCTTACAAATCCCTGCACTTTGTAATGAGGGTATTAAAAGGAAGTAGTACCTCTGCTAAAGAATTAGGATATTTGTCACTTGTAAGACCTACTCTGGAATACGCCTCGGCGGTTTGGGATCCATATCAAGTAGGGCTCATAAATGAGTTGGAAATGGTACAAAGAAAGGCCGCTAGATTTGTGCACAGTGACTTTAATCCCAGGAGCAGTGTGAGCCGTATGTTAAAGAAACTTGGGTGGGAATCACTTGAGGCTATGAGGATGAAATCTAGACTCTGCGCTATGTACAACGCGTATACAAATCAACCAGCATGGGGTGAGCTTAGCAAACGTATGGAAAAGCCTACTTACATGGGTAGGAGCGATCAACCTTTCAAAGTTAGGGGCCGACCACAGTGAACAAATTATGGTAAATATTCTTTCGTAAACCGTGCCATTGATAATTGGAACTCTCTACCTGCTGCAGTCTTAGAGCCTTTTCCCAAACATATAGGTGTGTTTAAGAAAAGACTGACTATTTGTGTAAATACTCCAGTTTAATTGTTAGTGAATTGTTATGTACAATTATTTATTTGTTATGTATATCTAATTTGCCACCGGGGGACACACCCCCAATTGCAAATAAACGAATGAATGAATGAATGAATATATCACAGAGTAATGCCGGTCTGTTAAATTGGCAGCCTGGAGATTGCTAGGATCCTCAACAAACACCATCGTAGGTTATGTGGGTAAAGACCCACAAAACCTCAATGCACTATAATCAGATGTACTAAATCAAGGTGAGGAGTGAGGTAGTTTGCTAAAGCTTTCCTCATTGAGTTAGTGCAGCACATTTTATAGCATCCACAAGCACCAGCTATGTCTCGAATATCATTACTCAGCACCTAACATACTGTGCCCAACTCTAGGAATGGGTATTCCAAGTTTCAGACACCTAGATATCAAGGGAAAGGCTGTAGCCGCTTTTGAAAGTTCAGATATTTGAATATCGCGCTACATTGCTTCGAGAAGCATTTAGAAGAATTTTACCGATAGTTGGATGTCAAGTGACGTAGCGAGTAATAGCAGAGGTGGAGGCTATTTATTGATTAAATAGTTAGCTATGGAGTAGAGACTTGAGACTGGGATCAGATTACTGGCACGGCCAAATTAAAGAGAATGCAATTAGTATCAAGTAAATCGGACCAGGGATTCAAGAGATATGAGGATTTCCAGATATCAGGCGATGACGCGTGACCCTGACCGTTTTGAATAAAAGCCAGCTGGAGCAGGCATGGTTAGCTCATTCTAACACAAGCACTTGGCAAGCAAGTTGCGTCTACGCTGAGCCAAGGCACATGGTTGCCGTATCTACGCAGAAGTTCTTTTCAAATCGTGATAGTCACGAGAAGTGCTGCGCAAACGAGTTGGAAATTAGTAAGTTTCTGGTGAGGAGAATCACTGAGGTGATTGATTTCTACAGACATTGGTGGAAATATTTATATTTCTAAAAGGACATATGCTAGACTTTGTCTAGAAAATAGTATTTTGTCACAGTCCAGTAGTAACTTAATACTTGGATGTTTAAATCCATTTTCAAAGTCAGTTTTCATTTTTGTAACTAGTTAACCACTTCGATCTGTCAGTACACTGAAGACTAGTCTATAACGGTGGCGTTCATTAGTCTACGCAAGGGAAACTGCAAGTTGTCTAGCGCATGGCAGATGGTGATATACAAACCATGCCCAGGGAACGATCTTCAGAACAGCCGTTATTTGCTTAGACTGTCAATGATTTTCTTGTACTGATGAGATTACAGTGAGTTATGTTACAACTGACATATCTAAGAAGAGATCACTTAGATCTGACCCTATTTCAACAAACTGTTATGGCTTTGATAGAAGCCCATATTAAAATGGAACCACAGTTTATTCAAACGTCGAAAGATACTACCACTATGTCTGACTAGACGATTTGTGGGTCTACAATGGCGGCCGATACAAGGATTATACATGCTTGTCCGATAGGGCATGTCTATGGATAAATCTGGTACAGACCAGGTTTACTACACTTCAAGACCATCAAGAAATGTAAGCCACATTTGAATTATATTATGCCTAGCTAATTGGAACAAACTATTTTTCTGCAGATGACCAACACATTTTTTTTTCGTCGTATTTAAAGCTTGCAATGATTTACGCAAGACTTGTTAGAGTTATTCTGAGCATTTTCAGCACTCATAACAGTTTAGGATCGATGACCGAGCATTTCGAGCATTTATTTGAATTTTTCATATTTTAAGGAAATCACGGTAATCAGCCGATGTAACTGTAAAAGTTAAATTTATTTTTGTTGAGGAATGGATATTTTTTCCATATTCGAAGGTTCGAACATGTGGATTCTCACATAATGAGATGATAATTAAACATATTTGAAATAATACAAATAATAATAATAATAATAATAATCCACTAATAATAATAATAATAATTTTCATAATTTTTCTAAATAATTCTTGGATATTATATTTTATAATAATCATGTGTATTGAGAAAGAGCCTATGAAGTAGTTTAAATATTTCTAGTCTGGAACAGGAGATTTTCCGAAGGAGAGTGGTTAGCGCAAGCCCGCATTCAACCAACATGTCAGTTCTGGTTGAACAGTTGATATTTGCATTAAGCAAACTACATTTTTCAGATAACACGGAGAGGCATGAAACGGGAAGCAATTGATATTTGTATCAAATAGGATATTTTTGTATTTATATAAAATCATGACGTAAATACACTCGAAAGTGAATTAAAGATTTTCATAAGTATGGTAAATTCACGGGTTGAACTGAATGGTAAAATAAAATAAACTTGTAAGTTTATTAATCTTCCAGTGTTGATAACAAGCAGAGGCTTGATTTATTGTATAAATTTTGGGAAGATAATTTATGTGTGTGGAGTAGTTGAAATACCATTCCCAGCTGGGCATGTTAAGTCGCAGGAATGAAGGTTTTTTCGAGCATCAATCAAATAGCAGGTTCGATGGCTCAGGTTTATAGTAGGAGTATTGGAGCCACACATTTCGTCGTATGAATAACCCGAAGGTTATTTCTTTAAAACCATCAGTTCTTATTTCAGCC
The DNA here is from genome assembly GCA_946902985.2 of Meconema thalassinum. Classification (NCBI taxonomy): domain Eukaryota; kingdom Metazoa; phylum Arthropoda; class Insecta; order Orthoptera; family Tettigoniidae; genus Meconema; species Meconema thalassinum. The sequence goes on from OX336391.1 coordinate 482,367,834, forward strand.
TTGTTTACGAATTCCATTTAGACTTTGATTTTGCTAGAACCCGGATTTGTCATGATAGTAGTTTATTCTTCTTCAGAGGAAGACCTTTGCCGTTGTTGTTGTTGTAATATTGTGTTCTTACACAAATAATAGAATGGGCCACTGCCAATTTAAAATAATTCTTTAACCACGAATAAATTTGAAGGATATTTTCAATCCTAGTGCCATGAACTAAATGAATTCATTATAAAACTACAATTCTAATTTCCGCATTCTGTCGAAGAATTGCAAGTTGTGAAAGTTACTAAGAATGGCCATAAATATAAATATTTATTTCATAATGATTCCAAGTGGAAAATCTAATAGTTGAATGGTTCAACCATTTATTGATCAAGTTGATGATTCAGAAATCATATATTTTGTTTGGAACTTGAAGTTCATAATCGAGTCACTTCTCGAATGTTTAATGTCAGAAGAACAACTAATTGTTGTTGTGCTTCGCACAGTTCTTCGATGCTATGCTCAAGGTCAAATACTTTTCAGATGTTATTAATATGTATTAATAATTTGTGTTGCTACGATGATAATAATATTTTCGACGATATATTTTTCGAAAACTGGAAAACAAGTGAAAGTTTAAGAAATTCTATAAACATTTATTCTACGAGTGTTAATATCATGTAAATAGTCAAACAGTGATCTACGTTATTTCCAGTATGGACAATTGATTTTGAGCTGGAATTAAATATTAATAATTTTGGAACACAGTCCACAGGACTATTAATCGGACTTGTGTTTCCAAAAAGATTGTCAAATGTGTTTGGAAAATTTCTGTATATTGTGTGTAAATAAGAGTGTGGATCGCCACACGTGGAGTGATGCTGCTTTGAGCATCCTTGCAGTCAGATTTTAACTTTAAAATAAACTGAGATAATTTTACCAGATGTGTTTCTCCCAATTAAATCTCCTTCTATCCTTATTGTTGCATTGAGCCAAAAATCAGTAAAGCATTTTTTTAATTTGATGTCGTTTTTGCGATTTGCTTTAACCCATCTGGCGCTCCGGGATATTTTGACTCTCGTGCTGACTGATTATTGGTAAAATGCATATGTGGTCGTGCGGACTCCGGTCTAAACGGGCACAATACCTCAGTAGCTTCCATAAAATCACAGACGCGGATGAGACTGAGACATCGGTGAAAATACAAATTTTAATCTAGCCTGTGCCAACAGACAACTGTCAAAAGTTTTTGTTCTTTAAGAGGTGGTAATCTAGTAATCTAATAAAATGTTAGAACGAAGAATATTACGAAATACTTTGAATTTATTAGAATAATAATTATAAAATTAATAATAATAATAATAATAATAATAATGTTATTGTATTTTCGTTCCTTCTAACTACTCTGAATTTTAGAGACGCCAAAATGCCGGAATTTTGCCCCGAAGGGGAACTTTAACGAGCCAGTAAATCTACTGACACGCCTCCCTCGCATTTGCGCACCTTCAAATGCCAGCTGACTGCGTTAGCATACGAACCTGCAACCTAGGGCCTAGCATGCCAGAACGTTACCACTTGACCCACGCCGCCAGTGATTTATTAGAATATTTTGGTAGTCCATCGTTTTCAAAACGTACTGACCTGGTAAGGAAAGTTCTTGATGTCTGCTACTTCACCGCCTACAATCCTGCCATCTGGCGCTTTTAGATTGTCAGCTGAAAATCAAGAGACAACAGAAGTTAAAAACCAATTAGTTGTCAGTACCAAAGCTGCATTTGTTCAATGGAATCGTAGTCATTCAGCCCCGTGTGTGTAGAAATTACCAGTGTTATTATGGTGTTTGTAATAGTGTGTTTTTAATTCAGGTAGGGAATGGGAAGGAGGCAGCTGTCGACTAAAATCAGACGTTTACCTGAAGTAGAAGTGGAAAACAACGGAAAACCACTTTCTGGATGGCTGAAGTGGAAGTTGAACCCACCTCCTCTCATTTTGTCCTCACGAAGCTGAGTGTATCCAGTTACAGCCACAAACCCAAATATGTACATGAAAGCTAGAGCGGTAGTAAACTTTATAAAGACCATTACGAAGAAAAAAGAAGTCCTCTCGGCACGCCGGAAGGCGGAGGTAGATTTCACCGGACAAACTTGGGGATAGGAGAAAATAGGCAGAATATGCAGGTTTTCGTAGAAGAATCAGACCTCATTTATTGCAAGAAAGAATTTTTTAATTGGAGCTTAATTAACTTTGTTTTTCGTCATTTTATGCATATTTTAAACATCTTATTGTCTTATGGGGACGGTAACATTCTTGTCATTTGTGGTCCATTTTTATACTTGTGGTCACACTGTCCTTATGCAAGGTATCGACACTGATGTGTAACTACACACATCAAAAAAAGTTTTGCATCACCTCGGTTCCAAGAGTTCCGGAACCTTTAAATACAAAGGGAATAGAGATCAACACAAACAACATTTCAGCTCGTTTTATTGCTCATGAGACCCACACGTTGCATGTTGTACCATCATACAGCTAGACTTTCAGCATTTGTGGTCCAGATTGCAGTACACACCACTACCTCTAATACCCAGTAGCACGTCCTCTTGCATTGATGCATGCCTGTATTCGTCGTGGCATACTATCCACAAGTTCATCAAGACACTGTTGGTCCAAATTGTCCCACTCCTCAACGACAATTCGGCGTAAATCTCTCAGAGTGGTTGGTGGGTCAAGACGTCCATAAACAGCCCTTTTCAACATATCCCAGGCATGTTCGATAGGGTTCATGTCTGGCGAACATGCTGGCCACTGTAGTCGAGCGATGTCGTTATCTTGAAGGAACGCATTCACAAGATGTGCACGATGAGGTCGAGAATTGTCGTCCATGAAGACAAATGCCTCTCCAATATTCTACCGATATGGTTGCACTATGGGTCGGAGGATGTCATTCAGGTATCGTAAAGCCGTTTCGGAGCCTTCCATGACCACCAGTGGCGTACGTCGGCCCCACATAATGCCACCCCAAAACATCAGGGAACCACCACCTTGCTGCACTCGCTGGACAGTGTGTCTAAGACGTTCAGCCTGACCAGGGTGCCTCCAAACACGTCTCCGACGATTGTCTGGTTGAAGGCATATGCGACACTCATCGGTGAAGAGAACGTGATGCCAATTCCGTGGGGTCCATTCAGCATGTTGTTGGGCCCATCTGTACCGCGCTGCATGGTGTCGGGGTTGCAAAGCTGGACCTCGCCATGGACGTCGGGAGTGAAGTTGCGCATCATGCAGCCTATTGCGCACAGTTTGAGTTGAAACACGACGTCCTGTGGCTGAACGAAACGCATTATTCAACATGGTGGCATTGCTGTCAGGGTTCCTCCGAGCGGCAATCCGTAAGTAGCGGTCATCCACTACAGTAGTAGCCCTTGGGCGGCCTGAGCGAGGCCTGTCATCGACAGTTCCTGTATCTCTGTACCTCCTCCATGTCCGAACAACATCGCTTTGGTTCACTCTGAGACGCCTGGAAACTTCCCTTGTTGAGAGCCCTTCTTGACACAAAGTAACAATGCGGACGCGATCGAACTGCGGTATTGACCTTCTAGGCATGGTAGAACTACAGACAACATGAGCAGCGTACCTTCGTCCTGGTGGAATGACTGGAACTGATCGGCTGTCGTACCCCCTCCGTCTAATAGGCCCTGCTCATGCATGGTTGTTTACATCTTTGAGCAGTTTTAGTGACATCTATGAACAGTCAAAGGGACTGTATCTTGGATACAATATACACAGTCAACGTCTATATGCCGGAGATCTGGGAACCGAGGTGATGCAAAACTTTTTTTGATGTGTGTATGTAACGGTCTGTTACTTCTTCACGCAAAATTATATCTCCCGAAGAAATTTTGGTTGGTTCCTCAGTTTAGGGGCAGCGACAACGCGGTCATGTACCCCCGTGCACTTTGGGTGAGTGTAGAATCTGTCTTATAAACGGCGTGAATTGTGATGGCTGTATTAGTCTGTAATTCAGGTAAGGACTGCAGAAGGTCAATTTCAAGCAGTAGTTCCTAACGTTGCTACCAGATACTACCGTCAACGACACCTAGCTGTGAACTTGGCTACTAGATGTCACCGCAACCAGCAACTCGCAACGAACGTTGGAACATCCCCTCCAAAGGAAAGCATACTGAGGGATTTTTAGCGCTCTTAGAAAATCCGACGACTTTGGCCGGCTTTGAACCCGCGAGCTTGGGCATAGAAGTTCAGCATGCTACCAGTTACGTCACCGAAGCCGCTTCTCACTTAGTCAGATGGAAATCTGAATCTGATCTCGTGCAAGTGCGTTGTCATGGCAACGTCTGATGGCTCATACCTCATCAATTTAGTAGTGTTGCCATGGCAACCTCTGATAGCTCTTGGCATTTTCTTATAATTCCGAAATCATTTTTCTCATCCCTTGGCGTAATGGTGGGTCATATCAAAAATTCTTTCAGACAAAGGTTTTAGGTAATTATTAGGGAAATATTGTCCATTTCGTACGGTTTTGATATTGTGCTTATTAAGAGAGATATGATTAATGTTTCCCGAAAAACCCACTTTTTCCCACCCCTTTGGTCAATGGTTGGTGCTATAAAAAAAACTCGTCAAACATAAATATTGGGGCTTTATTCGACACGTAGTATGAACTTTGAACGGATTCGATATTTCACATATTAAGAGAGTTATAGCAATATTTCGCTTTTTCGAAAAAAAAGCCCCTTATTTTCATCCCCCTCGACCGATTTAGCCCAGTAACGAACACGACCGAGATTTTATAGGAATACATATTCGGTAAAAGATTCAAAGTGATTGGTGCAAAATTACGGCAGTTATCGTGTCCACAAGAAACTGATATACATATATATATATATATATATATACATACATAATGTTACGTGCCACCCCTAGTGGCACTTTTGTTAACTGAATTACGGTGGGTAGGAAGCACAACACCAATTACTGCTTAAAGAAATAATTAATTTTATTGCAGCCAGAAAAAATACACTACTCAACAGCAATCATTACCTTACTCCAGTTTCCTCACGTCGAGAATACTTTCCCTTTCACTTGTCAACAGACCACAGTTAATCCTCTTCGCTAATGAGTCCGCTTCCGTACGCTCGCTGGAAATAGCTGCACTAGGTCTGTCACTGTACTATACACTGTTTCACAAGCACCACAATCACTTCCTCGGTGTCAAGAGAATCAGCTTCACTAGGGGTTTCGCTTCTGTCGCTCAAGACAATCGCTCGCACTAGCTCGTAAAACACAGCAACAAACACTGCTTGACGGGTCACTCTTATATAGCAGGCCGGTGACTCAATAAATGCTTCTAGATCCATCCAGGGTCCACGGCTTCTCGAGGTTTCCATCGCTGATCCAGTCACGAATATTCTGGACTATCCCTTTGTCCTAGTAGCCCTGTTGCATAAGGCGCACGCAATACAGGAGGCAGGCCACAGCCCAGCCCTGGGGCAGTTGTGACTCATGCGGCGAGTGATGACACAAACTCACAGCCGTAACAATAAATTATATATAAACTTTCGAACTGACGGTGGTTTTGGGGTCTGGGGGATGTAAACGCGAAGATATGTCGAAATTTTTCGGAAGTCGAAACATGGTAGACCCATTGCAATAGTTAGCTTTCTAATAAAATCTACCTAAAATCAACGCTGTCTACAAAATATCTTCAAAGTAATGAACAGTGTATACTGTTGTGGGATTTATGAACTGTGCCTCAAGACTCAACCTGGATAAATGAGTATGTAGGGTGTAAATAAATATGTGGGAAATTTCCAGGGATTCGATAGAGGACCTGACAACAAGCAAAACATGTCCTGTAAACATATGGTGTGTGTGTGCGTTCGTTGCCGTGTTACAAGTATTGTTTGTGGTGTACATAACAGAGACGGCAGCATTTGTGGAGGGCACACAGGCCATTTGTACGTTTTGTCGCTATTCAAGTCTGTGTGCATTTGTTTTGCAGTCAGAGACCGACACCATGGCCTGAGCGTTCTCCCGATCTCAACCCATTACACTTCTACTTATAGGGTCATTTAAAGGCCATTGTGTATGCCACACCTATTCATAACATGGACATGCTGCGTCAGCGAATAGAGCATGGATGTCAGCAGATACGACAGACGCCGGGAATATGGGAGCGTGTAAGACAGTCAATGATGCGGCGCATAGATGCCTGCATTACAGCTCGTGGTAGCCATTTTGAGCATCTTCTGTAGAGAACTGTTAGTAGTAACGTACACTTTATCAACCCAAATGACAACCTGCATAGTGAAGCGGTCTGTGTCATGCACACCACAAAAAATGCTTGTAACACGGAAACGAAAGCAAATACACCATATGTTTACAGGACATGTTTTGCTTGTTGCCAGGTCCTTTATCGAATTCCCGGAGCTTTCCTACATATTTAGTTACACCCTGTATACCCTCAATGGTCATTCCACCTAAAACAACTAAATATATTCAGCGTTCGGATGTTTTGTTTCTTTAAACAATTCAACATTTATGCAAAGAGGTTAACAGAATTCACACGAACTCTTTGTGACAATCCACAACGTATATTGAGAATTCGTGTGTTTGTAGTGAACATGTTTATAAGAATTTAGTTAGCAACTATTTATAATTTTATTAATGCAGCCAATGGCCATGTACTTTTCTTTCAGGACGGGTCAGGAAAGGGATATTGGAAGGAAATCGGCCGTGGACCTATTGAATGGAACCGTCCCTGCATTTGCCTGGTGGTGAAAATGGAAAACCACGAAAACCATCTTCAGGACGGCCGAGGTGGGATTCGAACCCACGCTCTCCCGATGCCAGCGAAGCACGAGGTAGCGCGTTAGCGCTCTCGGCCACCGCGGCCGGTGTTAGCAACTATTTAAATGTGAGAGTATCGATGTTTTGTAGAAATTTTTATTTTTTGATGAATTAGTTTTGGCCGAGGAAGCCTACATATTGTCAGAATCGTGTAGGCTACTAAGTTTTGTTATAAATAATTATTTTGGTGATGAAGGGTGGAAGCGCAAATCCACAATCACAATCATTAATTGCCCAAAACCAACCACATCAAAGGTTACACAGTTGGAAGCTTTTATGGTCTTGATCACCATTGTGAGGAACTTATATTTTAGAGAGAATGTGCGTCTACCAGGAGACGGGAGTCGGATATAATTGAGTTATGGTAAATAATAATAATATCGTATGGCCTCGATGCCGGGTGCAAGCTTTGTTATTTGACACCCGAAGCGTAGCTTGCATATCAAATTTCGTTGTTACTTGAAGCACAATGAAAGTCAAGGAAGTTAGATATCTAAGCTCCTTGAACATGATAGCGCAATAGTAGAGAAAACCCCGAGATTAATTTTGACGTTATGAACACGGCTTACTGAATTCAAATGGGTTCTTTGACATGGTATGACATGGTGTCGTAATTTTTGCCGCCTTTCAAAAATCACTTACGACGGCCAGGAGCGAACCTGCAAGCTTAGGGTTAGTTGACCGACACGTTGACCACTCACCCACCGTGGTAAGCATTGAGTTATGGTAGCCTATTAATATATTTTATTAGAAACAATTTCCATAATTTTAACCAAACTTTCTGAAAGTGCTTTAGTGCTTAAGTAGAATATAAATAATTTACTGATGTTGTTGATTCTTTAGGAGCTTTATGTTCGACCCTCACTATTATGTGTCAGAAAACTGTATCATAATGATGGTCATTATAACACTGTTTTTCATTATGACACAGTTTCTCCAGCCAATCAGAGCTCGTTCATTGACCAATTAGGTAACGATACCTTCACGCATGTGCTCAAAATCCAACATGTCGGACATAAACACAACATCGAACTATAATAAATTACCGACATGGAATACGCACCGTCCATATGTTCACGTAAATAAACTGGCGAATATGAGACCAGAAATAGCATTGTACCTTAATATCACCAACCCTAATTTCTACACAGCGCATTGCCTTCAAACGACTCCGGTGACAATATTACTGAGGGACGGCAGATGTAAGCATATGGCCTGCATATGGCATTGCAAGCACACAGAGCGCATGCGTCGGTCGTTCAGAGATCTTGAAAGACAGAGATATACCCAGCGCTCGCTCTTCGATCACAAAATTCAAGTGGCTGACTCTCAACAGATATTTATGAATATTTATGTTAAAACATATAATAAAGTTATAATTATCGTCGAACATAAACAGTCGTATGCAACTCGCCTATAATGGTAATTAAGACATTCGTTTGGAAATTATAAAACTCACATACGCTCGTTTTATAAAAATACTCGTGTCTTAATTATAGCCATTATAGGCTCGTTTCATAATTACTATTATGACATCGTGTTGATGTAGCCCCGTCTACTCGGGTGCGTGTAGAATTAGCCTGATAACCTGTGTCACTGTGAAATCTGTATTTGTAATTGAGGTAGGATTTGGGTATGAAGCGGCGGTGGCCTTACGTTAGGTACCATACCGGCATTTTCCAGGAGTAGAAGTGGGAAAACACAGAAAACTACTTCCAGAATGGCTGCGGTAGGAATAGAACCCTCCTCTTCTCAATTCTGACTTACGAGGCTGAATGTACCCCGTTCCAGCCGTCAGACCAGAATTAAATTTCCTGACAGAGCCGGGAATCGAACCCGAGCCTCCGCGGTGACTGCCAATAATGCTAGCCTCTATGCAATACGGCGGACTGAATATAAATAAGGCTGTTATGCCAACAGAATGGTCAATTTACCATTTAACGGGTGCCCAAAGGAGTTTTTGTAATAGCCTATAAAAAATGAATTTTTGACATCACCTACCAACTACCACTAAGATATTATTTCAATATTTTTGTCACGTAACTATTAACAATAGTATTCTTTATGTCCCCCCACTAAATGTATTGGTTTATCGCTATTATACTAGGAAATATAACAGCATTTCGATCCTGACAATATATATATATATATTCTTCATATTCAGTTTATGAATGGGGACGCATTGTTCTCAGATTTAGTACCGGGCTTTTCTAATTTGTCTTTAATTTGCGACCTGGTTGAGGTTGAAAGGTGCATTGTAACTTGACTTGTTCTTTATTGAGTAAATTTAGTTTCAAGTTTTTCATTGTGATCAGACACGAGCGCCCTGAACAATTGAAATCAATTTTCTGAGCATAATTATACATGAAACATATAAAAACCTAGATTAGAATTAATCTTTCATCTGGAAACAGACAAACAAGTGGATGTTCCGTCCAAATACGCCATTTCAGGCTTATATGAAAACCTTAAAATTGATGATTGTGCCCATAGCTAGTCTAGGACTGAAAGTATGAATCATCACAGTAACACCTTGCATATAAAAGCACTTACCAAGGCTGCTGCTAATGAAAGTCAGCACTAAAGCAAACAGCAGCATTCTTGCTTCAGTAATCCTCTCACACCTGTGGGCTACTGGAGTATTCTGATATCAGACCTTACTGTGCAGCGGCTCAAGAGGAAGAAGATAGGTAATGATTGGAATTCCCAATATTGTAAGTAGCGTATACCTTGACCTGATATTGGTAATCAAGAGATAGCTTAGTTCCTTATCGACTCTCAATCGAAATGATAATAATGAACAAAGGTAATGCCGCGCCTCAAAATAAAAAATACTGCAATTTCCTGCTATGAATCACAATAACAATAGTCAATGTGACTAGGAGACTTCGCCAAGAAAAAAGGTTTCACTAAGTAATCAAACACTTACGAGAAGATAGTACGCCAAAATGATGGGGACATGTGTCCTGGATTCTTTCAAAGTAAGCCAATATATTTACTCACCTGATGAGCCAATGTATGCATGTGATATTCTGCTTGGCTCCTGAACACTTCACCCCCCCCAACCTACATAGTAAAGCTGTTTACTCTCCGCCTAGGCACAGGGATGCTATAATAATAATAATAATAATAATAATAATAATCAAGAGACTGAATAAGAAGGTAATATGTCCACTTCTTGCTAAAGAGGCTTGGATTTTTGGGTGCGCCCTGGAGGTCCGGGTTCGATTCCCGACTCTGGCAAGAAATTAAATTCTTGTCTGAGGGCTGGAACAGGGTCTACTCAGTCTCGTGAGGCAAAACTTAGGAGAGGTGTGTTCGATTTCTATCTTAGCCATTTTGGTAGTAGTTTTCCGTGGTTTGCTACTTTTTCACCAGACAAATGCCGGGATGGTTCCTAATTAAAGGCCACGCACGCTTCCTTCACCATTCTCACCTGCATTACAAACACTCACACTACTACAGTCACCACAATGACACAAGTTATCAAACCAACTCTACTCACACCCAAGTACATGGGGCTAAATAACCAAGATGTCTAAGCCCTTCAAGTGAAACAACAACCCATTCTTTTGATCCTCGAGTTGGAACTAGATCATTCAGCCTCGAAGGCTATGACGAAAGGAGATGGGTTGGATTCCCATCTCAGCCATTCTATGAAAAGTTTCCCGTGCTCATTTACTTCTACTTCTGGTTGTCAGATGACACTCAAACTTATATTAGCCGATGACGTGGTGGCTGCTGATCTCATCAACCACTTTATAAATGAATGTGGGTTAGGGCCAGCAATCTAAATTTACAAGTGATCATTGACTCAAAGACTTAGTTCTTTTTAGAATTCTGATTTTTTTGTTTCCGTAATTTCTTGTTTATAATGTTTTTTCTTCTTCTTCCTTCGATTTTGGCCTACTTTGGACCACGGAAAACAACTGATTTGTTGGTTAGTCTATAATTGAGTCTAGGATTAATATTCGGTCTTTTCACATTTAAGTGTCCACCTCAAAATTTAACTATACCGTATATTCCAAATTTGTATAATATAAGTAATTTGTGTTAAAAGGGGCAGATAACCTCGCAGTTCCACCCCTTAAAACAACAATAACTAACTTACTTCTACTTCAGGCTAACGTCGCGATGTTCCAGACTTAAGGCTCGGCCATCTCTTTCCCCATCCTAGACTCAATTATAGATACTCAACTAATGACTCTACAATGAAATGAATTTCTAAGTGACAGTTGTTTTTTTTTTCGGCCGAAGGCCCTCCCCGATGCCAACTTCATTTGGCCTATAGGAGGGTATGAGAAGACATTAAGAACAAGTAGTTCCGTGAAGAACTATACAGCCTATTTTCATATATCCTACTTATATTAATTGCCACTATCAACATACACAATTTCAGTTTGATTGCTGTAATAGATTCGTAGATATTGAGAACCGACTAAATATTTCGGATGGTCGCCATGTTGGATTTTATATATGTAGGTCCTAGAGTTATGTACTGTTACATGCAGATTATTGTGAACGTGTAGTATTCAAACTTCAATCGCATAATTAGGACACAAGAAAAATCATGGAGATTTAAAAATTTTTCACAGCTGCCATCTTGAGGTTATGGAAACAATTGAAATAAATTAGATGCCAGTGGATTAACATTCGGATAAAGATTTACTGTACCAAGTTTCACTGCACGCGGATGGTTAAATTGCGAGAAACGTCCATGTGAATATTTATAATTCGCGTCACCGCCATGTTGGATTTGTGATCACCAGGTTATTTAAAGTCCTATAGGTGAACTTAAGTTCATAGCCCCTATGAACATTAAAAAAAGCAGTTTGATTGCTAAAATAGATTCGTAGATATTCAGTATCGTCTAAATATTTCGGATGGTCGCCATGTTGGATTGTTAAATGTATAGGCCATAGAGTCATGTACCATTAAAGGAAAATTATTGCGTAGGTTCATTATTCAAACTTTCACTTCGATCGCATGACAACATCACAAGAAATAAAAACTTAATTTTAAAATTCGCACTGCCGCCATCTTGAGGTTATGTAAACAATTGAACTAAATTAGATACCAGTGGATTACAATGTGTATAAATATTTCCTGTACCAGGTTTCAGTGTGCTTGGAACATTAAATCGCGAGAAAGGTCTATTTAAAATGTTCAAATTCGCTTGGCCGCCATGTTCGTTTTGTAGTTAACCGGTTTTTGAAAATCTTATAGATGGACTTCCAGTAGTGCCCTTTATCTCCGTACAAAATTTTAGGGAGATACCGCTAATAGTTTCAGAGATATAGAATGCCAGTGAAATATTTCGCACATCCGCCATCTTGTGATTATGTAAACAATTGAACGAAGTTCGATGTCGGTGCATTACAATGTATATAAACATATACTGTACCAAGTTTCATTGCGTTTGGTTGGTCAAATCGCGAGAAACGTCTATTTAAAAGTCGCAAATTCGCTTGGCCGCCATGTTGGTTTTGTAGTTACCAGGCTTTCAAAAGTCACATAAGTGAACTTATAGTAGTTTCCTCTATCACCATAGAAAATGTCAGGGTAATATCGGTAATAGTTTCGGAGTTATTGAATGCTGGTGAAATATTTCGCACAGCCGCCATGTTGGATTGGTGAGTCGTAACAAAATTTGAAGGGCACGGTCGAGGTCGCCGGGAATAGTGCTATGAACTTTCCGAGTTTCATTGAAATCGCTCCTGCCGTTTAGATTTTATTAGGGGGGGACACACACACGAATCACACACACACACACACACACACACACACGCACACACACACGGACAAAAGGTGATCTCATAAGCCTATTTTTTCAAAATTGAAAATAGGCTAAAAATGAAACTGGGCAAGAAGTTGAAAGGGATTGGCGTGGTCTATTAGAAGATATCAGCTCTGCATTTTCAGAAGCTGAATATTGGAAATAAAGGAGAACTACACAATATTTCAAGGATGAAGGACATCAGATATCCGAACTCACTGGCCTACTGAATCCGGAGATGCCGAGATAACGAAGAATTCATAACTAACAAGACAACTGACCTCAATCTGGTTCATAAATGGGCAGTTAACAACAAAGTAAAGATAAATGTGAGTAAATGTAGTCTCATGAGAATATGGAGATAGCGATGGCATGATTTTAAATATATTATCGGCTCGGAAATACTTGTGGAAGAAGATTCGTGCAAATATTATGGCATCCATGTAAGGATGATATTAAATGGAGTACCCATGTGGGTTGTGACCTGTCCAAAGCGTACAAATGACTTCATTTTGTAATGAGGGTATTGTAGGCAAAAGAATTAGGATATTGAACCTTGTGAGGTCATTCTTGGAATACGGCTCAGCCGTTTGGGACCCATACCACGTAGAGCTTATCAATGAGCTGGAGATGGTACAAAGGAAGGCTGCTAGGTTTGTGCTCAACGATTTTAATCCTGGAAGTAGTGTAACTCGAATGATAGAAAAACTAGGGTGGGAATCTCTGGAAGATAGACGAAAACCAGACTATACGCTATGTTTAACACGGTACACTAATCTGCTTGCATGGGGATAACTAAGTAAACGTCTGGGAAATCCCACCTACCTGAGCAGGGCAGATCATCCGCTTAAGGCCTACTCTGGAATTCGCCTCGGCGGTTTGGGATCCATATCAAGTAGGGCTCGTAAATGAGTTGGAAATGGTACATAGAAAGGCCGCTAGATTTGTGCTCAGTGACTTTAATCCCAGGAGCAGTGTGAGCCGTATGTTAAAGAAACTTGGGTGGGAATCACTTGAGGCTAGGAGGATGAAATCTAGACTCTGCGCTATGTACAACACGTATATAAATCAACCAGCATGGGGTGAGCTTAGCAAAAGTATGGAAAAGCCTACTTGCATGGGTAGGAGCGATCATCCTTTCAAAGTTAAGGGCCGACCACAGCGAACAAATTATGGTAAATATTCTTTCGTGGCTTAGGCGGCAGCACACCGGCCTATCACCGCTGGGTCCGTGGTTCAAATCCCGGTCATTCCATGTGAGATCTGTGCTGGACAAAACGGAGGCAGACAGGTTTTTCTCCGGGTACTCCGGTTTTCCCTGTCAAAATTTAATTCCAGCAACACTCTCCACTATCATTTCATTTCATCTGTCATTCATTTATCAATTGCCCCAGAGGAGTGCGTCAGGCCTCGGCAGCCGGCACAGTTCATATCTTCGCCGCTAGATGGGGGCTTCATTCATTCCATTCCTGACCCGGTCGGAGACTGGAAGCAGGCTGTGGATTTTCATTCATTCATTCTTTCGTAAACCGTGCCATTGATAATTGGAACTCTCTACCTGCCGCAGTCTTAGAGCCTTTTCCCGAACATATAGTGTGTTTAAGAAAAGACTGACTATTTGTGTAAATACTCCTGCTTAATTGTTAGTGAATTGTTATGTACAGTTATTTATTTGTTATGTATATCTAATTTGCCACCGGGGACACACCCCCAATTGCAAATAAACGAATGAATGAATGAATGAATGAATGAATGAATGAATGAATAACATTATTGGTCGACAGCAGCGTACAAATTATAGGAAATATTATTTCATTAATCGTGGTATTGATAATTGGAACTCATAACCTGCCACAGTCTTAGAGCCTTTCCCCAACTATATTGATCTGCTTAGAGAAGACTGAGATTTTGTGCAAATACTACGATGTAATTACTACCGACAGTGGTGGCCACGCTCGCTAAAGCGCAGCGTTAGGTCAAGGGGAGAAGCCCTCTGCTGACTCGGTACACGCGTGGGTTCGAACCCCACCGTCATCCGTCCTTGAAATGGTTTTTCGTGGTTTCCCCCTTTTCAACTCCAGGCATATGCTGGGACGGTACTTTCTGACAGGCCACGGCCGATTACTTCCACATCCTTGCAGAGCTTCATTCACCTTCATTCATTTCATCTCTCATTAACTCCTCTCATTAGGTTGGCGTCAGGAAGGGCATCCAGCCGTAAAAGCCATCCACCACAAAGACTTCCATCGCATCTTATCCCCGACCCCGTTGGATAACGGGAATAATAAGGGGTAGACTTACTACGATGTAATTACTATAGATCCCAATTCGTAACTTGTGTTATATTAAGTGCGGTTGATATTATTGTTGGGAATATTATACAATTCCCGGGGAATTACCCCCTTTTGGAATTAAGTAAATGTACGTATATGTTGCATTCCTTTTGGTCAAGTGCACCTATTTAGTAAAACATGCTCCTTACCACGAATTGCTCTTAACCCCATACGCTAGAACTGCACCTTACTTTGAAGCACCATGCACCTGTGTAAACGTGCTTCATGATAATTACCTGCACTGAACTTTTTCTGGTGGCAGATAAAACGTATTAAGATGCCCTTCAGAGGAAGGCCATTGAATGTATAAGATAAGATTACGTAACTTATGATAGTTAAATAAGAGAAGTATTGTCCTAGTGCATGTACTGTTGTCAAGCAGGGAGGAATAGGAGGTTGTTGTTGTTAATTCATACTAGGGGCTATGGAATATCTTGGTCATCAGCTCCGTGTAGTTGGGTGTGTGTTTATTATTATTATTTTCGTATGGTACAAATGATCTCTATATATATAAGAATGAAAGTTTGTCTGTTTTTTCTGAATTTCTACGGAAATTTGCGTTATTTACGTGTTTTAGACTGTTTTATGACGGATGCGCGCGAAAATGAAATTTTTGTCTGTCTGTCTGTCTGTCTGTTTGTTTGTTGTTTGTTTGTTTGTCTGTGGACAATTTTTTGTGTCCTTATAACTCGAGAACGGCTGAGTGGATCAACGTAAAATTTGGTACAGATATCCTTCAGAGGCAAGACACCAATCATTGATGTAACTCTTCTCTGTACCTCTCATAAAATGGGGCCTACCCCCTTAAAATACATGCTGAAATAGGCGTAGAAGGGCGAGACAAAGCTCATTTTCAGCCCCTCAATGTGAGAAACGAAACTCATTTTAAGGCCCTAAAACCAATAGTTTTTGAGATATTCCCAGAAAATTAATTTCATTTAATACAATAATGAAAGGAAGCTAGCCGGTAACCATGGCAACAGAAATTCACAGGTCCATCTATTGCTGTAATATAAGACGCGATACAATTCCATTTATTACATTACTGAGATAGTTTGCAAACGGCTAGAAGGTTATAACGGAACCAAACTAAGCTGTAAAATTCAGCAATACATATAATGCGCTTAAGGGGGTCAAGGGGTACTCTAGAATTTTTTCACGCGATTTACACGTGCTGGTGTGCTACGGAAGGTCTATTATATCCCTATCCCTATATTGTTATATTATTATTATTATTATTATTAATATTATTATTACACTACGGAAAGGAAGACCCCAGAGGACTGGAAAAAGGGAATAATTGTCCCGATCTTCAACAAAGGTAGTAGAACAGAATGCAGAAACTATCGGGGAATAAAACTGATGAGTCATTGTGCAAAGATGTTTGAGAAAGTTTTGGAAAGGAGAATTAGGACAAGGATAGAAGGAGGGATGAGGGAAGAACAACATGGCTTCAGAGCAAGAAGGTCCACAGTGGATTTGATTTCTGCTGTAAGGCAGTTACAAGAACGGCTCTGTGTGTATGGAACAGATCTACTGAAGGCCTTCCTGGACATTGAGAAAGCATATGACAGTGTATGCAGAAACAAAGTATGGAAGTCCCTGGAGGATAGAGGAGGAGAAAAATGGACCATAAGGAGGATAAAGGAGATGTACAAGGGAAGCGTGAGCTGAGTGAAAGTGGGAGGAGAGAGATCGGACTGGGTGGAACAGAGAAACGGCCTGAAACAAGGAAGTGCACTGGCACCGTTACTTTTCATTGTGGTGATGGATGACATAATGACCCGAGTGGCACAAGTAATTGGGGAAGGAAAGATGAAAGCAATGGTGTTAGCGGATGATTTGATGATTTGGGGGAACAAGGAGGAGGAGGTACAGGAACAGTTGGACGTGTAGGAAGGAATAATACAAGGATATGGGATGGCATTTAGCATAAATAAGAGTGAGATGGTGATCACAACAAGGAAGAAGGAAAGAACCACAACGGGAATAACAATTGGTGGGGAACAGCTGAAGAAAGTGGAGAGTTTCAAGTATCTGGGAAGCCTGATACAAGATAATGGAAGAAACTATAGAGAAAAAATGAGCGGGGGAGACAGGCAGAAGCATTCCGGAGGAGTGTGAGAAGCATGTTATGGAGCAAGGATGTCCCTCAGAACAGAAAAAAGATCACATATCGGACGTACTATCCCCCTATCCTGACGTATGCCTCGGAGACCTGAGCTATGAAAGGAAGGGAGAAGAGCAAAATACAGGCCAGTGAGATGAGCTTCTTGAGAAGCAGTATTGGAGTTACAATGATGGACAGAATAAGAAATGAGAGGACCAGAGAATTAATAAAGGAGGAACCATTACCGGATAGTATAGAGAAATCTAGACTTAGATGGCATGGACATGTAAAACGAATGGAGGATAAGAGGATACCCAGGAGGATACACGAGACGAAGTGGGAAGGAAAAAGACCGAGAGGAAGACCGAGAGACAGGTGGCTGAAAGGGATGGAAGAAAGCGTGAAGAAGAGAGGAGAAGACTGGACAGTGGTGGAAGCTGAGAGATGGTGGGAAGACAGAAGACGTTGGAGTGGCCTGTGTTCCAAACAGACCCGGCCAACGGCTGGAAACTGTGCAAGAGGATGATGATGATGATACTACGGCCTACAACGACGAGACAAAGCTCATTTTCAGCCCCTTGGTGTCAGAAAAAAACCTCGGGGCCCCTAAACAGTCGTAAAGGGTCCCCGGAAACTACATTTTAATGCTCTAAAACCAAGAGTTTCTGAGATATTCCCAGAAAACTAATTTCATTTAATAAATTAATGTAGGAATGCAAGCCAGTAACCATGACAACAGTGTCTCAAAAAGGTACATCCAACTTTCCATCTATTTCTGCAAGAAGTAATGCCACTCCATTTATTAAATTTCTGTGAAAGTTTGCAAATGGCTATAAGATTATCACGGAATTAACAAAAACTGTAAAATTCATCAATGCGCTTAAGGGGGTCAAGAGGTACCCTGGATTTTTTTCACAAGACTTAAACGTGCTATGTGTCGTACAGAAGGTCTATTATATCTTCAAACAGCAACATTATTTTCTAAAATTCTTGAATTGAAATAGTTTATTTTTTATTTTATTTTTTTGCTTTTAGGAATTTGTGCCATTGGAGTCTAAAAAACCTGAATTTTCATGCACCAAAAGCCTTTATAATTTATTAAAGAGGTCTTCCTCTGGATGTGCACTTGACACAACAGTGTGGGTCAGTTTTTATGTGACGTGAATTGCATTTCGTCTACGAGGTTTTCAATTTTATTTTCACGTCAGGAAGTACACGTTAGGTAAATTAGTTTCAGAGCATATTTCAACTAATCATTTATCTTTGTCGACAAACAGGTTCCAAGCCCCTAACCATTGCAACAGTAGCTCAATTGATTACGTTTGGTTATTAATACCGACGACCGTTCGAAGAATGGGTACTTCTGCTAGTCTACATATATATACAGGGGCGCACCCAGACTTTTGGTTTGGAGGGGGCTTTCCTCAATAACATGATTTCAGCTATGGAAAGAGAATGTGTCCATTATTAGTCTTGTATGTAAATATGTATATTTGAGATCATATGCATAAAAAGATATTCTATAAGATCAAACATACTGTAGAATGCTCTGTTAAAACCAATACAAAAGATGCTATTGGACTGGAGATTATTTAAACAAAATATGCATTGGTTTTATACAAATTTCAGTTACAGTATCATCGAGCTAAGGTTATACAAGTAATAAAAAAGAACTGCATGATTTTTATCAAGAATTAACTTTTGATCAAGATCAGAGTGATAACGACTGGATTGCTCTGCTCACTATTATCATAACTATATATCCAGCTACCAGGATCGTCAGATTGATGTGTAACATCAATTATCTGCAATCATTTACTAAGTTTTGAGTTGTTTATACCAAGAACTAGTATAGGTTTTAGCAAATTAATAATAACATTTTGATTTTTAATATGTAAATTTAATTGGAACTAAAAATTACATTTTAACAAGAAGTTCCGTGAAGAACTATACAGCCTACTTTTCATGCCAATGATTATTCTACAGTATATGAACCTATCTAGAATAATGACAAAATTAAGTTGGTAATATCGAAATATCTAATTAGTTCAAAATATACCTGGTATGATGTAGCCTAATAGAGCACTACAGTTGGCAGCCCTGGTGACTGAATATATTCTTAGTTCCATCTCTTAAGGTACAGAATACAAAATTTGGTTGAAGTCCAATGGACGTTACATGCAGTTAGACACTGGATCTATCAGCACGCGTAAAACCACGTTGCCAACAATACCAGGCGTGTGCTGGTCGGAAATAATCTGAAATGTTATGATATCTTGTTGTGCCAATTTTGGATGAAATCCATTTGTTAGTATAGAAGTTACATGTATTTTAAAATTGGACATATCAGCAGGCATAGAATCATGTTGGCAGCACTGCCTTGTATTAATTACTCCAAATTAATCTAGAATGTCAGGTGCTATACGTGTGCAAAGTATAGAGCTGTTGGCTTGCATACTTTCTGGTATATTGATATTAGGGTAAAAACAATATAGACATCATTTATTAACAGTAGGCAGCCCTGATTGCTCTTAACAATACTTATAGTCATATCTGTTATGGTACACATAGCACATACGAAATTTAGTTGAAATCCAACTGATAGTATAGAAGTTACATTATTTAAAAATTGGTACTATCAGCAGGCTTATAATCATGTTGGTAGAACTGACGTATATAAGTTACTCCAAATTAATCTAAAATGTCAGAATATACTGAACCCATGTACCCTTGCTGAAAGGGCACAATACGTGTGCATAGTGTAAAGCTGTTGGCTTGCATACTTTCTGATATATTGGTATTTGGATTTAAAAAAATAGAGAGAGCAATTATTAACAGTTGGTAGCCCTGTTGGCTCTTAAGAATATGCTCAGTTATATCTGTTTATGTACAGATGTTACATACAAAATTTGGTTGGAATCCAATTGATGGTGTAGAAGTTATATGCATTTAAACATTGGACCTATCAGAAGGCTTAAAATTATTTTGGCAACCCTGTCATTGTCGGCCTTCTGGAAATTAAACTGAAATAGTATTATCTGCATGTGTGCCAATTTTGGAATAGCTCCCATGCATACCTTGCAAAATATCCAACATGGAGCTCAAATTTCTAGTGCGTTTTTCAGCAGTTGGTAGCACTGACATCATTTTCAAATATGGACGTGTGATATTCCGGTGCACATCTTTACTCATACTAAATTTGGTTTTGATTGCTGCAGCCGTTTAGGAGTTGATAGGGGGGGGGACACACACACACAGCCAGACAGACAGAAGGACAGACAGAAGGACAGACAGACAGACAGACAGACACACATTTGCCCGATCTCATAAGTCTACTTTTTCCTCATTTTTGCAAAATGTGAAATGTAGGCTAAAAATTATGAGATGTAATTGTATACCATAGTGTTATGGATTGTAACAAATATTTTATGTACTGTACGTGAAAATATATAAGTTATTTTAATTTCCTTAATAACTAACATTATAATAAAAAAATAAACATATCTAGAATTTCTACTTGAACTTAATTTCACAGGCTGAATGCAATGAATTTGTTAATGTACATAGCTCAATCGGACAATTCTAGATCCTGCTTCCTACGGGAACAGATATTTCCAATATGGATTAGCTAGGTAAGCTAACATTATTTTTGAAAGGAAGTATTGACTTCCATAGTACATTGGCGCTCCTCGTGGCAACATTTGTGCCTTGCAGCGGCCTTCACAGTATGTACTAGCCACGCGTCTTGGTGAGGTGTACCATAACCAACTGAAGAGCCCATTGGTACACTGGGGCGAAACGCTGGCAACTGTTTTGAGCTAACCGGACCATTGTATCAAATTTCTTTGTGAATTTGTTAATGTACATAGCTCAATCGGACAATTCTAGATCCTGCTTCCTACGGGAACAGATATTTCCAATATGGCTGAATGCAAGTTTAAACAAATAGTTGAATACAAATCATGTATTAATGAATTAACATTAACGTTGTTTGAATAAAGTGGAAACTCAAATTTCACAGAACAAAATCCAGCCGCCTAGCAGATATTTTCAAAACGGAAACTACCTCTGTACTGGTGACTTCAATTTCCCGGTGAATTTTCAGTGCTGCTAGTCCAATCGGCCTGTCTGCACCCATGGTATTCCTAAGCTATGTTTTCAGCTGACGTAGTGTAGAAAATGACCTCTCAGCAGTGCCTGTGTTCCCAGGTTTTTTGGGGGGTAGGGGCCTTAGGCCCCCAAACCCCCCCCCCCCCCCTGGGGCACCCCTGTATATATACAAATATGTACATAGCAATCAAAGATGAACATAAAGTCTCTTCAACCAGGAAAGCGCTGGAGCTGAAGCTTTCATGAACTCTTCCCATTCGCCTGCGAAGCTACGCCGTGGGCACTCCCGAATGATGTGGTGCATCGTCTGTTCTTGAACCTGATAACCTGTGTATTCCTGTGATGACTGAAGTAGTGTGTGTATCTGTATTAGGGACAGGGATGAGATAGGGACTTCAAGTAAGGTACTATCCCGGCATTTGCCTGGAGGTAGAGTGGAAAAACCCAAGGAAAAACCGCAATCAAGATAGCCACTGTCTTTCTTTCTTTCTTTCTTTCTTTCTTTCTTTCTTTCTTTGGCTTATCCGAATCAATGGTGTCACCGGAACCAACCAGGCTTATTTTTGGATTTGACCGGGAATTTGACACCGCATGCCCTTCCTGACGCCACGTGATTTTTGATGTGAAAATTTCACCCCACTCTCACCAGGATTCGAACTCCGACCGTCCGGGTGAAAGAGAAGCAGCTAAGCCATTGCGCCATACGCCCCCCCTCAAGATAGTCTCTGTCAGCGCCGAGATTCGAACCTGCGATATCCGGACTTGCTGCAGCTGCCTCGCTGCCGTGGTGCATGCTTTATCGATTACGGCTATGCCACGGGAGTATTTCTTACGAAATAGAATGAAAGGTTCCAAGAGTTGACGGACCGGAACGCCGTTGCGGTCCATCATGAACCCTGCCTTTCCATCTCACCGGTCATGTAGTTGGAAGGAACACTGCCTCATGAATACACCAGTTTCTAATTGTCACGTGGTTTGTATGCGTAGGCCAGTGGTTCCCAACCTTTGTCAGCTGACGGCCACCTTTTCAGATACGGGAGTTCATCGCCCCCCTCCCCTCCTCCTACCCCCACCCGCCATCATCGCTTCTATAACTTCTTCGATTGACGCGGAGGATAAAGACCTAACCTTATAACACCTCAGTACATAATGGAATAGGCCTATCTATTACATACTAACTTCATTTCAGCACAATACAAAGAACACACTTTTACAACAAATCCTTAAATTAGTCAACAAATGTCAGTGAGAGGGTTGACACTGTTTTCTCTTGGTAAGATTCGGTATGTTTGGTTTTTTATTTGACAGAGCACAGCGGAGGTCACTTGCAACATCAAGCCGACAGTGCTGCTTTTTTTTCTATGATACCCAGCGTTGAATATCCTGACTCGCATAAATATGTCTTTGAAAATGTAAGTTCAAACTGTTCAAAGCTTCAAATAAATCACAAAGATATGCCAACGAGACGATAAAATCGGCATAATTTTGCTCCATACAACACAGCAAATTCCTTATTTCACCTCCAACCTCGCGGCTCCGAAGAGGTTTGTGTTGACAGTTGGCAATTACCAGTGCTTTTGAACGATTGACTTGGTGCGACAATCACTTGGAGAGTATCGAAAAATGTCCATTTTACAAATTGTAATAACTGAGTTAAAAATATCACAGTCAGTCTGAAAGACTAGACGTTGTATCATTTCAAATGACGAATGCTACAAATGCTACACATGTTAGAAAGGCTCAGGAGGGCTTCTCACTTTGCTCGAAGCCCCAGGACTCTTTCAACAGACTGCATTACCCATTAACTTAGGCTTCCCGCGCGGGCAGCACTTTAAGGGTCACGGGAAGAAATGTGTTTCTTGTGCTTGTATTAGAGACTAGCTGAAGTACCCGTGCTTCGCTACGCGTCATAAATAAATTAAAATGTGAAGGTGACAGTTAAAACAGGGGATAGACGAGGTGCTGCGCTGAGGAAGATTAAGGATGGAACATTTTGTCCAACGACACCGCTCGGCGTTGACCGTGTTTTATAGCACAAATTTAAGTTTTATTCGCTAACTTCTGGAGATACATCTCCGATAGAAAATGTAATTTTAAACCTCGTATATGCCATCAAAAGTTTTCTATTTCTTAGCGTTCTCTTTTGATTTGAAATGGAAATATGAAAGTTTGAAACCAAAGGGTGTAGTGACGTCACTAAAATGGTCGCCATCTTTAAATAGTGCAAAGTATTGAAATCAAAAGTAGCCTATATGTTAACCAGGTAAATCAGCTAATTCCATGTAAAATTCATGTAAATCGGACCTGTGGTACTTGCGTGATTGAGTATTACACAGACACCATCTCCATTTTAGTCTCGCTTCGCTCGCGTCATAGTCGTGTCATATTGTTATTCAATGAAATACATGTTTAACCCCGTTAACACCCCTTTAGAACCTGAATATCCAAAAATCCATCCTTAGTAGACGTTTTCGACTTACAACAAACATATCCCCAAAATATCATTCTTCTAATTTTAATAGGTTGGTCGATGAGAGTGTACATCCAAAAATCCTTCCTTAGTGGACGTTTTTCTTCCAGAATTTCACCCCTCCCCATAGGCCCCTTAAATTGGATTTATGAAAAAACGGTCGAACACCTATTTATTTTATTTATTTATTTATTTATATTTAAGCTGATTGATTTCCTCCGAGTTTCAAACTACTCGCCTATGTCGTTTAAAAGATACACGCTCCGTTAGGAATCTTTGAATCCCCACTTTTCACCCCTTTCACCTCTTAATATACACCATATCGATAAACCCTTAGACATATGTCTGCTTATTCTTAATGATGAGTTTATATGCCGAGTATCCCATCCCCAAGGAAACCAATCGGGAGATATTGTTATTCAATTAAATGCAAGTCTACCCCTTAATACCCCTTTAGAATCTGAATATCCAAAAATCCTTCCTTAGTGGACGTTTTCGACATACAACGAACATAGCCCAATATGTCATGTTTCTTGCTTCAATAATTTTGGCTGTGCGATGATGAGTGAGTGAGTAAGTCACGACATTTTCTTTCATTTATTTTTCAGAATTTCACCCCTCTCATGAACCCCTTAAATTGGATATATGAAAAAAAACTGCCGAACACCTGTTTACTTATTTTTGAGCTGTTATTCCCCCCTGAGTTTGATGAGTGAGTGAGTTAGGACACTTTCTTTCCTGTTTTTCCCCCAGAATTTCACCCCTCTCCAAGGTCCCCTTACATTGGATTTATGATAAAACGGTCGAACACCTATTAACTTATATTTTAAGCTGTTTTTTCCCGCCGAATTTCAAACTTCTCGCCTATGTCTTTTAAGAGCTACACGCTCCGTTAAGACTCCCTCAACCCCCAATTTTCACCCCTTTCACCTCATAATATACATCACATCGATAAACCCTTAGACATGTCTGATTATTTTTAATGATTAGTTTATATACCGAATATCACATCCCCAAAGAAACAACTCATGAGATATCGTTATTCAATGAAATGCACGTTTACACCCTTAACATCTCTTTAAAACCCGAATAAACAAAAACCATTCCTTAGTTGACGATTTCGACATACAGCGAACATATTCCCAAAATTTCATGTTTCCAACTTTAATAGTTTTCGCTGGGCGTGATGAGTGAGTGAGTGAGTCCGGACATTTTCTTTCAATTATTTTTACCAGAATTTCACCCCTCCCCATGGGCCCCTTAAATTGGATTGATGAAAAAACGCTTGAACACCTATTAACTTATTTTTTAAGCTGTCTTTTTTCCCCTGAGTTTGATGAGTTAGTCAGTCAATTAGGACACTTTCTCCCTTTTCCCCCCAGAATTTCACCACACCCCATTGGCCCCTTAAATTAATTTATGAAAAAACGGTTGAACACCGGTTTACTTATTTTTTAAGCTGATTTTTTTTCGCTGAGTTTCAAATTTATCGCCTATGTCCTTTAAGATATAGGCCTACACGCTCCGTTTGGAATCCTTCAACCCCCCACTTTTCACCCATTTCACCTCACAATAATACAGCACATCGAAAAACCCTTAGACACATGTCTGCTTATTTCTAATGATTAGTTTATATGCCGAGTATCACATACACAAATGAAACCACTCGTGAGATATTGTTATTCAATGAAATGCCGGTTTAACCCCCCCTTAAGACCCCTTTAGAACCTGAATATCCAAAAATCCTCCCTTAGTGTATGGTTTTGACATACAACGAACATATACCCAAAATGCCATGTTTCCAAATTCAATATTTTTGGCTGGGCGATGATGAGTGAGTGAGTCAGGACATTTTCTTTCATTTCTTTTCTTCAGGGTTTCACCCCTCCCGATGAACCCCTTAAATTTGATTTATCAAAAAAAAACTGTCGAACACACATTTACTTATTTTTAAGCAGTTTTTCCCCCTGAGTTTGAAGAGTGAGTGAGTCAATCGGTCAGGACACCTTTCCTGTTTATTTCCCCCAGAATTCCACCCCTCCCCATGGGCCCCGTTAATTGAATTTATAAAAAAAAAAAAAACGGTCGAACACCTATTTACTTATTTTTAAGCTGATGTTATTCCGCTGAGTTTCAAACTCCTCGCCTATGTCGTTAAAGAGATACACGCTCCGTTAGGAATCCTTAAACCCCTATCTTTCACCCCTTTCACCTCATAATATACACCACATCGAAAAACCCTCAGACACGTGTCTTCTTATTTTGTAATGATGAGTTTATATGCCGTGTATCACATCCCCCAATGAAACCAATCGGGAGATATTGTTATTCAATGAAATGCCGGTTTAACCCCCTTAAGACCACTTTAGAATCTGAATTTCCGAAAATCCTCCCTTAGTTGACGGTTTTGACATACAATGAACATTTCGCCAAACTGTCATGTTTCTAACTTCAATAATTTTGGCTGGGCGATGATGAGTGATTAAGTGAGTGAGTGAGTCAAGACATTTTCTTTCAATTTTATTTTTTCAGAATTTCACCCCTCCCCATGAACTCCTTAAATTTGATTTATGAAAAACACTGTCGAAGAGCTATTTACTTACTTTAAAGCAGTTTTTCCCCCCTGAGTTTGATTAGTGAGTCAGTCAGTCAATCAGTTAGGACACTTTCTTTCCTGTCTTTCCCCCCAGAATTTCACCCCTCCCCATGGGCCACCTAAGTTGGATTTATGAAAAAAAAAACGGTCAAACACCTATTTACTTATTTTTTAATGTTTTTTTTCGCTGAGTTTCAAACTCCTCGCCTATGTCGTTTAAGAGATACACGCTCCGTTAGGATCTTTCAACCCCCACTTTTCACCCCTTTCACCTCATAATATACACCACATCGAAAAACCGTCAGACACGTGTCTTCTTATTTTTAATGATGTGTTTATATGCCGAGTATCACATGCCCAATGAAACCAACCGGGAGATATTGCTATTCAATGAAATTCAGGTCTACCCCCTTAACACCCCTTTAGAACCTGAATATCCAAAAATCCTTTCTTAGTGGGCGTTTGCGGCCCTTGAGGAAGCTGCATACCAAATTTAATTCCAATCCGTTCGGTGGTTTCTGAGATTTCGTGATGAATGAGTGAGTGAGTGAGTGAGTGGTATTTGACAAATATATAGTAGATAGTGTCAAGTCTTTGTTATGCTATACTCGGTTGACAGTGCTGTGTGAGCAGTTGAGTAACTAACGGGATTTCAAGTAAAGATCCTCATTTTCTATACCGGTAGCACAGAGCGCAATTCGCATCCAGTCGGCCGTGTCTCGATTTGAGCTATGTTGCCATGGAAATGATCTGCCTTGCCATTCCTTCATGAGCATATTTTATGACTTTATATTAGCCTTTGCTCGAGTACAAAAGGACCGAAATCAGAAGAATGAGAAAGACTATCGAAAATTAATGTAGCCAGTGGTTCCTTCTGGGTGTTAAACTATGTGTATGCAAAATATGGTTGAGATTGGTGGAACGGTGTAGATTTGTATACGGAACCAACCCACCCATCCACCCACCCACCCACATACATACATACAGACTTTGACTTTTATATATAAGACTCGCTTTGCTCGTTGGGGGCTCCACCCCCAAGGCCCCGGTGCGTTTGACGATCCGTGTATTTTTAGGGAAAGTAATGGGTTGAAGTGTTTAAAACACATCGTTCTGAATTTATGGTTTTTATGTTTGCTGTGACTTTGTAATAAAAATAAAGACGAATATGTTGCATGCAGATTTTCCATTGATGTACTTTTTTTAGTTGATTCGTGGTTGTCACCTACCAAAATAAATTATTCTAATGTTCGGAATAAAATCTTAGTTTTGCTTTGTTATAATTTTTCTATAAGTTTATAGTGTCTTCAGAGTACGAAGTCCCGCGCTTTTGTTGCGTGTCAAATGTTCGGATTTTTTTTGCACTTGCCCTCAAGTCCATAAAATGCACTACTTAATATATGATAATATTTTGTTACGAGTTCAAATTTTAATTCTCTAGAGTGTTATTGCCTCTTTTGCCATCTCTTTTCCCGCTTTTAAAATGTATTTCCAATTGAGGATGGATTGTGTGCACTGATATGTTTTTAGTCTGTTAGGACATGGCTGATCCTCTAGTATACTTCTAGTTATAATAATATGGGGGGGGGGAGTTTTGCCAAGGCATGTCTCCTAGCCTACTGCCAGTTATATCATGACAGGAACTTTCGTTAACGCAGATCCCCTAGCATACCAGTAATACCGTTTTTAGGAGTTTTATTATGAAAGGGCTTTTAGCCTACTGCCAGTTACTGTATATCATGGCGGGAAGATTTGATAAAGCAGGTCCCCTAGCAAATCAGTATGTTTTAGATTGTGTGGTGTGGCTAACGGGTTCCAAAATGCCGATGCGCTGCTGTTCAGAATATGTAATATATTAACCCATTAACATATCACAGAAACTGTAAATTTCTTGGAACTAAGAAACGTACACGAACGCATAACCTCCAGTAATTAGTTTACAACATTACGCATATTTGCAAATATATATTATTTTCCCCATTCAGTTCTATATGTGTTTGGTAATAGCATTCGACTTTCTATTCCAATTAATATTATCATTATTATTATTATTAAGGTGACGTGGTGATGCTGAAGTAATGTCTCTTGCGTCTTACCAAGGCTGACTGGGTTCAATTCTCATGGAATGCATGTGAGATTTACCATCTGAAATATCAAGTGCTGTGGTTGGGAATCCACACAAAAAGAGGAGGTCCCGTGCCTCATGTTCAAGAGATTAACGGTCATGTCAAATTACAAACTTCCTTCCATTTTCACTAATATGATGTGTAGACTATATGGGTATTTACTCACCCGATTATTAATCACAGAAAGAACAAAAGTTCCGTGACGAATTAAAGTGCCTACTTTTCTTGAAATTTAAGACTCATGCCAATGATTAATCTATATGCATTTGTCTAGAATAATGACGAAATTAAGTTGGAAATATCGACATTTCTAATTAGTTCGAAATACTGTATACATGGCATAATGTAGCCTAATAGTGCACTACAGTTGGCAGCCCTGGTGACTGAATATATTCTTAGTTCCATCTCTTAAGGTACAGAATACAAAATTTGGTTCAAGACCAATAGATAGCATGGACGTTACATGCAGTTAAACATTGGATCTAACAGCGCGCGTAAAATCATGTTGGCAACAATGTCATGCACGTATTGGTCAGAAGTAATCTGAAATAATATGATTTATTGTTGTGCCAATTTTGAATTAAATCCATTAGTTAGTTTAGAAGTTACATATATTTTAAAATTGGTCC
Source organism: Meconema thalassinum (assembly GCA_946902985.2). Lineage (NCBI taxonomy): Eukaryota > Metazoa > Arthropoda > Insecta > Orthoptera > Tettigoniidae > Meconema > Meconema thalassinum. The sequence goes on from OX336391.1 coordinate 482,396,830, forward strand.
TATCAGCAGGCTTAGAATCAAGTTGGCAGCACTGAAGTATATTAGTTACTCCAAATTAATCTAGAATGCCAGGTACTATACGTGTGGAAAGTTTAGAGCTATTGGCTTGCATAATTTCTGATTTATTGATATTAGGGTAACAAAGATAGAAACTGCATTTATTAACAGTTGGCAGCCTTGGTTGCTCTTAAGAATACGCATAGTCATATGTGTTATGGTATATAACACATACGAAATTTGGTTGAAACCCAATTGATAGTATAGACGTTACATGCAATTAAAGTTGGACCTCTCAGCAGGCTTAGAATCATGTTGGTAGCAGTGACGTTTATAAGTTTCTCCAAATTAATATAGAATGTCAGGTACTATACGTGTGCATAGTTTAAATCTGTCGGCTTGCATACTTTCTGATATATTGGTACCGGTATTTGGATAAAATAAATTGTGAGCATTTATTAACAGTTGGCAGCCCTGGTGGCCCTTAAGAATACGCTCAATCATATCTGATTATGTACACATAGCACATACGAAATTTGGTTGAAATACAATTGATAGTGTAGAAGTTATATGCATTTAAAAATTGGACCTATCAGCAGGCTTAGAATCATTTTGGCAAAACTGCCATGCATGGCCTTCTGGAAATTAAACTGAAATATTATTATCTACATGTGTGCCAATTTTTAAATAGCTCCCATACATACCTTTCGAAGTATCCAACATGGAGCTCAAATTTCAATTGTGATTTTTCAGCAGTTGGTAGCACTGACATCATTTTTAAATACGAAATTGAGATATTTAGGTATAGATCTTTACTCCTACCAAATTTTGTTTCGATTGCTGCAGCCGTTTAGGAGTTGATAGGGGTGGATACATACACAGCCAGAGAGACAGGCAGAAGGACAGACAGAAAGACAGAAGGACAGAAAAACACACATTTGCCCGGATCGATCTCATAAGTCTACCTTTTCCTCATTTTTGCAAAATGTGAAAAGTAGGCTAAAAATACGTACATATATTGAATATTCTATGTGGTAGAATGTAAATTAATTTTCTACAATTTTGAGCACCTCTAAATATGCCCCTCTAAATATGCACCTCGATTAACGTCATAATATGATAATTTCAAAACAAAACAAAAAAACAACAACAAAAAAAAACAAACAAACAAGTAGTTCCGTGACGAACTAGAGAGCCTACCTTTCTTAAATATTAAGATCCATGCCAATCTATATAGACCTACCTAGAATAATGACAAAATCAAGTTGGTAGTACTAACATTTATAAGTACTACAGTTTGAAATACACCTGAAATTGTGAAGCCTAATAGAGTAACTTACTACAGTTGGCAGACCTGGCGACTCTGAATATATTCTTAATTCATCTCTTAAGGTATAGAATGCACATACAACATTTAGTTGAAGTCTAATGGATAGTATGGACGTTACATGCTGTTTGATATAGGATATATCAGTGCGCGTAAAATCATGTTGGGAACAATGTCATGTATGTGATGCTCAGAATTAAACGAAAATATTACGATCTAATATAGTGCCAATTTTGGATAAATCCATTTGTTAGTATAGAAGTTACATGAAATTAAAATTTAAACTATCAGAGAGCTTAGAATCATGTTTGCAGCACTGAGGTATATTAGTTACTCCAAATTAATCTAGAATGTCAGGTACTATACGTGTGCAAAGTTTAGAGCTGATGGCTTGCATACTTTCTGATATATTGATATTAGGATTGAACAATTAGAGAGAGCATTTACTAACAATTGGCAGTCCTGCTAGTTCTTACGAATGCGTACAGTAACAACTGTTATGGTACACAAGGCACATACGAAATTTGGTCGAAATCCATTTGTTAGTATAGAAGTTATATGCATTTAAAGACTGGACCTATCAACAGGCATAGAATCGTGTTGGCAGCACTGGTGTAATTAAGTTAGCCAAACTAAGGTAGAATTTAGATACTATACGTGTGCAAAGTTTAGAGCCGTTGGCTTGCATACTTTCTGATATATTGATATTAATGTTAAAATTAATAGAGACCATTTATCAACAGTTGGCAGCCCTGGCGGCTCATTAGAATACGTACAGTCATATCTGTTATAGTACACATAGTACATACGGAATTTGGTTGAAATTCAATTGACAGTATAAAAGTTACATGCATTTATACCGGTATTATGTACTTATCGGCAGAATTAGAATCATGTTGGCAACACTGGCATGTATGAACGTCTGAAAATTAATCTAAAATGCTATCGTCTATTTGTGTGCCAATTTTGGAAGAGTTCGCATCCATAACTTCTGAGATATCCAACATGAGCTAAAATTTCAATTGTGTTTTTTCAGTAGTTGGTAGCACTGACGTCAATTTCAAATATGGCCGTGAGATATTCAGGTGTAGATCTTTACTCTTACCAAATTTGGTTTCGATAGCTGCAGCCGTTTAGGAGTTGATAGGGGGGGGGGGGGGACACAAGCAGACAGGCAGAAGGACAGACAGACACACACATTTTCCCGGATAGATCTCATAAGTCTACTTTTCCTCATTTTTGCAAAATGAGAAAAGTAGGCCAAAAATACAGCAGTATGATTAAAACCAGTTATATTAAATACATTTGTGCAATACAACCTAAAGTTAAGGGAGAAAAATTAAAAAAAGGACCCTGGAAGTCGGTAGGATTCGCCACATTGATCTGTGAATTCAAGTTGCTCGTTCTTAAAAAAAACGGCTAAGAAGAGTCAAGTACTGGCAATCGAAAATATTCAATTGACAAAAAATAAAACCTTTCATCAGAATTTAAGCACACAGCGGAAAATATTAGGTACTATACCATCTTAAAAAAAGCCTACAGAGACAGCAACTCACATTATACAGACTGCATGAAGAGTATAAAATTTGACTCAAAATCACACAATGTTCCCGATCCCACAAAACTCCGCTATAAATATTACAATACATAATCAGATCATACTGGAAATTAACCAATAAACAAAGCTATATAGTTGAGCATGGGTCCTAATGGAAAATAATTCTATCACCTGAAACCAAAAATGCATGGGAAGAAAAAATACATCAAAATGTTTGTTGGTTTCCGACCCTACAAGACGTAAAAATATAATAAAAGTAGTGAAAACCCTGTTTTTTGAAATTTCATTCAAATCAATTTTTAAGTTATTCGTGGGACATAGAAAAATGTCGGCCAAAAAGTACAAAATCATTAATAACTCCTTATTATTTGTCGTATGATGAAATAGCAAGAAACAAAAAAGATGTAAAAAGGTATTGTCTACAACATAGGCCCTACATGATATTACACAAAGACATATTACTGGAGATTTGTTGCTTCCCCTATTTTGCTTCTAGTGGAAAATAATTCTATCACCTGAAACCAAAAATGCATGGGACGAAAAAAAAATCTAAACATCATGTTGGTTTCCGAACCTACAAGACGTAAAAATATAATAAAAGTATTAAAAAAAACTATTTTTCGAAATTTCATTCCAATCAATTTTTAACTTATTCATGGAACTTAGAAAATTTCGGCCATAAAGTACAAAATCATTAATAACTCCCTTATTATTTGTCGTATGATGAAATAGCAAGAAACAAAAAAATTCGTTTTGATTGCTGTAAAAGATTCATAGATATTGAGAACCGTCTAAATATTTCGGATGCTCGCCATTTTGAATTGTTATATGTATAAGCCATAGAGTTATGTAACATTGAAGGACAATTATTGCCTAGGTTCATTATTCAAACTTTCACTTCGATCGCATGATTACGACACAAGCAATAAAAACCTAATTTTAAAATTTTGCACAGCCGCCATCATGAGGTTATGTAAACAATTGAACTAAATTAGGTGCCAGTGCATTACAATATGTAAAATCATTTACTCTACCAAATTTCACTAAGCTTAGAGAGTTAAATCACGAGAAAAGCCTATTAAAATGTTTCAACTTCGCTTGGCCGCCATGTTCGTTTTGTACTTTACAGGTTTATGAAAGTTACATAGATAAACTTGTATCAGTACCCTGTATCACCGTACGAAATTTCACGGTGATATCTGTAATAGTTTCGGAGATATAGAATGTCAGCGAAATATTTCGCACAGCCGCCATTTTGAGGTTATGTAAACAATAGAACTAAATTAGACTCCAGTGCATTACAATGTGTATACACATTTGCTGTACCAAGTTTCATTACGTTTGGATGGTTAAATCGCGAGAAAATTCTATTTAAAATTTCAAGTTCGCTTGTCCGGGATGTTGGAAGTAGTTTTCCATGGTTTTTGAAAGTCTCATAGGTGAACTTCTAGTAGTGCCCTTTATCACCGTACACAATTTCAGTTCGATATCGGTAATAGTTACGGAGGTACTGAATGCTGGTGAAATATTTCGCACAGCCGCCATTTTGGATTGGTGAGTCACAATAAAATTTGAAGGGCACGGTCGGGGTCTGCCAGAATAGTGCTATAATCTTACCGAGTTTCACTGTAATCGCTCCAGCCGTTTAGAATTTATTAGGGGGACACACACATACACCTCACACACACACACACACGCACACATACACGGACAAAAGGTGATCTCATAAGCCTATTTTTTTCATAAAATGAAAATAGGCTAAAAATCCAACATGGTTACCATCCAAAATATTTAGACGGTTCCCAATATCTACGAATCTATTACAACAATCAAACTGACAATTTTTATGTTGATAGAGGCAATTAATATTAGTAGGATATATGAAAATAGGCTGTTTAGTTCTTCACGGAACTACTTGTTAGAAATAATTTTGATAACAGCCTTTGATAAGGAAAATTTTCGAATGTAAGTCTTGCATCTCTTCTTCTTCCTCTTTCCGATGAGGCCTGCTAGGCACCACGTGCCAATTTCAATTCTTCACACTTTGTTGTTTTCTCTTGCATCTCTACTTATATTATATTGTGCCACTGAGGAAGGTCACAATCTGAGCGAACCCGATACTGTAATTAAAAGTACAACTTATTATTGACTTAATGTATTTATTTTCAGAATATTTCAACAGTCAAAATGAACGCGCTTTGATAGCTTAAATAATGGTACCAGATTTGACTCCACTTGACTAACCCCCTGACCTATATGTGAATTATTTTGCACAGCGATACCTAAGAAACGAAAATCTAATTGATTCAATACTGCGAAAATAAGATGCTCTACAGGTTATCCCGCGACCAGACTCGGTAAGAAGGAGAGGTCAAGTTGGCCACTTCAGAAGTACACTCCCGTTCAACAGATTAGTTCAGGTCTAGGAATAAACAATGGTTTGGCACCACGTCATAGTCTTGGCTACCAACCCTGAATTCCGGGTTCGATTCCCGGTTCTGCCAAGAAAATGCATTCTAGTCTGAGGGCTGGAACAGGATACGCTGAAGATCGAGAGAAATAACTTAGATGAAGTGGGTTCAATTCACACCTCAGACCTCCTTGAAGTGGTTGTCCGTGGTTTCCCCAATTATATTTCAGGTAAATACAGGGATGGGTAGATAGGGTTAAAAACATAGAGGTATTAAGACGAGTGGGAGAGGAGAGATGTTTCTGGCGACTGGTAATGAAGAGAAGAGATCGGTTGGTAGGACACATACTAAGACACCCAGGAATAGCAAGCTTAGTTATGGAAGGAAGGGTCGAGGACAAGAACTGTAGGGGTAGACCAAGGTTAGAATATGATAAACAGATTGCCTCAGATGTAGGGTGTGGTAGTTATGTAGAGATGAAACGATTAGCTCAGGACAGGGAGGCATGGAAAGCTTCATCAAACCAGTCAAAAGACTGAAGACTCAAACAACAACAACAGGGATGGTTCCTAGTTCACGGCCATGGGCACCTCCATTCCGATCTTTACCGGAATAAAAATATACACACTCTTATAGACAACACAATAACATGGTTATCAGACAAATTATATATATATATATATATATATATATATATATATATATAGCCTATATATATTTATATATATACCCAAGTACACAGGGCTTAAATGGCCACCACGATTAAGGCCTAAAATGAAAATACTATAACAAAAACAATGGTACTACGTTTGGTTCTGACTCTTCATCTGAGGTGGGAATCGAACCCACCTCTTCTCAGTTTTGCCTCACGAGGCTGAGTGTGCCCCGTTCCAGCCCCCCGACCATAATTAAATTCAAACCTGGTCCTCCGTGGTGACAGCCACAATGTTAGCTATGAGATGGAATTTGAGTGATTCTGTCTTGAAGTTTTAATTACAGAGTACAGTTCGCTTATGAAAGAGAAAGAAGAGGTATCATTTGCATTCTTGGAATTCAAATACGGAAATATTGATAAAGCTTGCTCTGATAAGGAGCCTGTCGTACAATAAGTAGGTCAGTTACCGGATGAAATGAAGGTTGAGCACATTGAGATAATACAGATATAGAAACTAATCCATCGGATAAGGAGACGCCATCACTGTAAGCTTCCAAATGAATGAAAGATACAACAGTTAAGCCTCAGGCTTTCTGAGATGGAAATCGTTCACAACGAGGTCAAATTAAGTATATATGTGACTTCGAGTTGCCTATCTCGTTTAATCCACTTGTGAAAAATAATCATTTTCATGAGAAACGTTTCTCTGGATTTTGCCTCACGTATCTTTTGTGTTTGTTGTTTTCTACTTTTTGCTTTGTGTTTTTGATTTTTGGTTTTGTGTTTGCTTTGTGCTTTTGCTTTTGAATTTTACTTTTTGCTTTTCTTTCTTGGTTTCGTGTTTGTTTTCTGCTTTTCGTTTTTGCTTTGTGTTCCTTGTTTTTTTGTTTTCTGATTTTGCTTTTTTATTTTATTTTTTGCTTCTTTTTTGTTTGTTTTGTGTTTGTTTTCTGGAAAATCAAAATAAAATGAAAAATAAGCAAAACAGTATCAAAATAAAAGCAAAAGAAAATAAAACAAAATAAACAAAAGAAAATAAAAACAAAACAAAACAAAAGAATACAAAAATTAAACAAAAAAATTTAAAATAAAACAAAACTAAATAAAAAAATGAAATTAAATTAAACAAAGAAAAACACAATAAAATGAAATAAAATAAAATAACGTAAAATAAAATAAAACAAAATAAAATAATTAAATAACACCACATTATGCAACGAGCTTATAATGTCAATAATTAAGACACGAGTATGTTTATAAAACGGTGTCCCGTCTGCCATTAATCTTCACATTATTGACCAGGGCCACTGCCTCTCAGCTACTGAGTTGTCCTTACGGGGCTAATTTCACCAGTTCCCAGCCACACGTCATTTTTAAACTCGTTGACGGAGCAGTGAAAGGAACTGGAGACCTCCTAGGTAATAAAAATTCCTCTCGGCAGGCCGGAAGGCGGAGGTAGATTTCACCGGGCAAACTAGGTGATAGGCTATAATAGGCAAAATATGCAGGTTTTCGTAGGAGGATCAGACCTCATTGATTGCAAGAAAGTATTTTACATTTGGAGGTTCATCAACTTTTTTTTTCGTTTTTGTATGCATATTAGCCTACTTTCGATTTTTGCAAAAAAAGAAAGTAGACTTATGAGATCAACACAGGGCGAAAAAAGTGTGTCTGTGTGTGTGTGTGTATGTGTGTGTGTGTGTGTGAGTCTGTGTGTGTGTATGTGTGTGTGTGAGTCTGTGTGTGTGTCTGTGTGTGTGTGAGTGTGTGTACTCTGAATGTCTGTCCCCCCCCCTATCAATTCGAACACGGTGAATGCGAATTGAACGAAATTTGGTACAAAGGTAGCACTAGCAAAGGACACCTCATTGTCATGTTTTATATCGCCGCCATCTTTACTAAAACTGAATGGCGGCCACTCAAACGTTCAAAACGTAAAATCAAATAACGACTAACCAAATCATCCGATCTCTACCAAATTTGGTAACAACATACCTTCGTATAGGATGCGTCTTGTGACCAAACTACAAGGTCGTCCGCCATACCATTTCAGGATGGCGGTCGTGCGAATTATGCAAACTTTATAATCCATACCATGGGACCCACCAGTTCCGATTATCGAGCCGAGAATCGTTTTAACTGTTCTAAAGGAAGAGGCACGTTCGAAATTAAAAGTTTATTTTGTAATACTATAGTGCAGACGTGATTTTAAAAAGCTGAGCCGATTCAGTAATAAGACAAGATGGCAGCGGATATCTTGTGCCTGACTTATATTTCACTAATTTGAGTATTGCATGCAATATAGCGTACTGATACAAAATAAATAAACTTTGTATGAAATGCTTTATATATAAATAATATACTCCAGTGATGAAATCGTTTAGTATAAATCATTATTTGCTAACAAGTTCTATGTAAGTCATTTTATATGGAACGATATTCGTTGACACAATTAGCTCAGTGGTAGAGCGTTAGCCTATCGCTCAAATGCCTATGGTTCAAACCCGATCAGTGCTAGGTTTTTTGTTTGAAATGTTATATGTTTATTGTTTTGTAATGACTCAGATATTTTAAAATTAAGCGTTATATTGTGCATATTATGGTGTAAAATATATATTTAATTAAAACATAATTCGCCAGCAGATTTACTCGAGACATCTAGCTGCCAAAAAGGTAACTGCACGCCGACCTACTTATTAACTTCCAGATTTTATTGAAGAGTTTCTTCTTCTGGCCGCTAGAATGCACTCGCTCTGTTAGGATTATATTGTTCGATATTTCACCACTAGATGTCACGACTAGTCTACATGGGACTCCATTGATTACTATACCATTGGCATTCTATGCGCATCGAAGTTGAAGAATGACAAGATGATACTACGATACATTTTTAGCCTACTTTTCACATTTTGCAAAAATGAGGAAAAAGTAGACTTATGAGATCGGGCAAATGTGTGTCTGTCTGTCTGTCTGTCTGTCTGTCCTTCTGTCTGTCTGGCTGTGTGTGTGTCCCCCCCTATCAACTCCTCAACGGCTGCAGCAATCGAAACAAAATTTGGTAGGAGTAAAGATCTATACATGAATATCTCACGGCCATATTTGAAAATGATGTCAGTGCTACCAACTGCTAAAAAATCGCAATTGAAATTTGAGCTCCATGTTGGATATCTTGGAAAGTATGAATGGGAGCTATTTCAAAATTGGCACACGTACAGATCATAATATTTCAGTTTAATTTCCAGGAGGCTAAACATGGCAGTGTTGCCAAAATGATTATAGGCCTCCTGATAGGTCCAATTTTTAAATGCATATAACTTCTATACTATCAATTGGAATTCAACCAAATTTCGTATGTTGTATGTGTACATAACCAGATATGACTGAGCGTATTCTTCAGACCTACCAGGGCTGCCAACTGTTAATAAATGCTCCTAATTTATTTTATCCAAATACCAATATATCAGAAAGTATGCAAGCCGACAGCTTTAAACTATGCACACGTATAGTCCCTGACATTCTATATTAATTTGGAGTAACTTATATACGTCAGAGCTACCAACATGATTCTAAGCCTGCTGACAGGTCCAACTTTAAATACATGTAACTTCCATACTATCATTTGGATTTCAACCAAATTTCGTATGTGCTATGTGTACCATAACAGATATGACTATGCGTATTCTAAGGAGCAACCAGTGCTGCCAACTGTTAATATGTGCTGTCCATATTTTTGTTACCCTAATATCAATATATCAGAAAGTATGCAAGCCAATAGCTCTAAACTTTGCACACGTATAGTACCTGGCATTCAAGACGAATTTGGAGTAACTAATATACGTCAGTGCTGCCAACATGATTCTAAGCCTGCTGATAAGTCCAATTTTCAAATGCATGTAACTTCTATACTAACTAATGGATTTCATTCAAAATTGGCACAACAATAGATCATATTATTTCAGATTATTTCTGACCAATACATGCATGACATTGTTGCCAACATGATTTTACGCGCGCTGTTAGATCCAATGTTTAACTGCATGTAACGTCCATGCTATTCATTGGACTTCAACCAAATTTTGTATTTTGTACCTTAAGAGACGGAACTAAGAATATATTCAGTCATCAGGGCTGCCAACTGTAGTGCTCTATTAGGATACATTATGCCAGGTATACAGTATTTCGAACTAATTGGAAATTTCGATATTAGCAACTTAATTTCGTCATTATTCTAGATAGGTTCATATTCTGTAGAATAATCATTGGCATGAAAAGTAGGCTGTATAGTTCTTCACGGAACTTCTTGTTACTTTTTATTTTAAAGGGTTTGTAACAGCCTATTGTGCGTTATTTGAAAATGTTAATTGAAGTAAAGAACAAAACGATTTCACATAGTATCTGAACTCTTCCGTTGGTGCTAGTTCAGGATATTAATTAATACTTTTATTTCAGCCCAATAGCAATCGAAAATATCCACATAGTTGGTATGCACACGTCTCTGTAGTGTCATGGAAAGATGTGTTAATTCAATTAGGGTTGTGAAAGTCATACGCAGCCAGACGTGTAAAGACATGCCTCAACTCAAAGTTGGATGTTGCCCGCGTCAGGCCGATTATGTAATAGTAATAGTAATAGTAATAATAATAATAATAATAATAATAATAATAATAATAATAATAATAATAATAATAATAATAATGATGTTATTGGTTTTACGTCCCTTTTAACTACTGTTGCTTTTAGAGACGCCGGGGTGCCAGAATTTTGTCCCGAAGGGGATCTTTAACGTGCCAGTAAATCTACTAACACGGCTCCCTCGCATTTGTGCACCCTCAAATGCCAGCTGACTGCGCCAGGATACGAACCTGAAACATACGGTCCAGCAAGCGAGAACGTTACCGCTGAGCCACGCCGCCAGTCCGGTCGATTATGTCTCCAGATCCATAACAGTCTTTAGATACTTCTTATCTTTCTTTCTTTCTTTCTTTCTTTCTTCAATGATGGTAGCAGTTTTTATCTAGGTTGTGGCCTTTGGTAGAGGTAAATCGTTTCTAAGGTCTTCAACAAAGAATAGTTCTATTATACTCTTTGATAATAACAACGAGTTATAACTATACTCATACATTTAGGAGAAAGTAGGCTATATGTTCTTTACTGAACATCTTGTTATACTTGTGACCACACTGTCCTTATGCAAGGTTTGGAATTGATGTGGAACTATCTGACAGTCTGTTGCTTCTTCACGCAAAATTTTATCTCCCGCAGAGATTTTTGTTAGTTCCTCAGTTTAGGGGCTGCGACAACGTGGTCATGTAACCCCTTGTACACTGGGTGTGTGTAGAATCTGATAAACGGTGTTAATTGTGATGACTGTATTAGTCTGTAATTCAGGTAAGGTCAGCAGACGGTCAATTTTAAGTAGTAGTTCCTAATTTTGTACCATATACTAACGTCAACGACACCTAGCTGTGAACTTGGCTACTAGATGCCACCGCAACCAGCAAGTTGCAACGAACGTTGGAACTTGCCCTCCAAAGGAAAGCATGGTGAGGGATTTTTAGCGCTCTTAGAAAATCCGACGACTTTGGCCGGCTTTGAACCAGCGACCTTGAGCTTATAAGTTCAGCATGCAACCAGTTAGCCGCTTCCCACAGAGTCAGATGGAAAAATGAATGTGATCTCGTGCGATGGCGTTGTCTTGGCAACCTCTGATAGCTCATCCCTCATCAATTAAGAAGCGTTGTCATGGTAACCTCTGATGGCACTTGGCTTTTTCTTTAATTCCGAAATCATTTTTCTCATCCCTTGGCGTAACTGTCGGTCAGACCAAAAATTCTTTCAGACAATGTTTTAGGTAATTATTAGTGGAATATTTTCCATTTTGTACGGTTTTGATATTGTGCCTATTAAGAGAGATATGATTAATGTTTCCCGAAAAACCCATTTTTTTCCACGTCTTTGGTCAATGTTTGGTGCTATCAAAAACTTTTCAAACATAATTTTTTTGGCACTTATCCGACACATATTATGAACTTTGAATGGATTCGATACTTCATGTATTAAGAGAGTTATAGTGATATTTCACTTTTTCAAAAAACAAAAAAAAGAGCCCTCCCATTCCACCCCCCCCCCCCCCCCTATCAACCGATTTTGCCCATTAACGAACTCGGCCGAGATTTTAAGGGGATACATATTATGTAAAACATTCAAAGTGATTGGTGCAAAATTACGGCAGTTATCGTGTCCACAAGAAACTGATATATACGCATATATATACACACACATATATATAAACTTTTGAACTGACGGTGGTTTGGGGGTCTGGAGGATGTGAAACGCGAAGATATGTCGAAATTTTCCGGAAGTCGAAACATGGCACCCATTGCAATAGTTATTAGCCCACTTTTCACATTTTGCAAAAAGGAGGAAAAAGTAGTCTTATGAGATCGGGCAAATATGTGTCTGTCTGTCTGTCTGTCTGTCCTTCTGTCTGTCAGGCTGTGTGTGTGTCCCCCCCTATCAACTCCTAAACGGCTGCAGCAATCAAAACCAAATTTAGTATGAGTAAAGATGTGCACCAGAATAGCTCACGTCCATATTTGAAAATGATGTCAGTGCTACCAACTGCTGAAAAAACGCACTAGAAATTTGAGCTCCATGTTGGATATCCTGCAAGGTATGCATAGGAGCTATTCCAAAATTGGCACACATGTAGATAATACTATTTCAGTTTAATTTCCAGGAGGCCAACCATGACAGTGTTGCCAAAATAATTTTAAGCCTTCTGATAGGTCCAATGTTTAAATGCATATAACTTCTACACTATCAACTGGATTTCAACCAAATTTTGTATGTAATATCTGTACATAAACAGATATGACTGAGCGTATTATTAAGAGCCACCAGGGCTGCCAACTGTTAATAATTGCTCTCTCTATTTTTTTTAAATCCAAATACCAATATATCAGAATGTGTGCAAGCCGACAGCTTTAAACTATGCACACGTATAGTACCTGACATGTTTGATTAATTTCGGAGTAACTTATATACGTCAGTTCTACCAACATGATTCTAAGCCTGCTGATAGGGCCAATTTTTAAATACATGTAACTTCTATACTATCAGTAGGATTTCATCCAAATTTCGCATGTGCTATGTGTAACATATCAGATATGACTATAAGTATTCTTCAGTGCAATCAGGGCTGCCAACTGTTAATAAATGCTGTCTATATGTTTTACCCTAATATCAATATATCAGAAAGTATGCAAGCCAACAGCTCTATACTTTGCACACGTATAGCACCTGACATTCTAGATTAATTTGGAGTAATTAATACAAGGCAGTGCTGACAACATGATTCTATGCCTGCTGATATATCCAATTTTAAAATACATGTAACTTCTATACTAACAAATGGATTTCATCCAAAATTGGCACAACAAGATATCATAATATTTCAGATTATTTCTGACCAGCACACGCATGGTATTGTTGGCAACATGCTTTTACGCGTGCTGATAGATCCAGAGTCTAACTGCAAGTAACGTCCATTGGACTTCAACCAAATTTTGTATTCTGTACCTTAAGAGATGGAACTAAGAATATATTCAGTCACCAGGGCTGCCAACTGTAGTGCTCTACTAGGCTACATTATACCAGGTATATTTTGAACTAATTAGATATTTCGATATTACCAACTTAATTTCGTCATTATTCTAGATAGGTTCATATTCTGTAGAATAATCATTGGCATGAAAAGTAGGCTGTATAGTTCTTAACGGAACTTCTTGTTCTTCTGATGAAATCTACCTAAATTGCAATATTTCGCTTTCTGATGAAATCTACCTAAAATAGGCTTCATAATTAAAAATACTACCATCAACGACACCTAGCTGTGAACTTGGCTACTAGATGCCACCGGAACCATCAACTCGCAACGAACGTTGGAACTTCCCCTCCGAAGGAAAGCAAACTCAGTTTTTTTAGCGCTCTTAGTAAATCCGACGACTTCAGCTGGGTTTGAACCCGCGACCTTGGACATAGAAGTTCAGCATGCTACCAGTACCGATACCGAAGTCGCTTCCCACAGACAGATGGAAAACTGAATGTGATCTCGTGCAGTGGCGTTGTCATAGCAACTGCTGATGGCTTATCCCTTATCAATTAAAAGTAAAGTTGTCATGGCAACCTCTCTTGGCATTTTCTTATAATTTAAATCATTTTGCTCACCCCGTGGCGTAATGGTGGGTCATATTGTAGCATTTTGCTTTGGCTGGGATGACAAGTGAAACGGTATTTACTTTGCTCCACGTTGAGCGTAGAAATGTGGCAGTCTGGCTCGCCCCTAACTGTTGGGTGAGAAATGTAACTGTTTACCTTTGCCTAAGCTATGTTGTTTTAATGGGCGCCAAGACCTCAACGCAATGTTGAAATCTAAATTTGTATTTAACAACGTCTAGCTCTGGCAGAACACATTCAAGACTCTATTCACTCAGATCGTGGTATGATTTGATCATTAACCCAACAAACAATTGTATCAGGAGAAGGAATTGGTCTATATCTAATGCTACCTACTGAAAGCAAAGATTGCATTGTAAAAGAAATGAATTTATTATATAAAACAAGTATAGCAAAATTAATAATAATAATAAGTATAAAATTTAAATTGGAGCGTTGTGATTTGAATATTACCGATAGAAAATTACGTGAAAACGGAGTCTGATAAATTGATTTTACTCTTATTTCCAAGCTATGAAGTTACTGAAATATGAAATGTAAAACAAAGAAAATGAGAGATTGCGTATTTCTGCGTCATTTGCGCTTACCACTGGAAATTGCCAAAGCATTTCCCTCGTACTTGATGATGCTGTGAGCTTCCCACAGTCTCCTGGATGTCGTCATCTTCGTCGATGTTTGATGATATACTGGTAGATTAGATAATTCTATGGTCCGTACCTCGGACCCAAACACTCGTAAAACCGCACTGGTTAAGTTTTACCAAAGTTAGTCTTCCACTCCACGGAACATCGGAGCGATTCCCGCGTACAACCGTACTCGTTAAATTCTATACAGATAGTTACTAACTCCACTGAACATCGGAGCGACTCGCACGCGCACCCATACTCCTCAAGTATTTCACAGATTGTTCTTGTTCGACGGCGCGTCGAACGATATATGCACCTGTCGGCTCCCCCACTCTTCAGCCGGCTTCAGCTTGCGTGATCCTCTACGGATTGGCTGACCCACCACGCGATCTTCCCCTTCTCTGGGTCATTACACTCGGCGGGAGGGTTCCGTTTCAACAATTCGCCTTTTCTTGACGATGCGACCCAAGATTGCGTCATGCTTCTCGACAAGATTAAGCGTGTACTTGAAATCCCAGTGAGTCACGTCTCTCGATATACACTAACTGCCGAAAACTCCGTAAAATTCCGTAATCAGATAATTTTCTATGATATCGTCGTTCGTAATAATTTGCTGGATAGCGTTATCTAAGACATAGAAAACCTATCTGAATGCTAATAATTTTTATAAAATGCTCCGAAAATACCTTAATAATAATTATAATAAATTAATAATAATAATAAATTAACATGAAAATTTATCTTGGCTGAACAATTTGCCGCGTAAATAAATATAGAATGGCTTCCTACTGACTTATGCCAGTGGCATAAAAACCCCTCGAAAAACACGTTACAATATCAAACATTCTTTCAGACAAAAGTTTTAGGTAATTATTGGAGGAATATTGTCCATTTTGTACGGTTTTGATATTGTGCCTATTAACAGAGATATGATTAATGTTTCCCGAAAAACCCACTCTTTCCCACCCCTTTGGTCAAAGGATGGTGCTATAAAAAAACTTTTCAAACATAAATTTTAGGGCGTTATCCGACACATAGTATGAACTTTGAATGGATTCAATATTTCAGATATTAAGAGAGTTATAGCGATAATTCACTTTTTCGAAAAAAAAAAGCCTCCCATTTTCACCCCCTTTGACCGATTTTGCCCATTAACGAACTCGACCGAGATTTAAAGGGAATACATATTATGTAAAAAATTCAAAGTGATTGGTGCAAAATTACGGCAGTTATCGTGTCCACAAGAAACTGATATCTATACTTATATATATATACTAGCTGAAGTACCCGTGCTTCGCTTACGCGTCATAAATAAAATAAAATGTGAAGGTGACAGTTAAAACAGCGGATAGGCGAGGTGTTGCTCAGAGGGAGATTAAGGATGGGACATTTTGTCCAACTACACCGCTCGGCGTTGACCGTGTTTTATAGCACAAATTTAGGTTTTACTCGCTAACGGTTGGAGATACCTTTCGGACAGGAAATGTAAGTTTAAACCTCGTACATGCCATCAAAAGTTTGCTATTTCTTAGCGTTCTCTTTTTATTTGAAATGGAAATATGAAAGTTTGAAACCAAAGTGTGTAGTGACGTCACTAAAATGGTCGCCATCTTTAAATAGTGCAAAGTATTGAAAACAAAAGTAACCTATATGTTAACCAGATAAATCGGCTACTTCCATGTAAAATTCATGTAAATCGTACCAGTGGTACTTGCGTGATTGAGTAATACACAGACACACACCATTTCATTTTTAGCTTCGATTCGCTCGGGTCATAGTCGTGTCATATTGTTATTCAATGAAATGCAGGTTTAACCCCGTTAACACCCCTTTAGAACCTGAATATCTAAAAATCCCTCCTTAGCAGACGTTTTCGACACACAACAAACATATCCCCAAAATATCATTCTGCTAACATTAATAGTTTGGGTTGGTCGATGAGAGTGAACGTACAAAAATCCTTCCTTAGTGGACGTTTCTCTTCCAGAATTTCACCCCTCCCCTTAGGCCCCTTAAATTGGATTTATGAAAAAACGGCCGAAGACCTATTTATTTTATTTTTTATTTACTTTTAAGCTGATTGATTTCCCCCGAGTTTCAAACTCCTCGCCTATGTCGTTTAAGAGATACACGCTCCGTTAAGAATCTTTCAACCCCCAACTTTTCATCCCTTTCACCTCATAATATACACTACATCGAAAAAACATTAGACATGTGTCAGCTTATTTTTAATGATTAGTATATATGCCAAGTACCACATCCCCAAATGAAACCACTCCTAAGATATTGTTATTCAATGAAATGCACGTTTACCCCCTTAACACCTATTTAGAACCTGAATATTCAAAACTCTCTCCTTAGTGGACGTTTTCGACATACAACGAACATATCCCCAAAATTTCATGTTTCTAACTTCAATAATTTTTGCTTGGCGATGATGAGTGTGTGACTGAGTGAGTCAGGACATTTTCTTTCTTTTATTTTTGATAATTTCACCCCTCCCCATGAACCCCTTAAATTGGATTTATGAAACAAAAGGTCGAACACCTATTTACTTATTTAAAGCTGTTTTCCCCGCCGAATTTCAAACTTCTCGCCTATGTCCTTTAAGAGATACACGCTCCGATTAGAATCCCTCAACCCCCAATTTTCACCCCTTTCACCTCATAATATACACCACATCGATAAACCCTTAGATATATGTCTGATTATTTTTAATGATTAGTTTATATACCGAATATCACATCCCGAATGAAACAACTCATGAAATATCGTTATTCAATGAAATGCACGTTTACCCCCTTAAAATCTCTTTAAAACCCGAATAAACAAAATCATTCCTTAGTTGACGTTTTCGACATACAGCGAACATATTCCCAAAATTCCATGTTTCCAACTTTAATAGTTTTCGCTGGGCGTGATGAGTGAGTGAGTCAGACAGGAAATTTTCTTTCAATTTTCTTTTTTCAGATTTTCTCCCCTCCCGATGAACCCCTTAAATTTGATTTATGAAAAAAAATGTCGAACAGCTATTTACTTACTTTAAAGCAGTTTTTCCCCCTGAGTTTGATGAGTGAGTCAGTCAGATAATCAGTTAGGATACTTTCTTTCCTGTTCCCCCCCCCCCCCAGAATGTGACCCCTCCCCATGGGCCCCTTAAATTGGATTTATGAATAAACGGTCAAACACATATTTACTTATTTTTTATGCTGATTTTTTCCGCTGAGTTTGAAACTCCTCGCCTATGTCGTTTAAGAGATACACGCTCCATTAGGATTCTTTCAATCCCCACTTTTCACCCCTTTCACCTCATAATATACGCCACATCGAAAAACCCTCAGACTCGTGTCTTCTTATTAGCCTACTTTCGATTTTTGCAAAAAATGAAAGTAGACTTATGAGATCAACACAGGGCGAAAAAAGTGTGTCTGTCTGTGTGTGTGTGTGTATGTGTGTGTGTGAGTCTGTGTGTGTGTATGTATGTGTGTGTGTGAGTCTGTGTGTGTGTGAGTGTGTGTACTCTGAATGTCTGTCCCCCCCTATCAATTCGAACACGGTGAATGCGAATTGAACGAAATTTGGTACAATGGTAGTACTAGTAAAGGACACCTCAGTGTCATGTTTTATATCGCCGCCATCTTTACTAAAACTGAATGGCGGCCACTCAAACGTTCAAAACGTAAAATCAAATAACGACTAACCAAATCATCCGATCTCTACCAAATTTGGTAACAACATACCTTCGTATAGGATGCGTCTTGTGACCAAACTACAAGGTCGTCCGCCATACCATTTCAGGATGGCGGCCGTGCGAATTATGCAAACTTTATAATCCATATCATGGGACCCACCAGTTCCGATTATCGAGCCGAGAATCGTTTTAACTGTTCTAAAGGAAGAGGCACGTTCGAAATTAAAAGTTTATTTTGTAATACTATAGTGCAGACGTGATTTTAAAAAGCTGAGCTGATTCAGTAATAAGACAAGAATGCAGCGGATATCTTTTGCCTGACTTATATTTCACTAATTTGAGTATTGCATGCAATATAGCGTACTGATACAAAATAAATATACTTTGTATGAAATGCTTTATATATAAATAATATACTCCAGTGATGAAATCGTTTAGTATAAATCATTATTTGCTAACAAGTTCTATGTAAGTCATTTTATATAGAACGATATTCGTTGACACAATTAGCTCAGTGGTAGAGCGTTAGCCTATCGCTCAAATGCCTATGGTTCAAACCCGATCAGTGCTAGGTTTTTTGCTTGAAATGTTATATGTTTATTGTTTTGTAATGACTCAGATGTTTTAAAATTAAGCGTTATATTGTGCATATTATGGTGTAAAATATATATTTAATTAAAACATAATTCGCCATCAGATTTACTCGAGACATCTAGCTGCCAAAAAGGTAACTGCACGCTGACCTACTTATTAACTTCCAGATTTTATTGAAGAGTTTCTTCTTCTGGCCGCTAGAATTCACTCGCTCTGTTAGGATTAAATTGTTCGATATTTCACCACTAGATGTCACGACTAGTCTACGTGGGGCTCCATTGATTACTACACCATTGGCATTCTATGCGCATCCAATTTGAAGAATGACAAGATGATACTACGATACATTTTTACTTTTTATTTTAAAGGGTTTGTAACAGCCTATTTTGCGTTACTTGAAAATGTTATTTGAAGTAAAGAACAAAACGATTTCACATAGTAACTGAATTCAAGCCGTTGGTGTTAGTTCAGATTATTAATTACTACTTTTATTTCAGGCAAATAGCAATCGAAAATATCCACATAGTTTGCATACACACGTCTCTGTAGGGTCATGGAAAGGTTTGTTAATTCAATTAGGGTTGTGAAAGTCATGCACAACCAGACATGTAAAGACATGCCTCAACTCAAAGTTGGATGTTGCCCACGGAAGGTCGTATATGTAATAATAATAATAATAATAATAATAATAATAATAATAATAATACTATAGGAGGATATATGCTCACTGTGAAAAAAATAACATCATAGCAACACAACAAAAAGGATGCACGAAAGGGTCCAAAGGGTGTAAAGAAATACTTATCATTGACTCAGTGGTTTCTAACCAGGCCTTTACCAATAACAGACATTTATTCACGGCATATATTGACTACAAGAAGGCCTATGATTCCGTGCCCCATGATTGGTTGATCCATATTTTGTCAGTGTATAAGATTGATCCTCAGATTATATATTTCTTGGAACACGCCATGACATCGTGGCGTACAGTGATGAGCCTTAGTACTACAAATGGCAGTATTGCAACAAGTATGATCCCAATCCACAAGGGAATATTCCAAGGAGACTCCTTGAGCCCATTATGGTTCTGTCTTGCGATGAACCCACTATCAAACCAACTTAATTCAACAAAATATGGATTCAGTATCAAGAAGAACTCCAGGGAGCTTGCAAAGCTCAACCATCTCCTGTATATGGATGACCTAAAGCTATATGCTGCCACCAGAGCACAACTAGAGTTTCTGTTGAAGATAGTGGAAACCTTTTCACAGGATGTGAAAATGGAATTCGGGCTGGAGAAATGTAAGACGCTGAACATTATGAAAGGCAAGCTGCAGGAAGGTGTATATGAAACAGCTCAGGGCCATCAGATTGCAACAATGCTCACTAGCGAGACCTACAAGTATCTAGGAATGAAGCAAGCCAGACACATAGAACACTCAGTAGTGAAACAAGATCTGACGAAGGAATTTGTCAGAAGAATTAAGCTTGTTTCTAACACCAGCCTCAACAGTAAAAACTTGGTTAAGGCAATCAACGCTTATGCTGTCCCTATTCTTAGTTACTCGTTTGGGGTCATCAAGTGGAGTAAAACTGACATTGCAAGCTTAGAACAGAAAATTAGAACATCACTGACCAAGTCACGAAAACACCATCCCAGGGCATCTGTGGAACGAGTCATGTTACCGAGACATATGGGTGGGAGAGGAATTGTTGATATAAACAACCAAGTAGCTCGACAGATCTATGAGCTAAGAAAATACTTCTGTTCTGTATCGAACCATTCGATGCTGCACAGGGCTGTCACAGAAGCAGATGATTCAACTCCACTACTCTTAAGTCAGCAAGAGACTCAAATTCAGGTGCGCAGTGATTTGGATAGATTCAATGCCTGGTTGTCCAAGCCACTACACGGAAGACATCCCAATGAAGTCATCCAAACTCACGTCGACAAGCTAGCGTCGAACTTTTGGTTGATTTCTGGGCAGATGTTTCCCGAAACAGAAGGCTTTATGATGGCTATTCAGGACCAGGTTGTCCCCACGAGGAACTACCTAAAGTTCATAACCAAGGATGCATCTGTGCAAGATGACCATTGCAGATACGGTTGCCTAACATCTGAGACTGTTCAGCATATTATATCGGGTTGTCGCCATTTTGCAGGGACAGAATATAGGAAGAGACATGATTTTGTTGCCAAGATAGTCCATCAAGAATTGGCTATACAACTTCAACTGCTGAGCCAAGAGAAAGTGCCGTACTACAAATATGCTCCTGAACGTGTACTGGAAAATGACAGCTTTACGTTGTACTGGGATCGTACTGTATTGACAGACCAATCAGCTGTGCACAACAGACCTGATTTAGTTCTTGTTGACAAATGCATGAAGCACACCACCTTCATAGATGTGGCGATCCCAAACAGTGGCAACATACTAACAAAGCATGTTGAAAAGCTGTCAAAATACACAGAGCTTTCAGAACTGATAAGGAAGCAATGGCACATGGCACAAGTCAGGACAGTTCCTATTATTATCTCCAGCACTGGCGTGATTCCCAACAACTTAAAGGAATCGCTCACGGCGTTGAAATTAGACCCAGGCCTTTTCAAACTGATGCAGAAAACAGTCATACTTTCTACGTGTCGCGTAGTAAGGCTGTTCTTGGGCAATCAGACCTGAAGCAATGAGGGGAATATGAAGCTACTACTCAATGCAGTCACCAAGAATTTGCTCCTTGTGATATGTACGGTATCTGGGATTGTAAATGTTTTCTTTCCAGCAAATGCTGAGAATGTGTAAGCGCATGCGCAAAATAATAACAATAATAATAATAATAATGTTATTGGTTTTACATCCCTTTTAACTACTGTTGCTTTTAGAGACACCGGGGTGCCGGAATTTTGGCCCGAAGGGGATCTTTAACGTGCCAGTAAATGTACTGACACGGTTCCCTCGCATTTGTGCACCCTCAAATGCCAGCTGACTGCGCCAGGATACGAACCTGCAACCTAGGGCCCAGCAAGCGAGAACGTTACCGCTGAGCCACGCAGCCAGTCCGGTCGATTATGTCTCCAGATCCATAACATTCTTGATATACTTCTTATCTTTCTTTCTTTCTTTCTTTCTTTCTTCAATGATGGTAGCAGTTTTTTTCTAGGTTGTGGCGTTTGGTAGAGGTAAATCGTTTCTAAGGTCTTCAACAAAGAATAGTTCTATTATACTCTTTGATAATAACAACCAGTTATAACTATACTCATACATTTAGGAGAAAGTAGGCTATATGTTCTTTACTGAACATCTTGTTTTTAATGATGAGTTTATGTGCCGAGTATCACATCCCCCAATGAAACCAATCGGGAGATATTGCTATTCAATGAAATGCAGGTCTACCCCCTTAACACCCCTTTAGAACCTGAATATACAAAAATCCTCTCTTAGTGGGCATTTGCTGCCCTTGGGGAAGCAGCATACCAAATTTCATTCCAATCCGTTCGGTGGTTTCTGAGATTTCGTGATGAATGAGTGAGTGAGTGAGTGAGTGGTATGTGACAAATATATAGTAGAAGATAGTGTTTTAGATCCCTTATTTGGGGGTGGATCTAAAAGGAAGAGTTATTGTATTAATTTATAAAGCTGTGCCTAAAAAGGGTAGCTTCCCTTGGCAGGGTAAGCTGACCAGTGTAGAGTGTTGTGATGTGCTAGGAACTAGGGGGCGTTCCTGTAAATAATGTAGTAGTGTTTGAAGGGATGGGGCCCAATGCAAGGGTCACTGCTCTGGCCGCTCAGCTGACTGCTTATTATGTAACTAAATCCGCTCGTATCAGCCGAGTGGCACACGCTGCTTGCTAGCAGCCGGGTCGGCTCGAGAAATACAATGGTATCTGAGCTAGCGCTATTAGACTACCGTCTGTCACGTCCAACCGTGACGGGAGTAAGGAAGGGCGTTGGGATGTAAAGAGGCGTATGGACAGTAAGACTAGTGTGATGTGTTGACCAAGTGTTTATTGGTCTGTAATTCTGAAGTATGAGTCCCTTGTAGGGAATGTAATTATGTTCACAATGTAAAGTACAAGTTGTGGGTTAGAGGTTACAAAATTAGGAAATCTGAACACGACTGACTCACCTCAGATGACACCAGCATAGCCTTCGGCCGCAACGTTGAAGCACTGATAATGGAGAGACCCCTTGACCTGATTAAGACGCCTTCTTATACTCTTCGGCGCTATGCTGTCAGCAATGTCTTGGCATTGCTGTCCCAGTTAATAGTATGTCGCTATGTGTAACCATTGTGCAAGGACCGAGCTGCTTCTAGAGTGGCAAGCTGTCCTTGCTACGTTTATGGATGTTGGCCCGGCTTTCCAAGGGTTGCCCGTTAGGAGATTTGGGCAGATGATGGGGGGATGGTCTCCAAGGGGTGCATACCCCTGGGAGGCTGTACAAGCGTCTTCCTTCATTTGTTCGCGTCCTCGCGAACGGGAACGGAACTGGAGGTTGGGATGTTGACGTAGTGGTTCTTGGAGCCCCCTCGTTTCTCCTGGTGGTGTCGTATCGAAGTGTGGGTGTGAGGTCAGCCCGTGTTCAGAGGGGAGGGTTATGGGATGTACAGAGATATATATATATAACATTGACATTGGCATTGTGGCAATAGAAATGGACGCTGGAAAAAAAATTGACATTGAGAAAAAAAAAATTTTGCCATCGAAAAAAAAATTGACATTGGAAAGAAAAAAAAATGACATTGTTGGCATATTGCTAGTTTAAAAAAAAACATGGTCTTTGATGGTGATTCGTTACATAGTTGTGCAGGGAGGAAAAAAAACCCAGGGCCGAACGGATGATTGCGTCGTCCGCCCTATCTTAGGGAAAAAGTGCTCCCTGCAATAAGAAAGGTAGAAGAAAATAGAAAAATGGGTGTTCCAGGGTATAATTTAAGGGAAATATTCAAAAGACATTTATTGGTTTGGGATAAAACGGAACACCCTGACAAATGGGGAAGTTAGAAGAAAGAAAATTGAAAGGAAACAAATCACAGACATTGTGTACATGGAATCTTGATAAACAAACAAAAATATATAGTGTTTAATGTACTATGTTGCGATTCTGACATTTAGGAATATTGTCGCTTTCCAGTGGAATAATTGCCCGTGGGCGCATGAATTTGTATGCAGTTTACCCTTGAAAATTATGAATTACAATGACCTTATGTCTAGTGGAGTAATTTGTATGAAGTTTATCCTTAAAAATTATGAATTACTATGACCTTATGTCTAGTGGAATAATTGTATGAAGTTTATCCTAAAAAATTATGAATTACAGTGGTCTTATGTCTAACTTAAGTGCGCTAATCCCTTATAATTCTAGTTTTTGTGAGGTACCTCGCGTGCACGCTACCCGTCTGTACGTACGCTTGCCGTCTCACGGCTGATCCTGTACGGCCACTTCTTGGTACGGTATAGTGGTCGTACCGCTTGCATGTATTCTTAATACTTAATCTGTGAAACATCCTCTGTGGGTGAATGCTTTCACACTTGACAATGAGAGTCGCTGCCACAAATCGGTTGCGCCCTCATTGTCGTAATCTGCGTCGCATTTTGACGCTGTATGTGTTTCTATTTAGTTGATCTGCCAGCAAGCCTGGTACCCCACAGGCACCAGTCCCGCTGTGCAGATTTTTTTGGAGTGTGTAGCTGAAAAAGAAAAATGTGGTGAGTGTTTGAGAGTGTGTTGGGATTAGTGCAAGTTGACGTATATAAAATAAAAAAAAATAGTACACAATCATGGCATGCCGTAAATAATATGACACTGCTATATGGTAGTGAAATTCCTGTCACCAGTTTCCTGTATCTGGTGACGATGCCTGTGAAAAAATGGCGAGGTTTAGAAAAAACATATTAGTATGACATATTCTCTATGTCGCTTCCTGTGTCATAGTTTTTACTGGCTGAAGCTCTTCTTTCTCTGAAAAAAAAAGCATGATTAATGTTAATTTGCTGCATGACCGGGCTTACCCTATACGGTGCCGTAATGCCGTAAATAATATGTAGTTGGTCTTACCCCGGTAGCGGAATTGTGGTTACCGGGTGCCGATATATTCCACTTTGATTATGCCTATTGTACTATATTATATATTATCCTATATTATAGTGTATTGTCGGACTTACCCTGATGCCGGGTTTGGCGGTCATCAGGAGCCGACCGGCGTTACTTAATACTATCTATCTTAATTATGGTCTAATAATAAAAAAAATGCTATTTCTAAGCCGAGAGGGTTGCCTTAATCTATTGCCGAAATGTGCTGCGCCATACCTGGCAACAGCGGTGAATAAATTTGCTTAATCCTAGGTTGCGTGTCAAATGCAACCGTCTTACAACTAAATTTGGCCTAGAACGATCGCCTGGGGCAATTTACTTCCCCAGGACACCACCCGCACGAGTCCTAGAAACACCGGTTGTCTCTAGGATCGCTGGATTCCGTTCCCTTAATTCTAGGTGTCGACGTCTATTACTAGTACTAATCTAATCACAGGCGGCTTACGGTGCCACTAAGCAAACCGTTTCGCCTGCTGTATCTTCCATTTCTTTGATCGTTGCCATTGCGTGTGTAGTCATAGTTGGGCCGCCCACGTGACCCCTATGAGGCGCCCGCAATGCCCCTCTCTTAATGCCCATTGACTGCCCGCTGTGGCGCCATTTATGTGGGCATTGGACATTGTCGTCCAATGGCATAATATAATCTTCGCCTTTGTCGGCAATCGTGGTTTGCTTTTCGCAATAATAGAATCTCTTCGCCTTTGTCGGCAATCGTGGTTTGCTTTTCGCAATAATAGAATCTCTTCGCCTTTGTCGGCAATCGTGGTTTGCTTTTCGCAATAATCTTCGCCTGTATCGGCAATCGTGGTATGCTTTACGCATTAATATTCTTCTCCAACGCACAGGAGTTTTGCTTCCCGCTATGGAAGCCGTGCCTACTTAAATTTAAATTTAACTAGAAGTCTAGTCATAATGGGGTCGTCTCTAGGGATAGTTCCCGAGTCTGGCGCTGAGTGAGCTATTTCTCCCGCCATTCCCAGAAAGTCTCCCTGCAGGTCTTGGCTTCGATGACCGTGGCACATAGTGGGTGTAACCTTCTCCGACAAGGGGGATAAGCGACATGCACCCCTAGATCTCGATGTTTGCCCGTGCTAGGTCACGAATGCTTCGACCTTACGTGGTTCGTCTGTTTGGTCTAGCCGTCAAGTTAAGTGAGGTCGCTGCGCTATTGAGCCAACTGGGGAAGGGTCCACATCACCCTCCCCAGCTCTCAAAGTGTGGTGCTCCTGACCTTCGGCTTACACCGTTGTCATCAATCAGATCGTATCAGATTCCTTTGTAAAAAAAAAATGTAGCGTAACCTGTGTAAATGGTTTAATCTCTGTGTAAAATGTAAAATTTTTCCAGTGTTGTGGGGTTGTAGATCTTCTAAGTACATAGGCTACTTCTGGTCTACCATTGCTACGTCAGCTTTCCAGCAATAATGCTTTCTTTACCTTAATGGAGGTGTTAGTAGGGTCTGTAATGTCAGGTACCCTGTTATTAGGATCTGGGGGTAGTTATTTGTCGAGTGGGCTGAAACAAGGCAGGAAGGGGTTGCGCACCTTTGGGTTCCACGTTAGTGGTGGCCTGAAACCGGTGATGCTGCTGGGATGCTGCTGGGATGCTCCTATAGTGAGTGGACTGGGGAGGCAATTCCCGGGATTGCAAAGATACGAAAATTTCATGCAGGTTTGATATTAATATCCCGGGTGAATGGATGGGATAGTCATGCATGTGTCTGGATATGAAGCGTCTGCCTTCATGTACGGATAGGTGTAGGGTGGGGAATAATACAAATATATTCCTGTCATGCGGGCGTGTTTAATTACTAAAGAATGGTTAATATATATATATATGGCCTCCTCTCTCATTTGGAGAGGCGCATTATGCTTCTTTAATGTTTGCTGACCCACCCCTAATACTCAGGTGCTGCATCGTGGTGCAAGGCGTAGCATGCCTGCTCTTTAGACGCATGAAGTCCATCAACCCCTTGAGTGTACTCTGTAATGTAGTGTAGCTGTTTTTGGTCGTGTACATGTGTCTGCGTTGGCTTATGTGGGGCGTGAGAGGGTTATTGGAAGGGAATTGGGTATTAACAATGGTAGCCTGCTGTAGTATGTCGGTAATCCCTCTGGGATTATCCACCTATGGTTTGTCATCCTCCCTTGGTCCATGTTGGCTTTCTATCCGTGCTTTGGGATAGCAAAGCTTCATGGCCTAATCTGGTCTGCCATTTGTAGTGTAGATGTGGCCAGTGGTCGTAGTGCGACTGGCTATGTCCTAGTCATCTGTAATGACTCCTATGCCTTACGATCGATAAAAGAAGTTATTAGAGGGGAGGTCTTGTCTGTGTTTGCTCCTAATTGTTGAGTGCGTGTGCGTGTGTGTGACTATGTTCCGCTACACCACGCGGATGGTTGGTCTGTTGCAGGCTAAGTCGTAATATGTATCGCATGTATGGGCGAGAGGCGCCCGTGGCCTGCCAACGTCTTGGCGAACGTGCTCTTATAGGCCCAAGATAAGTTCCGCTGTGTCACGTCTTGTTCATTGCCAAATGTTTTTGCAGTGTGGAGAAAGAAAAAAAAATGGTGTTATAATTGTTTTGTGTTTGTAATTTCACGGTCACTGGCGATACACAATAGTGTCTTGTCATCGCAGTATTGCAGTGTGAATAGTCTGCAAGTCAGCAGTTGGTATGTGTAATGTCAGGCTGGGATGTTATTGTTTGTCATCCGCTGGCATGTGCTTTCCTGCACGTATACAAGTGTGGTCATTGTTTTAGATTCCTGGCGGACTTAATGTGGCAATTCATACTATTTGCCAATGCTATTGTGTGGTCACCATTCCGTAAGACCTTTGTCTTGCGAAATTTTCCTACCTGTGTTTGGGAAATGTATTCTCTATGTCTGGTGTAATTCGAAATTTTATGTCTGGCTTTTGGTGGGAGGAAATGTAGTATTCCCTGTTCATGCATTTGTATGGGCCAATTTCGGTGTGGTTGGGAGCCTGGATAACTGCTTTCCCTTGTGTCTAATTTTTACTGGGACTCGGACCCGTGACCTTATGTCATTCTCTGTGTTCTATGTCTGCGTTGTGTTTCAGGGCTTGAGGCGTCGCCAGTGTGGTTTTTGCTTGTGTTTCTCGTACCAAAAATACCGTTGTTTAGTTAGTTTTTGGTACGAGCGTGTTGTGTGTGGTCATGGGTTCGGAGCCGGTTGCCTGTAAAGATTTGGTGTGAACATTTCCGTGCCGCATATATTATGGCACGTTCCCGTGGATGTGCAATGCGCAAATGAAAGCATGCATACCTGTGTAGAGTTTGTATGTTTTTGATTTCCCCTCGTAGTGTAATTTTGGAAGATATAGGGTCTCTAAATCGGGCGTGAATGATGCGTTTGTTCCTGCTCACTTAGGAGCTGGCTCAGTTCGTCTGTGTGCGTGAAGGTCAGCTAGTCATGCCCGCCTTATCGCTGACAGTGTAGGATTACAATGTCGTGAGCTTTCGTTTGTTTTATGTCTTGTCCATGCTCTAGTTTCCGGCACGCGTATGTGGGAACCTGATTGCTGTCTGTTGTAATTGCGGGCAGGCTCTTCGTAATGGAAAAGAACCTTCTATTAACTACTTTTGTGTTCCCAATTGTGTGTTACTGTAACGTGGTTCAAGTATGTCCCTTGTCCATGGTACCAAATGTCGTTATACACTAGTGTGTCTGGGCCGCTAGTCGCGTGTTTAGTGACTATGTGCCGGTGAGAAAAAGTCATGTTAGAGGCAGTGTTATGTGTAACGGGTGCCTATGTATTAAATATGTATATAGTTTAACTTGGCCATCTCCCTTCCTCGGGCCGAATGCGTGAGGCAAAAAAAAATTTTCCATGCCCCGCTCTGAATTAAGAGAGCACCTTGAAAGAAAATAATAGAAATATTATGCTGTATCTCGTTAGCACCCTGCTTTATGTTGATTAAAGCGGGTTGCCTGATGGCGATAGTCTGCCAAAATTGTGTCGTGACCACTATGAAAAAAAAAAATGCTTGAAAATGGTGAGTAGGTCCCGAACGTACTATTCACCTAGTAGGTGACGTTAGCACTATAGTCATCTGGTTACATCTCATGGGAATCTACCGCCACTGTCTAGTACACATTGGGAAGGCCATTGCAAGACGTATTTGATACCTGTGTATCCACGTCACGAGCAAAGCCAGTGCACTATGGGAGTCGAAACTCCACTCCAAAGCAATTATAATCTTACCTTGGCACTGAATATATATTTTTTTCAAAAGTAAAATATGTATTGTCCGTTGAGCCATAATATATTTATACACAAATTGTGCTAAATGTTCCGGCATAACTCAACAAAATGACAGTGTCTTGCCCCGGTGTGCAATTGGGCTTCTCAGTTGGTTAAAGCACACCTCACCAAAATTTTTGAAAACTGGTTTGCGATTCTTAATTCTTGCCACGCTTATGGCTTTTGTTCGCTACCAAAGAATCTATCCAACTGTTGAACCGGAACATAGAACATTTAGTCATTTCTGCTTAGAAAGACTCGCTTAAGCTCTATGCTGTGATTTGATGCTTACGCTATGTTCAAAATATCTCTTTCCGGCTTTAAGCCGCGTAGCTCACCTGATGGGCTTCTACTTGGCTTTGGATATTAGAAACTTTACGTTATCCAATTTATGGTGATGACCACTCCGACCAATAATCATTGCTGGCCTGGGAGAAAAAATGTCAGGGGCAAACAAAAAAAAACACGGATTTTGAATCGTGCACTTCTGATCTATCCAAGTTGCACTGCATATACGTGAAAGAAGGCAGGTAGAGAAAGAGAGAGAGAAAAAAAATGCGCAGTTTATGTTTGTTAGTATCTGTTTGTCTATTATTTTGTTTCCTCCCGCGTGAAAGTACTTATGTGTACTATACTATTGGTGCAAGCGATGTCGGAATATATTGTATTCCTAGTGAAAGCCGTTATCCTATTTCGAGCGTCAGTGCTCGGCAGGTGGATACCGTCGCCCCGTCACTAGGGTGTAAGCCCCTGGGATCCACTGAGGTGCCCCTCTGCTATTTTTCGGAGGAGTTTGTAGCAAAGTGCGACCGGGCTTGCTTTCACCGTATCGCTTGGCCGTTGGCCTAAGTGTACCTGTGTTCGCGGACCTGCCCGCGCTCAGAGCTACTCTAGTAGAGTTTACGGGGGTGTGTGTGTTCTGTGGGGTAGGTAATAACACTTTTCCTAATCCCCGTGTACTGTGTGGTAGTGCCTGGTCAAAATGTGTGTGCGTGTATCGTGCATCCTGAGGGACTAATACCGGTGTTCGCCTTCGTTCTGGCAAATTTGCCCTTTGGACTGGCGGAAAAGGTCGCTTAATTGCTTGTGTCTGGCCTAGCAATGTGGTGGCGCGTAACCTGACCGCTTTTCGGCCTGTGGCCGCGGCAGACTCCTGCCGTTGCGTTAGCCTGTCTGTGTGGGTGTATGTAGGCTTTATGTGTAGCGGGACGGGTTCTATGTCGTCTGCCCATGAGGTCGTTACGTCCCGTTGTCTCCCTGTCATGCTATGTGTGTTTGAGAGTCCTGGCTTCAACTCCCTCTCGTCCCTTTGTTCCGAGGGGGTTGTTCTAGGCTCTGCCCCTCGGTTTGGCAAAATTGCCTTCCGATCCGGAGCTGAAGGACATGTGTTCGTGTAACTTTGTGTTTTTAGCCTACTGGAGCCTAACCTGGCCGTCTTCTTGACTGTGGCC
Organism: Meconema thalassinum; assembly: GCA_946902985.2. Lineage (NCBI taxonomy): Eukaryota > Metazoa > Arthropoda > Insecta > Orthoptera > Tettigoniidae > Meconema > Meconema thalassinum. The sequence continues at coordinate 482,427,739 of OX336391.1, forward strand.
ATGGTGCCCTCCTTCCCATGTGTGGCAGTACATGGCGAGAGGGACATCCTCGCAAATTGTCGAGTCAGCGTATCCACGCTTATGTCCTCTCTCGGCTGGGCTGGTGGCCCTACCATGAACTCAAAAATGGCCTTGTTGGATTGGAGCTCACGATATTCGTCCCAAATTTGGGTGTACTGCCTATTGAGGCATATGGCCTGTTCAGCGACTTTTGTGTCCTGTGTCCCTATGCGTCTGTGTTCCCTGATGAGTGTCTCCCATTGTTGGAACATAAACTCGTGTCGACAGTGTAATTGCCAGTGGGCTTTTATGATTTGTGTGCGGAGGGTGGGGATTTTCGCCTGAATCTTACGATTCTTAGCGCTGCGGAGTGGCCGGACAAGGGCTCTTATGATCCGCATGTACTGGGCGTGCAGGAGCTGCTGAAACCTTCTGAGGTAGTCCTGCCTAGTTTCAAAAACTCTGTGCCAGGCAATTAATTCCTGGTACTCCCCAATGCTCCTTAGCACAGCTAGGCGGTATAGAGGGGCCATGTTGAATGGAGCGTATGTGAATGAAATAAAAATAAAAAAATCTGTGCGTGTTTGACAGTGTATTTTCGTATCTGTTTGGTTCTTTCTGGGGCTGGGGGGTTGGTGTAACAATACAAACTCCTATATGTGTATATAAAAAAATGTGTGACGTAATATAAGGTAAAAAAAAAATCACTATTTGCTTGGCTGCGTGCGGTTAGGACCGTCTTGACCGCAGGGATACGTTGTTTGTACCCCTAGGGCGTTGTTCTAAAACAACGTCACGGTACACCGCGCCTCCACCAGTGTTTTAGATCCCTTATTTGGGGGTGGATCTAAAAGGAAGAGTTATTGTATTAATTTATAAAGCTGTGCCTAAAAAGGGTAGCTTTCCTTGGCAGGGTAAGCTGACCAGTGTAGAGTGTTGTGATGTGCCAGGAACTAGGGGGCGTTCCTGTAAATAATGTAGTAGTGTTTGAAGGGATGGGGCCCAATGCAAGGGTCACTGCTCTGGCCGCTCAGCTGACTGCTTATTATGTAACTAAATCCGCTCGTATCAGCCGAGTGGCACACGCTGCTTGCTAGCAGCCGGGTCGGCTCGAGAAATACAATGGTATCTGAGCTAGCGCTATTAGACTACCGTCTGTCACGTCCAACCGTGACGGGAGTAAGGAAGGGCGTTGGGATGTAAAGAGGCGTATGGACAGTAAGACTAGTGTGATGTGTTGACCAAGTGTTTATTGGTCTGTAATTCTGAAGTATGAGTCCCTTGTAGGGAATGTAATTATGTTCACAATGTAAAGTACAAGTTGTGGGTTAGAGGTTACAAAATTAGGAAATCTGAACACGACTGACTCACCTCAGATGACACCAGCATAGCCTTCGGCCGCAACGTTGAAGCACTGATAATGGAGAGACCCCTTGACCTGATTAAGACGCCTTCTTATACTCTTCGGCGCTATGCTGTCAGCAATGTCTTGGCATTGCTGTCCCAGTTAATAGTATGTCGCTATGTGTAACCATTGTGCAAGGACCGAGCTGCTTCTAGAGTGGCAAGCTGTCCTTGCTACGTTTATGGATGTTGGCCCGGCTTTCCAAGGGTTGCCCGTTAGGAGATTTGGGCAGATGATGGGGGGATGGTCTCCAAGGGGTGCATACCCCTGGGAGGCTGTACAATAGTGTCAAGTCTTTGTTATGCTAAACTCGGTTGACAGTGCTGTGTGTGTAGGTGAGTTACTAACGGGATTTCAAGTAAAGATGCTCATTTTCTATACCGGTAGTGCAGAGCGCAACTGGCATCCAGACGGCCGTGTCTCGACTTGAGCTATGTTGCCATGGAAACTATCTGCCTTGCCATTCCTTCATGAGTATATTTTATGATTTTATTAGCCTGTGCTTGAGTGCAAAAGGGCCGAAATCAGAAGAATGAGAAGGAGTATCGAAAATTCATGTAGCCAGCGGTTCCTTCTGGGTCCTAAACTATGTGTATGAAAAATTTGGTTGAGATTGGTGGAACGGTGTAGATTTGTATACGGAACCAACCCACCCACCCACCCACCCACATACATACATACATACATACATACAGACTTTCACTTTTATATATAAGATATATATACATACATAAATTATATATAAACTTTTGGACTGACGGTGGTTTTGGGGTCTGGGGGATGTGAAACGTGAAGATATGTCGACATTTTCCGGAAGTCGAAACATGGGACCCATTGCAATAGTTAGCTTTCTAATGAAAATTACCTAAAATGTACGCTAACCCTACACCATGGAGATAACCCTTTAATATGCCGCGTAATATTGTTTTATAAAACACAATGCTATTAAATTGGGATTACTACTCGGAAGACTTCCTTTTCAATCCAAGAAAGAGAAGCGCCTCATAGATCTCCCAGATTGCAGCCTAGAGTGCCGCAGGAGAAATCTCCGCGTGTTCGGATCCCTCGCCCTACATCGCAATCCTGTCCCATTCACAGTAGAGAGAGTTTTGGCTCCAAATTTTTACTGAAGTCAACCTTCAGATATCATCATCAACTTCCAAAGGCAATGCATTGTCTCCGCAACCATTGTTTTCTATCTTCAGGACCTCGTTTTATTTCATAGTAGGAACCATAATGATGCGTTAGTGTGATGTCTTGAAGGAAATATTTTCTTGATCGTCCTTTCTTCCTTGTGAATTTTCCGTCCAGAAGATTACTTAGAAAAGGGTTATGTCGCAAAATGTGGCCTGTGAATTTAGTTTTTCTTCTATGGATCGTTGGTCTCTCTTCTCTTGAATTTCTTGCAGGATGCTGATGTTGGTCCACTTTTCAATCCTTTTTAACCCCTAACATACTCCGCCAGACCCACATCTCAAACGCATCTAGTCGCTTTCAATCCTGACTTCTTATCGGTACAATATCAATTCTGTAGTTCTGTAGAAAAGTGGCACAAGTCGAAATATGAAATTTCAGGAGAGAGTGAAAACTCTGTCCTAAGGAATACATTATATTTGACATTTTTATAATCTTCAGTTTCTCATTTGTAATTGCCAAATCACTTGTGTCTCTCTTCTCAAGTTGGATATGATACAAATGCCCACTAGAATTAAGTAACTAACTAAGGAATATTGACTTATGCCACTTTTCACTGGCACTACAGAATTGTCAATATGGCAACACTGAAAAATGGCTTCAAAGCTATCTGTCAAATAAGTTACTGTAACTATGAGCGTAAGTCATGAGCCACGATTACAATGGGGAATTGCATTTAGGTGTTCATAGCGGCCATCGTGAGTCTGGGTTTATCCAAACTCATACCAGGCAAATGCCAGGATGGTATTCAATGGGTCACTCTTTATTGCAAGGGTAATTAAATGTGAATAAAAATCACATTTATAAAAGAGCAAGTTCTCATTGGAGACAAATTTAATTAATTAAAAATTGTTCACTGAGAAAAAATAAACTTTTGAGTTGAGACTGGTTTGTAAGTAGATCAAGAGGTTCATATTTAACTACGTACAACCAGAATTACTCACAAACCAGATCTACTATTTATAAGTTATTTTAATTTAAATATGAATGAGATAATCACTTAGAAAATGTATACTTTCCCTACTATTTTAAGTTGAAATTTTAAGATAAAATTCTGTACGAGGCATTTAAAAATACTCTATTTACCCATCCAACATTTACCTTTTTCAGAGGGAGTTAATGTTTTCTGACAAATACATTCAGGTTTTGTCTTGGTAGTTTTGAAGAAGCAGCGTGGATTCTAGAATTTTCTACAACAAAGCGTGGGAGTGTATGCAAATGTTAAAAATTCAAAACTAGCAGAACGCTTACCTGAGATTCACATAATGTCGTCGACGGCTTTGAATTCTCTGTCAACGTAGTCCCTTGGTTTTCTGTGTTTCGTGCAGAGAACAGTGAAAATGATAAATGCAAATAGTAAGTGCACATAGCTTCATCACAATTTAAAAACTTATCTGTGTGGTTTGCGAGGTAGTAAGTGACGCATAACTCAGAGATTTATTATAAGTATCTATATAGCTTATTTGTCGGGAATTACGTAAAATACGCACAAGAAAGAATGACGTACAAATAGGTTACGTTTAAATCTATTTCAACTCTATTATAGGCTACATTGAAACACGGAAATGAGTTACATAATTGGCATCTACCCAATCTCTTGTTCTGACTGGTTGCGAGGCTCAACGGTAACGTTCTCGCCTGCTGTGCCCAAGGATGCAGAATTTAATCCTAGTGCAGTCAGTTGGCCATTGAGAGTGCGCAAATTCGACGGACCCATGTCAGTAGATTTACTGGCACGTTAAAGATCCCATTCAGGTCAAAATTGCGGCATCTCGGCGTCTATAAAAGCCGAAGTATTTAAAAGAAACGTGAAACCAATAATATTATTACAATGATTTTCTTTCCCATTTTGTTATAATACAGCATAATATATCCCCTAAACTAACACAGTCACTTTTCACATATTTACAAACATTCCTCTAGTGAATCAAAAATTGTCCCAAGATGTTGGTACAGAAATAATTCCCAACATAAAATCGCATTTAGGAATTATTGAATTAGAATTAGATAGGATGCAATGAAACACCGAGCTGATAAAGATAACAACAATAAGTTCCGTGACGAACTAAAGAGCCTACTTTTCTTAAAATTTATGATTCATGCCAATGATTAATCTATATGGATCTATCGAGAATAATGACGAAATTAAGTTGGTAATATCGAAATTTCTAATTAGTTTGAAATACTGTATACCTGGCATAATGTAGCCTAATAGAGAACTACAGTTGGCTGCCCTGGTGACTAAATATATTCTTAGTTTCATCCCTTAAGGAAGAGAATACAAAATTTGGTTGAAGTCCAACGGATAGCATGGACGTTACATGTAGTTAAACATTGGATCTAACAGCGCGCGTAAAATCATGTTGGCAACAATGACATACCTGTATTGGACAGAAATAATCTGAAATAATATGATATATTGGTGTGTCAATTTTGAATGAAATCCATTAGTTAGTATAGAAGTTACATGCATTTTAAAATTGGACCTATCAGCAGGTTTAGAATCATGTTGGCAGCACTGGCGTAGGCCTATATTAGTTACTCCAAATTAATCTAGAATGCCAGGTACTATACGTGTGCAAAGTTTAGAGCTATTGGCTTGCATACTTTCTGATATATTTATATTAGGGTATCAAAAATAGAGACAGTATTTATTAACAGTTGGCAGCCCTGGTTACTCTTAAGACTCGGAATAGTCATATCTGTTACGGTACACATAGCACACCCGAAATCCAAAATGAAATCCAAATGATAGTATAGAAGTTACATGTATTTAAAGTTGTACCTCTCAGCAGGCTTAGAATCATGTTGGTAGCACTGACGTATATAAGTTACTCCAAATTAATATAGAATGTCAGGTACTATACGTGTGCATAGTTTAAAGCTGTCGGCTTGCATACTTTCTGATATATGGATATTGGGATAAAAAATATTGGAAGCATTTATTAACAGTTGGCAGCCCTGGTGGCTCTTAAGAATACGCTCAGTCATATCTGTTTATGTACACATAGCACACACGAAATTTGGTTAAAATCCAATTGATATTGTAGAAGTTATATGCATTTAAAATTTGGACTTATCAGCACAAAGCTACTGGATGTGATGGAATACCAGCGGAAGCTCTCAAAGAAGGAGGTGAGGAACTCATAAGCCACATACATGATCTTATCATTAAAATTTGGAGAACTGAAAAAATGCCTGCTGATTTCAGAGATAGTCTGATAGTTCCCATATTTAAGAAAGGTGATCGTGCAGACTGCAACAACTATCGTGGTATATCTTTGTTATCATGCCTTGGAAAGCTTATTGCTCGTATTTTGGCGAATCGTATTCTATCCCTGGTGGAGAAAATACTCCCAGAGAGCCAATGTGGTTTCAGGCCTTCTAGAGGAACTGCAGATATGATATTCACTGTTCGTCAGCTTCAGGAGAAATGTAGAGAGCAAAATAGACCTCTTTATATTGCCTTTATAGACCTCAGTAAGGCATTTGACTCGGTAAACCGTGAAGCCTTGTGGAAGATTTTATCATTGTATGGTTTTCCACTGAAATTTATTACCATCTTAAGACTACTCCACAATGATATGAAGGCAAATGTCATTGGTAACGACTCGATTGGAGAACCATTTCATATTAATACCGGCGTTAAACAAGGCTGTGTGATTGCCCCTACATTGTTTTCTCTGTACGTTGCCACTGTCATGCAGTTAGTCAAAGATGATCTTCCTACAGGCATACAGATAACTTACAGGATGGATGGGAAGATCTTTAATTTGAGCCGTCTAAAGGCAAGGACTCGAACATCTCCTGCTGCATTGGTTGAGTTACAGTACGCTGATGATAATGCAGTAGTAGCTCAATCAGAGGACGAACTTAGGAAAATCCTGAATGCTTTTTCTTCAGCCTACAAAAAGATTGGGCTGAAACTTAACACCAGTAAAACCCAAGTCCTCTACCAACCAGCCCCTGGACAAGGACAAAGAAACATCAATGTCACCATCGACGGAGCGAAGCTTCAAGAAGTTAACGCCTTTTCTTATCTTGGCAGCACCCTGTCATCAAGTGCAAATATAGATTCCGAAATCCAACACAGGATTAACCGTGCTGGGGCATCCTTTGCAAGATTGAGGTCTAGAGTTTTTGACAACCATGATATCAATGCTGCAACGAAGATCCTTGTGTACAACTCGGTTGTAGTTCCCACCTTACTTTACGGATCTGAATCCTGGACATGCTACAGACGTCATTTTAAAAAGCTGGAGCAATATCACCAGCGTTGTTTGAGGAGAATTCTTCGTGTCACATGGCAAGACAAACGCACAAACACCAGCATTCTCGAAGAAGCACAGACTACCAGTGTTGAAGCCATGCTTTTAAAACGTCAGCTGCGATGGACAGGACACGTAATCCGCATGCCCAATAATCGCATTCCCAAGCAAGTGTTTTGCTCTGAACTAACTGAGGGCAAGCGCTGTATGGGAGGTCCGAGGAAGCGATTCAAAGACGTACTAAAGGCTAATATGCAAATGTGCCATATTAATATCAACAACTGGGAGACCTTAGCTCTTGATCGCTCATCCTGGAGATCAATTGTTCATCGTGGTGCGATACTTTTTGAAGAAAACCGCCGACGTATGATAGAAGATCGGAGGCAACGCAGAAAGAACAGAGTGTTCATTAGAAGACAGGGAATGAATGCGGATGTCTCACCTGACCCTGATACTACCTGTCATCACTGCGGGAAACTGTGTCTCTCCCGCATTGGGCTTTTTAGTCACCTCCGGACTCATCGATGAAGAGTCATTCAGTATTGGAAGGCCAACCTACTCGAGACGAGTGTTTGCTATCAATCAATCATCAATCAATTATTTTGGCAACACTGCCATGTATGGCCTCCTGGAAATTAAACTGCAATATTATTATCCACACGTGTGCCAATTTTGAAATAGTTCCCATTCATACCTTCCAGGATATCCAACATGGAGCTCAAATTTCAATTGCGATTTTTCAGCAGTTGGTAGCACTGACATCATTTTAGAATATGGCCGTGAGATATTCGGGTATAGATCTTTACTCCTACCAATTTTTGTTTCGATTACTGCAGCCGTTTAGGAGTTGATAGGGGGGGGGCACACACACAGACAGACAGACAGACAGACAGACAGACAGACACACATTTGCCCGATCTCATAAGTCTACGTTTTCCTCATTTTTGCGAAATATGAAAAGTAGGCTAAAAATTGGCAAGCCAAAATATATCGACCGAAGTGGGATTTCATCCATCAAATAATTAGTTGCTTCATTCAAGGTCAAGTAGCCAATGCTATGCCTTAGACCAGCATTGCATGAGAAGTATACGGTAATGCCATCGAGAAACTTCCTTTGATAGTTTTGTACGAAATATATCTGTAAAAATTGGACCGTTCTTAATATCATGTATTCTTACGTTATGTATTAGTTCGTTACAAATTAGGACTAAGGAGATAGCTAGTATAAATTTTGTCTCCATGAATTAGCAATTTAGAATTGAAATTCTCGTAATGTCATAAATATCAAACTGAAAGTACGTTCTTGAAGTAAGTTCTGTTCATATACAGTATGTATGTGAAACATAATGCCATATCCTTAAGTAAAACTTTTGAAAATTGTGTCACAAGGAGCTTTCTTGATTATCACAAAAAAGATTATGGAAGATTGAATCAACCATCATCATCATTATCATCATCGAAGTCCCACTCCAGTCACCCGGGTGTGGATTACAAGCCTCCTCCACTCCTTTCTGTCCTTCCATTTTTCCTGTTCCATCACTTATGCCACATCCAATCCAGCTTCTCCAATGTCCTTCAAAATTTGGTCCAGCCGCCTTCTTCTCGGTCTTCCAACTGGTCTCTTTCCCTTGACTTCTCTTTCTAATTCCCTTCTTGCTACTCTTTTCTTACCCATTCTTTTTACATGTCCTAACCAACGTAACCTAGCTTTCTGTATCTTCTGATTTAACGGTTCCATATTTAACTCTTCTCTGTTTATAATATTTTGAATCCCATCCCTTCATTTCTTTTTAACTGAAGTTCTTAAAAATATCATTTCTACTGCTTGTATCTTACTATTTTGCGTTTTATTCGTTACCAGTGTCTCCAGTCCATATGTTACAATTGGTATGAAATTGTTTTAAAAATTATTGTAATAAATAAAACTTGGATGAGAAACCTGCAAGGCAAGAAAGAACTAATAAAATGACAAAAGCCCAAAAATTAACATGGTCTACATATAAAAGAAAATGTCTATCAATCGCAACAAAATTAAAACATTACAAGACGGTGGTTCAACCAGAGGTGACCTATGGAAATGAAATTCTTTTTAAAGTTACTCAGAAAAACAGAATCGACAAAATTTTAAAAGTAGAAAGAAGAATAGCTAGAACATGCATAAATAAAAAATATCAGAAAGATGGACAGTGGCGGATAGTACCAAATGAAGTGGTATACAGAGAACTGGAGCCCATCACTGATACTATTCGGAAGAAACGGCTTTCTTTCTTTGGTCACATCATGAGGACACCAGAAACCAGGTTATCTAGAAAAATTGTAGTGAAACTTTGGAATATGAAACAACAAGTAGGATGGATTAAGGAAATTAGAGAAGATATGAAAGAATTGGAAATAACCTTGGATGACTTGCAAAACAAAACAACAAAATTAAAAAACTGAGAGATATAAAACTAAGATTTCAGGCTAAAATAGACAAACGTAATACAGTAAAAAGGGTATTTACAGATGAGGAACGCCTGAGAAGATCAGAGCGAATGAAGAGCTACTGGGCGACTCGGAAAGGAAACTTACTGAAGAAGAGGACCAAGAAATGATTGACTGAAGTGGTCCAATGAGGCCGTAAAAGCAGGAGAAGAAGAAGAAATAAAACTTACTGCAAAAAATGGGCTGACAAAATTTGTTAGTGGTATCTTAAAATTTGAATGAGTTTTTAATTCGTATTGACTCTGTCGTGAAGAAAGAATTTATGATGAAAATCAATAAATGTGAAACAAAAATGATGGAATGCAGCCTCAAGAAATCAGAAACCTCTATTGATGTCATATTGGCGGGTGAAGAGCATCAGGAAGTAGGAGACTTCTGCTACTCAGGAATCAAAATAACCAGTGATGGACGACGCAAAGAGAATATAAAAAGTAAGTTGGCTTAGGGAAAGAAAACATTTCTACAGAAAAGAAATCTGTTGACATCGAATAGTTATGTGGTTTGAAGCCATTTTTCAGTGTTGCCTTAGTAAACAAAAGTTTGGTGCTTTTCAGTCGGTCAACGCGGATGTACCCAAAAGAGTTGGATTATACCCTAATCCTGAAAAAAATTACATGAGGTTAATAAATACTTGTAATTTTTTTCAGGATTAAGGTATAACCCAACTCTTTTGGGTACATCCGTGTTGACCGACTGAAAAGCACCAAACTATTTTATTATTTTTTTGGAATCAGAAAGTAAATTCAGAAATCCTTTGTCTGTAGCGTGGCGGTCAATGGAAGTGAAACATGAACTTGTGGCGTAGCTCAAAAGTGGAGAATAAAAGCATTTGAAATGCGGTGATAAAGGAAAATGATGGAGATCAGAAGGGTAGATAGAGTAACAAATGAAGAGGAATTAAGAGAGGAGATATGTTTCTACCGACTGCTAATGAAGAGAAGAGAGAGGCTGGTGGACTTATACTAAGACACCTAGGAATAGCAAACTTAGTAATGGAATGATTGGTTGAAGACAAGAACTGTAGGGGTCTACCAAGGTTAGAATATGTCTTGAATGTAAAATGTGATGGCTATCTAGATATGAAACGAATAGCTCAGGATTGGGAGGCATGGAGCGCTGCATCAAACCTGTCAAAAGACTCAAGCAAAATCTTAAAATTGTATAAATTGAAAGTTTTATAGAGAGTCATTAGCTTCATCGTCCTTGTCATTAATTCATCCCTGTAAACAGATGATCACTTTCATCATGTTTCGCAAGTGAAGCGGAATGCTACTATACCTCGCATGCGTCCTTTCCTCCATACTCGTAGCCAGCACAGATCATACGAGGAGATATGGCGTCTGGGTAGTATTCTTCATTGCAGTAATCGCGGCTTATGATGGGCACACCAACTTGGCGCAGCTGTGGGGAATTCACTCCTTCTTTCTCCTAGAAAATAATAACAAAACATGGCTTCATTTCAAAATTGTAGAATATTACTGTTAAAAAAGATTGCCTCGTTTGTAGGAAGTAGTAGCTATGTAGAGATGAAACGATTAGCACAGGACTGGGAGGCATGGAGAGGTGCATCAAACCAGTCGAAAGAATGAAGACTCAAACAACAACAACAACAACAACAACAAGATCTTTCACCGTGGCCTACATTTTAACTGAGTGTGTGTATCTACGAAGAAACCTTGGTTTGCTGATGACACTCAAACTTATATAAGCCGATGACTTGGTGGCTGCTGATCTCGTTATCCGCTTTATAAGTGAGAGTAGGTTAGGGCCAGTAATATACATTTTCCAGTGTACATTTACTCAAAGAACTTGTCCTTTTATGAAAATTGAATTTTTGTTTTTCCGTAATTTTTTTGTTTATTATTATAATTATTAGTATTATTTAATTTGTTGAGCCTCCGTGGCTTAGGCGGCAGCACGCTGGCCTCTCACCGCTGGGTCCCTGGTTCAAATCCCGGTCACTCCATGTGAGATCTGTGCTGGACAAAACGGAGGCAGACAAATTTTTTTCCGGGTACTTCGGTTTTCCCTGTCAAAAAACTCATTCCAGCAACACTCTCCACTATCATTTCATTTCAACAGTCATTCATTTAATTATTGACTCAGAGTGGTGCGACAGGCTTCGGCGGTCGGCACAGTTCATGTCCTCGCCGCTAGACTGGTTTCCGAGGATTCCCACATCTGCTCCAGGCAAATACCATGATGATTCCTAACTTTTGACCACAGCCACTTTCTTCCCAATCCTAGTCCCAATTACTGGACTGGGATCAGGCTGTGGATTTTTTTCAGTATTATTTAATTTTTTGTTTCTCTACTTAGTATAAAAGAAAGTCCCCGATTCTTGGATGTTACGAGTAAACTCGAGAACCACTGGATGGATTTTGATGCTGTTTTCACCATTCTGTAAAGGATATATCGAGGATGATTTCTGTAGAAAATAATTTATTTATATTCAAAGGAAGCCGAGCAGTAACGATTTCAGTGGAGAAGTCGAAAAAAAAACTGGCGTCCGAGTGCTTTGTAAGCTTACGCTGGGCACACCGTTAAAAATATCTAAATACTATGAGTGTAAGAATTGTTCAGCATGAAAAGTTCTACAAAAAAGTCCGTGAGAGCATATGTCTATCTTCAATACATTGCCCACTATAAGTATGTTTACGTTTTAATTTCTTCCAACCATGTCCATTCAACTACTGAGGCGACAGTTTACGAGCTAGCTAAGGGCGAGTCGATCATCCCTGTTACAGCCTAGCTAGCTGGCGAAGCTATTGCCCCAGATACAGCCAGCAGCAAACCATCCAGTCGTGTCGAGTTAAGACTTCTGAGAAGGGTGGTTGTGTTTGGAGTTTCCCTGGAAGTGCAACTCGGGTTTCCTTCATTTCGCCTGTGAAACACAGTCAAGTTAAGATTGGACGGAAGGGGGACTTGAAATTCATTCACCTCGGCATTCCTTGGAAGTGCAACTCTCATTCCGCCTGTGAACTTTTCGTTCCGCAAAATTCACAGTCAATTTAAGATTGGACGGAAGGGGGATTATATTATATTAAATTATACTGATTGGCGTATAATCTTTACTTAGTATAAAACAAAGTCTCCGATTCTTGGATGTCACGGGTAATCTCGAAAACCACTGCATGGATTTTGATGCGGTTTTCAGCATTCTGTAAAGGATACCTCGAGGAAGGTTTCTGTAGAAAATAGTTTATTTATGATCAAAGGAAGCCAAGCAGTAACGATTTCAGAGAAAAAGTCGAAAAATAATCCTGGCGTCCGTGCGTTTTTTAAGCTTACGCTGGGCAAACCGTTAAACTATCAAAATACAATGAGTGTAAGATTTGTTCAGCATGAAAGGTTCTACAAAAACGTACGCGAGAGCACATCTCTATGTTCAATATATCGTCCACTATAGCGTAAGTGTTTTTAGATTGGACGGGAGTGGGATTTGTGTTTCATGAACCTCGCCATTCTAAAATTACGTCCGACAAGAATTTGCTGCACATGCATATCCATGATAATATAGTTAACAGTGATTTTAACCCATCATGCCGAGACGTAAATCATCTAAAGATCGTAGCTCATTGACATCGTAAAGAAGCGCTTATCACGTAATGCATTCACAACTGTTCCCGGGCGAAGCCGGGACGTGTTGCTAGTTAATAATGAATTCTTGGACTTTTCGTATTTAGGTGTCCACCTCTAAATTCATAAATTAATTCTAAATTTGGGTACTTTAATATGTGTTAGGAGAGGCAGATGACCTCGCTATTCCGCCCCTTAAAACCTCAATTACTAACTTACTAACATCAACATGAGTTTTTATGTTGTTGTTGTTGTTGTTAATGTATTTAGTAAGTTGAAAAATCGTGGTGATTTATCCTTGTGTACATGGCTGTGTGTGTGTGTGCATGCGATTTGACTTGTAACCTGTGTTAAAGTGGTTTATTTGTAATTGGGACTAGGATTGGGAAGAAGGTGGCTGTGGTAAAAAGTTAGGAATCATCATGGTATTTGCCTGGAGCAGATGCGGGAATCCTCGGAAACCTATTATTAGATGGTATTCAGTCGGTCAACTTGAGTGTGGGGTTTCCCCGTGTTCCTCCATACTCTCTCCAAGCAAAACATTGTCCCCTTATTGTGCTGAAAGTTATCCAGCACCTTATATTTGTTTCCTTGTGAATATTGTCTGCTAGTCCGAGTACTTGCCTCCGTATTTTGGAAGGCTATGAGAAATGAGAGCCCTAATGCAGGCTACACACATAACACTTAAGTGTAGCGGGTTGCTGTATTACAGATTGTAATAAACTGATTGCAGATACTTATTGACTGCCTACGTATGTACTGTAACACGTATGTACAACAAAATTTACAATATTGAGCAACAGAAACTTTTAATTAAACTTGGTAACTTGTCGTATTTTTTAACCAATTAAATTTTACTAGTAACCCGCCCCGGCTTTGCCCAGGTGAATGGACGGCAGGTCCCAGACGCAATTCAGAAAAGCAGAGGTGAACAGCCATACTCCAAACACATATTATACTCTTCTCTGAAGTCTTAACTCAACACGACTCGACAGTTTGATACTGGTCGAAGCTGGGGTTATAGGCTCGCTAGCTCGTAAACTCGCAATATGGTATGTAATTTAATTTTCACTGAATGTATATTGTTGGAAGAAATGAAAACGTAAATACACTGAGCGATGTATTACAAATACAGATATGTCGTCGCGGACTTTTTGTAAAACTTTTCATGCTGACCATTTCTTGCACTCATAGTAGTCTATATGTATATATATACTGTATTTAACGGTTTAAACAGCGTAAGCTTAAAAGGTGCACGGGCGGCTGGTTTTTCTTCGACTCGTTTCGCTTAAATCGTTACTGCTTCCGTTGGTTATTAATTAGTATGTCTTATGTGGAAACCTTTCTTGAGAAATCCTTTACAGAATGGTGTTAACCGCATCAAAATCCATCCATTGGTTCTCGAGGTAGCCTGTTGTATCCAAGAATCGGGGAATTTGTTTCATACTATATTAGTGTTGCGTCCATTATTGGTAAGTTTTATGTGTATAAGTGTGAAATTCTTTTTTGAATCATATCCACTGAACCTAAATTAAGGTTTAGTGAGCAGGATCTGATAATGATCACGTGAGGAGCGAAACCAGTCATCCGATTTAGCCCCCCATTGTGTGAGAAGTGTTTTATGAAGTGTGTAAATAATTCATGCACTGTAATTTATTACAAGCACTAGGAAATTAATTGCAATTTCCCACCCAATCTATTTGGATAAGCACGTGTTGACAGGCTGAAAAGTATTTAATAATGTATTATTTAGGCAACACTGAAAAATGGCTTCAAATATTTCAAAACTCACGGAAAACCACTTCTAGCACGGTTAATGTGAGATTAGAGCCCACCGCAATTTTGCCTCTCGAGGCTGAGTGTATCCCGTTCCAGTCGTCAGATCGGAAATGTTAGAAGAGCCTGTAACCGAGCCCAGACCTTAAACGTGGCAGTCCAGAATTCTTGACATTACACCGCGAGGTGTCTATGGTAATATAAATGACAACTAAATCCCATTAGGGCTAGTATCCTTAAGCAATACAAGTGTCTTCTATCCACTGATCCATGGATATCTCCTGCCTGCGGGTTTTCAAACTTTTAGCCTATTTTCATTTATGAAAAAAAAAAGGCCTATGAGATCACCTTTTGTCTGTGCGTGTGTATGTATGTGTGCGTGCGTGCGTGTGTGTCCCCCCCCCCCGTAATAAAATCTAAACAGCTGGAGTAATTTCAACGAAACTCGGCGAGAACATAGTATAATTTTTTCTGACCCCGACCGTTCCCTTCAAATGTTAATACGTCTCACCAATCCATTATGGCGGCTGTGCGAATTATTTCACCGGCATTGTGTATCTCCGAAACTACTACCGAAATCACCCTGAAATGTTTACGGTGATAAACTGCACTACTAGAAGTTTACCTATGTGACTTACAGAAACCTGTTAAGTACAAAACGAACATGGTGGCCAAACGAATTTGAAACATTTAAATAGACGTTTCTCGTGATATAACCATCCAAGCGAAGTAAAACTTGGTACAGCAAATGATTATACACATTGTAATGCACTAAAATCTAATTTAGAATAATTATTTACATAACCTCAAAATGGTGGCTGTACGAAATTTTCAAATTAAGTTTTTATTTCTTGTGTTCTAATCAGGCGATCGAAGTCAACGTTTGAATGATCAACCTACGCAATATTGCTCATCTAATAGTACATAACTCTATGGCCTAAATTTATATATATATATATATTTATCCCTATATATATTATATTGTGAAAGTCTGTGTATCTGTGTGTTAGTTTGTTACCTCTTGACAATAAAACGGTTGGACGGATTTGGATGAACTTTGAAATGTTGACAGCTTATACCCTGGGATAACATATAGGCTGCCTTTCACCCGGAAATAAATCATTGTTCCCGTAGAACGGGCAACATAACTGAAAATTCACCAAAAATATTCAACTGGGACAAAATATCGAAGTTGTCGCATAAAGACCGGACATAGCTCATTTTACACCCCTCGATGCAAGAAACAATACTCGGTATGCCCCTATGGTACACCGAAAACCACATTTTAAGGCCCTAAAACCAACAGTTTCAAAGATATTCGCAGAAAACTATCTTTGCTCTGATAAATTGATGAACTAATGGCAAGTCCGTTTCCATGGCAACATTACCATAAGGTATGACATCCGATTTTCTATATATCCCAGTAGGAGGCAATGCCAATCCATTTATTATCTTTTCCAAGATATATTATAAACACAATAAGAACAGGGTAGCGCACCTGCCTCTCATCTGGAGGCCCCGTGCTCGATTCCCGGCTCCGTCAGATATTTTAGACACTGACGTGAGGGCTGCAACGGGGTGCACACAGCTTAGTGAGGACAATTGAGTAGCTCTCTGATAGTGAGGCAGCGCCCCAGTCACGAAGAACAACGGCCGAGGGGACACGAAGCACTGACCACGCGTCACCACAATATCTGCAGACCAAAGGCTGGGAAGCGGTCACATGACAGGCCTAGGCTCTTCATGGGCTGTAGTGCCAGGGTAAACAAAATTCGGAAAGTGCCTTCTAATACCACCTTTGATTTTTAAACACTACAGTAGCGGCTACTAAATAAAGGTAGCGATATAGCTACGTTCAATTGAAGCAGAGGATATAAAAAGTATGTAGGCTCAGGCAAGGAAAGCATTTCTACAGAAAAGGAATCTGTTGATGTAGAATATACATTTATGTATTAGGAAGTCATTTTTGAAACCTTTTGTCTGGAGCGTGACACTATAAGGAAATGAAACTTGGACTAATGGTGCAGCAGATAAGAGGAGAATTGTAGCGTTTGAAATGTGGTGTTACAGGAGAATGTTGAAGATCAGATGGGTAGATAGAGAAACAAATGGAGAGGTATTCAGACGAGTGGGAGAGAAGAGATGTTTCTGGCGACTGCTAATGAAGAGAAGAGATAAGTTGGTAGGACACATATTAAGACACCCAGGAATAGCCAGCTTAGTTATGGATGGGAGGGTCGAGGACAAGAACTGTAAGGGTAGACCAGGGTTAAACAGATTGCCTCGGATGTAGGGTGTGGTAGCTATGCAGATATGAATCTAGCTCAGGAGAGGGAGGCATGGAGGGCTGCATGAAAACAGTAAAAAACTGAAGACTCAAACAACAACAACAACAACAACAACAATCAGGAATTTTAATTACTTAGGGAGGCATGTGAGGCAAAAGGGTTGTTGTAGAATTTCAATCCCTGGGATTTAACACTGGAAGAGACTGCATAATGTACATCAGCGGCCAAGGTGAGAGATATTTTACTATAGGTCTATTAATAGCGCCATGTTGACGTTCAAATCATCAATAAGTGTGGCAAAACTACACCCAGAATAGCTTAATGAAAAATACTTTTAATTCCCCATATTCCGATAGTATTGCGATTCCAGTGTGCAAGAGTGCAGTTCCCTCTTCAAACAATATTCGCAATTTCTATTAACAAAGCGCAATGACACACACTTAACAGCAGCAGGTGTACATTTAGACAAAACCATTTTTTCCCATGGGCAACTATATGTCGTGTGTTCGCCAGTATCCGGACAACAAAATCGTTATGTCTCAGCAGAAGATGGCAAAACTAAAAACGTAATTTTCAAATGTGTTCAGATAATGTAACATCGTATCCTGCAAACTTTCACAACTGTATAAAATTCCTACTTTGCTGCTCATACCAATATACTGCATTTATCAGAATTTTCAGAATTATAATGGACCCACCCTTAGCCGCGTTTGCTGTAATAGAATAGACCAATTATCAGCAATAATGCATCGTCCGCATTGTCTTGATGGCGAGCGAAGCCGCGTGTACCTGCTAGTATATATATAAATCAAACTTGGCGACCATCCGACGGTTCTCAATATCTACGAATCTATTACAGCAATCAAACTGAAATTTTGTATGTGGATAGAGGCAATTGACATAAGTAGGACGTATGAAAATAGGGTTTTTAGTTCTTCATTGAACTACTTGTTATACGTCGGTTTGGTTGCGCGTCCTTGACGGCATAAGTCTCCAGCTCGTGCCTTTGTCCCGGGAGCGCGCTCCGGTAACTCAGCAGTCTACTCAGTGTTCTCCTTACCACTTGTCAGGTGGACTGGCCTGCTCCGATTTTAAAACCTTGGGAAACTTGTTTCACCTCTCTATAATGTACAGTTACCGGCAATTAGCTCTGCAAGTCCCCATCCCACAACCCCGGTATACTACTGCGACGTAAAACATTTGCCACGCTGAGCTCGTCTGTGTCTGACTGTGAGAACCTACTGTCACGTGCGTCAATGTTCTCACAGAGAGATGTACCGTATTCGGACCGCTCCCCATACCGCTCTACACCCCTCTCCTACCGCTGAGCTCTAAAGATCAAGTGCATAGCTAAATGCCGGTATCTTTACAGGGTAGGAAGGCCACTCTCTCTCACACACACACCTTAAATGCCCCAAGCTGGCCAGCGAGCATTGATCTTATGACCCATGCATGAGGAAAAGTTTAAATCCAACATAATTCCGATGCTTAACTGAAGGATTGAGCAGCTGTAAAAAAAAATGCAAATATGAAGCTTTTGCTCACTGATTTCGGTGAGTGCAGAGGAATCAGAACTCAACAGTGTTTTAGGGCGAGCTGTCAAACAATAAACCACACAAGATGTAAGGTGTAATTTTCATGATTATCTGTCAGCTGTGCCAGGATTATCGTGAGCCATGTCTTCCTAGTGAATGAGTTGGAGTACGGTTTGGAATCGAGTTTGGAATGGGATTACGCATGGAAGACATGACTTCTTAAGGATACAGGACCACTCGAAAATATATTTCCCTCGCCTGTACTCTCAGAAAACCAACTTCCCCTAAACTCGCAGAGCTGAAGGTAGGTGGGTTATATACGGAAGCACTCGGATTTGCCCGAGTGCTGGACTGCTGACATGGGTTAGCGCACTGAACTGATCGGTCGTGTTCCTGACCCGCGAAACATGTCAGCCAAAATTAAAAATTGGTAAAGAAAATTATGAAAATTACTCCTTATGTCGCATGTGGTTTATTGTCTGTAATGGATAATACATTTCTATCTCATTGGCCTGCAGTTAACATTAATGTTTGCATGGCAGTGGTCATTTCAACCGTATGAGGAGTGGGACGTATGATGTATTATCCAGTAATGTATGTCACATGGTTTGCTCCAGAGCTATGCAGATGAGCAGCCCACATTGTTTGATCGTGCTCGCAGTCCTAGGACGAGCTCGCCTCTTCCTCACTTGCTGAAATAGTTGTTGCATCATTTGGAAGGATTGGTCATCGTGGTCATTCGTCCCCGTGTACTTAGGTGAGGGTAGAATTTGTCTCAATAACGGTTATTGTAGTGTCTGTAGTAGCGTGTGTATTTGTAATTCAGGTTAGGATTGGCCAGGAGGCGGCAATGGCCTTAAATTAGGAACCATCCCGGTATTTGCCAACAGTAGAAGCCAAGTATACCCCATTCCAGCCTTCAGATCAGAATGAAATTCCTTGTCAGAGTCGGGAATCGAACCCGGACCTCCGGGGTGACAGCCAAGGATGCTAGTCGCTACACTAGTAGATGGACTCCCCACTCTGCCCGCCTCAGATCATTTATGAAGTTTGTGAGGAAGGAGATCGAAGGAGAGCCAAGACATTTTATCGTTTCAAATGATCTTGTCGACTTCATCGTTATGCTTTGGTCTACCGTTATGCGTTACGCTTACGGCGTGTATGACGTCATCATGTTGTTCAGTGCATATGCACCGAGTCTGAGTTTACTCCTGGGGTCTGGCGTTATGCGATACGGAGACGGCGAGAGCGTGACGTCATGCAGCAGAGTGCACTTCCACTGCCATCGTAATGTCCAGGCCGCAAGGTTCCTGTAGTGACGTCACGCTTAGGGCCGGTACAGCCGCCGTAGCAAGTCAGACGGCTCCTTTCACACGCAGTCACTCCAAAGCGAATATAAATTCATATTTATAGGAAAATGTTAATACTATTTGGAGTTCACTGGCAGTTAGATAAGTTACCACTAAATAGGCCTAATTATCGCTCCGCTAGTTCGAATCCTGCCGTTGTAGCGGGCATTTTACGAGTGAACAAAATGGTACATCGTCTATGAACTTACTAGGACGTTGACGCACACAGACAGGGCAAAATTGCAGCATTTTGACGTACTGTAAACGTTATATCAATAAAAAGAGGCATTGAAACAGTTACTCAAGATGTACCACAACGTCGATAAATCACATATGGCTAAACTCGGGATTGAAGGAAGGAAATATTCGAATATTTCAATACACAAAACAATTTGCAGGAACAGTTTGTTAATAAAATAAATATATGTACCCACAGAAATATTACATAGACAGGTACACTTTTCTGTGCCTACTGCCAGAAAAGCCCTCGAACTGAGCTTAAGTTATAACATTCGAGAAAACTACAGAATCTCTCTTGCAAGGATAAGATACCAAATTATGTTCATCTCTAATTCTGTATTTTATTTTCCTTTCTTTTAGTTAACCAGCCCCCACCACCCCTTACTGCCTTCTTAAACACTCTGTCCCCAAAATTAATTATATACGGTAGCAACAGAAATATTCATTTCTAGACCTTGTTTATCAGAAATAAATCAACAGAGAAGGTAACTCTGGATCTCACGCACAAAAACTGCCAGTATCCTTACTCACCAGTAAAACAGAATAACATTACAAAAATACTAGCTATTCACTTCTGGACTTGCATGAGGAAAAAGGCTAAGTAAGAAATCTGCCATTCTTGACAGTCAGTAAAACAAAGTTATAAAAATCATTCCTCATCTCTAAACAATACCAGCAAAATCCAGATATAAAAAAATACTTTTGAATTTTTGTATATTTATTCACTAACCAAAGTAATTGGGGCCAAAAGCCACTGTTACTTTAATGAGGATCTTCTTCAAATAAGTATCTCTTGTACAATATAACCGTTATCCCCAATGGTCTGTTAGAAAAATGGTTAAATTTCAAAAGGTCAGTGTCACTTTACTGAGGATTCCACAAAAAAACTAATGCTATCACTGTTGTCCAACTTCATTTCTTCTCACAAAAATGAATGACGTTCACAAAACAGGATATTCTTCGAATAAACATAATTAAGTATAAAAACACTATGTCCTTGGCCTCCTGTCAAAAATAAGGTTCAAGACCCACTTCTTCGCATAAATTTGTAGGTACCAATTCACTGCGGTACTACTTGACCACCAGAAAAATGTTAATCGTTAATTTCAGTAGTTAAAAAAGTTCTACTTAAATTTGTATACAAAGGAATACCTCTCCAAAAGTTTTACCGAATATCCTAATCTAAGTGTCATAATTTCAGTCAGTATTGAGCTACTGTTGTGATACCAGCACTAGAGTTTAACGTCTTATGGAGTAAGCTACAGGACATAAAAATTAATAACTAATGTAGCCTATCTATCTACTATAGGCCTACATGTCTACATACATTCTAGGCTATTCAACAGATCACATTCTAAACTACCTACTCGTGGCTCATGCTGCACAACGTAACCTATCTGTAACTGTAATCAATGCACAGACCATTCTTGTGTTCCCTGTAATGCGCAAATCTTTTGTAAGAATATTAAGTTTCCATTGCTTTCTTAAATTTTCGTCGGCGGGGAAGAAAAAACAAGGCAGATAACCTAATCATCTCCATCATACTAGTTGCTTTTGAAACCGGTAACACAAGCTTTCGGCATGCCAGGGACCAGGGCAGGAATAATTGTTTCAATGAACAAATAGAATATTGTATTACCATCCAAAAAGCCTGCATTAGTCGAAAATAAGCGATGCAATGTTTCTAACTGAACCACAACATGCAACATGCCTGCAAATCAAACTTTTTATAGATAGGCCTATAGGCTAATAACCTACCTACAGAATGAACATTTGCTTCAGGAAACAAACGGAATAATCCTCATTCTGGATGACGTACTGTAAGTAGTACCGTTCCTTAGCGTTCTTACGTATTGCTTTTCACTCGGACACTAATTAAAATGTATAAACAGGACACAACAAACGAGACACATTTAAGCAAATGGCCGTTACATCTCCGACTCTGTCGATCAGCTGATCACGTGGTAATGGCCGCTGCCTGACGGCCTGGACATTACGAATGGCAGTGGCACTTACCACTCTCCGTTCCCCGCGCGGGAAGCCTAAGTTAAAGGGTAATGGAGTCTGTTGAGTCTGAGTTTACTCCTGGGGTCTGGCGTTATGTGATACGGAGATGGCGAGTGCGTGACGTTATGCAGCAGGGTGCAACTCCCGCTCTCCGTTCCCCGCGCGGGAAGCCTAAGTTAATGGGTAATGGAGTCTCTTGAAAGAGTCCTGGGGCTTCTGGCGAAGCGAGAAGCCCTCCTGAGCCTTTCTAACATGTGTAGAAATTGTAGCATGCGTCATTTGAAATGATATAAAGTCTAGTCACTCAGACTGACTGTATATTTTTGTTTTCGGAAGGGAGGAGAGATAGGGGCAAAAGTACCCGCACCCTCCATCTAGTGGCCAACACATATCTAGGCCTTGGAATACAGTTAATTCTAAGATAGTAGAAAAACAGATGGATGTTCGGATGGGATTCCCTTTGGGGCTCTCTGCCTATCCCAAGGCTACGTAATCTGCCAGGCATCATTAGGTGAGAATGTTTAGATTTACTAAATTGGTAAGGTTGGTAGTTGGTCAGGAAAAAGTCCCACGGCAAGAAAGACATTGTGCTACCTTCAGGCAAAAAACTGACAAGCCTCTTGTTACCTTGCTGAAGCTAAAGCTGCACTCTGCCTTTGTCACGTCAGTGATAGATAATGGATGAAAAGAGGAGATCCAAGCTTAATGTGCTAGCTACAAGTATGCAAGGTTTTACCAGTAGGCACTTCCTTTCCACCTATGGCGTTTTTCTCTGGCCCTTCGCATAACTATACCCATGCGTCTAGTTCAGGAATTTAGTTTTGATACCTGACAGAGTACTTATCTTCAAATGAACTACAGTACATGTCCTCCACCTCGTCGAGTAGCAGCTAGTGTTCTTGGCTGTGGCCCCGGAAACCCGGGTTCAATTCTGGTATGAGATCTGGAACGGGGTACACTCAGACTCGTAAGGCAAAACTAAGAAGGCGTGGATTCGATTCCCGCGTCAACCATCCTGCAAGTATTTCTTCCATTGGTTCCCCACCCCTTCCACCCACTTCTACGCTAAGCAAATGCTGGGATGTTTCCTAACTTAAGGCAACGGACGCTTCTTTCCCAATCCTCGCCTAAATTACAAATACACGCACTAGTACAGATCCATCGCATAAACACAGGTTATCACACACATTCCACGCACTCGTACCCAAATACACGTGGCTATATGACCACGATGTCGCAACCGCTAAAGTAAGCAACAACAACGAAAACAATGAACTACATTACGTGAGTATTGCTCGTGCTCACTTCTGTGGCTTCTGGGCGGGTCTAGTTTAACCACAAGGTGTTTTCATGACACAGTAGGTACTGGAACGGACCTCGCACGCTGTTTTCTGGAGAGGAAGTAAGTTACGAATGGTCAAGTAGTAGACTCGTTCTGAGTAACTCGTTGCTCCTAATAGGCTGCAATTGTCTTTGAGTTATACTACTGTACTTCATATTCAAGTCAAAGCGTAACAGATTCAGGATCACAGGTAAACAATACGCAATGGTTGCCAAAACCCTAGTGATATGATGATGATAATTGTTTTAAGGGACATATCGTTAAGGTTATTGACCACTCGTAGTGATATGCCTTCCAGTATAAATTCATTCATATACATGTAGAACCAGATTATCAATGACAATACTCACGCGTGTATAACCCCATCCAGATACCACCGCCATGACTCCTGGTGGCACGGCTGATTCCTGAAGACTGATAGCTTGCACACTATCACTAAATGTGAATTCTGGTGAGACCTGAAAGTTCAAGAACGTGAAAGATAAACTGCGGTTGTTTTTTCGGTCAAATGAATGGGAGGAACATGAGCCCCAACTTAGCCACTTAATAAATAGGTAAATAAATAAATAAATAAATAAATAAAAGTCTGTTAGGTAGTCAGACCAGAGGCTGATTGGAAACACAAAGTACCGCCATAGGTTAGGTCGGTATAGAACCACAAAACCTAAGGCAGCACTGTAATAAAATGAGTAAGTAGCCTATATATATAATTTTCAAAAATAATTTCTAAATTTAACAACTAGTAATTAAAAATTTTAGTACAGTAGTAATTTAAAAATGAAAGATAAAATAAATTATAGACGACACTCGTGTAGACGTAAAATTAGTGCCTTAAATGAGGACCTCGCTCTGATTTGACCTCGGAATCCCTATTTTCCTGGCAATGTTGTTGAGTTAAGTGCTACTCTATTGCGACCACACAAAGTGATACCATGAGTATGTCTAGACCATGGGTGACCAACCGGCGGCACGCTTGCCACCAGTGGCACGCATACATGAAACAATCTCTTCTATATAATCAAGATAAATCCCACCCAATATTTTACCACCTCCAGGTCACTGTGGGTGGCTAATTCCAGATCGTCCATGCTGCATCTTGTTGAGAATAAGGTACAACACCACCAAAGATGTCGAGTTGTTTGTATCTCACCACAGCCACATAAAGTAGAAAGCATCACTTCCGTAGATTAAGCTTGGATCTGCCAACTTCAGTTCATAATCTATTTAGTGACTTCCAGGTTGTCCAGACCTCAAGAGAAACCAGGTAGTAGCATTTCCTTGGGTACCATCCAATTCCACATGTGGTGAGAATATGTACAGTACCAGTTTATATTTTAATGCTAATATCATTGCTTTGTTTCCATTAAAATAATGATTTATTTATGTCATTTTACTTGAAATATACAAAGGTAGATATTTTCCTTATATCTCGGGCGAAATATGGGGGAAGGGAGCACGGTTGGGATTATGTATATCTCTAGTGGCACCGCGGGTTGGCCTCCCCAAGTCTAGACCATAGTGCTGCTAGCCATGCCAATACCTTACCCTATAATAGCTTGCCACGATGGTTGAGTGGTTAACGTGTCGGACTACCAACCTAAAGCTTGCATGTTCGCTCCTGGCCGTGGTAAGTGATTTTTTTAAAGGCGACAAAAATCACGACATGGATGTCATACGTTGTTGGCATGTTAAAGAACCCATTTGAATTCAGTACGCTATGCTCATAATGGCAAAATTAATCTCGGTATTTCCCGCCAACACAAAGTTCCTCCATTCTCCACTAAACAGCGCTATAGTGTCAAGGAGCTTAGATATCTAACCTCCTTGACTTTCATAGCGTTCCAAGGAATGACGAAATTCGACATACAATCTGCTCCCTGGGTGTCAAATAAAAAAGCTTGCACCCGGCACCCTAGGCCATACGATATTATTATTATTATTATTATTATTATTATTATTATTATATACCCTATAAAAGTTCTGATAATTGTCACCAGAATTCTCTAAATGACCGTATTTTTAACTCAGAGTTAGTTATTCTCTATGCGCAGCGATAAATTCATCTATCAGAACCTGGCTTTAATTGCAACTCTAGTGTAGCGAATTATCACACCAACTCTAGAGAAACTGAAGAAACTGGGAACCAGGTTTGAGTCCCTGGTGTGTCTACACTTTAAGTGCTTAAATCAACAGAATTGCTCTTCAGTTGGTCAGCAAAATGGGCAGAAATTGACGATTATTTTATCAGCCTATTATCTGAAAGAAATGTTGCATGAATTATCTGTACATTAACACACTTCTCTAACAAATGGTGGAGGTTTCATTTGATGACACCATTCGCTCGTCAAGCGAGCATCGTCAGATCTGATATTTGAATGACATGTTTCGCTCGTCAAGCGAGCATCGTTAGATCCAATATTGAATGACATGTTTCGCTCGTCAAGCTAGCATCGTTAGATCCAATATTGAAAGACATGTTTCGCTCGTCAAGCTAGCATCGTTAGATCCAATATTGAATGACATGTTTCGCTCATCAAGCTAGCATCGTTAGATCCAATATTGAATGACATGTTTCGCTCGTCAAGCTAGCATCGTTAGATCCAATATTGTATGACATGTTTCGCTCGTCAAGCTAGCATCGTTAGATCCAATATTGAATGATATGTTTCGCTCGTCAAGCTAGCATCGTTAGATCCAATATTGAATGACATATTTCGCTCATAAAGCTAGCATCGTTAGATCCAATATTGTATGACATGTTTCGCTTGTCAAGCTAGCATCGTTAGATCCAACATTGAATGACATGTTAAGCTCGTCAAGCTAGTATCGTTAGATCCAATATTGAATGACATGTTTCGCTCATAAAGCTAGCATCGTTAGATCCAATATTGTATGACATGTTTCGCTTGTCAAGCTAGCATCGTTAGATCCAATATTGAATGACATGTTTCGCTCATCAAGCTAGCATCGTTAGATCTAATATTGAATGACATGTTTCGCTCATCAAGCTAGCATCGTTAGATCCAATATTGAATGACATGTTTCGCTCGTCAAGCTAGCACCCTTAGATCCAATATTGAATGACATGTTTCGCTCGTCAAGCTAGCATCGTTAGATCCAATATAGAATGATATGTTTCGCTCATCAAGCTCGCATCGTTAGATCCTATATTGAATGACATGTTTCGCTCATCAAGCTAGCATCGTTAGATCCAATATTGAATGACACGTTTCGCTCGTCAAGCTAGCATCGTTAGATCCAATATTGAATGACATGTTTCGCTCGTCAAGCTAGCATCGTTAGATCCAATATTGAATGACATGTTTCGCTCGTCAAGCTAGCATCGTTAGATCCAATATTGAATGACATGTTTCGCTCATCAAGCTAGCATTGTTAGATCCAATATTGAATGACATGTTTCGCTCGTCAAGCTAGCATCGTTAGATCCAATATTGAATGACATGTTTCGCTCGTCAAGCTAGCATCGTTAGATCCAATATTGAGTGACATGTTTCGCTCGTCAAGCTAGCATCGTTAGATCCAATATTGGAAGACATGTTTCGCTCATCAAGCTCGCATCGTTAGATCCAATATTGAATGACATGTTTCGCTCGTCAAGCTAGCATCGTTAGATACAATATTGAATGACATGTTTGACTCGTCAAGCTAGCATCGTTAGATCCAATATTGAATGACATGTTTCGCTCATCAAGCTAGCATCGTTAGATCCAATATTGAATGACATGTTTCGCTCATCAAGCTAGCATCGTTAGATCCAATATTGAATGACATGTTTCGCTCATCAAGCTAGCATCGTTAGATCCAATATTGAATGACATGATTCGTACGTCAAGCTAGCATCGTTAGATCCGATATTGAATGGCATGTTTCACTCGTCAAGCTAGCATCGTTAGATCCAATATTGAATGACATGTTTCGCTCGTCAAGCTAGCATCGGTAGATCAAATATTGAATGACATGTTTCGCTCATCAAGCTAGCATCGTTAGATCCAATATTGAATGACATGTTTCGCTCATCAAGCTAGCATCGTTAGATCCAATATTGACTGACATGTTTCGCTCGTCAAGCTAGCATCGTTAGATCCAATATTGAATGACATGTTTCGCTCGTCAAGCTAGCATCGTTAGATCCAATATTGAATGACATGTTTGACTCGTCAAGCTAGCATCGTTAGATCCAATATTGAATGACATGTTTCTCTCGTCAAGCTAGCATCGTTAGATCCAATATTGAATGACATGTTTCGCTTGTCAAGCTAGCATCGTTAGATCCAATATTGAATGACATGTTTCGCTCGTCAAGCTAGCATCGTTAGATCCAATATTGTATGACATGTTTCGCTCGTCAAGCTCGCATCGTTAGATCCAATATTGAATGACATGTTTCGCTTCTCAAGCTAGCATCGTTAGATCCAGTATTGAATGACATGTTTCGCTCGTCAAGCTAGCATCGTTAGGTCCAATATTGAATGACATGTTTCGCTCATCAAGCTAGCATCGTTAAATCTAATATTGAATGACATGTTTCGCTCGTCAAGCTAGCATCGTTAGATCCAATATTGAATGGCATGTTTCGCTCATCAAGCTAACATCGTTAGATCCACTATTGAATGACATGTTTCGCTCGTCAAGCTAGCATCGTTAGATCCAATATTGAATGACATGTTTCGCTCGTCAAGTTAGCATCGTTAGATCCAATATTGAATGAAATGTTTCTCTCATCAAGCTAGCATCGTTAGATCCAATATTGAATGACATGTTTCGCTCGTCAAGTGAGCATTATCAGATTGGGTATTTGAATCTGATGATGCTCACTTGACGAGCGAAACATGTCATCCAATTAAACCCCCACCACTTGTCAGAGAAGTGTGTTAATGTATAAATAATTCATGTAACATTTCTTTCAGATGATGCGATCATAAAATAATCGTCACTTTCTGCCCAATTTTTTTGGACACTATTGTGTTGACCGACTGAAAAGTAATTCCGTTGTATGATTACATAAGCAAAACTGAAAAGTGGCCTCTAACCTTTGGTACTTCCCTTTTAGCTCACGCTTGTGCATTTGTTTCAGACAGTTCCGAAATCTTTTATTAATTTCCTGCACGTAGTAGTGTCAACAGATTTACCCGTGAGAAGAAGGGATTTTGTAGTTATTTTTGCTGCAGTCGTTATTGCTATTTCACTGCTGATACAACCAACATACATGTTTACCAGCCATTTGTTTTCAAGTGTGTTTAATTGGTTTGATAACCAGTGCTAATGTCGTGTTTGTAGTAGGGTTTGTATGTTTTCTATTGTCTGTGAGTGGTCTTCATATCTCAGATTTTGATATAAATTCAATCACAGCATTTGTCCTCAGTTAGTGACGAAGATGTGAACAATAGTTGTAAACTCTAGTGTTAAACCTTACGTCTCCTAAACTGTTACCGACGAGGAAAACTATGGGCGAATAACAGCAGTAGCCTACATGTACACAGTGCGAAGCTTAATATTGGCGATCACCCACCAGTCATTTGTCGCACATTTCATGAGTATTGTTACTGGCTAAAATTATAACTACTTAATAATAAGTATGGAAATTTAAAAAGAATGCTTTCTATTAATCATCAATTAATTTATTTTCATTTTAAACTGTTGAACATTGGCTTATAATGAGAAAATGCCGGTCATGAACTTACCCTACATATTTCCAAGATAGCATAGTCTATCTATACGAAATCACTGACGAAGAAAAACTTCGCTTACTCTTAAGATGTAGTCATAGTAATTTGGGTCCAAGAAGCGGAATAAGGGATTTTTGTGTTTTACGTGGACTCCAATTCATAAAACCTGGTGACGACTATGATGATAGCTGGTGTCTTAAGGGGCCGATCATTGACGTTATCGCCCACTAAATTTTTGAGTTGAAATGAAAAATGATGATGAATTAAACACTAGAACTAATTACAACTTACAACTAACTTACGGGCTAGAAGAAGATAAGGACAAAAAGGAAGAAATAAGGGAAAAAAAACTCTCGCAGAATAAGAATTAAGGGACTTGTAAAGCAGTAGAGCCAGGAAAGGCATATACGAAACGAAAAGGGCCCACCCCAGAGTCAATGATAAAAGGGGAAAACCGGAGCTAACTCAGGAATCCCTCAAATGTTGCCAACTCCAGCACACACCAGCCGCGAGCCGTAAGGGTGTAGCACTATCCAGGGTAAACCATGACTGTTGGGGCTACAAACAGTACACCGTACCTCCTTTAAGACCTTGAGCAGCAGGCAGAAGCTACAATGAAAATAAATATATGAGGTCTCACAAGTGACATTTCACCTCGTTAATCTCATGTACACTTACAGGTAATCCAACCCGGCTCGTCTTTGGGAGATAAACAGATGGATGACTCTCAATGTCATATTCCCTTCTATTACATTTCTAGGGGCCGATAACCTAGATGTTAGGCCCCTTAAAACAACAATTATCATCATCATCATTACATTTCTATCTCGTGGTCCATGTGTTCAACAAAACATGCATGTCTCATTGAGCATTGCAACATAGAAAAAAACTAACACTTCTGAATATCCTACTGTGCCATAAACAGTTCTTTCTCTTCGTTATGTCCTACCGACTAAATAATGGCCGCTTTCATAATAACAGTCCAGTTAGGCAAGTTTCCGGCTAGTGACTGGGGTTGTGATAAAGCAGTTGATCTGTAACCTTGTGCCTGTTATTTTAGACAATTTTTGCTCAATGTTATCAAATCAATGAAATAAAATGGTCTTGCGTTATTTCTATTAACCTACTGGTATTACAACTGTTATGAAATATTCCGTCAAATACGATGTTCTTGATGCATGCTGTGCTAGTAATACGCCGCACCCGAACTGAGAAACTGAAGTAGGATGATGATGTAAGTAGAAACGGCACTGATGTAGGCCACAATCAAAGTGTTGTCAAGTGGAAATAAACCACAAGCTGAAATCCTCAAGTTAACATTGGACAGCTGCTGAGAGAACAGCTGAAGACTTGAATTGTGTGGATGATGTAGCAGTAACTTATGGACCAGAACTACTGTGCGTCTTGCTTCCTCCGTGGCAACATGACAAGACGCAGAAATGACTAGCACTTGAAATATTCCAATGATCAAGTAGAACACGATTCGTGCGGCGCTTATGATAACTTCATCGTCGATCGTCTTCTGAGAGAGGATGAAAATCATGTTGAACATGTACCCAACAACAGATACTAATGATTCAGACAGCAGGAGCGTCATTGGTAGTCCAAAAGCAGCGTTCTCCAGAGATCCGACATCGCAGAGGGCCATATGAGCTCGACACAAGCTATTTAGTCTCTCAGTGCTGTCAGAATGTATGGCAGAAGAAATAGTAAATAATCTTCCCCCCGTCATTAAATTGCAATGGACTTCACTATAGGGATTGTAACTGTACAAAACACTCTTATTGACTCCAAAGATATCTAAAAGATGATTGTTTAGCAACGAAAACCTATGTTTGAGTAACAGAACAACACACACAAGCTGTACTCCGACAATGCATTCCATAAAGTATATGGGGTAAAGGGAGATCGTATTTGTATCCTTATTAAACCAGAGGTTACAAACACATGCCACTGTTGCGTGCGCGAAATATGTACCAATGAGAGCAACAATTACCAATCTAGCTTTTTTATGTACTAAATTATTTTCGCAGTGAAGAATTTTATCACTATAATCCATCACTTTCAATATTTCGACAATGTGATATTTTCCTCGGAAAAGACACCAAGTAATCGATACGACCACCACGGTGTACTCTAAGATGGTCGCAAATGTAATAGGTATACAGAGCACTATCGGTGCTACCTTGTACAGTTCATACTTTAGGTAAAATATTTCCCGAACAAATAGACCACATACAACTATAAACACGAAGAAGGAATACACAGAACTGTGTGGTGAAGGTCGTAATTGATCAGCATTGCCCTCACTTCCTCCGATGATATGAAACGGTGCTATTCCTATGATCTTCGAAACGAAATACAATGGCTTGAGAGCGTACACCACGTCAAAAGAAACGGTCTTAATGTGTCTTGGTTCCTTCAGGTCAACCATATCGAATAACTAACAGCTCTCTACTGAGAATAGGCTTGTAATTAATGTGGATCACGAACTGTAGGGCAGTTCCAGATATCATCACGCTACTCAAAGACCTGGCATTCAATAGATTTATATCGTAATTACCTATAATGATAGTAACTACTAAATAAAAGTTGCTCATAAATATTAGACTATGGTGAAAGTACAGAGCGTGTCAATCCTTGACGTATGATATATCGTTCATTCGATGTTAAGGTCATTGCGACTTCTCCGTGCAATGATCTTCTTAGCAGCATTGGGGAGTAACATATTGCTAGTAACGCTGTTGCTAGTAACAGTTACTATTTGCTGTAAGGAGGTAGTAACGACGTTGCTACCTCTGGTGATGATCAGGGTGACCGTTACAGTGTAACAAAGTATCATTGTGAGCTTGTAATATAGCTAAGGGAATGTAAGATTGGCACAACTCAAAACTAATAATTATAATATAAACAAAAATTACGGAAAATCAAAAAAATTAGCATTCAAAAAATAGCAAGCCTTTGAGTCAATATACACTGGAAAATTTAGATATCTGACCCTAACTCACTCTCACTTATAAAGCGGATAGCGCGATCAGCAGCCATCACGTCATCGGCTAATATAAGTTTGAGTGTCATCTGCAATCCAAGGATTCTTAGTAAGACAGCAAGATCCACACTCTCTCACTGTATGGAATCGTTTATCTTGCGCGGTCTGCAAGAAAATAAAAACAAGATGTTCAGTAAAGAACATATAGCCTACTTTCTCCTAAATGTATGAGTATAGTTATAACTCGTTGTTATTATCAAAGAGTATAATAGAATCATTTCTTGGTTGAAGACCTTAGAAACTATTTACCTCTACCAAACGTCACAACCTAGAAAAAACTACTACCATCATTGAAGAAAGATAGATAAGAAGTATCTAAAGAATGTTATGGATCTGGAGACATAATCGACCGGACTGGCTGCGTGGCTCAGCGGTAACGTTGTCGCTTGCTGGGCCCTAGGTTGCAGGTTCGTATCCTGGCACAGTCAGCTGGCATTTGAGAGTGCACAAATGCGAGGGAGCCGTGTCAGTAGATTTACTGGCACGTTAAAGATCCCCTTCGCAAGTCTTCATAACTTAACATAACGAAAATAGTTGTTTGGGTAGATTATGTAACAAAATGGGTCTTGGTCACATTGTGGTCGTTACGTTTCATATCCGGAAGTCATTTGTATCGCATGGTAACGTTATTGGTCCTTATAACGTTATTCTGATATAGGTTATCGTAGAAACGATATAGTATTGTCCGACAGAAATAACGTTAATTGAACGAGTCTCTCGAAAAATATCCCCTAATACCGTTATTCGGACTAATAACGTTATTCGGATATCGGTTATTATAGGAACGAAATGGTAGTGCCTACTAGAAATAACGTTATTTGAATACATCTCTCGAAAATTATTCCACCAATACCGTTATTCAGACTAATAACGTTATTCGGATATCGGTTATCACAGGAACGAAATGGTAGTGCTCACTAGAAATAACGTTGTTTGAAAACATCTCTCGAAAAATATTCCCCCAATACCGTTATTCGGACTAATAACGTTATTCGGATATTGGTTATCTCAGGAACGAAATGGTAGTGCTCACAATAAATAACGTTATTTGAATAGATCTCTCCAAAAATATTCCCCCAATACCGTTATTCGGACTAATAACGTTATTCGGATATCGGTTATCGCAGGAACGAAATGGTAGTGCTCACTAGAAATAACGTTATTTGAATACATCTCTCGAAAATTATCCCACCAATACCGTTATTCGGACTAATAACGTTATTCGGATATCGGTTATCGCAGGAACGAAATGGTAGTGCTCACTAGAAATAACATTATTTGAAAACTTTTCTCGAAAAATATTCCCCGAATACCGTTATTTGGACTAATAACGTTATTCGGATATCGTTTATAGACTATATTACAAACGGCATCATCGATTGAGAATGGCACCATTTTGATACATTTTGTGTTGGAGAACTCCATAGAGTAGAAAGAGTGGAAGTGTCACTTAGCGACCTACGTCGTGTTAGGTTCTGAGTTTAGCCGCGAGGTTAATAAATACTCGGAAGTGCTTACCGTATTGGGGTATTGTAATTTTAGCCTACTTTTCACATTTTGCAAAAATGAGAGGGAAAAGTAGACTTATGAGATCAATCTGGGCAAATGTCTGTATGTCTGTCCTGTCTGTCTGTCTGTCTGTGTGTGAGTGTGTATGTCCCCCTCTATCAACTTCTAAACGGCTGAAGCAATCAAAACCAAATTTGGTATGAGTAAAGATCTATACCTGAATATCTCAAGGCCATATATATATATGAAATTGATGTCAGTGCTACCAACTGCTGAATAACTGCAATTGAAATTTGAGCTCCATGTTGGATATCTTGGAAGGTATGCATGGGACCTATTCCAAAATTGGCACATATTACATAGATAATAATATTTCAGTTTAATTTCCAGGAGGCCATACATGACAGTGTTGCCAAAATGATTCTATGCCTGCAGATAGGACCAATTTTTAAATACATGTAACCTCTATACTATCAATTGGATTCCAACAAAATTTTGTATGTACTATGGGTACATAAACTGATATGACTATGCGAATTCGTAAGAGCAACCAGGGCTGCCAAATGTTGATAATTGCTGTCTCTATTTTTGTACACTAATATCAGTATATCAGAAAGTATGCAAACTAGCAGCTCTAAACTTTGCACACGTATAGTACCTGATATTCTAGATTAATTTGGAGTAACTAATATATGTCAATGCTGCTAACATGATTCTATTCCTGATGATAGGTTCAATTCTAAAATGCATGTAACTTCTATACAAACAAATGGATTTCATCCAAAATTGGCACAACAATAGATCATAATATTTCAGATTATTTCTGACCAACACATGCATGACATTGCTGCCAACATGATTTTACGTGCACTGATAGATCCAATATCTAACTGCATGTAACGTCCATGTTATCCATTGAACTTCAACCAAATTTTGTATTCTGTAACTTAAGAGATGGAACTAAGAATATATTAAGTCACCTGGGCTGCCAACTGTAGTGCTCTATCAGGCTACTTTATGCCAGGTATATTTAGAATTAATTAGAAATGTTGATATTACCAACTAATTTCGTTATTAACTTAGATAGTTCCATATAAATTAATCATTGGCATGAATCTTAAAGTTTAAGAAAAGTAGGCTCTTTAGTTCGTCACGGAACTTCTTGTTGAACTAGTGAAAATGGCGAATGTCCGGAAAATAACTATTAAATGCGATTTTGAAGAAAGGAACAACAGACTGACACCAATTGAAATACATAGGCTTGGATGGATAGCAAACGACCTGAAGCTTAGTAGAGATCAATTCTAGCGAATCAACTAGACAACGGGGAAAATTCAGTGTACATTAAATTAGCGTCCACCTTACTGTATGAAAACATATTATCTTGACATGAAGGTGTGAAATCCTTCCAGCTAGCTAGCGGTAACACCACAAAGACTCTTTGACAAAACGTGTGCTTGTCTGTTTAATCTACCTCCCGCAGTCAACAACGAAAGGCTCTCCCGCGTGCTTTCTACGTATGGAGTTGTCAAGGACATACGGACGAGTGCTGGAATGAAGTATACGAATTTTCTGCTGTAAGTAATGGCATACGTATTAACAATTGAACTTAAATACCCCATTCCATCATATTTGACGGTCAATGATTATAAAGTTCTGTTAACATATGAAGGACAAGCTAAGTATTGTTTTTATTGTAAAGAAACTTCCCACTTACAAATAGACTGTTTGAACAGAAGGAATTGCCCGGTACTTCATGTCAGACAACAAACCTACAGCACGGTGCTGGGTGAGTCTGATGGGAGTAGTAAGCTAAGCAACACTACGGACATGGAAACTGCAGTACTTTCCCCTGAAAGTATCAGAGGCATTTGATAACAGGCCCCATTCTACGAACACATATAGCATTGCGGAAGTAACTCAACCATCAGATAACGTAGCTGAAACATCCATGACTACTTTACATAGCAATGAAGAGGGAACTGTAACGTCACGATCGGACAGCACGGGTAAGACACACACCAGCCAGCCAACACAGCATTCTGTGGAGCAGCCAGATAACATTAAGGCTAAATGTCCCAATTTTTAGTTTGTAATTCTGACACCATGTAGCAGCACCAAAGAGAGACAATTTCTTTTTTAAGTTTTCTCTTGAATTGAAGCTCGTATTTGCGATGTGAAAACCACTTTGCATACTAGAGTGCAATATAATTGATATTAATTCAATGCATTTCCCAAAATGTGAAAAACAAAAACGTTACTAGCAGTTTTTTATATTTCTGCTTAAAATAGGAAAAAGACCTGGTAATACGAAAACGGAGATTTATTTCCTGATTCCAATGCATTTTTCATAAATAAAATCAGGTGAATGGAATCGTCAGCATTAGTTTGGGAATCGTTTATTTAAAAGGGTGGTAGGAGTAGCGGCGCCGCTTCACAAGATCTCTTGCGCAAGGAAAATGATGAACACGCCGAATTGACGAATACCGTATTGTAGTTCGGCGAGTTACATGTACCTAGATACAAGTGCCTAGAGGTGGAACAATATCTGAGCAATAAAATTATAGTAATGTCACGCTTATGTAACGTTTACACAATGTGTTTGTACAGATGCCTTTCTTACTTCCTCAAACATTCTTGTTGTTCTTGTTGATAATAATACATTGTAGGGACTTGGGACATCTTGATCATCAGTCGCGTGTAGTTGACTATGTGTGTTACTGTATTGGAGTCAGGGATGGGGCAGGTGCCCTGAGTCTTCAAGTAGCCTAAGGTACTATCTCGGCATTTACCTGGAGGGAGTGAGGAAAACCCTGGGAAACACAAGACACAACTGAACTTCACGTGCAACCACAATGGTAGGTTAAGGAATTTCTGAATGGCAATAAACATCTGTTGTAAGAAACATTGTATCAGTTCCTTACCTTTTCTTTCGTTCAATACGCCAATACACAAGCTCTGCTGGGAATTTTCTTCGCTTTCTGTGGGCGTACAAAGGAAGTGGATATTTATGCAGGACGCTTGCACCTAGAGAACATGGCACTTGACTGTCGTCAATATTTACGGAGATCAATTTTCCATTTTCACAGTGGCTACGTCTTACTTTTCCACACAACGCATTGTTTCCATTTGAATTCGAACTTGCTTCTCTGAAAACAGTTGTCACTGAATAGTTCGTGCTCTTGTACTCTTACACTTATATATTAGAAGTTTAAAAAAAGACTAAACCCGTGGCGCGACAGCCGTTGAAGAGCCTAGGCCTACCAAGCAACCGCTGTTCAGCCATGTAGCTTGCAGATTGTGGGGTGACAGATAAAATATCAGTGAAATCAAAACTGCTCAGTACTTAACAGATTCTCTAATACAAGCGTAAAGAAATATATAATTTCAAATATAAACTTGGGGAAAAAATCTTATGTGTGTGTACAGGTTTTCTTTAGGGCCTGGCTTCCTTTTCTTGGTACAGTACTTAGTCGCATTCCCCCTGGGATTTCGTGGTATGCCCTTGAATCAGGGCTGACATGCAAAACGGAATGCATGGCTGTGGGGGCGAATATATTTGAATTTCGCCGTGAGCGCGATACTCGGGAGCGAAATGATAATGATCGTCGGCGGGAAATTAAATCGAAGCGAAACTTAATTCGAAGTGAAATGACGTAGCGAAATCAACGCGAAACTTAATTGCAACGCGAAATTACATTGTGCAATTGAATAAAATTTCACTCCCGGCGCGAAAACAAATTCGTTACAATCTTTTAATTTCGCTCCCGGCGCGTAATACAATTCATTACAGACTTTTAATTTCACTCGCGGCGCAAAATAAAATTCGATACAGACTTTTAATTTCGCTTCCGGTGTGAAATAAAATTCGTTACAGTCTTTTAATTTCACTCCTGGCACGGAAAACAATTCATTACAGACTTAATTTTGCTCGCGGCGCAAAATAAAATTCATTACCGACTTTTAATTTCGCTTCCGGTGCGAAATGAAATTCATTACGGACTTTTAATTTCGCTGCCTGCGCGAAATTAAACTCGGTTACAGACTTTATATTTCACTCCCTGCGCGAAATAAAATTCGTTACAGACTTTTAATATCGCACCCGGCGTGAAATAAAATTCCTAAACGGTATTTAGTTTCACCCTCCGACGTGAATTTAAAATGCATGGAACATTTCATTTCGTTGTTGAAATTAAAATGTATTCGTTTCGAGAGTTAAATTATGTTCGGTGCGATGTTCAAAGTCCTGACGTTGGCAGCAGTAGTGTGCCCGTTTAGACCGGAGTCCGCACGACCACATATGCATTTTACCAATAATCAGTCAGCACGAGAGTCAAAATATCCCGGGGCGCCAGATGAGTTAAAGCTAATCGCAAAAACGACATCAAGTGAAAAAAAATGCTTTACTGATTTTTGGCTCAATGCAACAATAAGGATAGAAGGAGATTCAACTGGGCATAACACATCATGTAAAATTATCTCATTTTATTTTGAATTTAAAATTGAGTGCAAAAATGCTCAAAGCAGCATCATTCACGTGTGGCGACCCACATCCTATTTACACAATGTACAGAAATTTTCCAAACACATTGGACAATTATCTTTGGAAACACAAGTCTGATTATTAGTCCTGTAGACTGTGTTCCAAAATTATTTATGATTAAATCCAGTTCAAATTTAATTGTCTTTACTGGAAATATCGTAGTTCACTGTTTGAATTTTTACATAATATTAACATTCGTAGAATAAATGTTCATAGAATTTTTAACTTTCACTTATTTTTCCAGTTTTAAAAAATATATTGTCAAAAAATATTATTATTTCTGAATCAACACAAATTATTTACACAAATTAATAACATCTGAAAAGTATTTGACCTTGAGCATAGCATCGAAGAACTGTGCGAAGCACAACAAAATTAATTGTTCTTCTGACATTAAACGTTTCGAGAAGTGACTCGATTATGAACTTCAAGTTCCTAACAAAATACATGATTTCTAAATCATCAACTTGATCAATAAATTGTTGGACCATTCAACTATTCAATTTTCCACTTGGAAACATTATTAAGAAAAATATTTATATTCATGGCCATTTTAGCAACTTTCACAACTTGCAATTCTTCGACAGAATGCGGAAATAAGAATTGTAGCTTCATAATAAATTCATTTAGTTTATGGCACTAG
Organism: Meconema thalassinum; assembly: GCA_946902985.2. Lineage (NCBI taxonomy): Eukaryota > Metazoa > Arthropoda > Insecta > Orthoptera > Tettigoniidae > Meconema > Meconema thalassinum. The sequence goes on from OX336391.1 coordinate 482,466,637, forward strand.
GATTGAAAACATCCTTCAAATTATTCGTGGTTATAGAATTATTTTTAATTGGCAGTGGCCCATTCTATTATTTGTGTAAGAACACAATATTCCAACAACAACGGCAAAGGTCTTCCTCTGAAGAAGAATAAAATACTATCATGACAAATCCGGGTTCTAGCAAAATCAAAGTCTAAATGGAATCCGTAAACAAGGTTGAAATAAGAACTGATGGTTTCTAAGAAATAAACTTCGGGTCATTCATACGACGAAATGTGTAGTTCCAATACTCCTTCTATAAACCTGAGCCATCGAACCTGCTATTTGATTGATGCTCGAAAAAACCTCCTCATTCCTGCGACTTAAACATGCGCACCTGGGAATGGCATTTCAACTACTCCACACATAAATTTTCTTCCCAAAATGTATACAATAAATCAAGCCTCTGCTTGTTATCAACACTGGAGGATTAATAAACTTACAAGTTTATTTTATTTTACCATTCAGTTCAACCCGTGAATTTACAATACTTATGAAAATCTTATTTCACTTTCGAGTGTGTATTTACGTCATGATTTTATATAAATACAAAAATATCCTAATTGATACAAATATCATTTGCTTCCCGTTTCATGCCTCTCCGTGTTATCTGAAAAATATACTTTGCTCATTGCAAATATTAACTGTTCAACCAGAACTGAAATGTTGGTTGAATGCGGGCTTGCGCTAACCACTCTCCTTCGGAAAATCACCTGTTCCAAACTAGAAATGATTAAACTACTTCATAGGCTCTCTCTCAATACATATGATTATTAGAAAATATAAGATCCAAAATTATTTAGAAAAGTTATAAAAATCATTATTATTATTATCAGTGGACTATTATTATTATTATTAGTTATATTATTTTAAATATATTTAACTATTATTCCATTATGTGAGAATCCACATGTTCGAATCTTCGAATATGGAAAAAATATCCATTCCTCAACAACAACAAAAATTAACTTTTACAGTTACATCGACGGTTTTCCGTGACTTCCCAAAAATATGAAATATTCAAATAAATGCTCGATATGCTCGGTCATCGATCCTAAACTGTTCTGAGTGCTGAAAATACTCAGAATAACTCTAATATGTCTTGCGTAAATCATTGCAAGATTTAAATGCGAAGAAAAAAAATGTGTTGGTCATCTGCAGAAAATGAGTTTGTTCCAATTAGCTAGGCATAATATAATTCAAATGTGGCTTACATTTCTTGATGGTCTTGAAGCGTAGCGAACCTGGTCTGTACCAGACTTATCCAGAAACATGCCCTATCGGACAAGCACGTATAATCCTTGTATCGGCCGCCATTATATACCCACAATCTGTCTAACACGACATAGTGGAGATATTGCTTGAAGTTTGAAATAACTGCGGCTCCATTTTAATGTTGACTTCTATTAAGTCCATAGCAGTTTGCTTAAATGGGGTCAGATCTAAGTGATCTATTCTTAGATATGTCAGTTGTAACATAACTCACGGTAATCTTTTCAGTACAAGAAAACACTGACAGTCTAAACCAATCAACGGCTGTTCTGAAGATCGTTCCCTGGGCATGGCTTCACACCATCTACCATGCGCGAAGCAACATGTAGTTTCCCTGCGTTGGCTAATGAACAAAACCGTGATAGACTGGCCTTCAATATACTGATAGATCGGAGTGGTTATCAAGTTACAATTATGAAACTGACTGAATTGGACTAAAATATCCAAGTATTAGGTTATTACTGGACTGTGACAAAGTACTATTCTAGACAAAGTCTAGCATATGTCCATGTAGAAATAAAAATATTTCACCAGTGTCTGTAGAAAAATATCAATCACCTTAGTGATTCTCCTTGCCGGAAACTTACCAAGTTCCACTCGTAGCGCAGCACTTTTGTTACTATCACAATTTTGAAAATAACTTCTGCGTAGATCCGGCAACCATGTGCCTTGGCTCAACGTAGCGGCACCTTGCTAGGCAAGTGCTTGTTTCGAAGTGAGCTAATGATGCCTGTGCCGGCTGGCTTTTATTCAAAACGTTCAGGGTCACGCTGAATCAGCTGAAATCTGGAAATCCTCATATCTCTGGTATCCCTGGTCCGATTTACTTGATACTACGTGCATTCTCTTTCATTTGGCCGTGCCAGTAATCTGATCCAAGTCTCAAGTCTCTACTCCATGGTTAACTATTTAATCAATAAATAACCTCGACCTCTGCTATTACTCGCTACGTCACTTGACATGCTCTTAGCGGTATATTCTTTCCAATTGCTTCTGGAAGCAATGGAGCGCGATATTCAAATATCACAACTTTCAAAAGCGTCTGTAGCCTTTCCCTTGATATTTAGGTGTCTGAATCTTGGAATACCCATTCCTAGAGTTGGGCACAGTAGCAGTCTTACTGTACACCGCCTGCACAATCTGTCGGGCTGCAACAGCAACGTGAGTCATACAATGGTCATCAATGCAGTGTAGGAGAAAGTCAGTGCTATGGCATCAACATCACTATTTTCGTTGACTGCACCTAGGACTCGTGGCTGACTCGCCCTGACGTTCATAACGCAATACTTTGAGTACAATGGGGCAACAAGTACCTCTACTTGTTCCATAGCGAACAAGAAGACGAATGTGCTGTGCGAACAGACATTCAAGATAAGTGAAGAACTCCCATTACAATACAAATTATCAGTTGTAACTCTTCAGTCAGTCAGTACTAATTTGTCCAATAACAAGGCGGGGTACAATGTACAGTACATGTAATTAACACTCATGGAAAACTTTTCATGTATTAGTTTATGGTCACTATTATAATGCAGCAATTTTAGTGATCTTAAATCTAATACATGTAATTATTTCCAGGAGTGTTACTTACATCTTATATACGATGTACCCCACCCAGTTATTAGTCCAGTCAAATTAGGAATTTTTGCTGCATTAAATCATGTAGTTCCAAATATTTTCAGGAATGTGTAGGGGGAGATCCCCTGAACAACACCTAATAAAGTCCCGTCAATTTCAGGTGCCGCGGGGAGGGGGGTGGGGGGGCAGAGAGGGGCACAAAGCCCACCTTTTTTTAGATTTTGGCGTATAACTTGAAAACGGTGCGTCGCACACATATATTTATAATTTTCAAACATAAAGTAAATTAAATGGTCTACAAAATGGTGCATTCATATTTATCTCTGTGTGTTACCGTCTCCGAGATATGAGCCGGTGAATATAAAATATTTGCAGAAAAATGTGAAGCGCCTCACGTTTCTCGTCTAACTTGCCCGTCCAATCCGTTTGCCTTCCATTTTACAGGAAACTCGCAGGGAAGGAAGTTGTAGAACATTAAATTTCCTTCAGAGTATATGTACTTATGCTAATTTATCTTCGACCAGTCAAACGTTAGAGCGTTTTGACTTAACGGGGTCGGTTTCGAGATTTTGCTAGTGAACTGCTCATTAGTTTACTTCCGTTTTCAACGGCTTTAACTCTCTGTAACTCGTTATTTATTGATTATGTAAACATAGATGGTATTATCAACCATATAACTAATAATATATACCTAGAAAGTATATGAACGCAGTGGCGTATGTAGGATTATGTTTCGGGGGAGCCCAAAATTTCGGAAAACAATTTCGTTTTTATGGGAATGAAAACATGATCAAGATCTAATAATTTACAGTCCAGCCCATCGGAGTATGTATATGTTCTGAAAAGATTGTTATATTTTGTTGTTTATATTCTTTTAAAAATTATAAGTTATAAGTGACATTTTTTATTTTTTTATTAACAGCACTGTTACCCTCTTAAAATAAAAATAAATGCACTTGCTGGACAAATTTGATGTTCAATAACAATTTGTTGTGTTGAACCTGTAGAAACACAATGCACGAGTTATATAGAGCAGGTAGGTGGCAATGAAGACAAGTTTGCTTCCATCGTGGCTGACGATTTGACGAAGCACATCTACGTGTGAATAGAACATAAGAGAATAGAATATTTATTTATCAAACAGCATGCTTCGACGAAGTTAGTACATGCAACACAAATTGAAATGTACCTGTGATAATTAAGGTCATACTCGTGGAGTGGTGTCGGATACATCAGTAGGAACATATTTTGTTCCCTAGCTTCATTGATGTCTTCTGGCGTGGACGTGGAGCCATAAAAATTTCAGCGATGCTTTCGATTTCGTTAGGATACCGCTCCAAACATTTGACTTGCTTTACTTTTCCCAAAATTAGCGGGGTGGTATCACATCCAGTGAATCTATGGATTAATAGAATGTTCTGGCAGAATGGCAAGGCCTGAAGTTGTTAGGAGGAGTACAGTTTGTCATCTGTGTTGCCTCGTCCAGGCTCCAGGAAAAGGACATTCGTGTCTCGTGGTGTGAGTGCCATGAGTAAGACGAGCAGGTCTACGTCCTCGACAACTACCATCACAGTTGAATGAGGGGTATTTTGTAATCCACGCCTGACAATGCTGCAGTAAGTGTCTCCTTTGGCTATGGTGAATTGTATACATTTTGCATCCCAGGCCTGCGCTAACATAGTTATCAGCTTAATTTTGTTCTATTCGTTGTAAAGGAAGTTTTCTTGCTTAACAGTAGCCACCATGTTCTCATCAAAGTCTGTTTCACTGATGTTTTACTTGATGCTCTTCGATGTTGTTCGCCTCTTTTCGTGGAACTTGTGTCTTCATCAACGTCAAACACAACAGCAGAGTTGTAACAGTAATGGTTGATAACGTAAGACACATATTGGTTGCAGATAAAGGCGAACTTAGTGTCGTTCCACTTTACCCTATGAAGAAGAAAGTCACCATCGATTACCGCGAAACAGATCTTCAGGTTGGTTATTTGACTGCATGAAGGAAAGGCATCGTAGAGAGCGGACCTTTTCGTTTTCCTCATGATCCCTTCGTCAAAAAGAGTCGTGGGATATGGGGCTAACTCACACTTCAACAATTCCTCCACATCCCCTTCAGTTCTCTTGTTAATTAAGGTTCTCTGGAAAATCATTAAAGGATCGACCACCACTATATCATTTTCCAGTTTGATAGTGTTGCTCATAGCAGGCAAAGGGACTTCTGGGTTTTTCTTACATTGCTTAATTTATGCAAAGTTACTTCCAACAAAAGTCCCCTTTGTAGGGGTTCCGATTTCCAATGGTTGGCAACAGTTGATGTTGCTGGGTACTATTACTCCGGTTGAAAGGGACATCGAAGAATCACGTACAGAAAAAGGCGGGTGATCAGCCAACTACTGTGCAAGCTTCCTTCTGTCTTGGTCATCCCTGTTCATTCGTGATGCTCAAAAGTTGACATGCTGTTCTCCACTTACAGAATGGACTCCGGCAAACTGCTCTAAGCTTAGTGAGGAACATATGGCTGTACCTGTACGAGCCCCTCCAACCCATTTCGCCAACACAGAATCACTCATGCCTCTCCATCGTGTTAGTCCCCCTTCACTCTTCACATCACACATCAGTGTCACTTCAATCGCCATAGCAGACCACACTCCAGCCATTGGTATCAGTTCAAATAGCCACGATCTCTGGAGTTTTCAACCGTACCGGATTGGGAAAGGGATCAGTCACTTAGGCATATCCCATGGTATCTCATATTCCAGAAAATTATTTCCTTTCCTGGGTCGTCAGATATCTCGGAATATTATTATTCCTTCCGTTTAGGTAGTCTGTTGTCCACAATTGACGGTTTTTAATTCGATGTTGCGCCGTCTCTGTCTTTACTATCTCCCAGTATCAATTCTTTCCTCTACTTCTTTCTTATATTCTTATTTGTGGAATATCATAGGATACAATATCATAATAAACTTAGGCCTACGTACCTTAATATTATGTACACATTGTATTAAGTACATTCTATTTCAGATTGGGAGGGGTCTTATACATGCATATTAAAAGGATATGAAAAAAATATTCGCCGTTTGAAAGGTCTACTATATTTTTAGTGTTTATTAGTGTTGCAAATTAAGAGTTTACACACATACTTTCATATATATATATATACAGGGTGAACAAAATATGCCGCACTTGGAGGTCGGCATGCGGTTCCTCGTCGAAATTCACGACAGAAGTTTATGTTGCAAAACCTAGGCCAATAGGTTTAACAGAAATGCCTGTTAAGAAACGAGGCCCTGTCAACACTGTAACTTCATGTAGCGTGGCCAAAACCAGCTCGCAGGAACTCGGTGCTTTATCTGTACATTCCGATGCACTGCAGTATGAGACAGTGTTGCCAGCTTCTCGTTTTCATACTTGTGTTTTCAAACAGCACGCGATCCGATTTTGCTATTGAACCTTTTGTCTTGCAATTGGATGATGAATCGCATGCCGACCTCCAAGTGCGGCATTTTTTGTTCACCCTGTAGGCTATATATTATATATTAGTTATATGGGTAATAAATACCATTTATGTTTGCAGAATCAATAAATACCGTAATACAGAGTGTTAAAGCCGTTGAAAACGGAAGTAAACTAATGAGCAGTTCACTAGCTAAATCTCGAAACCGACCGCCATACGTTAAAACGCTCCAACGATCGACAGATCGAAAAAAAATTAGCATACGTAGGCCTATATATATTCTTGAAGGAAATTTAATGATCTACAACTTCCTTCCTTACGAGTTTCCTGTAAAATGGAAGGTAAAAGGATTGGATGGGCAAATTAGACGAGAAACGTGAGGCGCTGCATATTTTTCTTCAAATATTCCATGTTCACTGGCTCATATCTCGGAGACAGTAACACATAAAGATACATATGATTACACCATTTTGTAGGGCATTTAATTTACTTTACGTTTAAATGGTATACAAATTTCTCTGCGATGCACCGTTTTAATGTTATGCGCCGAAAACTAAAAATGGGGGCTTTGAGCCCCCCTCTGTCCCCCACGGCACCTGAAATTGACGGGACTTTATTAGGTGTTGTTCAGGAGACCTCCCCCTACACATTCCCGAAACATTTGGAACCACATGATTTAATGCAGCAATCGCATCATTTTTGATCTAATTTGACTGGACTATATCGGGCAAATTAGTATTGAAGGACTGAGAGTTATAAACAACAGTAAATCGTCTGTCGTAGTACCAGCGGCGTATATGGAGTTCCGTTTCGGAGGGGAGTTACTCGAACAACAGGGGTGAGGGGTCATTCCTCTCATTTCTACATTCCTTACTACTTCCTTCTTATCCTCAGCGCATTTATACTGACCACGGCATGACATCAAACCCCTGGGTCACGTACAGTATTTCGTTTCGCACTGCAATTAGTTTTGCGTCGCTTTTCACTAGGTCATTGTGCTTTGAATTAAATTTTGCTTCCATTTTAATTTTCGCGCTGACAATCAATATCATTTCGCCCCCGAATATCGCGCTGACGGTGAAATTAAAATGTTAACGCGTCCACAGCCATTTTGTTTCGCATGTTAGACCAGATTTAATTTCAGACATGAAATGAAATGTGCCATGCATTTTAAATTCACGCCGGGGGCGAAACTAAATGCTGTTTGGGAATTTTGGGTCATTAAAATAAACCGTGGCACTACAACCCATGAAGGACCTAGGACTACTAAGCGACCGCTGCCCAACCATTAGGTCTGGAGATATTGGTCAGCGCATCGGGTTCCCTCGGCCGTTAATCTTGGTTTTCGTGCACCCCGTTCCAACCCACACGTCCGTTTCTTAAATCGAAGAAATCGCTTCGCCCGGGAAGCGAACCTGGGGCCCCCAGATGAGTGGCAGGCACGCTACCCCCAACACCATGGGGCCAGCAATTTTTGTCATACCAGGAGCAAAATTAACAGTCGTTAAAAAATGTTATTTCACGCCGGGAGCAAAATTAAGAGACTGTAACGGTCTTCATTTCGTGCCAGGAGCGAAATCAAAAGTCTTATAACGAATTTTATTTCACGCCAGGAGCAAAATTAAAAGTCTGTAAAGAATTTTATTTCTAGCCGGGAGTGAAATTGAAAGTCTGTAACGAATTTTATTTCGTTCCCGGAGTGAAATTCTCTGTAATGTTTCATTATTTCCCGCCGGAAGCGAATTTAAAAGACTAACGTTTTTTATTTCACGCCATGAGCGAAATGAAAAGTCTTATAATGAATTTTGGTTCACGCAAGGAGCAAAATTAAAAGTCTGTTGAGAATTGTGTTTCTAGTCGGGAACGAGATTAAGAGTCTGTAACGGATTTCATTTCACGCTGGGAGCGAAATTTAAAGTCTGGTACGAATTTTATTTCGCACCGGGAGCGAAATTTAAAGTCAGTGATGCATTTTATTTCGCGCAGGAAGCGAAATTAAAAGACTAATGAATTTTATTTCCCTGCAGCGAAATTAAATTTCTGTTAATAATTTTATTTCGCGCCAGGAGTGAAATTTTATTCCTTTGAACAATTTAATTTCGCGACGTTAATTTAAATTGATAATACATTTCGTTTTGCATGCCAGTCCTGCCTTGAATCGGTTTTGGTGGTGGCTCCATTTTTCACCTTAAATGTAAAACTAACTGCACTTGGCGTATATAAATGACTTACCAAATGGGATTCGCAGTGACTGTCGATTGTTTGCGGATGATTGTGTAATATAGCGAAAGATACATGACTCACAAGACAATTCAGCACTTCAAGATGACCTGAACCTGGTCTATAAGTGGGCGATTGAAAATAAAATGAAAATAAACACAAGAAAATGTAGTCTAATGAAAATAGTGAAAGTGCGAAGGAAAGATTTTCAATATAACATTGGCTCGGAAATACTTGTAGAAGAAGATTCTTGCAAATATTTGGGCGTTCACTTAAGAAATGATATGAAATGGAGTAGTCATAGAGGATGTGTAGTTTCTAAAGCTTACAAATCCCTGCACTTTGTAATGAGGGTATTAAAAAGGAAGTAGTACCTCTGCTAAAGAATTAGGATATTTGTCACTTGTAAGACCTATTCTGGAATACGCCTCGGCGGTTTGGGATCCATATCAAGTAGGGCTCATAAATGAGTTGGAAATGGTACAAAGAAAGGCCGCTAGATTTGTGCTCAGTGACATTAATCCCAGGAGCAGTGTGAGCCGTATGTTAAAGAAACTTGGGTGGGAATCACTTGAGGCTAGGAGGATGAAATCTAGACTCTGCGCTATGTACAACACGTATACAAATCAACCAGCATGGGGTGAGCTTAGCAAACGTATGGAAAAGCCTACTTGCATGGGTAGGAGCGATCATCCATTCAAAGTTAAGGGCCGACCACAGCGAACAAATTATGGTAAATATTCTTTCGTAAACCGTGCCATTGATAATTGGAACTCTCTACCTGCCGCAGTCTTAGAGCCTTTTCCCAAACATATAGGTGTGTTTAAGAAAAGACTGACTATTTGTGTAAATACTCCAGTTTAATTGTTAGTGAATTGTTATGTACAATTATTTATTTGTTATGTATATCTAATTTGCCACCTGGGGACACACCCCCAATTGCAAATAAACGAATGAATGAATGAATGAATGATGACCGTAATGCTCTCCATCAGTCGTACCTATATGTACATCGTACATGTAGGCCTATCTCTTCTACCAGAGATACTGTCCCAAAAATAAAGTGCCGAAAATAGAACACCTAACGAACACTAAAAATAATACTGTTGCTGGTAAAATAAATTAAGTAGAAAGTAATTAAAGGGATCAATGAACTAAAATCAGGAAAAACAACATAGAAAACTAGAAGTAGTAATTACAAACTGGTAAGATATCAAAGGATCACTCAGAATTATCCAGAACTGGCTAATAATTCAGAACTAGCCATCACAGTCACAGTCAATCACAACATCGGACTAGATGCTGAGGAATCTATACCGTCAGGTAAGGTCATCGTTCTCTCACTTGACTTTCGTTCCCCTCCCCTCCCCTTCCCACCCCTCCCCAACCCTCCCCTCCCCAACCCTCCCCGCCCCACCCTCCCCGCCCCACCCTCCCGTTCTCACCGATCTTGTTCTACTATAGGCTACCATGCCTTTTGTTCCAAGTACAGTTACACTCTTATTCAAAAATTTCCCCAAGTGATCCCGACGATTCTATTCAACCGATTTAGGTTTTCGATACGGCTTTGGAATCAGTGAATAAAACTCAACTTTCTTATTAGGCCTACCCGCTTTTTAAAAATTGTAATGAGATATTTAAAATACAAACAGCAACTTTTCTGTTTTTGAAAATAAAAATTTAGCGATGAATTAATCTCAATTCTCCTACTAGACAGAGTACATAGCAGTTTTCAGATCGCAGATCGGAGGTCCCCTTTAAGAAAAAAAAATATTAATAAATTCAGCTTTGTTTGTGCTGCCATCTGTTGAAATATTATCTTACCAAAATGTCGGGACATATAGCCTTAACGAACCTGCCACGAATGACGTACCCAAAACCCAATTTACGGGGTCGAAAGACATGGAATTTCAGGATGCCATACAAGAAGAACGAGAACACTCGCAAGTAATAGGCTTCCCAACAGTCTCAGTACATTCGAAGCACCCTCCAGCTAACAATACCGTTCGCTCCTAATTACTTCACGCGCAAAGCACAGACATAGTTCAGGAAACACTATCTACTACATTGGGGCCAGAGTTTACATCCACCTCTGATGCTGCAATCAGTTTCAGTAAAAAAAAAAGTCACAGACGTCAGCGGAAGTGCCCTACCTCCACTAACAGGAGCTAAACCCATGGCCACAGATAAAGCCAACATTAAGGAGACCCATGCTCTTCACATGAAAACTGTCAACAAAAACACTGCGAGGGAAGAAGTTAAATCATATTACACACAAACACGAAACACATCACGTAGTCGCCGTAAATCACTGGAAGTGCACACCAGTAAAACATCACTCCAATGATCCCCTCAAATAATTGCTCATTGTCGTTTAAATGCACTCAAACATACTGATGCCTGTCATCGTCATCCTTTTGTTCTTGCATATGAGTGTCTTGCGTTGTTTTGCCACATTAAATATCAATGGCATCATAAGTTTGACGACACGTTTTCTACTTCAGGATTTCTTTCAGGACTTATGATATTGACATGTTATTGCTTCAGCGAGTAAATTATCCAAACTTAGACTCGTTGAGTGGGTACGAATACATAGCAAATATTGGCCCATCTCTCCGAGGCACAGCTGTCGTTTACTGATCAGGGTTATTTGTCTCGGTAGTGGAGTTACACCCGAGTGGCAGAATAATTACTCGGCAATGTGAGGACACAAAAAATTGATAATGTCTATTGTACGCCCCTTCTGGATCACAAGGTCGTCTGGCAAGATAACATTTATTTGAAGTTGACATCAGATACTTTCTCCAGGGCCCTATCAATACTATCATATTAGCAGGCGATTTTAACTGTGTTTTAAACACTCGAGATCAAACCGGCGCTTTCAACAACTGCCGCAGCCTCAGAAGTCTCGTAGACGGATTTAACCTCCATGATGTGTGGGAACTTAAACATGGAACTGACGTCCAATTTACTTTCTATCGTGCCGGATCAGCATCAAGAATAGACAGGACATATATAGCACGAGGAATGAGAGATAGCCTGCATAGTTCCACAGTAGTGCCAGTATCTTTCAGTGACCATCACGCACTGTTCCCTCAGTCATAGAAGAAGAACGTTCATCACTGTCCCATATCTTAACAAAAAGGCGTAAAGGGCAGCGAAATACCATTACTAAACTTCGGGACGAGCATGGCTGCACTCAGTCGAACACGGATGATATCCTTTAAATTGGAGCAAAGTATTTCACAACATTTTTCTCCGACGACCTACAAAATAGTGAGCAAACAGATGGGAGCATACATCAAAACCTACCCAGACTGACCGCAGAGGATGGATCTATGCTGGCAAGTGGTATTACTGTACCTCGGCGGAGATTTTCACAACACTACGCCCAACTCAACGTAACCGTTCTCCTGGTCCTGATGGAATACCATATGCATTTTATCAATTAATGTGGAATATACTAGGAGATGAACTCCTTAAAATTTACCAGGAGATTAGGGGAAACCCACAAATTATAACTGAAGAATTTACTGCTGGAATTATTATTTTAATTCCGAAGATCAGAAGACCACTTGGAATGGAGGATTTCAAACCTATCACACTTCTCAATACAGATTGCAAAATCTTTAAAAATAAATAGCATCCCGAATCAAACCGCAACTGCTACCAATTATAGGGCAGTGGAAATCCTGTGCGACTCCAGGAAAAAATATCATCTCGAACTTGTTGGTGTTAAGCAATATTATTATTGTAAATGAGAAAACTTCACCTAATCTTCCTCCTACGACACTTGTCAGTCTCGATTTTCAAAAGGCCTTTGATAGAAAAAAAAAACATTCATTTCTATGGTCTGCAAAGCGAACCTTCGGGTTTCCTATCGGGTTGATTAAATGCATTACAGGACTGTACAGAACAGCACAATCTAGAGTCATCATTAATGGGCATCTCACATCGAATATACTCATCCGTAAATCCGTTCGTCAAGGATGCCCACTTTCTATGATCCTATTCATCAGAGCATAGGAACCCTTCCTCCGGAGGAGGACGATCAATGAGAAGAAAGTGGCAGTACGAGCATATGCCAATATTGTATGTATTGTTCTCACAGACGAAAACGACGAAGACCGTATGCTATCATAAACGAGCTTCAGGAAACATCTGGATCCCAAGTCAATCCAACATGTTTCAGGGATTTTTTTTCTGAAATCTTCAGTGAAATGCTTTTTAACTGACCTTCGGTGGAAATACACAGGAGTTCACTGGTCACTGAGACATCATTGCGTTAGTCGCTGATCCTAAAGTGAAACATTCCGTGAGAATATCAATGATATTTTATGGTGCACTGAACATCATGTGTGCTTATTGCCATAGCCTTCACTGAGTTTTCAACATTAGCTCAATGGAAAAAATATGGCCTGCTTTCTAGTTCGATTCCATGAATCTACCCACAGATCAAAGTTCAAACCCTGCCTGCCCAAGGTTGCAGGTTCGAAACCTGGCGCAATCAGCTGGCATTTGAGGGTGCGCAAATGCGAGGGAACCGTGTCAGTACATTTACTGGCACGTTAAAGATCCCCTTCGGGGCAAAATTCCGGCTCCTCGGCGTCTCTAAAAGCCAGTGTAGTTAAAAGGGACGTAAAACCAATAACATTATTATTATTCAAACCCTGCCTGGGGCAACGTGATATACTTTCATTTTTTCCCTGTCTTATACTTAACCAAATTGATTATTAAGGCTTGTACATCTCGTTAAACATGGTTATTTATTACTGTTATCGTTAGTTTTACTGGAAAATCGGATAAATATTCTCGGGAAAGGCGAGTAAACTTTCACTGAAAACTTCAGTGGATTTTCACTACTGGAAAGGTCAGTGGATATTCACTGTGATTTTCAGTGAAGTTCCACTGAAGTCAGAACTGTGAGCTTAAGTGATTTATATGGCCTTTAAGCCACTGATATAAACCGATATCTGAATAACGTTAGTAATACGCATTGCACGATTAAGGTGCTCTTTTTTTACGAGCGAAGATTTTATTTAACGTCCTTTCTGGTGGGCGCTACTTTGTTGTTCCTACCATAACCGATATCCGAATATTAGTCCAAGTTACGGTATTAAGGGATATTTTTTGAGAGACTTATTCAAGTAACATTATTTCTGGAAACACTACATTTCGTTCCTGTAGTAACCGATTTTTATATGTGTAGGCCTTAGAGTTATGTTCTATTACATGAAGATTATTGTGTAGGTGTATTAATCAAACTTCAATCGCATGATTAGGACACCAGATTTTAAAATTTTGCACAGCCACCATCTTGTGGTTCTGAAAACAATAGAAATAAATTAGATGCCAGTGGATTAAAATTTGTACAAGCATATACCGTACCAAGTTTCACTGTGCTCGGATGATTAAATCGCGAGAAACGTCCATTTAAATATTCAAATTTCGCGTCACCGACAGTTTGGATTTGTGCTTCCCAGGTTATTGAAAGTTCCAAAGGAGAACTTATGTTTATAGACTCTATCAACATGCAAAAATTTCAGTTTGACTGCTGTCATAGATTTTGTGAACCGTCTAAATATTTCGGATACTCGCCATGTCGGATTGTATTATACGTAGGCCATAGAGTTATATATTATTAGATGACTATTATTGCGTAGGTTCATTATTCAAACGTTGACTTCTATCGCATAATTGGGACACAAGAAATAAAAAAATAATTTTAAAATTTTGCACAGCCACCATCTTGAGTTTATGTACACAATTTAACAAAATTAGATGTCAGTGCATTACAATGTATATAAACAATTGCTGTACCAAGTTTCACTGCGTTCAGATGGTTAAATCGCCAGAAAAGTCTATTTAAATGTTCAACTTCAACTTCGGTTGGCCGCCATGTTCGTTTTGTAGTGAACAGGTTTTTGAAAGTCACTTAAGTGAACTTCTAGCAGTGCCTTTTATCACCGTACAACATTTCAGGGTGATATCGGTAACAGTTTCAGAGATATAGAATGCCAGTCAGATATTTCGCACAGCCACCGTGTTGGATTGGTGAAACATAATAAACTATGAAGGGCAAGATCGGGGTCGGCCAAAATAGTACTATGACCTTACCGAATTTCATTGAAATACCTCCAGCCGCTTAGATTTTATTAGGTGCGGAAGGGGGAAGGTGGGGGGCGGGGGGGGGGAGGGGGTGGACACCAAGGCCCTTGTAGATAGTGCCTGTAGTATATTCTATCCTGTTGCACCCTTGTACTTTTGCTTCTATCACGAGGAAGAAACGAAAACATGGATCGCGCAACATTTCTGAAATGGTACAGATGCATCTTAGATCTATGTCGGTGATTCGTAAAGTTTGCAGTGAATCTCCTTCTTAATTATGGTGTTTGAACGTGAGCTAGGTTATCAGACACTCCGCAGTGTGTGCAGCATACGGTCTCACACATGAGCATCCTTTGCCTCCACCTATTTGTGCTTGGATACTCCCTTTCATGTGTTTGTCTGGATAAGTTGTTCTCCATAAAATATGGTGATTAGACACTTTCGCAATCAACCAGCAAGTTCATTTTGTTTTTTCCTTACATCCGCTTAAGCATTAAGTCTCAAGTATTCCTTTGGTTCCTAACTAGTAAATCACCGTCTCCATCGTTACCACCATTTTCATTATCATCACCGTAATGACAACCTCATTCGTTGTACAAACGCAAATTACGCACCATGTCACCATGCCTTCAAGCAATTCTTGCACTCTCTGTATATATGTGGCACAGTATCCCTACATGATGATTACTTTACTTTGGATGTTCATTCACTGAAAATTGCGAAATCAACTTCGAGGTCTTCCTATGCCCAGAACATAGAATACAATGAAAATCATATGGGCTTAAATACGATGTGTGGATTACATATAAATATGCAATTTGATTAACTCACGATGGCTACTTGTAGCATTGGCCTTTGAGAATATTTTAGGGAAGCTATTCTAACAACTCTACGAGGTGATTTTCTCTCAGAGTAGCCATATGAATGTTCGAATTGCAGAATAAGAATGTAGAAAAAAAAAGTCCTCTCGGCACGCCGGAAGGCGGAGGTAGATTTCACCGAACAAACTTGGAGATAGGCGAAAATAGGCAGAATATGCAGGTTTTCGTAGAAGGATCAGACCTCATTTATCACGTGAAAGTATTTCACAATTGGAGATTAATTAACTTTGTTTTTCTTCATTTTAAACATATTTTAAACATTTTATTGTCTTATGGGGACGGTAACCTTCTTGTCATTTGGAGTCCATTTTTAGCCTATTTTCAATTTTGAAAAAATAGGCTTATGAGATCACCTTTTGTCCGTGTGTGTGTGTGCGTGTGTGTGTGTGTGTGTGTGTGTGTGAGAGAGAGAGAGAGGTGTGTGTGTGTCCCCCCCTAATAAAATCTAAACGGCTGGAGCGATTTCAGTGAAACTCGGTAAGTTCATAGCACTATTCCCGGCGACCTCGACCATGCCCATCGAATTTTGTTACGTCTCACTAATCCAACATGGCGGCTGTGCGAAATATTTCACTAGCATTCAGTATCTCCGAAACTATAACGGATATCGCCCTGAAATTGTGTACGGCGATAAAGGGTACTACTAGAAGTTCACCTATGAGAGTTTCAAAAACCTGGTTACTACACAACCAACATGGCGGCCAATCGAATTGGAGACTTTTAAATAGACTTTTCTCGCGATTTAACTATCCAAACGTAATGAAACTTGGTACAGCAAATATTTATACACATTGCAATGCACTGGAGTCTAATTTAGTTCAATTGTTTACATAACCTCAAAATGGCGGCTGTGCGAAATATTTCACTGACATTCTATATCCCCGAAACTATTACAGATATCACCCTGCAATTTTGTACGGTGATAAAGGGTACTGATACAAGTTTACCTATGTATAATTCATAAACCTGTAAAGTACAAAACGAACATGGCGACCAAGCGAATTTGAAATATTTTAATAGACTTTTCTCGTGAGTTAACTCTCTGAGCGCAGTGAAATGTGGTACAGTAAATGATTTTGCAGATTGTAATGTACTGCCATCTAATTTAATTCAATTGTTTACATAACCTCAAGATGGCGGCTGTGCGAAATTTTAAAATTAAGTTTTTATTTCTTGTGTCGTAATCATGCGATCGAAGTGAAAGTTTGAATAATGAACCTAGGCAATAAGTGTCCTTGAATGGTACATAACTCTATGGCCTATACATATAACAATCCTAAATGGCAAGCTTCCGTAATATTTAGACGGTTCTCAATATCTATGAATCATTTACAGCAACCAAACTGTTTTTTTATGTTCATAGAGACTATGAACATATGTTCACCTATAGGACTTTCAGTAACCTGGTGAGCACGAATCCAACATGGCGACGACGCGAAGTATAAATATTTAAATGGACGTTTCTCGCGAATTAACTATCCGAGTGCCGTGAAACGTTGCACGTTAAATGCTTACACAAATGTTGATCCACTGGCATCTAATTTATTTCAATTGTTTGCATAATCACAAGATGGCTGCTGTGCGTAATTTTAAAATCTCGTTTTTACTTCTTGTGTTCTAATCATGCGATTGAAGTTTGAATACCACACGTACACAATAATCTTAATATAATAGTACAAAAATAAAAATCCAACCTGGCGACCATCTGAAATATTTAGACGGTTCTCAATATCTACGAATCTGTTACAGCAATTAAACTGAAATTTTGTATGTTGATAGAGGCAATTAACATGAGCAGGATATATGAAAATAGGCTGTACAGTTCTTCACGGAACTACTTGTTATACTTGTGGTCACACTGTCCTTATGCAAGGTTTCGACACTGATGTGTAACTAGGTAACGGTCTGTTACTTCTTCACGCAAAATTATATCTCCCGCAGAGATGTTTGTTGGTTCCTCAGTTTAGGGGCTACGACAACGCGGTCATATAACCCCGTGTACTTTGGGTGAGTGTAGAATCTGTCTGATAAACGGTGTGAATTGTGATGGCTGTATTAGTCTGTAATTCAGGTAAGGAATGCAGACGCTAAATTTCAAGCAGTAGTTCCTAATGTTGCTACCAGATACTAACGTCAACGCCACCTAGCTGTGAACTTGGCTACTAGATGCCACCTCAATCAGCAACTCGCAACGAACGTTGGAACTTCCCCTCCAAAGGAAAGCTTAATGAGGGATTTTTAGCGCTCTTAGAAAATCCGACGACTTTGGCCGGCTTTGAACCCGCGACCTTGGGCATAGAAGTTCAGCATGCTACCAGTTACGTCACCGAAGCCGCTTCACACTTAGTCAGATGGAAATCTGAATCTGATCTCGCGCAAGTGCGTTGTCATGGCAACGTCTGATGGCTCATCCCTCATCAATTTAGTAATTTTGCCATGTCAACCACTGATAGCTCTTGGCATTTTCTTATAATTCCGAAATCATTTTTCTCATCCCTTGGCGCAATGGTGGCTCATATCAAAAATTCTTTCAGACAAACATTTTAGGTAATTATTAGGGGAATATTGTCCATTATGTACGGTTTTGATATTGTGCCTATTAACAGAGATATGATTAATGTTTCCCGAAAAAAACACTTTTTCCCACCCCTTTGGTCAATGATTGGTGCTATCAAAAAACGTTTCAAACATAAAATTCTGAGCTTTATCCGACACATAGTATGAACTTTGAACGGATTCGATATTTCACATATTAAGAGAGTTATAGCAATATTTCATTTTTTCGAAAAAAAAAGTCCCCCATTTTCATCCCCTTCGACCGATTTAGCCCAGTAACGAACTCGTCCGAGATTTTATGGGTATACATATTCGGTAAAAAATTCAAAGTGATTGGTGCAAAATTACGGCAGTTATCGTGTCCACAAGAAAGTGATATACATACATATATATATACATATATTACATAAATTATATATAAACTTTTGAACTGACGGTGGTTTTGGGGTCTGGGGGATGTGAAACGCGAAGATATGTCGAAATTTTCCGGAAATCGAATCATGGTACCCATTGCAATAGTTAACTTTCTAATGAAATTTACCTAAAATACTACCGTCAACGACACCTAGCTCTGAACTTGGCTACTAGATGCCACCTCAATCAGCAACTCGCAACGAACGTTGGAACTTCCCCTCCGAAGGAAAGCAAACTCAGGTTTTTTAGCGCTCTTAGTAAATCCGACGACTTCAGCCGGGTTTGAGCCCGCGACCTTGGGCATAGAAGTTCAGCATGCTACCAGTTCCGATACCGAAGTCGCTTCCCACAGACATATGAAAACTGAATGTGATCTCGTGCAGTGGCGTTGTCATAGCAACTGCTGATGGCTGATCCCTTATCAATTAAAAGTAAAGTTGTCATGGCAACCTCTCTTGGCACTTGGCATTTTCTTATAATTTAAATCATTTTGTTCACCCCGTGGCGTAATGGTGGGTCATATCAAAAATTCTTTCAGATAAAATTTTTAGGTAATTATTGGAGGAATATTGTCCATTTTGTGCGGTTTTGATATTGTGCCTATTAACAGAGATATGATTAATGTTTCCCGAAAAACCCACTTTTTCCCACCCCTTTGGTCAATGGTTGGTGCTATCAAAAAACTTATTTGACATAAATTTTTGGCACTTATCCGACACATATTATGAACTTTGAAGGGATTCGATATTTCATGTATTAAGAGAGTTATAGCGATATTTCACTTTTTCGAAAAAAAGCCCCCCATTTTCACCCCCTTTGACCGATTTTGCCCATTAACGAACTCGATCGAGATTTTATAGGGATACATATTATGTAAAACATTCAAAGTGATTGGTGCAAAATTACGGCAGTTATCGTGTCCACAAGAAACTGATATATATATATATATATATATATATATATATATATATATATATATACAGGGTGTATTTGATATGATGGAAGTCCTTTACACTGGTGATAGAAGATGGTATTCTAAGCAAATATCTTCATGAAATTAAGTCGGATCTTAATTAGTGCAGGTGGAATTAAATCACAAAAATCGTCGGTCAATGTCTTGGAAACGGGCTTTCACTTCGTTCCCCTCAGCAGCACAGCTGACTTCTCCCCGTCACCCTCCCCTACAACTCTGAGGAATGTTCACAAGTGTCTGAAGTTGAGTGACCTCCTCGTCTTGTCTGCCAATGACATTGAAATACACAAACCAAGCCTATGAACAGCTGTTTCACACCTTCATGGGGAGTGGCTGCATGACTAGTGATGGTGGATCTGTCTAGGATTTTGCCAGCTTCATGGACTATGCATAGAAAATAGAAATCCTAAAGATTTGGTAAATTAATTTAAGGAACTGTTGGTCTATCTTTGTGTGAAGATAGTGCAACAACTGTAATAAAAATATTAATAATACTAATAATAGTAATAATAGGCTTTTAGACACACTAACTTCTTTTATGTTTCTGTTTGGTATGTTGAGTTGCCAGACTTTAATGTACGTAGGATCTCTTGTATGTGCCATGAAATCCATGGACATGATCGTATTAGATCCCATTCATTTACTACATGACTGAACGTAGATCGCACCCTTGGGATGATTAGCACTCTACCACCAGAACTACACATGCTGACTCTTATTATTATTATTATTAATATTATTATTATTATTATAACACTGTATTATAACAATGTATTTGTATATTATTTTCATTTTCGCGCATTTTCATATGTATGTACATTGTTGATTGACCAATAAATCAACCCCCTCCCCCTCTCCAGTTTATGGCCACCCCAGGGCCGGAGATGGGATGGGACAATTCACAATATGCATATGTGGTACCGTACTAGTATTAAATCTTGGAAGTAGTTTTCCATGAGTTCCCACTTCTACCCCAGGCAAATGCCGGGATTGTTCCTAACTTAAGGCCACGGCCGCTTTCTTCTCAATAACCATAACCGCTGGCAGTGCAGCCCATGAAGGGCCTAGGCCTACCATGCGACCGCTGTCGAGCCATTTGGCCTGCAGATATTAGGGTGACGCGTGGTCAGTGCATCGGGTCCCCTCGGCCATTAATCTTGATTTTCCTGACTGGGGCACTGCCTCACTGTCAGACAGCTACTCAATTGGCCTCACGAGGCTTAGTGCACCCCGTTTCAGCCCTCACGTCAGTTTCTAGTATATCTGAAGGAGCCGGGAATCGAACCCAGGGCCTCCGGGTGAGAGGGAGTTGCACTGCCCCAACACCACAGGGCCGGCGCCTTCTTCCGAATCCTCACCTGAATTACAAATACCCACATTACTTCAGAAACCACAAAAACACAGGTTATCACACAAATTCAACCTACACCCAGCTACATGGGGCTAAATGACCAAAATCGCCAAGCCTCCCAAACAAAACATCAAGTATTTTACTTCCGTCTTAAATGCCTAGTTCCGAACAGACTACTTGGATGTCGGAATTTTGTCGCACTGTATTTCATTAAGTGAAACTAGTCAACAGAAGGTCCGACACGGACGCCAATGATACACCAGGGCTGAGTATCGAAATTATTTTATACATGAACATCAGTCAATGAATTCCACACTTACAAGTAGGCTACACAATACTACCGATCCTAACGTCCCAAGCCATTGCGTGCGTTGTCAACAACAACAACAACAAGAACAAGAGCAATGCACATTTTCTTACGAGACGGTACCGCTTAGCCTCAGAACAGCTGATAGCCTACAACCCCTCAAGTCAACCGGTAAGGTCAATGCTCCGATTACGTAACAACTTCCCCTTCGCGCGTCGTCTCACCTGGCTCCGCCTCGTTTCCACCAGCCTGCCGCACCACTTTCTGCCTGATTAGTTTCTGAAATAACTAAAAACATTGACTTTTTAATGATTAATTATCAATTTCAAGATAGGTGACAAATTTTTTACCTAGGAAGCTTAGAATAGTCTCTTCTATCACCAGTGTAACGGACTTCCATCATATCAAATACACCCTGTATATAGATAGATAGATAGATACATATATACATAAATTATATATAAACTTTTGAACTGACGGTGGTTTTGGGGTCTGGGGGATGTGAAACGCGAAGATATGTCGAAATTTTCCGGAAGTCGAAACATGGGACCCATTGCAATAGTTAGCTTTCTAATGAAATCTACCTAAAACGGAAACACGTTCCCACTGACCTGGTGCAAGTCCTCGAAATGAACACCCCCTTGATGACTTACGTATCATCGATACAATTTCATTACCTCAAACCGAAATTAAATTTCTTGGCAGGGCAGGGAATCAATCCCGGACCACCGGGGCGACAGCCAAGAATGTTAGCCGCTACACCACAAGATTATCTCTTTCATTGTCAGCGCAATCTATTGCACGATGCCATGTAATTTCTGCACGAACTCTAATAGTATACATTCTTCGTACTTTTGGCATTACATAGCCCGTGGTAAGTTAGAGAGATGGTTCGCATACCATAACCGAACAGCCGAATAGTTCCAATAACCAACAAACAACCGAAAGAAATACCGACAAGCTGGTAGAAAGACAGACAACATATTTTGTAATTTTCAGAGCAAAATTGTTTTACAATGAATAGCACTCTTGGTCTCCATACTGTAGAAATAATAAAAATTGTCCTAAAACTTCAAAAGTTAAAAGGATTTCATGTCAACTTGCTTATTTTGCCGTATATCTTATGTGTAGGTAAATTCGATGAGTTATTGCTTCAGGCGATGTTGAAAATACGAATAAAAGACATAAATTACCTCAGATGCGACGGAATATTGTTCAGTTTAAAAACCTGATAAATTTACTAACGCACGTTTCTCAAATTCACATTTCCCTGAACAGCATCAATCTAATCCAGGGCCATCCAGACAGTGCTCCGGCCGCTCTCTAAGCCAGTGCTCCGAGCGCTTTGTTTGAAGGCAGTTTCAAAAGTGGTGGGAGGAGTTTGGCTGGCTGAGCACGCAGAAGTGTGCAGCCGAACCATCAGGAAAGAGTCTAGTCCAGTGCGCTTTGTTGACAGCGTGTAAGTAAATCAGTTTCACAGTGGTCATGACTGAAGAGCATACAAAAACATGATGTTCAGTAAAGAACATATAGCCTACTTTCTCCTAAATGCATGGGTATTGTTATAACTCTTTGCCCTTTTCAAGGAGTATAATTGACTTTTGGTTGTAGTAGCTTGTTGAAATACAACGTGCTATAGGGATATTAAACATGAATATGAGGTGCCCTTCGCTAGTGCTACCTCTGTAAAAAAATTCATTCAATTCGGTTTCACCGTGTTTGAATTGATATGGGGAATGGATTTGAACACATACATGGCCGCTATTTGCAAACTATTGAGCTGATGACCTTGTAGTCAGTCATAATATGCTTTCCACAAAAAGGCATGTTGTTGCAAAATCTGGTAGAGATCAAATTATTAGGATGGTCGTAATTTGATTTAAGCTTTTAACATTTGGGTGGCCGTCATTCCGTTTCCGTCAGGATGGCGGCGATATAAAACATGACACTAAGGTGCCCTTTGCTAGTGCTACCTCTGTACCAAATTTCGTTCAAATCGGTTTTACCGTGTTTGAATTGATAGGGGGAATCGATTTGCACACATACTTGGCCACCATCTGCAAACTATTCGGCTGATGATCTTGCAGTTTGGTCAGAATATGCTTCCCACATAAAGATATGTTGTTGCAAAATTTGGTAGAGACTAGATTATTAGGTTGGTCGTACTTACATTTTAGCTTTTAACATTTGGGTGGCCACGATTACGTTTCCGTCAAGATAGCGGAGATATAAAACATGACACTGAGGTGCCCTTTGCTAGTGCTACCTCTGTACCTAATTTCGTTCCATTCGGTTGCACCGTGTTCGAATTAATAGGGGGAATCGATTTTGACACAAAGATGGCCGCCATCCGCAAACTATTAGGCTAATGATCTTTTAGATTTGTCAAAGGATGCTCCCACCGTAAAGGTATGTTATTGCAAAATTTGGTAGAGATCAGATGATTAGGTTAGTCGTAATTTGATTTAAGGTTTTAACATTTGTGTGGCCGCCATTACGTTTCTGTAAAGATGGCGGCGATATAAAACATGACACTGAGGTGCCCTTTGCAAGTGCTACCTCTGTACCAAATTTCGTTCCATTCGGTTTCACCGTGTTCGAAATAATACGCGGAATCAATTTTGACACAAAGATGGCCGCCATCCGCAAACTATTAGGCTAATGACCTATTAGATTGGTCAAAGGATGCTCCCTCCATAATGGTATGTTGTTGCAAAATTTGGTAGAGATCGGATGATTAGGTTATTCGTAATTTGATTTAAGCTTTGAACATTTGTGTGGCCGCCAGTACGTTTCTGTCAAGATGGCGGCGATATAAAACATGACACTGAGGTTCCCTTTGCTAGTACTACCTCTGTACCAAATTTCGTTCTATTCGGTTTCACCGTGTTCGAATTAATTGGGGGAATCCATTTTCACACAAAGATGGCCGCCATCCCCAAACTATTAGGCTAATGACCCATTAGATTGGTCAAAGGATGCTCCCTCCATAAAGGTATGTTGTTGCAAAATTTGGTAGAGATCGGATGATTATGTTAGTCGTAATTTGTTTTAAGCTTTTAACATTTGTGTGGCCGCCATTACGTTTCTGTCGAGATGGCGGCGATATAAAACATGACACTGAGGTGTCCTTTGCTAGTGCTACCTTTGTACCAAATTTCGTTCCATTCGGTTTCACCGTGTTAGAATTAATAGGGGGAATCAATTTTGATACAAAGATGGCCGCCATCCGCAAACTATTAGGCTAATGACCTATAGATTTGGTCAAAGGATGCTTCCTCCATAAAGGTATGTTATTGCAAAATGTGGTAGAGATCGGATGATTAGGTTATTCGTAATTTGATTTAAGCTTTGAACATTTGTGTGGCCGCCATTACGTTTCCGTCAAGATGGCGGCGATATAATACATGACACTGAGGTGCCCTTTGCTAGTACTACCTCTGTACCAAATTTCGTTCCATTCGGTTTCACCGTTTTCGAATTAATTGGGGGAATCGATTTTCACACAAAGATGGCCACCATCCGCAAACTATTAGGCTGATGACCTATTAATTTGGTCAAAGGATGCTCCCTCCATAATGGTATGTTGTTGCAAAATTTGGTAGAGAACGGATGATTATGTTAGTCGTAATTTGATTTAAGCTTTGAACATTTGTGTGGCCACCATTACGTTTCTGTCAAGATGGCGGCGATATAAAACAAGACACTGAGGTGTCCTTTGCTAGTGCTACCTTTGTACCAAATTTCGTTCCATTCGGTTTCACCGTGTTAGAATTAATAGGGGGAATCAATTTTGACACAAAGATGGCCGCCATCCGCAAACTATTAGGCTAATGACCTATTGATTTGGTCAAAGGATGCTTCCTCCATAAAGGTATGTTGTTGAAGAATTTGGTAGAGATCGGATGATAAGGTTATTCGTAATTTGATTTAAGCTTTGAACATTTGTGTGGCCGCCATTACGTTTCCGTCAAGATGGCGACGATATAAAACATGACACTGAGGTGCCCTTTACTAGTACTACCTCTGTACCAAATTTCGTTCTATTCGGTTTCACCGTGATCGAATTAATTGGGGGAAACCATTTTCACACAAAGATGGCCGCCATCCCCAAAATATTAGGCTGATGACCTATTCATTTGGTCAAAGGATGCTCCTCCCCCCCCCCTGTAAAGGTATGTTATTGCAAAATTTGGTAGAGATCAGATGATTAGGTTGGTCGTAATTTGATTTAAGCTTTTAACATTTGTGTGGCCGCCATTACGTTTCCGTCAAGATGGAGGCGATATAAAACATGACACTGGGGTGTCCTTTGCTAGTGCTACCTTTTTACCAAATTTCGTTCAATTCGCGTTCACCGTGTTCGAATTGATAGGGAGGGGGGGGGCAGATATTCAGAGTACACACACTCACACACACACACACACACACATACACACACACAGACTCACACACACAGACAGGCACACTTTTTTTCGCCCTGTGTTGATCTCATAAGTCTACTTTCATTTTTTGCAAAAATCGAAAGTAGGCTAAAGAAGGAGTGGTGAAACAGCAGTCTTGAAAGCAGAATGGGAAATTTCATTTTTCTGTACAGCTTATAAAGGGCATGCCAAATGTTTAGTGTGCATCAGAGATGTAATGTGTTAAAAAGAACACAATTTGTTGTTGAATTTTCCTCTCTAATATGTTCACATTTCAGTTTGCAATAAATCACAATACTCTTTCCTTCACATTCCATTCGATTTGTGTATGCGGTATATTTGTCAGGCAAAACCGACCTATTAATATGTCAACAATTCCACAAGAGCCGTCGGCCGCACGACTGTACGACGTTTCTAGTCAGCGTGGTCCGAACATCGTCCGTCTCCTCGCTGCCGGAGTGTAGTGGTGGTAGGGGAAAGAGCGCTAGACTGACTACCCAGTGCTCTCCGAGCGCCGCGCTCCGGGAGCGCCGCGCTCCGGGAGCGCTATGATGACTGGATGGCCCTGATCTAATCAGTTGGTGAATTCAGAATCTTGTTATTGAAATAGACTATAGCTTTATAGTCCTAATGTAGTTTTTTGTTCTACCCGTAATTATTTCGGTTGCTATGAGGTAGGGGATGTGGTGAGACAGTTTCCTTGTGGGAATGATATTACGGATAGAGCCCTTCATGACGTCAATCTCATGAGGGGATTTCATGACAAATGAAATTAATGAGGTAAGGCATGAAATGGCTGTGTGTGGTGTTTCGAGTTCGGTGTAGACTGACCATGCACGTTAGCATGTGTAGCTACCTCGGCCGGTTTGTGGCATTATGCCAACACATTTTAAAAAAATATTTTAACTCTCCAGATTCCATACCGGCCCGGCCCCTGTTACAGTCACATGCATGATTACCAATGTGCTTGATTCCTTTTTTAGGATTATTATATCTCTTTGCACCTGCTGTATCACCAAAAGTAGGGGCAGATGACCTCGTAGTTCTGCCCCTTAAAACAACAATAACTAAGCCAAAAAAGTATGCAACTTCCTGTATCCTTGTTGCAGATCTAGTTCATGTACGTGAAAATATCATGTTTTATACGTCTTCGGTGCGTTTCTTTAATGTGTGACTTTCCCACTATGATATTTTTGTGCTCCCCATGCACAAAATACGTTATGAGCATGGCAGACCACACGCATATGACAAAATGTTGGCTCTAGTGCGCCTAGTGTCCAGGCTCTGCGCACAGTACCAAACGTATTGCAGCATCCCGTCAAATGGGCAGTGCATGTGCGCTGCAGTGCTTGTGTGATGTTGTGCTGCACTGCTCAGAAATGGGCAGGATAGTGCTGCGCTTAACCGGCACGAGTACTAAATTTCTCGCTAGCACTGCTTCACCTTGCTCATTGCACGGCCCTGGTGCACACACACGGACGCACAAACACACAGACAAAAGGTGATCTTATAAGCCTATTTTTAGCCTAATTTCGATTTTAGCAAAAAATGAAAGTAGACATGCGATCTACACAGGGCCAAAAATTGTGTGTCTGTCTGTGCGTGTGTCTGTGTGTGTGAGTGTGTGTGTGTGAGTGTGTGTACTCGGAATATATGTCCCCCCTATCAATTCGAACACGGTGAAACCGAATTAAACAAAATTTGGTAGAGGTAGAACTAGCAAAGGGCACCTCAGTGTCATGTTTTATGTCGCCGCCATCTTGACGGAAACGTAATGGCGGCCACCCAAATGATAAAAGCTCAAATCAAATTACGACTAACCTAATCATCCGATCTCTACCAAATTTTGCAACAACATATACGGATATGGCGACCGTCTTTTGACTAAACTACCAGGTCATCAGCCCAATAGTTTGCAGATGGCGGCCATGTATGTGTGCAAATCGATTCCCCCAATCAATTCAAACACGGTGAAACCGATTTGAACGAAATTTGGTACAGAGGTAGCACTAGCAAAGAACACCTCAGTGTCATGTTTTATATCGCCACCATCTTGACGAAAACGTAATGGTGGCCACCCAAATGTTAAAAGCTTAAATCAAATTACGACCAACCTAATCATCTGACCTCTACCAAATTTTGCAACATTATACCTTTCTGTAAGAAGAATCTTTTGACCAAACTACAAGGTCATCAGCCCAATACTTAGCAGATGGCGGTCATGTATGTGTAAAAATAGATTCCCCCTATCTATTCAAACACGGGTAAACCGAATTGAACGACATTTGGTACAGGGTTAGCACTAGTAAAGGGCTCCTCGGTGTCATGTATTATATAGCCATCATTATGACGAAAGCGTAATGGCGGCCACCCATATGTTAAAAGCTCAAATCCAATTACGACCAACCTAATAATCGGATCTCTACCAAATTTTGCAGAAACATACCTTTGACCAAACTACCCTAATAGTTTGTAGATGGGGCCATGTATGTGTGCAAATGGAATCCCCCTTTCAATTGAAACACGGTGAAACAGAATTGAACGAAATTTGGTAGAGCGATAGCACTAGCAAAGAGCACCTCAGTGTCATGCTTTATATCACCGCCATCTTGACGGAAACGTAATGGTGGCCACCCAAATGTTCAAAGCTTTTATCAAATTACGACTAACCTAATCATCCGGTCTCTACCAAATTTTGCAACAACATATATTTGTATGGCGAGCGCCGTTTTACTAAACTAAAAGGTCATCAGCCCAATAGTATGCAGATGGCGGCCATGTATGCGTGCAAATCGATTCGCCCTATCTTTTCAAACACGGTGAAACAGAATTGAACGAAATTTGGTACAAAGGTAGCACTAGCAAAGGGCACCTCAGTGCCATGTTTTATATTGCCGCCATCTTGACAGAAACGTAATGGTGGCCACCCAAATGTAAAAAGCTTAAATCAAATTACTACCAACCTCTACCAACATTTGCAACAACATACCTTTATGTGAGAAGCGTTCTTTGCCTAAGCTACAAAGTCATCAGTCCAATAGCTTGCATATGGCGGCCATGTATGTGTGCAAATCGATTCCCCCTATCAATTCAAACAAGGTAGAACGTGTACCTCATTATAAGGTAAAACCGAATTGAACGAAATTTTGTACAGAGGTAGCACTAGCAAAGGGCACCTCAGAGTCATGTTTTATATCACCGCCATCTTGACGGAAACGGAATGGCGGCCACCCAAATGCTAAAAGCTTAAATCAAATTACGACTAACCTAATCATTTGATCTCTACCAAATTTTTCAACAACATACCGTTTTGTGGGAAGCATCCTTTGACTGAACTACAAGGTCATCAGGTCAATAGTTTGCATATGGCGACCATGTATGTGTGGAAATCGAACCCCATATCAATTCCAACACGGTGAAACCTAATTGAATGGTTTTTTTTTTCAGAGGTAGCACTAGCAAAGGGCACCTCATATTCATGTTTAATATCTGTATAGCACGTTGTTTTTCAACAAGCTACTACAACCAACCTATTATACTCCTTGAAAAGGACCAAGAGTTATAACAATACCCATACATTTAATAGAAAGTATGCTACATGTTTTTACTGAACATCTTATTTTATAACTGGAAATAGGCTAAATACGAGATTTTAAAATTCCGCACAACAGCCATCTTGTGGTTATGAAAACAATTCAGTTTGGTTGCTGTAATTGATTAGTTGACTATGAGAATCGTCTAAATATTTCGGATGGTCGTCATGTTGGATTTTTATATACTTTGTAGACTATAGAGGTATGTACTATTAGATGACGATTATTGCGTACGATAGGTTCATTGTTCAAACGTTGGCTACGATCGCATGATTAGAACACAAGAAAGATAAAACGTAATTTTTAAATTTCACACAGGCACTATCTTGATTTTATGTAAACAATTGAGCTGAATAAGATGTCAGTGCATTACAAGGTGTATAACATTTGCTATACCATTTGACGGCGCTCGGATGGTTTAACCGCGAAAAGAAAAAAAAAATATATCAACTTCGCTTGGCCTCCATGTTCGTTTTTTACTTAACAGGAATTTTGAGAGTCCCATCTAGTAGTTCATTTTATCACCGTACAAAATGTCAGGATGATATCTGTAATAGTTTCGGAGATATGGAATGCCCGTGAAATATTTCACACAGTCGCCATGTTGGATTGGTGAGCTGTAATAAAATTTGAAGATCACGGTCGGGGTCGGACAAAATAGTATTATGACCTTACCGAGTTTCATTGAAATCGCTCCAGCCGTTTATATTTTATTAGGGGGGGGGGGGGGACACACACACATACGCACACACACGGACTAAATGTGATGTCATAAGCCTATTTTTTTATAAATGAAAATAATAAAGAAAGCTTTTCATTCTTCAGTAGAAATAACCATCACTGATAAATGGCTTCTATCACTAATAAATGAAAATAGGCTAGCAAGTAAACGAAAAGCAACAGCTGGCGGTTTCATTTAGGAAAGAAATACTCTTATTGGTCACAAAGGAGTGAAAGTTTGGTGTGTAGGTTACACTCTGCCTTATATGGCAACACTGCGAGATGGTGAGTTCGATTCCAATCTTAGTCATCTTAGAGTGATGTTCCGTGGTTTCCCACTTCTACTCCAGGAAAATGCGTGGATAGTTCCTAAGTCAACTCCAAAAGTAACAAAGTTTATCAGACAAATTCCATAAACACCTCAACTACGTGGACCGATGAACAATAGGCTATGTTCCAAACCCCTATATGAAGCAACAAGAAATATTTCGAATCAATGGGATCCATCGTATTGATTTTAGGAAACATGTTTCTAACGTAGGCTACAGTATGACCACGATCGAAACGAGCAAAGTGCCTTGCCCTGTCTGATGGGGCACGCGCTCAGATTGAAATCTCTATGTTGATTAACATTGATATTTCAAGAAGTAATTATCCTATGTTTGAATAAATAATTGGCCTGGAATTACGAGTACATATGGCCCAGCATCGTCCGAGTTCACGGTCACCTTCAATGCTTGTCCGGGTAGCGGGCAAATAGACACTTCCATAACG
This sequence comes from Meconema thalassinum, assembly GCA_946902985.2. Classification (NCBI taxonomy): domain Eukaryota; kingdom Metazoa; phylum Arthropoda; class Insecta; order Orthoptera; family Tettigoniidae; genus Meconema; species Meconema thalassinum. Next base: position 482,497,279 of record OX336391.1, read on the forward strand.
TTATTGACGAGAATATTTTCTGAAATAACGGAAACAATTTCTCCGCTTAGAATAACGTTACTGATAGCGCATAGCTGTTAAAAATCGCCTGTATACCGTTACTAGACTTATAACGTTGTTGGTGGGTTCTCATTTCGAAATAACGGAATTAATTTTTCTGCCCTGAATAACGTTATTCATAGCGTATAGCTGGTAAAATTCACTCGTATACCGTTACTAGACTTGTAACGTTATTGGTGGGTTTGCCTTTCTAAATAACGGAATTATTTTTCAGCCATGAATAACGTTATTGATAGCGCAAAGCTCGTAAATATCGCTCGTATACCGTTACAAAGCTTATAACGTTATTGGTGGGTTCACATTTCTAAATAACAGAATTCATTTATCTGCCCTGAATAACGTTATTGATAGCGTATAACTGGTTAAAAACTCTCGTATACCGTTACTAGGCTTATAACGTTATTAGTAGGTTTGCATTTTGAAATAATCGATCACTCTGCCTGAATAACGTTATTGATGGCGCGCAGTGAGTCAAAATCGCTGTCATACCGTTACTAGACTTATAACGTTATTAACGGGAGCGCATTTTAAAATAAGGGAAACTTTTCCTCTGCTGGTTATAACGTTATTAGCACAAACCAGGGAAAATTATAACCCCTTATTTCGTTGCCGCACTAAAAACGTTATTCATATACCATTTGTTTTGGGTACGGAAGCAGTAACTTAACAAAAATTAATTCGTTATTTTTGACAATTCTGTTACGTTATGAAGCCTTGATGTTTCGCTCGTCAAGTTAGCATCGTTAGATCCAATATTGAATGACATGTTTCGCTCGTCAAGCGAGCATCGTCAGATCTGATATTTGAATGACATGTTTCGCTCGTCAAGCTAGCATCGTTAGATCCAATATTGAATGACATGTTTCGCTCGTCAAGCTAGCATCGTAGATCCAATATTGAATGACATGTTTCGCTCATCAAGCTAGCATCGTTAGATCCAATATTGAATGACATGTTTCGCTCTTCAAGCTCACATCGTTAGATCCAATATTGAATGACATGTTTCGCTTCTCAAGCTAGCATCGTTAGATCCCGTATTGAATGACATGTTTCGCTCGTCAAGCTAGCATCGTTAGGTCCAATATTGAATGACATGTTTCGCTCATCAAGCTAGCATCGTTAAATCTAATATTGAATGACATGTTTCGCTCGTCAAGCTAGCATCGTTAGATCCAATATTGAATGGCATGTTTCGCTCATCAAGCTAACATCGTTAGATCCACTATTGAATGACATGTTTCGCTCGTCAAGCTAGCATCGTTAGATCCAATATTGAATGACATGTTTCGCTCGTCAAGTTAGCATCGTTAGATCCAATATTGAATGAAATGTTTCTCTCATCAAGCTAGCATCGTTAGATCCAATATTGAATGACATGTTTCGCTCGTCAAGTGAGCATTATCAGATTGGGTATTTGAATCTGATGATGCTCACTTGACGAGCGAAACATGTCATCCAATTAAACCCCCACCACTTGTCAGAGAAGTGTGTTAATGTATAAATAATTCATGTAACATTTCTTTCAGATGATGCGATCATAAAATAATCGTCACTTTCTGCCCAATTTATTTGGACACTATTGTGTTGACCGACTGAAAAGTAATTCCGTTGTATGATTATATAGGCAAAACTGAAAAGTGGCCTCTAACCTTTGGTACTTCCCTTTTAGCTCACGCTTGTGCATTTGTTTCAGACAGTTCCGAAATATTTTATTAATTTCCTGCACGTAGTAGTGTCAACAGATTTACCCGTGAGAAGAAGGGATTTTGTAGTTATTTTTGCTGCAGTCGTTATTGCTATTTCACTGCTGATACAACCAACATACATGTTTACCAGCCATTTGTTTTCAAGTGTGTGTAATTGGTTTGATAACCAGTGCTATTGTCGTGTTTGTAGTAGGGTTTGTATGTTCTCTATTGTCTGTGAGTGGTCTTCATATCTCGGATTTTGATATAAATTCACTCACAGCATTTGTCCTGATTTAGTGACGAAGATGTGAACAATATTTGTAAACTCTAGTGTTACACCTTACGTCTCCTAAACTGTTACCGACGAGGAAAACTATGGGCGAATAACAGCTGTAGCCTACATGTACACAGTGCGAAGCTTAATATTGTCGATCACCCACCAGTCATTTGTCGCACATTTCATGAGTATTGTTACTGGCTAAAATTATAACTACTTAATAATAAGTATGGAAATTTAAAAAGAATGCTTTCTATTAATCATCAATTAATTTATTTTCATTTTAAACTGTTGAACATTGGCTTATAATGAGAAAATGCCGGTCATGAACTTACCCTACATATTTCCAAGATAGCATAGTCTATCTATACGAAATCACTGACGAAGAAAAACTTCACTTACTCTTAAGATGTAGTCATAGTAATTTGGGACCAAAAAGCGGAATAAGGGATTTTTGTGTTTTACGTGGACTCCAATTCATAAAACGTGGTGACGACTATGATGATAGCAGGTGTCTTAAGGGGTCTATCAATGACGTTATCGCCCACTAAATTTTTGAGTTGAAATGAAAAATGATGATTAATTAAACACTAGAACTAATTACAACTTACAACTAACTTACGGGCTAGAAGAAGATAGGGGCAAAAAAGGAAGAAATAAGGGAAATAAAAGACTCTCGAAGAATAGGAATTAAGGGACTTGTAAAGCAGTAGAGCCAGGAAAGGCATATACGAAACGAAAAGGGCCCACCCCAGAGTCAATGATAAAAGGGGAAAACCGGAGCTAACTCAAGAATCCCTCAAGGGTTGCCAACTCCAGAACACACCAGCCGCGAGCCGTGAGCGTGTAGCACTATCCAGGGTAAACCATGACTGGTGGGGCTACAAACAGTACACCGTACCTCCTTTAAGACCTTGAGCAGCAGGCAGAAGCTACAATGAAAATAAATATATGAGGTCTCACAAGTGACATTTCACCTCGTTAATCTCATGTACACTTACAGGTAATCCAACCCGGCTCGTCTTTGGGAGATAAACAGATGGATGACTCTCAATGTCATATTCCCTTCTATTACATTTCTATCTCGTGGTCCATGTGTTCAACAAAACATGCATGTCTCATTAACCACTGCAACATAGAAAAAAAACCTAACACTTCTGAATATCCTACTTTGCCTTAAACAGTTCTTTCTTTTCGCTAAGTCCTACCGACTAAATGATGGCCGCTTTCATAATAACAGTCCAGTTAGGCAAGTTTCCGGCTAGTGTCTGGGGTTGTGATAAAGCAGTTGATTTGTAACCTTATGCCTGTTATTTTAGGCATTTTTTGCTCAATGTTATCAAATCAATGAATTAAAATGGTCTGCGTTATTTCTATTAACCTACTGGTATTACAACTGTTATGAAATATTCCGTCAAATACGATGTTCTTGATGCATGCTGTGCTAGTAATACGCCGCACCCGAACTGAGAAACTGAAGTAGGATGATGATGTAAGTAGAAACGGCACTGATGTAGGCCACAATCAAAGTGTTGTCAAGTGGAAATAAACCACAAGCTGAAATCCTCAAGTTAACATTGGACAGCTGCTGAGAGAACAGCTGAAGACTTGAATTGTGTGGATGATGTAGCAGTAACTTATGGACCAGAACTACTGTGCGTCTTGCTTCCCCCGTGGCAACATGACAAGACGCAGAAATGACTAGCACTTGAAATATTCCAATGATCAAGTAGAACACGATTCGAGCTGCGCTCATGATAACTTCATCGTCGATCGTCTTCTGAGAGAGGATGAAAATCGTATTGAACATGTATCCAACAACAGATACTAGTGATTCAGACAGCAGAAGCGTCATTGGTAGTCCAAAAGCAGCGTTCACCAGAGATCCGACATCGCAGAGGGCCATATGAGCTCGACACAAGCTATTTAGTCTCTCAGTGCTGTCAGAATGTATGGCAGAAGATATAGTAAATAATCTTCCCCCCGTCATTAAATTGCAATGGACTTCACTATTAGGATTGTAACTGTATAAAACACTCTTATTGGCTCCAAAGATGTCTAAAAGATGATTGTTTAGCAACGAAAACCTATGTTTGAGTAACAGAACAACACACACAAGCTGTACTCCGACAATGCATTCCATAAAGTATATGAGGTAAATGGGGATCGCATTTGGATCCTTATTAAGCCAGAGGTTACAAACACATGACACTGTTGCGTACGCAAAATGTGTACCAATGAGAGCAACAATTACCAATCTAGCTTTTTTATGTACTAAATTATTTTCGCAGTGAAGAATTTTATCACTATAATCCATCACTTTCAAAATTTCCACAATGTGATATTTTCCTCGGAAAAGACACCAAGTAATCGATACGACCACCACGGTGTACTCTAAGATGGTCGCAAATGTAATAGGTATACAGAGAACTATCGGTGCTACCTTGTACAGTTTAAACTTCATATAAAATATTTCCCGAACAAATAGACCACATACAACAGTAAACACGAAGAAGGAATACACAGAAGCGTGTGGTGAAGGTCGTAATTGATCAGCATTGCCCTCAGTTCCTCCGATGATATGAAACGGTGCAATTCCTATGATCTTCGAAACGAAATACAATGGCTTGAGAGCGTACAACAAGTCAAAAGAAACGGTCTTAATGTGTCTTGGTTCCTTCAGGTCAACCATATCGAATAACTCACAGCTCTCTACTAAGAATAGGCTTGTAATTAATGTGAATCACGAACTGTAGGGCAATTCCAGATATCATCACGCTACACAAAGACCTGGCATTCAATAGATTTTTATCGTAATTACCTATAATGATACTAACTACTAAATAAACGTGGCTTATAAATATTAGACTATGGTGAAAGTACAGAGCGTGTCAATCCTTGACGTGTGATACGAGGCACGTCCAGAAAGTAAGTTCCGTTTGGTAATGAAATTAAATTGTGTACAGATACAGAAAAATTATTTATTGCACAACATTCTACACCTCTTAAACTACTTTTCCACATAACTGCCGAACTTTTGCCGGCATTTGTCATGGCGTGGCACAAGGTTTTGGATACCTTCTTCATAGAAGTTTGCCGCCTGTGTCTTCAACCAGTTGGAAACATCTTCTTTCAGCTGGTCGTCATTGTTGAAGTGTTGACCGCCAAGGAAAGTCTTGAGATGTGTGAACAGATGAAAGTCGCTAGGAGCGAGGTCAGGGCTTACGAAGGGTTGTCAAACACGTCCCAGCCAAAACCCTGTATGAGGTTTTTCGTCACATTTGCAGTCTGTGGTCGGGCGTTGTCGTAAAGAAAAACAACACCTTTTGTCAGCAACCCTCGGCGCTTATTCTGTATTGCGCGGCGCAATTTCCTAAGTGTCTCGCAGTAAGCATCTGCGTTGATTGTTTGACCACGCAGTAAGAAATCAATGAGTAAGATGCCTTTCCAGTCCCAGAACACTGTGCACATAATTTTCCGAGGTGTCAAAATTTGTTTCGGCTTAACCTTTGCTGGGGATGAAGTGTGCCTCCATTCCATTGATTGCCGCTTACTTTCAGGGGTGTCGTAAGAAACCCAAGTTTCATCTCCTGTGACTATCTGTGTCAGAAATTCTTCGCCGCCTTCATTGTAACGGGTCAAAAACTGAAGTTCACTACCCATCCGTTTTGTTTTGTGTTGCTCCGTAAGAATCTTTGGAACCCAACGTCGTCAACGTCATCATGAATTAGTGAACGTGTGATTTGGGGAAATTCCATAGCGAGAGCACTAAATGTAAACCTGCGGTTTTCCCGGATCTTGTCATCAATCGCGTGAACCAGTTCTTCTGTAACCAAAGATGGACGCCCACTTCGTTCTTCATCGTGCACTTCACTACGTCCTTCATTGAACTTTCGGACCCATCTTCTCACCATTGAATCACTCATCGCATTTTGTCCATACACTTCGCAAATTTGCCGATAAATTTCAATTGGTTTCACTTTCCTAGCATTCAGAAAACGAATCAGAGATCTGATTTCACAAGCGGCGGGATTTTCAATCAACACCGACATTGTACGAGTAAACATGCACAACAACGCGTACGTGGCTGACAGCGCTCTCCAAATGGCACACGTTTCTTCTCCTTGATACAGAGCGTCTACCGCGCATATGCGGAACTGCGCTGCAGCGGAACGTACAACTAGTTGAAGACACAGGCGGCACACGTCTATGAAGAAGGAATACAAAAACTCTTGCCACGATATGACAAATGCCTACAACATTTCAGCAGTTATGTGGAAAAGTAGTTTAAGGGTTGTAGAATTTTGTGCAATAAATAATTTTTCTGTATCTGTACACAATTTAATGTCATTACCAAACGGAACTTACTTTCTGGACGTACTCCGTATATCGTTCATTCGGTGTTAAGGTCATTGCGACTCCTCCGTGCAATTATCTTCTCAGCAGCATTGGGAAGTAACATATTGCTAGTAACGCTGTTGCTAGTAACATTTACTATTTGCTGTAAGGAGGTAGTAACGACGTTGCTACCTCTGGTGATGATCAGGGTGACCGTTACAGTGTAACAAAGTATCATTGTGAGCTTGTAATATAGCTAATGTGATGTAAGATTGGCACAACTCAAGATCTTGATTTTCAATTATTATATTCATATGATATTCTTATTTCAAACTTTAAATTCATTTTTCTCATAACTATATATTTTGAGTTCTACCATTATTAAAGCTCTCGAGAGATATAGTCATGATGGATTGGATGGGAACGGGGTACACTCCACCTCATGATGCAGAGCTGAGATGAATTGTGTTGGATTCCCTCCTTAACCATCGTGGAAATTCTCGTCGGTGGATTCCCACTTATACTACAGTCAAATATCAGATTGTTCCCAGATTAAAGCCATGACCGCCATAACTCTGGTTGTAGAGACTATCATTCTTGGCTGTCAAAGCAATCGCTCTTCTGATCTGAAGGATGGAACTGATTGCACTCATCCTCCTGAGACAGAACTGTAAGGAATTGGCTTCAATTCCCACCTCAGAAGTGGTTTTCCACTTCTCCAAGAAATGGTTGGATGTTACCTGAAAAAACTTTTAGTCTACTTATATCCTAATCCCATTTGTAAAATACATATTAGTATAGCCATCACAATGACACAAGTTATCTCACAAATTATACTTTCACTTTTAATTACGTGGGACTGAAATGACTACGATGACAACAATCCTCAATTTCAAATTTATACACTACTGAAGACACCTTAATAACACAGGTTATCAGAGACATTCATCGCTCATTAAAATGCAACAGCGCTTATGATCACAACATCTAAACCCATAAATGAACAATACAAAGTTGGTTAAGATTTGGCTGACAAAACCCAGGACCTCAGCCAAGTGGTACGTGTTGATGTTGTTGTTGTTGTTTCATTTAAGGGGCTTGGCCATCTCTGTAGCCCCGTGTGGATGTGTCTTTGTGGTGTGTTGTTTGATTCCTCTTAAAATAATACATATTGCCAATAAATGTTTGCGGTTAGAACCAAATACTCATACACATCTTAAAGATACCAATATTAAGAAAAAGGCTAAAAAAAGAGATAAAGAAGAAGATTTCTGATACAATAAATAGGATTATCCCGCCTATCATTATAATTTGTGAAACATATTATTGAATTAAAGTACACGTTTTGACCCTTCAATGGAGATCTCTTCAGCTTATATCTCAGGCAAAATATATTTTAATTTAAACGTAGGGTAAAAATATTCTTAAGCTACATTTTGATTCAAATAAACTGTAAATAAATATATAAACAAATGGATATCCTTACAATATTAAATTTAAAGAATATTTTCTCTTAAGAACATATAGCCTGCTTTCTTCTAAATGTATGGGTATAGTTATAAATCTTTGCCCTTATCAAGGAGTATTATTGAATGTTTTTGTGATAAATATTAAGTATTGTATCCAACACAAGACTCCCCGTTTACTATGTTTCATTGTAATTCTGCTTTATCATCCAGAGGAATTGATTGAAACATTAGAGAAGTACGCCCATCAACGACTCTGAGTTAGTTATTGTTGTTTTAAGGGGCTGAACTACGAGGTCAACTGGCTCTCCTAACACAGATAAAAGTAAACAAATTTGGAAGAGAATTTAAAATCTAGAGGTGGACACCTAAATTTTAAAAGACCGAAAACTAATAAAACAAACTAATAATTATAATATAAACAAAAACTAGGGAAAATCAAGAAAATCAGCATTCAAAAAAGAGCAAGCCTTTGAGTCAATGTACACTGGAAAATTTAGATTGCTGCCCCTAACTCACTCTCACTTATAAAGCGGATAACGCGATCAGCAGCCATCACGTCATCGGCTAATATAAGTTTGAGTGTCATCTGCAAACCAAGGATTCTTCGTAAGTCAACAAGATCCACACACACTGTCAATGTATGGAATCGTTTATCTTGCGCCGTCCGCAAGAAAATAAAAATAACGTTGACAACAGAGGGTCCATATATAAGATTATCCAGATTCTAATTACTGTGAATATTTAATAATTGAATCGCACGTTATGGGTTATTTATTCAAATGGTCGCCATCTTGAAATTAGTTGGTTGATGACCTTGTAGTTTGGGCGACACAAACTTTCAACATGAAGGTATATTTGTCCGATGATCTGTTTAGTCACAATATAATTTAAGCTATGAACGCTTGGATGGCCACCATTTTGTTTTGGTTAAGATGGCGGTGATATAAAACATGATATTGAGGTGTCCTTTGTTGCCAGTGGCACTTCTGTATCAAATTTGTATCAATTCTGTTTCGTCATGTTTCAAGTGATAGGGGGGACCGACATACACACGTACACACGCACAGACACATGGACATTTGGCCCGTGTAGGTCGCATAAGTCTTATTTTCAATTTTTGCAAAAATCGAATGTAGGCTAAAATTCATTACTCCCTTAATTGGCACAATAACAAACCCGTTTAAAATGGTGAATAATCCTCTAAAAATTACCTAATATATTCCATGTTTTTTTGACATGACCCACCCTTGCGCCCAGGGATGACCAAAATATTCTCTTGGATTTATAAGAAAACATGTGGAACGTGTGTAGGTATACATCAAATAGGAAATTTAGTGTTTTCGATACAATCTTCTTTGTCCGGGGATAATCTACCTCCACCTTCCAGCGTGCCGAGAGAGATTGTTTAGCCTACTGTATATTTTGTCTGTGTGTCAGTGTGTATGTGAGTGTGTGTATGTCTGCAACTCCTACCTTCCCTTCACCCCGAAATCAATTCATACATGACAAAACTGAATTGAACCAAATTTGGTACAGAGGTAGACTAGCAGAGGAAACCTCAGTGTCATGTTCTATATCTCCGTCATCTGAACCAAAACAACATGGCTGCAAAACAAATGTTCAACGTTTAATTTATATTACAACTAAACTATTTATCAGATCACTACCAAATATTTGAAAAATATACCGTCTTGTGGGAAGCAACAGACACCTAATCTACAAGGTCACCAGCTAAATAATTTCAATATGGCGGCCGTGTGAATCATGCAAGCACTATAATCCATAACCTATGATCCAATGAATCAATATTCACAATAATTTGAATTCGGATAGTCCTATATAGGACCTTCAATTGTCAATGTGAAAACTACATTAAACTGTATATATAATTTAAGCATTTAAAAGTTATTGTAACGAAAATTTGTGACAAGGTAGGATTGTAAATATGGATTGTATGGTCAAGGCAAAAAAACGGACTCTCCATACATTTAAGATGGCGACCGTGAGAACTATTATAATTTTTAGATTCACAACTCCGAATATATTGTAGTTGGGAGATTGGATATCTATCGTCAGCATATCGGTAATCGCATGAATGATGGATTTATCAGGATAATTGTCACATGTGATGAAATATGGTTCTATTACCGCAAAGCTGACGCTTAGTGGCTCAGTCCCCGTCAACTTGCCAAAGTCATCGTTCAAAAGGATCGGTTCGGCCCCAAAGTGACGTTGTGTGTCTGGCGGGATTTAGAAGGAGTGATTCACTGGAAGTTGGTACCAAACCGGCGTGAGGTCAATGCAGATTTTTATTCTCAACAATTGGAACGTGTTCTTGAAATTTTGAGACGGAGATACCCATTATTATTAATCAACCGAAATAGAGTTCTCTTGCAGCAAACCAAACCGAGACCTCATACTGCACGAACAACCATGGCAAAAATCAGGAATATGAATGAGTCGAACTGCCTCCACATCCTGCATAACGCCCTGATCTTGCGCCTTCAGATTATCGTATTTTAAATCTATGGCACATTTCTTGCGCGGAAGATATTTTGAAGGTGTGGTAGTGGGTCTCACCGAATTCTTCGCATCAAAACCCGGAGACCGGTACCGTCGCCGGATAAGAAACCTCGCTGAAGGATGTCTCAAGGCCATCAAATCTGATGGATCCTTCTTTGAAGAATAGTTTAATTCCTTCAGAAAAATTTGCAGATAAAATTTTCTTAAAAAGATGACATTACTTATGAGACATTCCCTGTATTTTAAAAGCGATTTGGAAACATTTGAACTATTCAAAGGATACCGGTATTCTACCCTAGCATTTTATTATCTCATGATTCTTAGAATACATAATTTAATTCATTGGTTTCATTGTTAACATAATTGTAACTATATACATTACAATTATGTTATTTTCAGAAAGAAACAATTATGGCATGCTTACTCAATTCAAATAAACGAAAAATGTAAATAATTCATGCTTTTGGGCTAATGCCGTGTGTATTTTTAATTTAAAACCATACGTTTCGGAGAAACCTTGCCTCCTTTTTAAATGGAAATAAACAATGTGGCCAAAGAAAGTATATCAATGAGATTACAAAAAATATAGATAAATTCCTCTGTTCGTCACCAGAGAGCAGCTGCCAGAAATAACTGTATGGACCATGGTGGAACGGCGGACAGAGTAGTAAGTAACAAGAAGGTAAAGGGGGCGGTGTGAAAATATAGAAACTCCTCGAAGAATGAGGAGGGAGGGGGGAGGTAGGAGGGTTAGATGGATATAAGGAAACATAAACAAAAGGGAATAGTAGCTGAACGATACCTTACGTCATACAGTCAACGGCGAATAAACAGATGGAAACTCCTCCAGTGACGAACAAAGGAGATCAAATCCAGGCTCTGAGCCCTAGAGGGAAAATGTACAATTTTTAATATGTGAAGAACAGAGTGACTGAGAGGAACTATCTCCCTAGATCCTTAATAACTGGTAGCCAAGTGTCACTTAGCTGATATCCAGTGTCTCTGTTAAAATTATTGGGATTTTTACGAATTTCAACTGCCTCCCTTACAATTCTAAACCAGTTGTGCTTAACAAGGGCAAGCGCATGAGCATCCTTGAAACATACATCGTGCCCTGAAGACAGGGCATGTTCAGCTATAGCTGATTTGTCAGGTTGGTTTAGACGGATGTTCCTTTGATGCTCTTTGATGCGAGTGGCAATGGATCGTTTTGTTTGTCCAATGTAGACTTTTCCGCAAGTACATGGGACTTCATACACCCCAGGTTGTAGTATTGGGGACAATTTATCTTTGTTTAATGCTAAACGTTGACCAATTTTCGTCATAGTGCCGAAAACTGTTTTTATCTTGTGCTTGCGGAAAATCTTAGCAACGCGGTCAGTGGTGTTGTGAATATAAGGGAGGTAAGCAGTTCCCCTCACGTCGGAGCTCTGAGAAGGTTGTCTATCCCTCCTTCTGGGATGTAGGGACCTATATATAGTGGATTCATTATAGCCATTACCCTTAAACATGGTTTGTAAGGCATGTAACTCTTCCTGAAGAGTTGATGCCTCACAAATACGTTCCGCTCTTTTGGCTAGAGTTGTTATAATTCCTTGTTTTTGTGCTGGGTGGTGGTGGGAGTCCGCATGTAAATAACGGTTAGTGTGAGTTGGCTTACGGTAGACGCTGTGCCCCATGGAGCCATCCGCTTTCCTCCTCACAAGAACATCCAAAAAAGGTAAGCATCCACCTGACTCTAGCTCCATTGTGAAGTGGATTGAAGGATGTAGCTGATTTAGGTGGTTCAGAAAGTGGTTCATTTTCTCAGAACCCTCCTCCCACACCACGAACGTATCATCCACATACCTCCACCAAATCACAGGTTTGAAAGACGCCGAAGATATAGCCTCCCCCTCAAAATGTTCCATGAAAAAATTTGCCACGACAGGCGAGAGTGGACTTCCCATGGCCACACCATCAGTCTGCTCGTAATATTTACCATCCCACAAGAAATAGCTGGAACACAAGCAGTGGTGGAATAATCGGGCAATGTCCTCAGGAAACAAATCCTTGATGAGTGACATGACCGAGTCCACCGGCACTCTGGTAAACAAGGACTCTACATCAAAACTCACCAAAATAGCATTTGGTTGAACGGCGATGGTTGACAATTTTTCGACGAAATGGGTTGAATCCCTAATGTAGGACTGTGTGCGCCCCAAGTGCGGCTGAAGCAACTTGCTGAGATATTGCGCAAGAGCATACGTTGGAGAACCTATTGTGCTAACAATTGGTCGAAGAGGGACGTCTTGCTTATGGATTTTTGGAAGACCATACAATCTCGGAGGAACAGCATCTCTCGGAATAAGACATCTTCCCTCTTCTTTTGGAATAGATGACAGTTTAACAAGCTTAGCAGTGGCATTGGATACACGAGTGGTTGGATCACGAGTGCACAGTCTGTAGACAGGATCAGATAACAGAATCGAGATTTTACTTTTATATTCAACGGTATCCAGTTTTTGTATTTTTTGTAATCTCATTGATATACTTTCTTTGGCCACATTGTTTATTTCCATTGAAAAAGGAGGCAAGGTTTCTCCGAAACGTATGGTTTTAAATTAAAAATACACACGGCATTAGCCCAAAAGCATGAATTATTTATATAATAATCCGGGCCGTGAAAGCCTTAATATGCAAATTAGAAACCTCTATGGGGAGGAAGTTGTTCGACAATCATCTAAATTTAGTAAGTTGAGGCGAAGAAGGAGCTCTCTCCTTTCATCGTTGTCCTTCTTTCTTAGATGCAGGGATCATAACATCATTCCCAACTGTGTAAAATTGAAGCAAACTATACACACTCATAAAGCTATGAGAATTTATCAGCGCGCTAGCAAGGCACTCGTTATCGAGAGGATCCAGAACTCTCGTACTGAATTGGACGCAGTTTCCCGTGAGTTATTACACTTACATCTGCTTCTTAGTAGCATTCTCTCAGAGGAATTGTGGCTGTTCTTTGAACGTATCTCCGCTATTCAGGCCGAGAATAATTTTTGTCGGGCTGTAGATAGACAAAGAGCTAAGTTCCTTCGATTGTCCTCGAGACAAACAGCTCCTCGTACGGTTCTTGATACTAGTAAAGTTGTAGTCAATCTTTCTAATACCCCTTTAGATGACTATCAAACAACTTTACTAAGCAGAGGTCTCAACTTTGCTCTCGCACCCTCCAAAATTCCTACAGAGGAGTTGATCACATCCGTTGAGGCTGCCATCTACAATTTACCTCCAGATGAAGCTGAAGAAGTTAGACAAGAAAGTGTGAGGATATTAAGATCCTCTAAAGTACCCACACCCAATTTAACTCGGGGTGAATGAAAGGCATTGAAGGAACTAAGAAATAATGACACCATTTCTATTCTTCACGCAGACAAGGGAAATGCGACAGTGGTGATGGATACCGTTGAATATAAAAGTAAAATCTCGATTCTGTTACCTGATCCTGTCTACAGACTGTGCACTCGTGATCCAACCACTCGTGTATCCAATGCCACTGCTAAGCTTGTTAAACTGTCATCTATTCCAAAAGAAGAGGGAAGATGTCTTATTCCGAGAGATGCTGTTCCTCCGAGATTGTATGGTCTTCCAAAAATCCATAAGCAAGACGTCCCTCTTCGACCAATTGTTAGCACAATAGGTTCTCCAACGTATGCTCTTGCGCAATATCTCAGCAAGTTGCTTCAGCCGCACTTGGGGCGCACACAGTCCTACATTAGGGATTCAACCCATTTCGTCGAAAAATTGTCAACCATCGCCGTTCAACCAAATGCTATTTTGGTGAGTTTTGATGTAGAGTCCTTGTTTACCAGAGTGCCGGTGGACTCGGTCATGTCACTCATCAAGGATTTGTTTCCTGAGGACATTGCCCGATTATTCCACCACTGCTTGTGTTTCAGCTATTTCTTGTGGGATGGTAAATATTACGAGCAGACTGATGGTGTGGCCATGGGAAGTCCACTCTCGCCTGTCGTGGCAAATTTTTTCATGGAACATTTTGAGGGGGAGGCTATATCTTCGGCGTCTTTCAAACCTGTGATTTGGTGGAGGTATGTGGATGATACGTTCGTGGTGTGGGAGGAGGGTTCTGAGAAACTGAACCACTTTCTGAACCACCTAAATCAGCTACATCCTTCAATCCACTTCACAATGGAGCTAGAGTCAGGTGGATGCTTACCTTTTTTGGATGTTCTTGTGAGGAGGAAAGCGGATGGCTCCATGGGGCACAGCGTCTACCGTAAGCCAACTCACACTAACCGTTATTTACATGCGGACTCCCACCACCACCCAGCACAAAAACAAGGAATTATAACAACTCTAGCCAAAAGAGCGGAACGTATTTGTGAGGCATCAACTCTTCAGGAAGAGTTTCATGCCTTACAAACCATGTTTAAGGGTAATGGCTATAATGAATCCACTATATATAGGTCCCTACATCCCAGAAGGAGGGATAGACAACCTTCTCAGAGTTCCGACGTGAGGGGAACTGCTTACCTCCCTTATATTCACAACACCACTGACCGCGTTGCTAAGATTCTCCGCAAGCACAAGATAAAAACAGTTTTCGGCACTATGACGAAAATTGGTCAACGTTTAGCATTAAACAAAGATAAATTGTCCCCAATACTACAACCTGGGGTGTATGAAGTCCCATGTACTTGCGGAAAAGTCTACATTGGACAAACAAAACGATCCATTGCCACTCGCATCAAAGAGCATCAAAGGAACATCCGTCTAAACCAACCTGACAAATCAGCTATAGCTGAACATGCCCTGTCTTCAGGGCACGATGTATGTTTCAAGGATGCTCATGCGCTTGCCCTTGTTAAGCACAACTGGTCTAGAATTATAAGGGAGGCAGTTGAAATTCGTAAAAATCCCAATAATTTTAACAGAGACACTGGATATCAGCTAAGTGACACTTGGCTACCAGTTATTAAGGATCTAGGGAGATAGTTCCTCTCAGTCTCTCTGTTCTTCACATATTAAAAATTGTACATTTTCCCTCTAGGGCTCAGAGCCTGGATTTGATCTCCTTTGTTCGTCACTGGAGGAGTTTCCATCTGTTTATTCGCCGTTGACTGTATGACGTAAGGTATCGTTCAGCTACTATTCCCTTTTGTTTATGTTTCCTTATATCCATCTAACCCTCCCACCTCCCCCCTCCCTCCTCATTCTTCGAGGAGTTTCTATATTTTCACACCGCCCCCTTTACCTTCTTGTTACTTACTACTCTGTCCGCCGTTCCACCATGGTCCATACAGTTATTTCTGGCAGCTGCTCTCTGGTGACGAACAGAGGAATTTATCTATATTTTTTGTAATCTCATTGATATACTTTCTTTGGCCACATTGTTTATTTCCATTGAAAAAGGAGGCAAGGTTTCTCCGAAACGTATGGTTTTAAATTAAAAATACACACGGCATTAGCCCAAAAGCATGAATTATTTATATAATAATCCGGGCCGTGAAAGCCTTAATATGCAAACGAAAAATGGATTCCGGAAATCTCGAAAAAGCGCAATGGGTCCATATGTGTTTGTTAAATGAGGCCTCTAAACACATAAGAAAAACAAGAAGTTCCGTGACGAACTAAAGAGCCTACTTTTCTTAAAATTATGTTTCATGCCAATGATTAATCTACAGTATATGAACCTGTCTAGAATAATGACAAAATTTAGTTGGTAATATCGAAATGTCTAATTAGTTCTAAATATAACTGGTATAATGTAGCCTAATAGAGCATTACAGTTGGCAACCCTGGTGACTGAATATATTCTTAGTTCCATCTCTCAAAGTACAGAATAAAAAAAATTAAATTGGTTGAAGTCCAATGGACGTTACATGCAGTTAGACATTGGATCTATCAGCACGCGTAAAAGCATGTTGGCAACAATGTCATGCGTGTGCAGGTCAGAAATAGCCTAATCTGAAATATTATGATATCTTGTTGTGCCAATTTTGGACGAAATCCATTTGTTAGTATAGAAGTTACATGTATTTTAAAATTGGACTTATCAGTAGGCATAGAATCATGTTGGCAGCACTGACTTATACCAAATTAATCTAGAATGTCAGGTGCTATACGTGTGCAAAGTATAGGGCTGTTGGCCTGCATACTTCCTGATATTGATATTAGGTTAAAAAAATATAGACAGCATTTATTAACAGTTAGTTAGTTAGTTAGTTATTGTTGTTTTAGGGGGCGGAACTACGAGGTCATCTGCCCCTCATTTATTAACAGCTAGCAGCCCTGATTGCTCTTAAGAATACTTAGTCATATCTGTTATGTTGCACATAGCTCATACGAACTTTGGTTGAAATCCAATTGATAGTATAGAAGTTACATGTACCGGTATTTAAAAATTGGCCCTATCAGCAGGCTTAGAATCATGTTGGTAGTACTGAAGTATATACGTTATTCCAAAATTAATCTAAAATGTCAGGTACTATACGTGTGCATATTTTAAAGCTGTCGGCTTGCATACTTTCATATATATTGGTATTTGGATAAAATAATATAGAGTGCAATTATTAACAGTTGGCATCCCTGGTGGCTCTTAAGTATACGCTCAGTCATATCTGTTTATGTACACATATTACATACAAATTTTGGTTGAAATCCAATTGATAGTGTAGAAGTTATAGGCATTTAAAAATTGGTCCTATCAGAAGGATTTAAATTATTTTGGCAACACTGTCATGTATGGTCTCCTGGAAATTAAACTGAAATAGTGTTATCTACATGTGTGCCAATTTTGGAATAGCTCCCATGCAACCCTTCCAAGATATCAACATGGAGCTCAAATTTCTAGTGCGTTTTTTCAGCAGTTGGTAGCACTGACATCATTTTCAAATATGGACGTGAGATATTCCGGTCTACATCTCTACTCATACTAAAGTTGGTTTCGATTTCTGCAGCCGTTTAGGAGTTGATAGGGGGGAGGACCCACACATAAACACAGATAGACAGACGCAAATTTTCCCAGATCGATCTCATAAGTCTACTCTTTCCTCATTTTTGCAAAATGTGAATAGTAGGCTAACAAGAGCTGTCTTGTCAAAAACTGAAAACATTTCATCTTTAACAAGGGTATAAACAACCCAAAAACTCGTCATGAAATAGTTTATGTGCTCAACTACTGAAGTTAACTAAACATACACTATCATAACAAAGGACCATACATTACCTTTATAAGAACAATTTCCTACTACAATAAAATATAATTTTTGATGAAATCCGTTTATAATGTGATATTAGAACACGAAAAGTAAATTCCTATGCCAACCGGTGATGAAATGTAAAAATCATCTTTAATTAATTCAACTTCCAAACTACACATACCCTGTCCTCTTTAGGGGCTTGAGAAAAAGGCAGTAGATGTCATGAAAATAAAAGAAACAGGGGTAACCAGTGATATTTCACCTCCTTAATCTCACATACACTTACCGGGAATCGAACACGGTCCGTTTTTGTGGGAGATAAACGGATGACCACTTGCGCAAACAAACTTCAATGTTATGTTCCGTTCCTTTTGTTTTTTATCTCGTGGTCCAAATATTCCACAAAACATGTTAAGTTTCACTGAGCACTGAAACATAGTGCAACAACAAACACTCCTGAAAAGAGGATTGTAGTCTTGCGTGTCCGTTAATCATGAGATCATAAGCCATGGGACAATCACTTCTGAATATCCCACTTCGCCCTATACTGTTCTTTCTCCTCACGATGTCCGACCGACTAAATGTTCGTCGCTTTGACAATAACAGCCTCGTTAGGCATGTTTCTGGCCGGTGTACTCGGGTAGCAATGAAACAGTTGGGCCTGATAATTTAGACAATTTTACTCAAATTTATCAAATCATTGAAGTAAAATGGTCTTATATTACTCCTAGTACTCTTATTATGATTGTAATGAAATATTCCACAAAACATGTTAAGTTTCACTGAGCACTGCAACATAGTGCAACAACAAACACTTCTGAAAAGAGGATTGTAGTCTTGCGTGTCCGTTAATCTTGAGATCATAAGCCATGGGACAAACACTTCTGAATATCCCACTTCGCCCTAAACTGTACTGTCTCCTCACGATGTTCGACCGACTAAATGTTCGTCGCTTTGACAGTAACAGCCTCGTTAGGCATGTTTCTGGCCGGTGTACTGGGGTTGCAATGAAACAGTTGGGCCTGATAATTTAGAAAATTTTGCTCAAATATATCAAATTAGTGAAGTAAATGGTCATATATTACTCCTAGTACTGTTATTATGACTGTTATGAAATATTCCGTCAAATACGATGTTCTTGATGAATGTTACACTAGTAGACTGCCGCATCCGAACTGAGAAACTGAAGTAGGATGATGATGTAAGTAGAAACGGCACTGATGTAGGCCACAATCAAAGTGTTGTCAAGAGGAAGTAAACCACGAGCTGAAATCTCGAAGTTAACATTGGACAGCTGCTGAGAGAACAGCTGAAGACTTGAATTCAGCGGATGATGTAGCAGTAACTTATGGACCAGAACTACTGTGCATCTTGCTTCCTCCGTAGCGCTATGACATGACGCAGAAATGACCAGAACTTGAAACATTCCAATGATCAAGTAGAACACAAGCAGAGAAGCAAGTATAATATCCTCATCGTTAATCGTCTTCTGAAAGAGGATGACAATCACGTTGAACATGTATCCAACAACAGATACTAGTGATTCAGACAACAGGAGCGATATTTGCAGTCCAAAAGCAGCGTTCACCAAAGATCCGACATCGCAGAGGGCCATATGAGCTCGACGTAAGCTATTTAGTCTCTCAGTGCTGTCAGAATGTATGGCTGAAGAAGAAGTAAATAATCTTCCCTCCGTTATTATATTCCAATGAACTTGTGTATTAGGATGGTTATTGTACAAAACACTCTTATTGACTCCAAAGATGTCCAAAAGATGACTGTTTAGCAACGAAAACCTATGTTTGAGTAACAGAACAACACACACAAGCTGTACTCCGACAATGCATTCCACAAAGTATATGAGGTAAATGGGGATCACATTTGCATCCTTCCAAAGCCAGAGGTTACAAATACCTGACACTGTTCCGTAGGCAAAATATATACTAACAAGAGCAACATTTACCAGTCTAGCTTTTCTGTGCACTAAATCCTTTTCGCAGTGAAGTATTTTATCATTATAATCCAGCACCTTCAATATTTCTACAATGTAATGTTTTCCTCGGAAGGCACACCAAGTAATCGATACGAACACAACTGTGTACTCTAAGATGGCCGATAATATAATAGGTAAAGATAGCACTAACGGTACTTCCTCGTACAGTTGATACTTCAGATAAAATATTTCCGGAACAAATAGACCACATACAACTATAAACACGAAGAAGGAATACACAGAAGCGGGTCGTGAAGGTCGTAATTGATCAGCATTGCCCTCACTTCCTTTGACGATATGAAACGGAGCAATTCCTATGATCTTGGAAACGAAATACAATGGCTTGAGAGCGTACAACACGTCAAAAGGAATGGTCTTAATTTTTTTTGTTTCCTCCAGGTCAGCCATATCGAATAACTCACAGTTCACTACTGAGAAGTAGCTTGTAACTGATACAGCTCTCGAAATGTTGGGCTGTTCCATATGTCATCACGCAATGCTGAATAGTCACTGTATTTATATCAAAGATACCTATAATGATACTATCTTGCTACTAAATACAACGTGGCTTTGAATATTAAATTAAGGTTGAAGTACATTGCATGTCGATCCTTGACGTATGATAGATTGTTCATTCGCGGTTAAAGTCATTGCGATTTCTCCCTACCATTATTTTCCAGGCACGTTTACGGGGTTACGCCATTAATAGTACAGTAAGAGTTACTTATTTCTGTAACGAAAGGTAATGTCGTTATTAGAAGTGTTACTTTTTGTAGTAACGAAGTGTAACGCGGTTACTAATTAAATTCAGTAACTATAGCGCCGCTACTTTGTAGCCCTCTTTTCTTATTTTTTAAACGTGGGGAAAAAGTAGATTTATGACATCGATTCGGGAAAATGTGTGTCTGTCTGTCTGTCTGTCTGTCCCGCCCCCCCCCCCCTATCAACTCGTAAACGGCTGCAGCTATCGAAACCACATTTCGGTATGAGTAAAGCTATTCCTGAATATCGCAAGGCCATATTTGAAAATGACGTCAGTGCTACCAACTCCTGACAATCACGATTAAAAATTGAGGTCTATAGAGCTTCCACGAGTTAAAATGGCACCGGAGCTTAAGCATAGCGAACTTCTGGTCCGTGAATCTCCATTTGATTTTCATTGCCAATGAATCGTCCGTGATTATTTTCATTATTATTTTGAATTGCGGTTTTGTTTTAGGCGTTCGACTTATGAAATAAACACTAGAGGGTAGGCCTTTCTTGAATATTCCAAAGACAAGTGTCTTCTAAAAGAGTGATTAGAAATAATAATAATATCGTATGGCCTCGGGTGCCTGGTGTAAGCTTTGTTAATTGACACCCAGAGGGTAGCTTGCATGTCGAATTTCGTCGTTCCTTTGAACGCTATGAAAGTCAAGGAGGTTAGATATCTAAACTCCTTGACACTACAGCGCTTTCAAGTAGAGAATGAGGAACTTTGTGTTGGCGGAAAATCCCGAGATTAATTTTGCCATTGAACACGGCCTACTGAATTCAAATGGGTTCTTTAACATGCCAACAACGTATGACATGAGTATCGTGATTTTTGTCGCCTTCAAAAATCACTTACCATGGCCAGCGGTGAACCTGCAATCTTGGGGTTGGTAGTCCGACACTATAACCACTCACCCACCGTGGCAAGCAGGGTGATTAGTAAAAATTCGCAACAGAAACGACCATAACAAACAGCTTGGTTACCAAGTGTGCGATCTGCACATATCAAACCGCAGTGGTGTATCATATCTTAGACTACAATTGTATTAAATAGGTGCCAATTAAATATGTTATATGGAAGAATAGTATAACCATTTGCTATCCGGTTGATATATTGGTATATTATGCATTAACTTGACCCGTTTAAATGTTAAAACGTGACGAAACGAGTTATAGGCTATTCGCCATACCAGAAGGCCTAATATTTACTAACAACTCGTTGTTTCTTCTTTAACATTTAATTAATCATTATAATTATAATAGCCTAGGTATCTATTAACACGTATTCAACCAATAATCATTTTATAATTACATACCGGCACATATTCTACGTAGGATACTTAGGCCTATTGCAAGAAAGCGATATTTGATAGCACATTCAGTTTCACCTTAAAATCCAACCGTGCCTAGTTTTCAGTATGGAAAATATTACCGTAAGTTAATAGCCCAAACAACAGACGACAAACTTTTTAAAGAAATGTCTACGTAAAGTACGGTACGCTACCATATGGCAATCATTGAAAAGGTAAATTTCAAAAACGAACGAACTTCATTTTTCATGGATTATTGAACCCGAAACCTTCTAATGGAGGCATGGATTGCCTGTCTTTACAAATATTTTAGTCAATAATTTAAAACAAGTTGCCTGAAAACTAAATGCAAAGAGCTGCGTGCCTACTACAGTTGCTCTGTGAGAAAAACAACCTTGCCAAGAGTATACGACGTGCATACAGTTAAATACAATCATTCAATTGGAGAAACACTTTCTTCGTCACGATCTTTTAAAAGATTTCATACATAATCTGTTGTAAATTGACGGGAAAATGTGCAACATTTAGAGACTGCGAGTGTTGTAAGAGGCACAACGTTAGCCGACATTTCGCATCATTAATACATAAGAAATAAACACATGCAGAGCTTTCTCATTGCACACAGCGGAAGATCATATCGCTCTTGGTGCATTTTACAACTTTAATTTCTCCTAACAACAATAATTTGCTTAGTTACTTGCAAGGAAAATTGTAGTACACTGTTCCCATTGCTTCCATTACCTGACTACTAAACCGGAAGCAGGTAGTGCTTAACCATACGCCGGTGGCGCGTCCTATGGCAAGTGAAAGAACGAAAGAAAGTGTAAGCTCTATATTGGAAGATATGCATGGGAATTGTTCCAAAATTGACACACATATAGATAATATTACATCAGACTAATTTACAGGAGCCCATACTTGAGTGTTGCCAACATGATCCTATGCCGTCTGATAGGTGCTATATTTAAATGTAACGTCCATACTATCCATTGGATCTCAACCAAATATTACATGTGCATTGTGAGCCTTAAGAGATGAAACTAGGAATATATTTAGAGTCACCAGGTCTGCCAACTGTTGATATATGGTCTCTGTAATTTGAAGAAAATTAGGCTCTTTAGTAAATCGCGGAACTACTTGTTATAGTACCGAAGTAACGAAAATGCTCATTACTTCACTGTCACTGCTGTTTCTCTTTTTGTTTTGAATAGTATTTATTCTATTTAAATGCCCAAAATTTGGACAACCTTGTTTGCGCATCGTGTGTATTATATTCTCTGCGTGAGTGTAAATTTCTCTGTTTGGTCGTGGCCTGTTTAATTCTGTTTCAGTTGTCCTTGGGCCAAGTACAGTATGTTTCGAACCAGTCTTCTTTCTATGGTCAAAATCTTGCTAGTTTGGTCTGTCTTTAGTTGCATGTCTCAGCATGGCATCCATCACAAACCTTCCCGCACAATTCACATAATTATACAGTATATTTTGTACTCAGCTTGTGCTACACTTTGACAGAACACACTCCGTGCTGAGAGCCGTGGATTCTAAACTGGTGACAGTATGCCTTAGTTCATCCAGACTGTTGTAGTTATAAACTTTCCCATATTTTCCACCTCTTTGCTTGTAACTCTGTTTATAGTTGATTAATTGCAGCTGTGGATGGCAACGTCATTTTGTATCGTGTAGCAAAGTTTCCTTGTGAGGTTTTAATATCGCTCATGGGCCACAATATTGTCACAACTCAAACACACGATTTTCAATTATGTTTGTATGAGTTTTGTGTTTCAATACGATCTTTAAATTCATTTATCCTAGAACTTTATATTTTGAGTTATGTCATTATTGCAACCGACGAGCGATATAGTCTTCATGGAGTGGGTACGAACGGGGTGCACTCGTCATGATGCAGAACTAAGAATAAATTGGTTTGATTCCCTCGTCAGTCATCCTGGATATAGTTTTCGGTGTTTTCCCTCTTATACTCCAGTCAAATATCAAGATAGTTCCCAGATTAAATCTTTGTCCGCCGGCTCCCTCACCCACTACTAGTGGCATAGTGACTAGTGTTCTTGGCTGTCTAAGCAGAGGTTCGATTTAAAACCCTGGCTCTGCTCAAAATACAGTATTACTTCTAGTCAGAAGGATGGAACAGGTTAAACTCATCCTGGTGGGACAGAGCTGTAAAGAAGTTGCTTCGATTTCCAACTCCTAGAGGTGGTTTCTCCAGTTCTCCATCAAATACTGGATTGTTACCCCAAATTTGGCTCCGGCCGCCTAGCACCGAAATCCTAACCACACATACACACATACCATTGCAGCCATAACCAAGACAGGTTATCAGATAAGTCCGCCTCGTTGCTTAGTCTTCTTGGCTGTCACCGCGTAGGCCCGGGTTCGATTCCCGGCTCTGCCAAGGAATTTAATTCTGGTCTGAGTGCTGGAACGGAGTACACTCCGCCTCGTGAGGCAAAACTGAGAAGAGACAGTTTCGATTCCTACCTTAGCCACCCTGGTTGTGGTATTCCGTGGTTTCTTATTCTACTCGTGGTAAATGCCGCGATGGTAGACTACCTAACTTCAGGCCACGGTCGATTCCTCCCCAAATTCTACCTCAATTGCATTATACACACACTAGTACAGACATCACAGTGACACAGGTTATCAGACAATGTCTACACATACCCAAGTATACGGGGAACATGATCACGATGTCACAAAGCCACAACAGCAACAACAACAAGAACGTTATGTGACAAATTGTACACTCTCTCTCAATTACGCGGGGCTGAAGTGATCACGGTATCAACAAGCTTCAATTTCAAATTCTCATGCTACTGCAGACACGATATCACACACAGGCTATCAGATAAATTCTTTGGTCATTAAAATGCACGGGGATGATTATCAGAGCATCCAAACCCCTGAATTAGCAATAGCAATTTTGTCCGATAAAACGAAAATACGGAGGTGATTAGTGGAATCAATCCCCACCAGAGCCAAATATTTTTTAAGAAACTTAATTCGATGAAATGTTTCTTTTGAAAAAAAAATCGGATTGATGACAAGTGAATGGATTATGTATATTATTTTATACTCTTTATTTCTCCTTATTTGTGAAA
Organism: Meconema thalassinum; assembly: GCA_946902985.2. Classification (NCBI taxonomy): domain Eukaryota; kingdom Metazoa; phylum Arthropoda; class Insecta; order Orthoptera; family Tettigoniidae; genus Meconema; species Meconema thalassinum. The sequence continues at coordinate 482,522,002 of OX336391.1, forward strand.
AATATTTAGTGTTAGACCTACCAAACTGTTCATTTCCGTACATTGAGAGGTGCAAATAAAACGTATCAAATGCTAACGAGATCAAGCAGAAAGCAAAAGCAGAAATCAAACACGAAACCGAAAAAAAACACACAAAGCAAGAAGCAAAATGCAAAAACAATGGAAGAAAATAAACACAAAACAAAGCCAAAATTCAAATAAGAAGCAAAAGCTGAAAACTAACACAAAATGAAAAACAAAAGACACAAAGCAAAAACCAAATTCAAATAATAAGCAAAAGCATAAAACAAACACAAAATAAAAAAGACAAAGCAAAAAGCAAAATTCGAAAACGAAATTACAAAGCAAAAAATGAAATTCATAAACAAAAGCAGAAAACTAACACAAAGGAAAAACTTCAAATATAAATCAAAAGCAGAAAACATCCGCAAAAACAAAATATACAAAGTAAAATGCAAAACTCAAAAACAAAAGCAATGACCAAACACAAAGCAAAATGCAAAATTCAAATAAAAACCAAATGCAGAAAACAAACACAAAAACAAAAAATATTAAGCAAGAATCAACATTCAGAAACAATAGCCGAAAACAAACAGAACGCAAAATTCAAAATTCAAACAATAAACAAAAGTAGAAATCAAGCACAAAATCAAAAACAAAAAAAGCAGAATAAAAAATTACAAAATAAAGTAGGAAGCAAATACAAAGCTAAAAGATTAAAGGTAGAAAACATCAAACACAACACCAAAAACGCAATTAGTTCAGATTTGACTCCGCTCACCACCCTCCAGAAGCAAATCCTAGTTACGCCACTGCCAGGACCGAGCCAAAGAGTAGGTAGGCCCTGTTTGGATCGCTGAGCCCTACTTAAATGAGGAATCGCATGGTGACTTAGAATTACGTGAGTCTGTATACAGGAGAATATAACCTGGAGGCAATGTTGTTGCTAACTGAAGGTGTTTTCTTCCCTCAAACAAATACGAGTAGGCTAACTATGTAAATACTGTATTGACTGTTCATGTCAACGACAGCATACTGTACACGCGAACGTGCGACCAAAAATGATCCACACTCTGAAGCGATAAGGAGGCAGAGTTGGAACTTAAACCCTAAATAAATAGCATTGCTGGGATTTACAATTTCGTTGAGTTCATTCATATTCGAAGCTTGGGACATCTTAGTCATCAGCCCCATGTAGTTGGGTAGGTGTTGGACGTGTCTCTTAACCTGTATTTATGTGATGACGGACAGGGATGGGGTAGGCGTCCCGGGGCTTGAAATAAGCAAATGGACACAATGCTCAGAGAAGATTTGAATTGCACTTTGCTTTGCATCTGTTCCTTGTTGATTTATCCCTTCCTCGTCCACACAAGAAGTAACAGGCTACTTTATTTCCATTACACTCAACCTATCAGTACTTTCATCTAATCAGTGACTGATTTGAAAGATATCTATATGGCTGCCTCCTGTGAGGTAACGTTTCCTTTGTACGATCAATTCTGAAACAGCTATGCTCGCGCGGGCTACTATTGTAGCCCAGATGATTTCTAATGCATCTGGAGTCAGTTTGGTGCAATTAGTTCAGTCGGAAACACACCCGTCTGTTAAATACAGCATCAACAGGCAGCTTCAGAGGAAAGTTTTTTGATAGTACCAACCATTGACCAAAGGGGTGGGAAAAGGAGGGTTTTTCGGGAAACATTAATCATATCTCTCTTAATAGGCACAATATCAACACCGTGCAAAATGGACAATATTCCCCTAATAATTACCTAAAACCTTTGTCTGAAAGAATTTTTGATAAAACCCACTATTACGCCAAGGGGTGAGCAAAATGATTTCGGAATTAGAAGAAATTGCCAAGAGCCATCAATGGTTGCCATGACAACGCTACAAAATTGATGAGAGATGAGCCATCAGAGGTTGGCATGACAACGCCATTGCACGAGATCACATTCAGTTTTCCATCTGACTCTATGGGAAGTGGCTTCGGTGACGTAACTGGTAGCATGCTGAATTTCTATGCCCAAGGTCACGGGTTCAACGCCGGCCGAAGTGGTCAGATTTTATAAGAGCGCGAAAATCCCTCAGTATGCTTTCCTTCGGAGGGGAAGTTCCAACGTTCGTTGCGAGTTGCTGGTTGCGGTTGTATCTAGTAGCCAAGTTCACAGCTAGGTGTCGTTGACGGTAGTATTTAGTAGCAAAATTAGGAACTACTACTTGAAATTGACCTGAAATTACCTGAATTACAGACTAATACGACCATCACAATTAACACCGTTTATCAGACAGATTCTTCACACACCCAAAGTACACGGGGCTATATGACCGCGTTGTCGCAGCCCCTAAACTGAGGAACCAACCAACATCTCTGCGCGAGTTAAAATTTTGCGTGAAGAAGTAACAGACCGTTAGATATTACACATCAGTTTCGAAGCCTTGCATAAGGACAGTGTGACCACAAGTATAACAAGTAGTTCCGTGAAGAACTATACAGCCTATTTTCATATATCCTACTCATGTTAATTGCCTCTATCAACATACAAAATTTCAGTTTGAAGGTTGTGATAGATTCCTAGATATTGAGAATCGTCTAAATATTTCAGATGGTTCGCAGGTTGGATTTTTATTCATGTGAAGATTATTGTGTACGTGTGGTATTCAAACCTGAATCGCATGAATAGAACACAAGAAGTAAACTCGAGATTTTAAAATTTCGCACAGCTGCCATCTTGTGGTTATGAAAACAATTGAAATAAATTAGATGCCAGTGGATTAACATTTGTATAAGTATTTAACGTGCAATGTTTCACAGCACTCGGATGGTTAAATCGCGAGAAACGTTCATTTGAATATGTATACTTCGCGTCGCCGCCATATTGGATTTCTGCTCACCAGGTTACTGAAAGTCCTATATGTGAACTTACGTTCATAGCCTTCATGAACATAAAAAAATCAGTTTGATTGCTGTAAAAGATTCGTAGATATTGAAGAACAGTCTAAATATTTCGGATGCTCGGCATTTTGGATTGTTATACAGTATGTATAGGCCATAGAGTTATGTACCATTAAAGGAAAATTATTGCGTAGGTTCATTATTCAAACTTTCACTTTGATCGCATGATTACGACACAAGAAATAAAAACTTAATTTTAAAATTTCGCACCGCCACCATCTTGAGGTTATGTAAACAATTGAACTAAATTAGATGCCAGTGCATTACAATATGTATAATCATTTACTGTACCACATTTCACTGCGCTCAGAGAGTTAAATCACGAGTCTATTCAAATGTTTCAACTTCGCTTGGCCGCCATGTTCGTTTTGTACTTTATATATTTATGAAAGTTACATAAATAAACTTGTAGCAGTGCCCTCTATCACCTTACAAAATTTCAGGGTAATATCTGTAATAGTTTAGGAGATATAGAATGGCAATGAAATATTTCGCACAGCCGCCATTTTGAGGTTATGTAAACAATTGAACTAAATTAGATACCAGTGCATTACAATGTGTATAAACATTTGCTGTACCAAGTTTCATTACGTTTGAATGGTTAAATCGCGAGAAAAGTCTATTTAAAGTCTCAAATACGCTTGGCCGCCATGTTTGTTTTGTAGTTACCAGGTTTTTATAAGTCTCATAGGTGAACTTTTAGTAGTACCCTTTATCACCGTACACAATTTCAGGGTGATATCGGTAATCGTTTCGGAGATACTGAATGCTGGTGAAATACTTCGCACAGCCGCCATGTTGGATTGGTGAGACACAATAAAATTTGAAGGGCATGGTCGGAGTTGACCAGAGTGGTGCTATTATCTTACCGAGTTTCAATGAAATCGCTCCAGCCGTTTAGCTATTATTAAGGGGTACACACACCATCACACACACACACACGCACACACAGACGGACAAAAGGTGATCTCATAAGCCTATTTTTTCATAAAATGAAAATAGGCAACAATTGAACCCCAAATGACGAGAAGGTTACCGTCTCTATAAGACAATAAAATGTTAAAAATATGCATAAAAGACGAAAAACAAAGTTAATTAAGCTCCAATTTTAAAACACTTTCTGGCCATAAATGGGGTCTGATCCTTCTACGAAAATCTGCATAGACTATTCTGCCTATTTTCGCCTATCCCCTAGTTTGCCCGGTGAAATCTACCTCCGCCTTCCGGCGTGCAGAGAGGAATTTATTTAAAAAGAGTTATTTTCTTAGTACTTTAGGCAGTAAGGTTAATATACGTATTAGTTGCTGTTTACATAGGAAAACATTTTTTCAAACTGAAGTAACAATGGCCACACAACTACCGCAATATGCAACATAGTTGTTAATTTGCTTTTCGTTAACGAGTGCCAGTAATCAGTTGAGTCAGTTGTGCTACAAGGATTACTATTTTTGAAAGGGAGCCCCACATCTGCTGAAATACTTTGTTCATATTTTACATTTAACCAAGATACTTCTTCCAAGAATATACATACCAACTCCAACGATATTTGGTAATGATAACTTACCTTAAGAACAGCTATGTCGTAATCCAGTTTGAAAGCTATATTGTATCTGGGGTGGGATTTGACTTGGGTTACAGTGTGTAGGGAGCCTCCGCTAGCGTGAAAAGATGACCCGGCACGAACCTTCATGTTTCCAACTGCTTCCCTGAAACAAGATACATTTTATAAGTTGTTCAGATCCATCTCATCTCTCATCTCTCTCATCTCATCTCATCCGTATCTGGCCAATGGATGTCAACTGTATTTTTTATGAAGTTATTACGAGCACATACAGTCACAACTGTATTTGTTTTTAACTCACGGTTCAGGTAAGACACGGAGATCACGTGGCTGATTTTTGAACAGCACATTATGAATGTCAGTCAGCCACTATTTTATTGTGATGCAGTTTTCTTTCTTTTTTCATATTTTTTTCTTCTTTTTTCTTTTATCGAAATGAATGCCCGAGAAAACCGTGATCACTACTGGGGCCAACACTTTTGAGATTAGTGAAGCTACAACATTTTAACCGACTGGTAATTTGAGCGCATTTAAGGAAAAGTGCTAGAAGAATCAAGATTCTTTATGAGAGAACAAATATTCAACGATCAGCTCATGAAGCTAACTTTGCCTTTCTCTGCCAGTGCAATCGTCCTAGCTAGCTTAAATTGCCTGAGCCTGGCTTCTGGTAAACACGTTTCTTTTTTTGTCGTCTCAAACACTTGATTTCACACACGCAACCCGCCTCAGAGTTACTCAGGAATCAACTGACACCACCCAACCGTGCGCTCTTGCATAACGTTACACAATACAGTGACTGCTCTTCATTCTCGATTGGCACAACTCAGCGACTGTACTTAGCTGGGCTAGGGTGGCGTCTTTCATCCATAGTAGAGACAGAGTAGGTATTTTAACAGCCAGTTATTAAGGTTATATACATAGTTTTAAGTAAAATACTGATAGAACTGCATCTGAAGTGTCCTCTCTTTCCCGTCTTTTTTTTTTTACCAATGTTCAGGACATCTAATATTCGTGTTAATAGTAGGGCTGTACACATTTCAACATCGAATTCTTCCAATTGTTCGAATAATATAGAATCAAAGAGAAAAGAAAGCATATAGGAATCGTAAGCAAAGAAAGAACGAAAGAAACAGATAAGTAAAGCTTTTTTATGATATTATTTTTAAGGATCCATCAGGTTGAATGGGGAAGGAGTTAACCCCCATCTCTTCTCTTAGATTCGCCACCGCCCCTGCATCGAATAACTCCAGCACTCGACACATTTATTTACACAAATTGCTGCAATTTTCGGGTCCTTATCATCGTCGAATAATATACAAATATTTGAACTGATCGATACATTTTAATATTAGACTATTTGAAATACTCGAGTACAGTACTTCGAAAGACTCGAATGATTCGAACAATATACTGTAAATTTTCGGACATCCGCATTGTTTGAGCATTTGAATTCTTCGAAAATTCAAATAATTTATTCTAATTTCAAATTCGTGATTATTCGACATAGTCTATTAAATCGAATATTTGAATGGTATGTAAATTACAACCCTTGTAGATACTTATTGAAATTGACATTTCCGTATATCTTATTGTTTTCTGCCCATCCTGTGCCTGATTTGATGTCTATTCCATCTCTCTCCTGGCCGAATGAGATAACCTGACAACTGAGGAAATACTTGATGCTTAAGGTTAAAAATATTCAGAAAAGGGTCAATAATAGGTTGTACCTTTAATTATTTTACTGGTTTCGGCCATATTGTGACCTTCTTAGTTAGTTATTGTTGTTTTAAGGGGCGGAACTACGAGGTCATCTGCCCCTTTTAACACAGATTAAAGAATACAAATTTGGAATTGAATTTAAAATTTTGAGGTGGACACCTAAATTTAAAAAGGCCAAAAATTAATAAAACGAAAATTAAAAATTAAATAAAAATAAAAATATGAAAATAAACAAAAATTACGGAAAAACAAAAACAAAAAATACCATTCAAAAACGAACAAGTTGTTGAGTCAATCTTTACTGGAAAATTTAGATTGCTGGCCCTAACTCACTCTCACGTATAAAGCGTATAACTGTGACCTTCTTCAGCGGCAAATTATAATGTACGTAGATATGCAAGACTTACATTCAAAAATTTTCCATATCAAAGGTTGTTATCAAAATTATTTCTAAAAAATACTAATCGTCAAAAGGCTAAAAATTATACATTAAATTAAAAATAATCATATCATATATAATATCTATTAAAGACGAAAGATATAAATCTTGATAAAAGAAAAACAGTTTGAAGTAGCAATAGAAAAAAAGAGATTAATAAATAAATGAGAAACAAATTATAGGAAGTAGAGGAGAGGGATTTATAAATATTAGAACACATGCGTGTATATTATATATGCGTAGAAATATTTAGGTTATGATTGATGTGGTCATGTATGGGTAAGAATATATATAATTGTGATGTTACCTGTGTTAAGAGAAAAACAAGAAGTTCCTTGAAGAACTATACAGCCTACTTTTCATGCCAATGATTATCCTAGAGTATATGAACCTATCAAGAATAATGACGAAATTAAGTTGGTAATATCGAAATATCTAATTAGTTCAAAATATACCTGGTATAATGTAGCCTCATAGAGCACTACAGTTGCCAGCCCTGGTGACTGAATATATTCTTAGTTCCATCTCTTAAGGTACAGAATACAAAATTTGGTTGAAGTCCAATGGACGTTACATGCAGTTAGACACTGGATCTATCAGCACGCGTAAAAGCATGTTGCCAACAATACCATGCGCGTGCTGGTCAGAAATAATCTGAAATATTATGATATCTTGTTGTGCCAATTTTGGATGAAATCCATTTGTTAGTATAGAAGTTACATGTATTTTAAAATTGGACATATCAGCAGGCATAGAATCATGTTGGCAGCACTGCCTTATATTAATTACTCCAAATTAATCTAGAATTTCAGGTGCTATACGTGTGCAAATTATAGAGCTGTTGGCTTGCATACTTTCTGATATATTGATGTTAGGGCAAAAAAAATATAGACAGCATTTATTAACAGTTGGCAGCCCTGATTGCTCTTAACAATACTTATAGTCATATATGTTATGGTACGCATAGTACATACGAAATTTGGTTGAAATCCAACTGACAGTATAGAAGTTAGATGTATTTAAAAATTGGTATTATCAGCAGGCTTATAATCATGTTGGTAGAACTGACGTATATAAGTTACTCCAAATTAATCTAAAATGTCAGAATATACGTGTGCATAGTTTAAAGCTTTTGGCTTGCATACTTTCTGATATATTGGCATTTGGATTTAAAAAATATAGAGAGCAATTATTAACAGTTGGCAGCCCTGGTGGCTCTTAAGAATACGCTCAGTCATATCTGTTTATGTACAGATATTACATACAAAATTTGGTTGAAATCCAATTGATAGTGTAGAAGTTATATGCATTTAAACATTGGACCTATCAGAAGGCTTAAAATTATTTTGGCAAAACTGTCATGTTTGGCCTCCTGGAAAGTAAACTGAAATAATATTATCTACATATGTGCCAATTTTGGAATAGCTCCCATGCATACCTTGCAAGATATCCAACATTGAGCTCAAATTTCTAGCGCGTTTTTTCAGCAGTTGGTAGCACTGACATTTTTTTTTCAAATATGGACGTGAGATATTCCGGTGCACATCTTTACTCATAATAAATTTGGATTTGATTGCTGCAGCCGTTTAGGAGTTGATAGGGGGGACACACGTACAGCCGGACAGACAGAAGGACAGACAGACAGACAGACAGACAGACATTTTCCCGGATCGATCTCATAAGTCTACTTTTTCCTCATTTTTGCAAAATGTGAAAAGTAGGCTAAATAGAATATATATGTAGTAAAATAAATGTACTTGAACATTAATTTATGAAAGTTGGAAAAATACTTACTGTATTGTATGCAAGTTTTGCATATCTACGTATATTATAATTTGACGCTGAATAAGGTCACAATGTGGCCGAAACCGGTACTAATTTTAAAAGTACAACTTATTATTGACTTAAGTTTTAATTTTCTGAATATTCTGAACTTCTTCAATAAGGAATAGGGCAGACATGGTCATATTCCTGGCCTTTCATACATAAGATAGCAGTTTCGGTGGCGTAGTTGGTAGCATGCTGAACTACTGTACCCAAGATTGCGTGTTCAAACTCGGCCGAAGTCGTCGGGTTTTCTAAGAGCGTTAAAATCCTTCAGGTTGCCTTCCTTCGGAGGGGATGTAAAGCTGGCGGTCCCATGTCATAGACTTATGGCATGTAAAAGATCCTTCCACTAACTAAACTTGTGTAAAGGTTAGATTTCGTTGAAACGCTCCATCAAAGTTCCAACGTTCACCATAAGGTGTTAGTGAGATCTGGTAGCGAAAGTTGGAACTACTTGAAATTGAACGGAACTTGTAGCTCACCCCATGGGTTTCCGCTTGAAGCAGCTACAGCCTCTGACGAGCCGAACATGTCTTCGGACACTCCCGGCACTAAAAGCCATACGCTAAATAAGGTTAAACTTAGAATAACCTACCCTTTGAGACAGTGCGCCGCTGTGACTATCCAGTCACTGGCGATGATCGAAGCTCCACACCCATGTTCACCGGAGAACTGCAGAGACACCTGCAAGTGGCAATGAGATTAATGAACAATGCAATTTTTTTCAGTCAGCCAACACCATTTTATCTAAATAAAAACAAGATATTCAGTAAAGAACATATATAGCCTACTTTCTCCTAAATGCATGGGTATAGTTATAACTCTTTGTCCTTTTCAAGGATTATAATGGAATGTTGGTTATAGTAGCTTGTTGAAATACAACGTGTTATACGGATATTAAAAGTTGATTGATTGAATCCTCACCTGAATTATCCATCACAATACCACAGGTTATCACACAAAATTTAACACGCACCCAAGTGCAAGGGGCAAAATGACCAAGATGTCCATGCATCTCGAATGAAACAACAAAATCCGCTTCCTATCCAAATCCTTCCTCGTATAAAAGTACACACACTAGTAAACCTACAGACTTCACAGTGCCATAGGTTATCAGTCAACTTCTACACACATCCAAGTAAACGGGACTACAAGACCATGATGCCGCAACACCCCTAATGAATCAACAACAATATTCTCTACCGCTGATCATGGTCAACGAATATTAATCGCTGTATTCGAGTGTTGTAATATGTGGTGTTAAGTATATACTGAGCCCCCTGAGGCTCATGTGTCAAATATTTCTTTGAGAGCATACTCACTCCACATGCTCAGTTCAATAGAACGCACTCTGAAAGCTTCCTCAAGAACAATCCACTATTATGACTTCGGAGAGGACAGCTTATTTTATTCCTAGAGATATATTACAGCAAATTTTGATTCCACATATCTCAGGATCATGCCACAATTTAATTCTACATAATTTGCCATTTTCTTTGCTTTGAGAAATGGTAAATCACATTTTAGGTAATGGTATTTTCACCGCATACACGCCGAGGATTAAGTAATTAGGCGCAAAATGACTCAACCACTTCCTAGGCACCAGGAAGTAGTGCTAGCTACACTCACTCCCGTTTTGATAGTCCGCTGAGGCAGAACGCATTGTGTCAATTGTCCGTCAATTAAGACCAAGGCCATACTTGGAGTGTGCATTACCCCATAACTGGGAGGACTACGAATCTACAGCCATCGAGCTGAATATAGCGATCACACTCTACGAACAGTGCAAGGTCAGTGCCACGTCATCGTGAAGATTAAAAGTGATTTGAGTGAAATAGTCGTATTTTTTCACCAACCACGAGGTCCGTCTTGAGGCAGACGAAATATTCAACTTATAGCTACAGTTCATTGCCCAGTGTGTGCTACATTAAAACTAACAATGGCAAAGCTACGCAACATACGTGTGCAATAGTGATTGACGTGATTTTCAGCGATTTAAACAAACAATAAATCTGTGAGTGATACCACAACTATCAGTAGAGCCTGTGGCAGGTAAAAGCAGAGTATTTGAATCACCTGCAAACCATTAGAGCCAGTGAATTATTTGTACGAAGTGTTTTCATCATAGAATCAGTGATTTAATTGCCACAATATCTATTTCGACGCACCACGTGATGACCATTTTTCCACGCTTAGTTTGAGAGCATTATGATGCAGTAAACTCCTTAATGTGAGGGAGGCGCCGAGGAATGAACCAACACCATGGGAATGTCCATCCAGCACCATGAGGTACAAGCCGTGTGCGAGATGTCGATGATGAAGGACCAAGAGGAAAGGCCGAAACCTACATCCTTAACTATGGATATGCCAGGAACCCCGAAGGCGTAATACCCCTTCCAACAGGAAGTTTGGAAGGTGATCAATATGTTGAAGTAATCGTGAGTCATGTACCTACATCTCTGTACAAGGTTTGTCCAGGTGGAAGTAACTTGAAAGTATTTAGCCAAGACTACACGATATTTGACCACTTACGTAGAATTGTACATATTTTTCTTCTTGGATACTGGGGACAATCTTTAGTTAGTCACCACATTTCCGTGTTCTATACGGAAGGTGCACATTTCTATGTATTTTCAGTGAAATTATTAAACAGCTAAGCAAGCCGCATATTTTATGTCATGTAAAGGACATCATCAAAGACAGAAGATATAGACTTCTGATAGTTAGGGAACACCTTATATTTTAGGCCCCCTTATTTTGAGTTTGAAGACCTTATTAAAGTATCATTTCTCAGCCAACAGAAGCTGGAACATTTTTATGTACTCTTTATTTGAGCTTTTTTGTGATTACTTTACACTACGAGAAGTTCGAGAGGAACGAACCCGCATACTGTAAGATTGGTGGGTAAATCTACATCGTATCATTTTAAACATCGTAGCAGGAGTCAGATGTTATTTTTGAGTAAGAAAGTTCTAAGCTGTGCACAGGAACCCACGTGTTTAAAGAATGGACGAGTGACATCTCTGTCACATCAATGCAGTTAGGATGCACGAATGTGCAGTCTTCATTTTTCAATTCTTTGAAACCAGTGCAACGTTGTATATTATTAAAGGGTAAATTATGACAAGAAACACTGTTAGTGAAGTGTTAAACTCTATGAATACAATCTGCAGAGCGCACTAGGACTGTAAGTGTGTTTCTGGCAGAAAATAATGAACAGTTTTGATACCACTTGTACGAGGCCAAAGCCAACCACCATGCCATGCAACACATGTTTGACGCGCGATTAGTTAACTGTATAAAACCTGTCTCTACCCAAGATGCACAGCGAGACGACTTCATTGACATTTTATATTGCCCATTCACGTCACCGCTGTAGGAATTTGAAGGTCACTGTCAATAATAACCATGCTTTGGAAAGCAGCCTTGTGTGCTGTAATAGACACCTGTTAATTTATTTACAGCTTTAGATAGCGAGGGATCTTTTGCTAACGCAATTTTCTTAAATGTTTTCAGCTGATGAAATCTTATCATCTAGCGGGTTATAAAAGGTTTAAACGATATGTAAATTGACACAGCTTGTATATAGAGTCAGGCCAGCCTGTGTAATTGTAGTGTCCGTAGACAATTTATGGTATTTAGGCAGGAGGAGGGGGGAGCTAGGAGTTCCATCGCACTCGACGCCTGGCGTCGGGGGGCGTCCATATTAAATTACTGGATTTCTCCCGAGCCCATGGTCCGATTTTGACATGCGACATATCGTTGGACTCGGGCTGACGCCTTCTTTTCAAAGGACCACTCGTTATATTTTTCAAAAAAGTTTTGAAAAATTTTGTTTTTGAAAATAGGTAATAGTTTAAAAACCAAACATGTTAGAACGTTGTGCCGTGCTTTGAACGAACGACCTTTATGTCCTTTATATATTATAATAAAACTTTTTTATTTTTGATGTTTTTTTTGAAAACAATTCAATTTTGAAATTTTTATATTTTGGAAACTGAAGAGTTTATAAAAAAAATTGTTTCACATAAAAGAATGGCCCTAATCCCCTCTACCTCCAAAATAAATTTCAAGCCTCTAGGACTAAAACTGTGCAGTGGTGTGGTACGGGGGTTCTACCCATAATCGCGTGTGTGCTTGAATACGTATGGCTATGTTGGAAAACGTTGGTGGTGGGGGTGGACTAGGGTCGAGTGAGGGGTCGTTTAGATGGGAATTTTCCGTTCTATTTGATGGTGAGGTTATTTTTTTACAATGGGTGGAATTTGGAAACGCAATTTGAGGTAAACGTGCGTTTCTCACATTTTGGTGATATTTAATGAGCTTGTAAGGCTAGAACGATGTGTTGTTTACGAACGGGGTGACGTCCTCTTTGCTAAGAATGTGTGTTGATTTTTTTTTAATTTTGAAAATTCTTGTTTTTTGGATTGGCGCTATTTTGGAAACGGTGAATGTTGGAAAACAGTTTGTTTGACATTAATGAAAGGTGGGTATGCCCTCTAGGTGGACAGCAAGTTTCAAGGGTGTAGGAGGGGAAAAATGATAGCCTACTTTCTCGCGAACATTGGTGATCATTGGCGAACGGATGGTCGGATTTTAACAAATGAGGTGTCATTGGACTCGAGCTGACGTCCTCTTTCCTATAGACCACTCGTAATATTTTTGAAAATTTTTTGAAAAATTTTGATTTTAAAAGTAGGCGGTAGTTTGAAAACCAAACATGATAGAATGTTGTGCCATAGTTCAAACCAATGGTATCTATGACGTTTATTTTTATAATAAAACATTTTTATATTTTTTGATTTTTTGAATGCCCTTAAATTTTGAATTTTTACTATTTTGGAAACTAAAACGTTTTGACAAAAAGTTTTGTTTAACATAAATGAAAGGACCCTAACCCCTCTACCAGTAAAATAAATGTCAAGTCTCTAGGACAAAATAAACTAGGCATTTTTTTAATAAAAGCGTGTTTGTAGACAGAGAGCAAGTAGCGCTTGACGCATGTTACAACGAGGCTATGATTGGCCATGGTGGATACGGGAAATGGCTATTTCGACGGGGTGATGTATGGCAAAACGAGGGGTCACTTTTCGATATTTGTTTTCCTATGACAGATGAATGAAGGCGAATATATCGAAAATCCCTCATGACGATCGTTAAAACATGTTGGTAAACACTGACCAGTAACCAGACAAAATTCATAATGCTATAAAACGAATAAAAAGCAAGTTTTTTATAGTTGTTAACAACAGAACTTGTTTTTCTATGTATGTCTAACTGGCAGCCAGAATGGGAAAACAGAATATCTGTTCAAGAGACCCGCTTGGTGCCTGGCTAGTCAGCTAAGAGAATGGAATGTGGGTGAGAGCTGACAACATTGTTGTAAGACGATAACAGGTTGCAACCATTTGACAACCCTGTTAAAAGTGATAACGGCCAGCCAGATTAGCAGACAGCGGTGGGCAGGGCCCCCGCAGAGTGGATGAGGGGAAAGCAGGGAAACCTCTACACAACAGGAAATCACATGACCACTGCAGAGTGGTGAGGGGGCGGGGCCAGAGAGCCGGAGGTGAGGTGAGGGGAGGAGTGGGAGAACCCAAGACAGCCGATAGCTGAACGAGTTGAATGTCAACATGGAGTCAAGGAGTGAGACGCGGGTGTGGAGAGAGTGAAAGAGAAACATACATGGACATGCACGAAGCGTGGAGCGCCGTACACAGAGCTCTCGTACACACGATTCAATAAAATAAAAATGTTCTCAGGTTCACACAACATGTAATTTATTTATCCAAGAATTAAACGTAGAGTTAAATCCTAACCATTTGACATGTAGTTTATTTCCTTTTAGTTTCAACACTTTTTCCACAAGATAATATTTAGGAAATGCTGTTTTTTGATGTTCATGGAGATAAAAGCTACCTATTATGGATTGATGGTTGAGGTCTTGGAGTAAATAGGTGACTGGACTGTCCAAGTTGACTTGACGAATTCGAAATAGTTCAGTCCCCCACTGAGGCGTGTAGCCCTTATTGAAGGCAGACTTAAATTTGCTCACACGATCAAAATCCCCAATTTTCAGTCGGTGGCGTTTAGGATCTGCTGTTTTTATGGGGTTAAACAGTTTATCCAGTCGCTGAATATATTTGATCACGAGACGTGGCTTGGTCCCAATGGTTCTATGTTTGGTGTCATTGAAACGTGACACTAGCTCAGGTAACATGTCCAACCAGCGATAACTGACCTGAGCGGTAAACGCTTTCCACATATGGCTTTTCAATGTTCGGTTAAACCGCTCGACCACGCTGGCTTTGAGATTGCTGTACGTGGTGTAATAGTGAATATCCTTAGAATTGCGAAAACTGGAGAAATCCTTGTTGATAAATTATTTCCCCTGGTCGGTTTGTAGCAAATGAGGTTGACGTTTGGAGTGTTGAATAATATGTTGAAAGACCTTGGTGACTAGTGGACCAGACTTGCGTCACACAGGTTCAACAAAGGCCATCAATGACGGTCAACATATAGCGTACACCGTCATTAACGCCAGCGTAGTGTATCATTTCAACCAAGTCAGCTTACCAAAGTTCATCCACACCTCGTGAAATCACCTTGAGTCGCGGATAGTGACGCCTAGCTGGGCGATGCAACTCGTGAGCAATACCCATTTTAATGGGTGAGGGCTTAAACAATAATTTTGGCATTTCGAAGTTCTTGTTCAATTTCTTGAATTTCCCAATCGTGACCGGTATGGCCGGCTTGACGTGAAGCATGCAACAACTGTAGCCGCTGGATGAGCTTATTGGGATTGTGCCAGTAGGTAACATCCACAAGGGGTGTTAATGGTTTAAATGTCACTCCCGAAGCGGATGCTTTACGACGACCACTTTGACTGGTGGGAAACATTTTTGCAATGATGGTTTTATATTTTTGAGATATATTGGCATTCACTTGTTGAGCTGGATTATACTGTCTTTTATGGGCATGGGTGTTCAATAAAATGGATTTATATATGCCAAGGTCCTCTGACGTATAATCATGGGAAGAGGGGGTCCGAGAAAAGAGCAGCTTTAACAGTCCTGGTGTTAATTTATAGTTGATGTTTTCAATGACAGCTTTAGTACGAGCAAATTTAATGGATGAATCGCCAATTTTTAAACTATCATTCTCATAGCGAACACCATACGTGGTATCTGTGTTTCCAATAAATAGTTCGGTGAAATAGGGTTCCAGTGTTGATCCATAATAATTTATAAAAATGGTTTTCAGTTGAGCTTTATTTTGAGGGGTGGCCAAGAGTTGTGAAAACGGAGACGATCTGGAAGAGCAAGGTGTTTCGACCATGACCAAGGATTTCTTTTTTCTCAAAAACTCTGCAAGGGGTGCGGCCTTTTTGAGGCATAAACACTTCTTCCTCCTCATCCTCAACTTCGCTAACACTAGTCAAATCTTCCTGTTTCTGTTCCTCTTCCTCTTCCTCAGGGTCCTCGTGCAGCGTCTGCGTGGCTTGTGAAACGGTGGGTAGCGTTTCAGTTGGCTTGAAAGTGGTTTTCAACATGGCTTTTAGCGGAGGTGCTAAATGTTGTTGAATAAATAAGGCATGATTTGCACGTGATCGTTTCAATTGACGAAACTTTTGGCGAATAGTATTTTTGCTCTAATAATATGCTTTTTCAATCGACTCTCTGCTAACGCCATGGTGTCTTGACAAATGACTTGACAGGGAATGAGACAGGGCCTTAAATAGCAATAAAATGATCAAACCCTAAGCGATACCGTCCTTGGTTGAGTTCACTTTGTTTGTCAATCACTTTTTTTTTCGTGTAGCCTTCTGAGAGGCCGAGTGCAGGTCTTTCGAGTCGACGCCCGTGGGCGACCTGCGCGTCGGGATGAGAGATGGAATGGATGAAGATGAATGAAACTGGGCAATGATGTAGAAGGAAGCGGCCGTGGCCTTTCAGAAGGTACTGTCCCAGCAGTTGCCTGGGGTTGAAAATGGGAAACCACGGAAAACCATTTCAAGGACAGCCAACGGTGGGGCTCGAACCCACGCGTCTACCGAGTCAGCAGAGAGCTTGGCCCCATGACCTAATGCTGCGCTTTAGCCAGCGTAGCCACTACTGTCGGTTGTCAATCACTAAACTGGCATGACGTTGAGTGATACAGCACTTGCCACACAATTCAGTAAACGTTTGAAAGGTCATATCCGGATTCACATGTTCATTATAAATGTGACGACTGTTCCTCTCGTCCTGGCGAAATAAAACAATGACATTGGCATTGTCACGAATCAACTGTTTGAACATTTTAGAATACGTTTGTCCAAGATATAAGCAATCGATATGTTTGTGTCGACCCATGCTGAAATAGCTTTGAATAATGCCTTGACGTTCAGTGGATACATCATCGAAAATCATGAGTGAATCAGGCTTTATCTCATCCGGTGAAATAACATTTTCTTGCGTGGAAAATGTGAAATAACCCATATTCTCTTTTTGTAATCCAGACATGACTTGATCCAGAAACACGTAGAGGGGTTGGTAGAGAGATTTTGCAAAAATATAAATATTTTGAAAACGCAGACCATTGGGCGCAGTGATGAGTGTTAGCAAAAGATTAGTCTGTCCACAGCCGGAAGATCCCACAATGATGCAGCGAATGGAAGATGGAAACAGTGAACCATGGCGTTGTTCACGTGATGTAGGACAGAGATGGGAAACCATGTCCCCCACGGGGAATGACTCTTGCTTCTTAATAATCTTCATTTCAACTAAGGCTTACACAGGCTAGCAGGCTGTCTATATACAGGACACCGAACCTTGTCATAGAAACAGTAAACTGGTACTACAGGTTGACGATGGATGTCTTTGGACGTGCGTTGATGGTCAAAGCTAGGTCTGTCCCCATACATGATCCTAAACAAGAAACAGATCCTGCTAATAAACACTATGTGGATAGGTCAGTAGTGCCACGCACAAAACAGGGAGATTATGACTTTAAGGTAAAGCGGTTAACCCATGTAAAACATCCTCAAGTGCCTACAGACGTTACTACAAAAAAGTATGTGGATAACAAAGTGTATGAGTTTTATGACAAAGTGCCCCAGTTCACGGTGAATGGCTATAGCGCTAATCACCATCGGATTATTCTCGTGGAAGACCCGCAAGACGAAGACGATGTCTGTACCAAGCGTTACGTGACCTATGAAATGAAAAGGCTTTATAAATTTATCCCATCTGTATTTTAGTGCATCTGACAAATGAAAAACCTGTGAATGACAGAAACCATTTACCGCTAGTCCATGATCAGCACTTGACCTATGTGCTTGCTTCGGGTTTAAGCCACTATCGATTACACTATGATGGAACCATTCACATTAAATATGCCATACCTGATGAGAACCATTTACAAATAAAGATAAATGGTCATAGGATGTTGGTCCATAACCATGAAATGGTCAATGCAGGTGACGAATTATCCTTTCATCTCATGTTGACATGGGATGAAAAGCAAGCGGGAAAAACCATAAACGATTTCCCACTTTATGTGGAATTGGAATATACAGCCATGTGGGTAGATTATTAGCTTGGGAATAACCTAACCCCCAAGGGAAGATGAAGAAAAAGAAATGGGTTTCGGACTGGAGAAAAAGGATGAAGAAATAGGACGAGAGTCCAACAGAAGTTATAATTTTAACTTTAAGTATACTCAAAGGCAGCTGCCACTGCAAATCCGCTTTCCGATACCTAAAGTGGGTAGCGACCTGCGCGAAGCTAACAGGAAACGCAGCTGGAACTTGGGCTATTCGCAAGAAAGTTGCTATAGAGTATTCCCTCTCAATCATAAAGATACCTACTATGGGGAAGGGTGGAGGTCTGGCAAGACAAAGAGTAACAGATTTTTTGTGTATCTGTTCAAAGGAGTTTGTTTCTAAACAAGTATTTTGAAGAATACAAATAATTTGAATCAGCCTTGATATTTTAGTTCTTGAAATTGTAGAATTTCTAAAGAGCGACCGAATGCTTCCAAGAAGGATAGGGATAAAGCAATTATACCCTTGGGATTAATTTTGGTAAGAGGACCAATAGTTGCATTTAGAAATGACTAAGCTTTTACCCAGCAAGGCGCCGACTAAAAGTTTAGACAATGAGAAACACTTAAATTTTGAAAAACAGACCATAAGCGGTAGAGAGAATCTCCACAAGCAGGAAGCTGGCGTAGCGAGCTATTCTTGCCTTACTGGCCAGTTAGAATTAGCTATTAAAGCTAAGAGAGACTTTACTAAGTAAATAACTAAGAGTTCTTGCTCAAATGCAACAAGTGGTGAAAACCTTATCAATGGATTTATTTTTATTAAAGAGGGCATAAACCTAGGAAGAGTCAAGGAAGACAGGATCTTGCCTAACCGTTATGTTTGAGAAATGATAAATCAAAAGAACAAATCTTAATTTATTTAACAATGTAAAAATTGGTAGTTTATGTAACAAATATATAATTTTGATTTTGTAAACAATTGGGGTCGCAGACCTCCTAAATCATTTAAAGCTTGCGCCAGGCAATTGACAATTGAAAACATCTAAAGCTTGCGCCAGGCAATTGACAACTTTTGGGTTTTAAACCTTTTATATGCTTTAAAATCTTCGTAAGATTTTGAAATGTTGTTGAGATTAACAAATGGGAAATTTAAAGATAATTGACGTAATTAAAGTTAAACAATAAATCAAGTACAAGATGTGTGCTTTAAGGATATCTAGATAGGTATCTTAGAAATATGAACAAATAACAACTTCGAAAGTAACAACAAAAAGCAGGAAGAAATGAAACAGTAGTTTCTATAACTTCTTGTATTAATACAGAGCTACATTTGGCGATTATACAAATAGGGCAGGTCACTTATTGTGAAACCTGAAGAGAAAAATGGAAATGAAGTTTCTAGAACTCCTATGTGGGTAGGGATCACTAGAAAAATAGGGCAAATTTCCCTTTCGTGAAACCTAGAGATAACTCACTTTTGAGTAGAAAGAATTGGATTCCTTCATTAGAAGGGAAAAACAATATAATTTAAGGCGTATACTATACACGAAGTTTTACAGACGTTAATTCGTTATACGTGGAGCAAGTAAGGGAGGGCACTTATTGAGAGTGACACTTCGTTGAAAAAAGACCTAAAGTAACAATTTTATTATTTTAGTTTGTTAATAAAGGGTTTGGGAAAGATCAAATGGGATTGTGGAAGAGTGTTCATGGCCGTATTTATTGTACTCGGACGAGCGCGACACGGATGAAAAGTTGAACAGGCACTGTTAACACTATAGTCTGTTGATATAGTTGAAAAGTTCACTGTAGTAGCACAAAAAGTCGATGGCAAAGAAAGTTATTGCAATGGTGGAAAATAACTAGTTACACTAGATTTGCGAGAGTCTATTGCTTGAAAAACTTGTAGGTTATAGTTGAATGCACCAGAAAAATCCCAACGGAGGAAGAAAAATTAGATATTGATTAGCAGTTCATAAGGAAGATTCCTTAGTTTGAAAAACTATTCCCATATGTGAGTGGAAAGTACTAGAAGGTTTAACTCGTAGATAAATTGTTCGGCATGGAAAATTCCAGAACAATCGTGACTGAAGAATAGGGCAAAAGTTAGTCCGGCGGGGGAACGAGCTAAGTATTTTATAGACAGTTGGTAATTTAATGGTGTCCCACGTTGTGAGAAAATCTCTCATTTAATAAGCATAAGAAATGCTGCTTCATGTTAAGATTGGCTTAGATAGACAAAAGCCCAACATAGAAAATCCCGCGAAGGATGATTATTGCCCCACATAAGAAATCTCACACTGCCTATAAAATGATCATTAAAAGCATGTAGCTGTTTAAAATCAATTAAAATAAGTTGAAGAACGTTGAAGTAGTACTTAGCTCATTTCTGATGAACGGCGAATCCTTAGGTGACCGTTAGTCAGGAATTCACAACATGGCGAAGATTTGAAAGTTTGTCTCTCGAGGTGAGGAGACGAGCTTTAGTAAAGCTCCGACTGACTAGTTTGACTTCAGACGCACAAGTGAGACCAGCTCAACGGAGCGCGGAGAGACCAGGGAAGGGGAAAATGTGGGAGTAGGAGACAGAAGGAATACATATAAGAATAGCCAACAAAACAATAAAATCTTGATGAAATGGTCTTCAAAGAGTTGATAGCAGGCGTCACTAGCGCAGCTTGGTGGGTGAAAAAGTAGACGAAGTTCTCTTGATCACGGTGATGATAGCTGGCGATAGCGACGAGATCTGGAGGCTAGATTGGTAAGGAAGTCCTCTTGTACAGGGAAGACTTGAGGAACTTCAGAGATTCGCTGCTAGATGACGCTAGGTGGGTCATGGAAGATATATATCTAGAACAGACTTACAGGTAGTGTAAGAAACATATACCAACAAAGAGAAATCAGGAGATCAATGTTGGTGTTTTCGAAAAAGGAAGGGATGAACTAAAGCAAAGAGAAGCAAAAGCTTACTGCATAAGCAGTGAGCAGCTGTTATCCTTAACTAGGGGTATATTAGAGGAACTTATCAAGAATATCATCAGTTGACTACCACCATTCACAGTGACCACATCGTGAAAGACTGTCAAAACAACTATTGTACAGCCTTGTACTACTCAGTAAGTAGCTGCTGGTCTTGACTATTGTACAGAGAGAACCCTTAGCAAGTATATAATCAGTTGACTACTACTTGTTACAGTGTTCACATCGTGAAAGACCGTCTCACTGTCCA
Source organism: Meconema thalassinum (assembly GCA_946902985.2). Classification (NCBI taxonomy): domain Eukaryota; kingdom Metazoa; phylum Arthropoda; class Insecta; order Orthoptera; family Tettigoniidae; genus Meconema; species Meconema thalassinum. Next base: position 482,543,261 of record OX336391.1, read on the forward strand.
GTCTACATCCTTGCCATACGCTGTAAAGAGCTGTTGGTCTAGACTAGGGGTATATTAGAGGACCCTTCACAAGAATATCACCAGTTGACTACTACCTCTCACGGTGTTCACATCGTGAAAGACCGTCTCACCGACCAGCCTCTAGCCTTGTGATACGCAGTAAGCAGCTGTTTGCAGAAATCAACATTCATAATGGAAGAAGCCATTCCTAGCTATATGTGTAAAGAGTGTGGAAAGACTTTTCTTCGAGACTATCATAGGAAGCGACATGAAGTATCGTGTGGTGAATTTCATGAGTGTAAAACGTGTGGCAATAATTCAACAATGCCTACAATGGACGTCGTCATGAAGAATGTTGTAATGTTGTGTCGGCAGCTAAAAGACAAAAATCTGAGCCTACAAAACATTACCTACTGTCATTGGTCCCCGACAAAAATGGACTTATTGAATATGAGACATCTTTTCAAGGTCGACTTAAATCCTATTTCATTCGTTGCGATACGTGCAAGGATTTAAATTCATACCTTAAAGAGTCCAAACAGCAAATAATAAAAGCTATGCAGAAAGAACTAGCAATGCACAAGTCGACAAAAGTTAATCTTGTGGCTGAATGTAGATTCATTCATACATCTACCAATGAAATTACAGATCGTGCTTTTAAAACACGAAATCAGGCCCTATTTTTGGAAACAGACTTGAGTAGTTTCTTGGAAACACAATTTACAAAGTTAACTACGGAAATGGAAGAATCTGAACTAAAAGGCAGTAATTGGGCTTTGTTAGCAGTGGAAGGAGTACGACTGAAAATAAATAAGTACAATCCCTTGCGTGGTAGCACATATATTCCATTACCAGCAGCTATAAAAGCAAGAAAAGCCTGCATTAATCCTGAAAATTTGAATGATGAAAAGTGTTTTATGTATGCCATTTTAGCAAAACTGGTTAAAAAGGATGCTCAACGCATTAGTAAATACAAGGACCTGGAAAACAAGTATGATTTTTCTGTAATATCATTTCCTACATTACTAGCTGACATTCCCAAATTTGAAAAAGCCAACGATATATCCATTAATGTATTTGGATTAGAACAAGACCACAAATTGTTCCCTCTGAAGGTCGTGGATCAAGAGCTGCAAGACCATCGCGACCTCCTTCTGCTAAGTTCATCATCCGGCCAGAACCACTACGTCTTTATCAAAGATTTTGATAAACTAGTAAGACATCAGATTACCCGCTATGAACATCAGATATATACGTGTAAACGGTGTTTTACACACTTTGATAATCGATGTGGACAACAAGGAATGGAAAAATTGAAAGAACATAGAGCTTTGTGTGTCCAGCATGACATTGCTAGGGTTGAAATGCATATTAAAAACTCCATTGTCAAATTCTTAAATGTGGAAAAAATGCTGAGAATACCTTACGTTATCTATGCTGATTTTGAAAGTATACTGTTACACTATCAAACATGTCTACCCAATCCTGAAGCAAGTTATACAGTGCCATACCAGAGTCATGTTCCTATGAGCTTTGGTATATACGTTAAACCCTCCCCTGCTGTGGAACACATAAAGACAAACCTTCCGAGCCAAGCTCTTTTTTATCGTGGACCTGACGCTGCAGAAAAGTTTATGGACTGTTTGATTTCAATAGCTAATTAAATCTATCGCCTTTACAGCTTAAATGTTCCAAAGCCTTTAACTGAGGATCAAGAAGCAGAGTTCCAATGTTCTGAAACCTGTTATTTGTGTCAAAAACCATTTACCCAACAGGACTGGAAAGTTCGAGACCACTGCCATATTACAGGGGAATACCGTGGAAGTGCTCACATTAACTGTAAATTGAGGTGTAAAACACGTAACCCCGATCCTGTGTTTCTACATAATATGAGTGGCTACGACGCAAATTTCATTGTAAAGCAATTGGGGTGTACTACTGAGAGAGTGGATGTTATCGCTAACTCCAAAGAAAAGTACATTTCCTTTACCAAATATGTAGGAAATGTTAAGCTTAGATTTGTGGATACGTTTCGGTTAATGCCGAGTAGTTTGGAAAACTTAGTTTCCAACTTAACATCATACCCTGAAGCAGAAAAGTACTTTGGAAAAGAAAATGCAATGCTCATGACTCGCAAAGGGGTATTTTGTTATGACTACATTGACTCATGGGAATAGTTAAGTGAAATGTGTTTACCTCCAAAAGAGGCATTCTTTAACAAATTAAATCAAGAAAATGTTAGTCAAGGAGACTATGAACATGCCAAAAATGTCTGGAAACAGTTCAACATTAAAACTCTAGGGGAATATAGTGACCTCTACCTAACTTGAGATGTACTCCTTCTTGCAGACAGCTTTGAAACGTTTAGAAACAAAACTATAGAAACACACCGAGTGGATGCTGCACACTTTTTTAATTCGCCTGGTTTAAGTTTCGAGACAATGCTCCTTTACACAGGAATTGAACTGGAATTGATACAGGATTACGATCAGATTCTTCTAATCGAGTCTGGAATACGTGGAGGCATTTGCCAAGTGTCTCATCGGTATGCTGAAGCTAACAATAAATACATGGAAACCTATGATTCTGAGAAACCATCGCAGTTTATTACCTACGATGATGCCAACAACCAATACGGGTGGGCTATTTGCCACTCCCTTCCTTATGGTGGATTTCAGTGGGTTTCTCCAGATACGGTTGATCTAGAAAAACTAAAGGAAGACGATCCTGTGGGATACATTCTAGACGTTGATGTTGATTACCCATCTGACCTTCATGATCTACACAAAATGCAAAATGCAAAATCCATGTTTTCATATTATGAAATTGAAAAACTTAAAACTGACATTAAAAAAACTGAAAATGGAAAATTGGAAAATTGACAAATGTGTAAACAACAAAATGCAAATCCATGTTTCCATATAATGCAATTGTAAAACTTAAACCTGACATTAAAAAAAACTAAAAATGGGAAATTGGAAAATTGACAAATGCGTAAACTAAAATATGAACAAGAAGTTCCGTGAAGAACTATACAGCCTACTTTTCATGCCAATGATTATTCTACAGAATATGAATCTAACTAGAATAATGACGAAATTAAGTTGCTAATATCGAAATTTCCAATTAGTTCGAAATACTGTATACCTGGCATAATGTATCCTAATAGAGCACTACAGTTGGCAGCCCTGATGACTGAATATATTCTTAGTTCCGTCTCTTAAGGTACAAAATACAAAATTTGGTTGAAGTCCAATGAATAGCATGGACGTTACATGCAGTTAAACATTGGATCTAACAGCGCGCGTAAAATCATGTTGGCAACAATGTCATGCATGTATTGGTCAGAAATAATCTGAAATAATATGATCTATTGTTGTGCCAATTTTGAATGAAATCCATTAGTTAGTATAGAAGTTACATGCATTTTAAAATTGGACCTATCAGCAGGCTTAGAATCATGTTGGCAGCACTGACGTATATTAGTTACTCCAAATTCGTCTAGAATGCCAGGTACTATACGTGTGCAAAGTTTAGAGCTATTGGCTTGCATACTTCCTGATATATTGATAATAGGGTAACAAAAATAGGGACAGCACATATTAACAGTTGGCAGCACTGGTTGCTCCTTAGAATACGCATAGTCATATCTGTTATGATACACATAGCACATACGAAATTTGGTTGAAATCCAAATGATAGTATGGAAGTTACATGTATTTAAAGTTGGACCTGTCAGCAGGCTTAGAATCATGTTGGTAGCACTGACGTATATAAGTTACTCCAAATTAATATAGAATGTCAGGTACTATACGTGTGCATAGTTTAAAGCTGTCGGCTTGCATACTTTCTGATATATTGGTATTTGGATAAAAAATAGGAGCATTTATTAACAGTTGGCAGCCCTGGTAGGTCTTAAGAATACGCTCAGTCATATCTGGTTATGTACACATACAACATACGAAATTTGGTTGAATTCCAATTGATAGTATAGAAGTTATATGCATTTAAAAATTGGACCTATCAGGAGGCTTATAATCATTTTGGCAACACTGCCATGTTTAGCCTCCTGGAAATTAAACTGAAATATTATGATCTGTTCGTGTGCCAATTTTGAAATCGCTCCCATTCATACTTTCCAAGATATCCAACATGGAGCTCAAATTTCAATTGCGATTTTTTAGCAGTTGGTAGCACTGACATCATTTTCAAATATGGCCGTGAGCTATTCAGGTATAGATCTTTACTCCTACGAAATTTTGTTTCGATTGCTGCAGCCGTTTAGGAGTTGATAGGGGGGGACACACACACAGACAGACAGACAGACAGAAAGAAAGACAGACAGACAGACAGACACACATTTGCCCGATCTCATAAGTCTACTTTTTCCTCATTTTTGCAAAATGTGAAAAGTAGGCTAAAAATAAATATACCCGGTTGGGGTAGTGATCATGTTGTACTGTAGCCTATAAGGATTGTTGCATGCGCCCTTATATACTTTGTGTATGTGCATTAGCCTTTGGATTAGCTTAAGTTAGGTTTGGTAAAGTTAGGTTTAGTGAGGTTAGGTATGTGACCTTGTAGTTTACTCTTTTCGAAAAATGTAAAATGTAAAATGTAAAATCTAAAATCAAAAAATCTTAAATTTAAATTGTAAAATCTAAAAAACTAAAATCTAAAATACAAAAAATCTAAAATTTAAAATTTAAAATCTAAAAAATGTAAAATGAAAAAAATCAAAAATCTAAAATGTTAAAATATAAAATGTTAAAATGTAAAATCTAAAATATTTAAATGTAGTTTCTGTGGGTTAGGTTAGGTTAGGTTAGGTTAGGTTAGGTTATAACTAAGTTTATTATTTGTGCTCTCACATTTGCTTTTACTTTTTTGCCCACACTTTTTGCTCCCCTTTTTTTTTGCTCGCACTTTTAAGTTAGGTTTGGTTAAGTTAGGTTAAGTTTGGTTAGGTTAGGTTAGGTTATAACTTAGTTTATTATGTGTGCTCTCACATTATCTCTCATATTTGCTCTGATTTTGAAGTTAGGTTAGGTTAGGTTAGGTTATAACTAAGTTTATTATTTGTACTGTCACATTTGCTCTCATATTTGCTCTCACTTTGAAGTTAGGTTAGGTTAGGTTAGGTGAGGTTAAATGAAGTTGGGTTAGGCTGAATGGCAGAGGTATGAATTAAAACCCGCCTTTTCTCACTTTTGCCTTACAAGACTGAGTGTACCCCGTTCCACTCGTGAGACCAGAAATTAAATTTTTTGGCAGAGCCAGGAATCGAACCCGGGCCTTTGCAGTAACATTCAAGAATGCTAGCCACTACACCAAGGAGTGGATAATATAAGGCTGGTCTAGATTGTACATGATCAATCAATAATTACCTAATAATAATAATAATAATAACAATAAATATTCTTTTTAGCAACTACACGGCCAACCTCTCCCTGTGACGTCATACACAGTCTCGGGGCGTGGTGGCCATATTGCCCATTAGCCCCTGCGCCTGCTCTGAATGACCCCTCCATAAGAATAACATAAGGATGGATGCGCGCGGCGGCCATCTTGCCCATTAGCCCCTGCGCCAGAACCGCTCTTTTATTCCTACTAGCGGATTAGCCGATTTCGACCCTCGGAAGTAGGTTAGGGGTCTTTCTTTGAATAATTCGTTCACGAAAGTTTACTGAAGACTGGATCTCTTTATTGCTAGTTTATGTTTTCGGATGTATTTCTCTGGGCGTCTATGAGATGTTTCCGTATAAATGACCCAGATCCCCTGGATCAAGCCTCTCATGCTATGCAAGCCCTAAAGAAATGCACCCGATCCTCTCAGGTGTTGGGTTCGAAGGACGGGGTCGTTCGAAGTACCGTTTCTTTCGGCGGATGGTATCCGGATAACCTTCTCTAACGGGCTCAATACAGTATATAATATTTTCGATTGCAAATACACACTAAGTATTTTGATAATGTTAGCGGATATTGGCCTTCAAGTTTACTTGCTTAATGTGATTATCTGTTATGGTTAGTAAATGGTCAGATTGGTGTTCTAACTTGAATATGGATTTTAAGTACTTAGCTGGTTATTTGGGTCACGTGGTATTTAATCTCGTTTACCTTCCGTCACAATTCACAATTCACGCCCGATATACAATGAGTTTTCATCTACGATGATGATTATTGATTCTCATAGTTGCTCTGCGACATCGCGGTCATGTAGACTCGTGTACTTGGGAGTGTGTAGAATTTGTCTGATAGGCTGTGTTACTGTGAAGTCTGTACTAGTGTGTGTATTTGTAATTAAGGTTGGATTTTGGGTAGGAAGCGACCGTTGCCTTAAGTTAGGTACCATCCCGTCATTTTCCTGGATTAGAGTGTAGGAAACCACGGAAAACCATATACAGGACGGCTGACGTGGGAATCGAACCCACCTCTGCTCAGTTTTGCCTCACGAGGCTTAGTATACCCCGTTCCATCCCTCAGACCAGAAAGAAATTTCTTGGCATAGCCGGGAATCGAACCTGTACAAGATATATGCTATAGTATACGGGGCTGATGACCAAATATATCCCCATGGTCCAAATATAAACACAACGTATAAACAATATATCACAGAGTAATGCCGGTCTGTTAAGTTGGCAGCCTGGAGATTGCTAGGATCCTCAACAAACACCGTCGTAGGTTATGTGGGTAAAATCCCACAAAACCTCAATGCACTATATTGAGGTGTACTAAATCAAGGTGAGGAGTGAGGTAGTTTGCTATTGCTTTCCTCATTGAGTTAGTGCAGCACATTTTATAGCATCCACAAGCACCAGCTATGTCTCGAATATCATTACTCAGCACCTAACATACCTCAGTAGCTTCCATAAAATCACAGCCGCGGATGAGACTGAGACATCGGTGAAAAGACACATTTTAATCTAGCCTGTGCCAACAGACAACTGTCAAAAGTTTGTGTTATTTAAGAGGTGGTAATCTGGTAATCTAATAAAATGCTAAAACGAAGAATATTACGAAAAACTTTGAATTTATTAGAATAATAATAATAAAGTTAATAATAATAATAATAATAATAATACTAATAATAATAATAATAATAATGGATTTTCGTTCCTTCTAACTACTCTGAATTTTAGAGACGCCAGGATGCCGGAATTTTGCCCCGAAGGGGACCTTTAACGAGCCAGTAAATCTACTGACACGCCTCCCTCGCATTTGCGCACCTTCGAATGCCAGCTGACTGCGTTAGCATACGAACCTGCAACCTAGACCCCAGCATGCGAGATTGTTACCACTTGACCCACGCCGCCAGTGATTTATTAGAATATTTGGGTAGTCCATCGTTTTCAAAACGTACTGACCTGGTAAGGAAAGTCCTTGATGTCTGCTAATTCACCGCCCACAATCCTGTCATCTGGCGCTTTTAGATTGTCAGCTGAAATCAAGAGAGAACAGAAGTTAAAAACAAATAAGTTGTCAGTACCAAAGCTGCATTTGTTCAATGGAATCGTAGTCATTCAGCCCCGTGTGTGTAGAAATTACCAGTGTTATTATGGTGTTTGTAAGCCGCCGTGGCTTAGGCGGCAGCACGCCGGCCTCTCACCGCCGGGTCCGTGGTTCAAATCCCGGTCACTCCATGTGAGATCTGTGCTGGATAAAACGGAGGCAGACAGGTTTTTCTCCGGGTACTCCGGTTTTCCCTGTCACAATCTCATTCCAGCAACACTCTCCACTATCATTTCATGTCATCTGTCATTCATTTAATCATTGCCCCAGAGGAGTGGGTCAGGCTTCGGCAGCTGGCACAGTTCATATCCTCGCCGCTAGATGGGGGCTTCATTCATTCCATTCCTGACCCGGTCGGAGACTGGAAGCAGACCGTGGATTTTCATTTTCATTATGGTGTTTGTAATAGTGTGTTTTTAATTCAGGTAAGGAATGGGAAGGGGGCAGCCGTCGACTAAAATCAGACATTTACCTGAAGTAGAAGTGAAAAACAACGGAAAACCACTTTCTGGATGGCAGAAGTGGAAGTTGAACCCACCTCCTCTCATTTTGTCCTCAAGAAACTGAGTGTATCCAGTTACAGCCACAAACCCAAATATGTACATGAAAGCTAGAGCGGTAGTAAAATTTATAAAGACCATTACGAAGGAAAAATCAACGCTGTCTACAAAATATCTTCAAAGTAATGAACAGTGTATACTGTTGTGAGATTTATGAACTGTGCCTCAAGACTCAACATGGATAAATGAATCATTTCAAGGCAAGGTTATACGAGTATGTAGGATGTACATAAATATGTGGGAAAGTTCCAGGGATTCGATAGAGGACCTGACAACAAGAAAAACATATCCTGTTAACATATGGTGTGTGTGCGTTCGTTGCCGTGTTACAAGTATTGTTTGTGGTGTACATAACAGAGACGGCAGCATTTGTGGAGGGCACACAGGCCACTTGTACGTTTTGTCGCTATTCAAGTCTGTGTGCATTTGTTTTGCAGTCAGGGACTGACATCATGGCCTGATCGTTCTCCCGATTTCAACCCATTACACTTCTACTTATAGGGTCATTTAAAGGCCATTGTGTATGCCACACCTATTCATAACGTGGACATGCTGCGTCAGCGAATAGAGCATGGATGTCAGCAGATACGACAGACGCCGGGAATATGGGAGCGTGTAAGACAGTCAATGATGCGGCGCATAGATGCCTGCATTACAGCTCGTGGCAGCCATTTTGAGCATCTTCTGTAGAGAACTGTTAGTAGTAACGTACACTTTATCAGCCCAAATGACAACCTGCATAGTGAAGCGGTCTGTGTCATGCACACCACAAAAAATGCTTGTAACACGGAAACGAAAGCAAATACACCATATGTTTACAGGACATGTTTTGCTTGTTGCCAGGTCCTTTATCGAATTCCCGGAGCTTTCCTACATATTTAGTTACACCCTGTATACTCTCAATGGTCATTCCACATTCAGCGTTCGGATGTTTTGTTTCTTTAAACAATTCAACATTTATGCAAAGAGGTTAACAGAATTCACCCGAACTCTTTGTGACAATCCACAACGTATATTGAGAATTCGTGTGTTTGTAGTGAACATGTTTATAAGAATTTAGTTAGCAACTATTTATAATTTTATTAATGCAGCCAATGACTTTTCTTTTCAGGACGGGTCAGAGAAGGGATATTGGAAGGAAATCGGCCGTGGACCTATTGAATGGGACCGTCCCGGCATTTGCCTGGTGGTGAAAATGGAAAACCATGAAAACCATCTTCAGGACGGCCGAGGTGGGATTCGAACCCACGCTCTCCCGATACGTGGGAGAGGTAGCGTGTTAGCGCTCTCGGCCACCACGGCCGGTGTTTGCAACTATTTAAATGTGAGAATATCGATGTTTTGAAGAAATTTTAATTTTTGTAGAAATTTTTACATATTGTCAGAATCGTGTACTAAGTTTTGTTATAAATAATTATTTTGGTGATGAAGGGTGGAAGCGCAAATCTACAATCATTAATCGCCCAAAACCAACCACATCAAAAGTTACACAGTTGGAAGCTTTTATGGTCTTGATCACCATTGTGAGGTACTTCTATTTTAGAGAGAATGTGCGTCTACCAGGAGACGGGAGTCGGATGAAATTGAGTTATGGTAAATAATAATAATAATAATAATAATAATAATATCGTATGGCCTCGGGTGCCGGGTGCAAGCTTTGTTATTTGACACCCAAAGCGTAGCTTGCATATCTAATTTCGTTGTTACTTGAAGTCAAGGAAGTTAGATATCTAAGCTCCTTGAACACTATAGCGCAATAGTAGAGAAAATCCCGAGATTAATTTTGACGTTATGAACACGGCTTACTAAATTCAAATGGGTTCTTTGACATGGTATGACATGGTGTCGTAATTTTTGCCGCCTTTCAAAAATCACTTACCACGGCCAGGAGTGAACCTGCAAGCTTAGGGTTAGTAGACCGACACTTTGACCACTCACCCACCGTGGCAAGCATTGAGTTTGGTAGCCTATTAATATATTGTATTGGAAACAATTTCCATAATTTTAACCAAACTTTCTAAAAGTGCTTTAGTGCTTAAGTAGAATATAAATAATTTACTGATGTTGTTGATTCTTTAGGAGCTTCATGACGTCGTGTTCATGTAGCCCCGTGTACTCGGGTGTGTGTAGAATTAGCCTGATAACCTGTGTCACTGTGAAATCTGTATTTGTAATTGAGGTAGGACTTGGGTATGAAGCGGCCGTGGCCTTACGTTAGGTACCATACCGGCATTTTCCAGGAATAGAAGTGGGAAAACACAGAAAACTACTTCCAGGATGGCTGCGGTAGGAATAGAACCTAGCAACTACCAAAATGATATTATTTCAATATTTTTGTACCATCAGTAGTGGCTACGCTGGCTAAAGCGCTGCGTTAGGCCATGGGGCCAAGCTCTCTGCTTACTCGGTCGACGCGTGAGTTCGAGCCCCACCATCAAACAGTGGGTCAAAATCGAAATCTAGGGGGACAAAATTATTTTTACGTTTTAATCATGAATTTAGAGTGAAAGCAACATATATAATTTGTTTACTTCATGATAAACATCAGTTAAGAACTTTTTATGCTACGTCTACACATGCAAGAAATTGTCTATGACTAGGAGTTGGTTAGAGCATTCAGTTATCTCTTCAGAACAATTTTCTACCCTTAATTTACTTTTAACAAAGTCACAAAGGTCCACTTGTGACAAAATCGTCGAACCCAGTGCTTCAAACCGTTGTAAACGTGTGAGAACTGGTTGCGCGGCATCTTCTAAAACGTAAAATAACTACGTAAGTTGCAAAAAGATGCAGAAAATCTTATAACAGGCGTAAACTACAAGACTTTATCTACATTTTAATATTAAATAGAAAGTGACGCAGAGTGACGCGACATACTAAAAATCTAAGTGAAAATATAATTTTAAAAATAATTGTTAAATATTATATAATGCAAATATAGCTAAAATTCGTAACAATTACGCCCATTAATAACTGAAACACGTTACAGAGTTCATACCTTCAGCTGCATGTTCGATCTTAAAGCATCACATTAACCACAAAAACAACCAAACCAGTCACTTACATTCACTCTCTAATTCAGACTTCTCGAACAGTGGTGACAGATTTACACTAAGATGCGTTTATATCCCAGAATAGTGAGCAACAATTATATGAGAATGCTGTAGAAGTAATACATTTTGATTTTTTAATTATGAAAATAAATAATTTTGGCCTCCTAGATTTCGATTTTCACCCACTGTGCGTCGGCTGTCCTTTAAATGGTTTTCCGTGGTTTCCCATTTTCAACACCAGGCAAATGCTGGGACAGTACCTTCTGACAGGCTAATTCATCTTCATCCATTCCATCTCTCATCCAGAAGCGCAGGTCGCCCACGGGCGTCGAATAGAAAGACCTGCACTCGGCCTCTCAGGAGGCCACACGACAAAAAAAATATTTTTGTCACATAACTATTAACAATAGTGTTGATGATGTGCCCCTACTAAATGTATTGGTTTATCGCTATTACTGTATCCTCGGAAATATAACATAGCATTTCGATCATGCAAAAAACATATCTTTCCATTCTTCATATTCATTTCTTGAATGGGGACGCATTTTTTTCTCAGATTTTAGTACCGGGCTTTTCTAATTTGATGATCTTTAATTTGGGACCTGGTTGAGGTTGAAAGGTGCATTGTAACTTGACTTTTTAGTTATTGAGTAAATTTAGTTTAAAGTTTTTCATTGTGATCAGATACGAGCGCCCTGATCAATTGAAATCAATTTTCTGAGCATAATTATATACGCAACATATAAAAACCAAGATTAGAATTAATCTTTCATCTGGAAACAGACAAACAAGTGGATATTCCGTCAAAATACGCCATTTCAGACGCATATGAAAACCTTAAAATTGATGATTGTGCCCATAGCTAGTCTAAGACTGAAAGTATGAATCATCACAGTAACACCTTGCATATAGAAGTACTTACCAAGGCTGCTGCTAATGAAAGTCAGCACTAAAGCAAACAGCAGCATTCTTGCTTCAGTAATCCTCTCACACCTGTGGGCTACTGGAGTATTTTGATACCAGACCTTACTGTGCAGCGGCTCAAGAGAAAGAAGATAGGTAATGATTGGAATTTCCATTATTGTAAGTAGCGTATACCTTGACCCGATAATGGTAATCAAGAGATAGCTCTTAGTTCCTTATCGACTCTTAATTGAAATTATAATAATGAACAAAGGTAATGCGGCGCATCAAAAGAAAAAAAACCACTGCAATTTCCTGCTAGGATTCGCAATAACAATAGTCAATGTGACTAGGAGACTTCGCCAAGAAAAAAGGTTTCAATACGAAATCAAACACGAGAAGATAGTACGCCAAAATTATGGGGACTTGTGTCCTGGATTCTTTCAAAGTAATCCAAGATATTTACTCACCTGATGAGCCAATGTATGCATGTGATATTCTACTTGGCTCCTGAACACTTCACCCCCACCCCCCAACCAACATAGTAAAGCTGTTTACGCTCCTCCCAGGCGCAGGGATGCTATAATAATAATAATAATAATAATAATAATAGTAATAATAATAATCAAGAGACTGAGTAAGAAGGAAATATGTCCACTTCCTGGTAAATCGGCTTGGATATTTTGTTGCGCCCTGGAGGTCCGGGTTCGATTCCCGGCTCTGGCAAGAAATTAAATTCTGGTCTGAGGGCTGGAACAGGGTCTACTCAGTCTCGTGAGGCAAAACTGAGGAGAGGTGGGTTCGATTTCTATCTTAGCCATTTTGATAGTAATTTTCCGTGGTTTGCTACTTATTCACCAGGCAAATGCCGGGATGATTCCTAATTAAAGGCGACGCGCGCTTCCTTCACCATTCTCACCTGCATTACAAACACTCACACTACTACAGTCACCGAAATGACACAAGTTATCGAACCAACTCTACTCACACCCAAGTACACGGGGCTAAATAACCAAGATGTCTAAGTCCTTCAAATGAAACAACAACACATTCTTTTGATCCTCGAGTTGGAACTAGGTCATTCAGTCTCGGAGGCTATGATGAATGGAGATGGGTTCGATTCCCATCTCACCCATTCTATGTAAAGTTTCCCGTGCTCATTTACTTCTACTTCTGGTTGTCAGATGACACTCAAACTTATATTAGCCGATGACGTGGTGGCTGCTGATCTCGTCATCCGGTTTATATATGAAAGTGGGTTAGGGCCAGCAATCTAAATTTACAAGTGATCATTGATTCAAAGACTTTATTCTTTTTAGAATTCTGATTTTTTGATTCCGTAATTTCTTGTTTATAATTATAGGCTGCTTATTTGTTTTATTTCATATTTTATTTGATTAATATTCCGTCTTTTCTCATTTAGGTGTCAACCTCAAAATTTAACTATATATTCCAAATTTGTATAATATAAGTACTTTGTTGTATAAATAATTCATGCTTTTGGGCTAATGCCGTGTGTATTTAGATTTGAACCATACGTTTCGGAGAAACCTTGCCTCCTTTTTCAATGGAAATAAACAATGTGGCCAAAGAAAGTATATCAATGAGATTACAAAAAAAATACAAAAAATATAGATAAATTCCTCTGTTCGTCACCAGGGAGCAGCTGCTAGAAATTACTGTATGGACCATGGTAGAACGGCGGGCAGAGTAGTAAGTAACGAGAAGGTAAAGGGGTGGGGTGATAATATAGAGACTCCTCGAAGAATGAGGATGTCCAAAAGAAAAGGGGGGGGGGGGGGCGGGGGGAGGTGGGAGGGTTAGATGGATATAAGGAAACATATACAAAAGGGAAGTGTATCTGAACGATACCTAACGTCATACAGGCAACGGCGAAAAACCAGATGGAAACTCCTCCAGTGACGAACAAAGGAGATCAAATCCAGGCTCTGTAGCCATAGAGGGAAATAGTACAATTTGAAATAGGTGAAGAACAGAGAGACTGAGAGGAACTATCTCCCTAGATCCTTAATAACTGGTAGCCAAGTGTCACTTAGCTGATATCCAGTGTCTCTGTTAAAGTTATTGGGATTTATACGAACTTCAACTGCCTCCCTTATAATTCTAGACCAGTTGTGCTTAACAAGTGCAAGCGCATGAGCATCCTTGAAACATACATCGTGCCCTGAAGACAGGGCATGTTCAGCTATAGCTGATTTGTCAGGTTGGTTTAGACGGATGTTCCTTTGATGTTCTTTGATGCGAGTTGCAATGGACCGTTTTGTTTGTCCAATGTAGACTTTTCCGCAAGTACAGGGGACTTCATACAGCCCAGATTGTAGTATTGGGGACACTTTATCTTTGTTTAATGCTAAACGTTGACCAATTTTCGTCATAGTGCCGAAAACTGTTATCTTGTGTTTGCGGAGAATCTTAGCAACGCGGTCAGTGGTGTTGTGAATATAAGAGAGGTAAGCAGTTCCTCTCACGTCGGAGCTCTGAGAAGGTTGTCTATCCCTCTTTCTGGGATGTAGGGACCTGCTCTCTGGTGACGAACAGAGGAATTTATCTATATTGTTTGTATTCTTTTTTGTAATCACATTTATATACTTTCTTTGGCCACATTGTTTATTTCCATTGAAAAAAGGAGGCAAGGTTTCTCCGAAACGTATGGTTCAAATCTATATACACACGGCATTAGCCCAAAAGCATGAATTATTTATATAATAATCCAGGCCGTGAAAGCCTTAATATGCAAATACGTACTTTGTGTTAATAGGGGCAGATGACCTCGCAGTTCCACCCTTTAAAAAATAACTAACTTACTTCTACTTCAGGCTAATGTCGCGATGTTCCAGACTTAAGGGCTCGTCCATCTCTTTCCCCATCCTAGACTCAATTATAGATACTCGACTAAATGACGCTACAATGAAATGAGTTTCTAAGTGACAGATGTTTTTTTTTCGGCCGAAGGCTCACCCCGATGCCAACTTCATTAGGCCTATAGGAGGGTATGAGAAGAAATTAAGAGAAATGAAACTGGGCAAGAAGTTGAAAGGGATCGACGTGGTCTATTAGAAGATATCAGCTCTGCATTTTCTAGAAGTTGAAAATTGGAAATAAAGGAGAACAATAATACTTCAAGGATGAAGGACTGAACCCATGTACCATTGGCTCAAGGGGAGTCGAATCCATGTATTTTTGTGAAAGGAAGGAAGGAAATATACAGTCTTAATTGGAACATAGAAAGATTTCATGCAAGGATGCTTGCATCAAATTGCGTAAGAAGCTGGACCCAGGTGGCCAGGAAATGACATCATGCCTGACTCATTGATAAAGAGCCAGTCACGAGTATAAATAGACTGAGTGGAAAGTTCCAGGCGTATGACAGAGAACACGTTTCGGAAATCGCCCTTACCTTGCATTAAAACGGCAACAGCGCAACTGTGCCAGAAGAAGAATAATTAAAATTAACCCATTTGCAAAAATAAAAGTAAGTAAATAAATACAGCCTTGTGAATCATTTCGGATTAGAGATTTTTGTGTGGAGAAAGAGCTTTTAATAATTGCCCAGGAGAGAAGCGCAAACGTAGCATACGTCATCGGGGATTTACTGAGGCCCGAGGAGTGGGGAATTAAAAATCGACAGTAACACCCACACAGCTGAAGACTAAAAATTATTTAATATCTCAGAAATGCACGATCGATTTTCATGTGCAGTGAGGTCATTTTACGTTTGGAAGACGGGCTTTCTGGAGATATAATTTTTATAATTGTGCGACAATTATTTCAAAAGTTGGTCACGAAAAGGACTAGGATTTTATCTTTTTTTGACTAAATAGTATAAAAGTCCAGGCCAAGCCTCACCAAACATGCAGTATCAGTCAGCCCAGGGGGGCGTGACGTTGGAGCATCACCATATGCAGTTTACGATAGCCCAGGGGGCGTCATTGTGCTACATCACGCCGAAGACTCTACAAGTATTCCTTGAGGGAAAAACGCTGTATCACATCGTATAGAAATTATCCGACAGCCAAGAGCGTCGCGGTATCGATAACCAACGAGCATCCGTAAGGATTATTACAGTATCGCCGTGTGGAGAATTAGGAATATCCTAGTTACAGGATTTAGTTCCGACAGTATAAAGTTTACAGTGAAAAGTTCAGTAATTACAGTCAAAGCAAGCTGCGAACTTAGAGCCCAGGGCGATAGGTCTTAAATTAAACGACCAAAGGTATCATAACGTATTGAAGTAACGTAACAGCGAGATAAACATTCTATCAACTTTAAAGAACCCGAGTAGGGACGGACAGAATAAGGTTCGCATAGGGTTCTGAAAAAATAGGAACTCGAGGACAGAATAAGCGGAAAGGAGAAGTAAATTCTAGACATCGTGGCATGGAAACCAGTGAACTATAAAAAGCACTAAGTTACAAGGAGTATTAGTTGCTAGAAATCAATAGGTCACCGATAGAATATCTGGGGGGACCGTGGACAAGACAGACTTTTACTATACAACAAAAAGGGTCTAGAAAGAAGCAGTTCGAGCTAAATAGCTGATCGTCAGGAAGTCGAAATTGAAGGAGTACTATTCCAGGGAAGAAGTAGATGGTTCGAGATTTTCATAGTGGTTAGAGAGGAAGCCGACATTTACGAATTTCACCCTTGGAGACGGGAGGTCAAGAAATCACGTGTGAAAGGTTTAATAGAGCCTTAGTGATTAGAATCTGTGAAGTGTAAATATATAAAAAAATTGTGTTAAAGAGTAATATTTTTAGTGATTTTTATTGTGTATTATAGAAAAATACACCAGTGTATTTAAAATGTCACCAGTGTTTAATATATTTGAGTTATATGTGTGTCAAGATATGTCAATATGTGAAATGAATTTGTGTAAAATGGAGTAAACACAAATAGTGGGCAAAAATGAAACGTCGTTGGGAGTTACGGCATTGGACCGTCTGAACATGTGAGTAATCATTTTCATTATGTTTTGGTGTTGGGAAAGTGTTTGTGTACAATCCACCGGAGTTTGAGAAGTAGGGATGTTGTTGAGTAACAGATAACAGAATAAGAGCGCGGTCTGAACAAATAAGAATTGAGAAATTATAAAATAATTATGTGAAATAAATAAATCCTTTAGAGGAAAAGTATGAAGTAAAATATCAGTATGTTTGATAAACATTGTAAAAGAAAGCGTAATAATAATAATAATAATGAAAAGTATATAAATGAAGATAAATTTGAATTATATGAAAGAAATAGCTTTTGAGCTTTTGTAAGGAATGAAGACATGATATGAATACGTGTTCTTAAAGTATAGTGATTATCGTCACGGGAGAGGATAAATATAAAAAATAGAGATGTAGATCAAATTTTGATTTTTGAATTTACCAGTTCTTTGGAAGACACTAGGCTTTAAAGTAATGTGTAGCGCATTGTCGCGTATTAAAATAATTTATCACGCTAGGAAGGCGTTGAATCTAAATATACTTGGCAAGTTAATTTTGAGGGACAGTTGATTGCGGTAATTGAGCTATGTTGTAAGTCCTCCAGTATGGGATTCGATCCCGAGGCCATGTGTGTTATATTGAATTAAATAATAGGGAGCGTATTTGTTGTATTGATGAGCGCAGGTCAGACTGAGGTCGCCTTAAACGCTGAAGTGTTGTAAGTCCTCCAGCATGGGAATGGTTCCCGAGGCAGTTAAGAGAGTCGAACCCAGACTCGTATAGTCGTGAAAGCCCCTAAATATCGTCGTTGTATTGAATTATTCTTACCCATCAACGATGACACTTCATAATTAATAAATGCCAAGGTTGCGAAAATGGTCTATGAACCTATCAAATGTTGTTAAAGATTGTATGAAAGAAACGCCAGGTCTATTCAAAGAAACTGTGGAAAGGAAATAGCTGGTTTAAAAGCATGAAAGTAGTGGTCTCGAGGCGAGACATAGAGCCGTCCCTCCCTGGCCATAAATCAAGCCAAGTGTACGGTTAGACTCCTTGTTGTGGTAGGGTCGGAGAGAACCGTCTGGAAGAAGTAAATATACACCGTGAGTGTTTAGGAGTTGTTAATGACCCGGGATTTGAACCGAGGTCCTTGTAAATGAAAGTACCGCTTGCCAGTTCAGATCGTAGCTTTCTTATGTGAAAATGGTCTTTTAAGACAAATAAATAAAAATCCCTAAGGTAATGTTGTATTGATGTAGGATTTCATGAGTTCACTGAGGACAATTAGATTCCGGGAGTAATCATAATTTTGACTTTGTCAAGTAATCTTCGGTAACTCTGGAGTACACAAGTATTTTCCCGATCACTGTAGTGAATTTGTTGTCTTGAGAGAGATGGTAACATGGAGAACATTGTTGAATGCCCAGAATTTTTAGCAAAGGAATAACATATACTGTAAAGACGATTATATATTGTTCTAATTATAAGAAACTCATAAAATAAATATTGAGGTGTGTAAATGAATGACACCGTTCTTATTGGAAAGTATCGAGCCAGTGGAGCTCGTAATTATATGGAACTTTTAACAAGGGATACTTTATAAAAGTGAAAAGGATTATAAGTTGGGTGGTTTGAAGGAAACCATTTATTTTAATATAATGTGTGTTTTTATTTTATATTTTCCTTGTTCAATTTGAACAAGTTTAGAAGGATTTGGTCAATAGTTTAATTGTTTTATTTGTTTGTAGCGCCATAATTTTGGTTAATTAAATGTGTTAAAATAGGAGTTGAATTTGTGTTTATGTTTGTAGTGTATCCTCTATTTAATCCAAAATGTGTAAGTCACAGAGTGGGAGAACATACCATAACCCCGAAAATCCCGATTTGAGCATTGCTGGCATACAGTGATTTGCATATTTCTTGCTGGAAGGGCACAGGACATCAAATATTCGAACTCACTCGCCTACTGAATCCGGAGATGCCAAGATAACGAAAAATTCATAGCTAACATGACAACGCTCAGTTACAAACTGACCTCAACCTGGTCCATAAATAGGCAGTTAACAACAAAGTAAAGATTAATATTAGTAAATGTAGTCTCATGAGAATAGGGAGACGGCGGCGATGGCATGATTTTCAATATAATATCGGCTCGGAAATACTTGTGGAAGAAGATTCGTGCAAATATTTGGGCATCCATGTAAGGATGATACCAAATGGAGTACCCATGTGGGTTGTGACGTGTCCAAACCGTACAAATCACTTAATTCTGTAATTGGGGTATTAAAAGGGAGTAGTTCCACCGCAAAACAATTCGGATATTTGAACCTTGTGAGGTCATTCTTTGAATACGGCTCAGCGGTTGGGGACCCATACCACGTAGAGCTTATCAATGAGTTGGAGATGGCACAAAAGAAGGCTGCTAGGTTTGTGCTCAACGATTTTAATCCTGGAAGTAGTGTAACTCGAATGATAGAAAAACTAGGGTGGGAATCTCTGGAAGATAGACGAAAACCATACCATACCTATGTTTAACGCGGTACACTAATCTGCCAGCATGGGGATAACTAAGCAAACGTCTGGGAAATCCCACCTACCTGAGCAGGGCAGATCATCCGCATAAAATTATTGGTTGACAAGAGCGTACGCCGCAGTGGCCAGGGCCGTCTCCTGCCCATGCAAGCACTGATCACAAATACATTTCAATTTTCACACTAGCGGGTAGACACCGACCATAAACGAGGATTAGGAGAATAGTAGACCATACCACCCCCGATAATAGATATAAAGCACCCCAATGCAGCCCAAGAGTTCCCGGACAGAACACATATTGGTAGAGGTGCCGAGTAGTCCACGCATAGACAGGATCTCATACAAAAAGATCCGGGGCTACGATTTTAGTACCCGACACAGCTAAGCGAGATTAGGGAAAAATTTTCTCGCATAGAGCACGCCACTGATTTTTCTTTTTAACGTGGGACCATTTGTTTCATTAGCCCTCCCACCCACCCTATAGAGATTTGAGGCGAAATAAGCGCCCATAGAATAAAGCAGGGACTAAGGATTTATTTCTAGAAGCAGGCATAGAAAAAGTTTTTCTCAGTACACATACCAGATATTTTAAGGGTGGCATTATAGATTATACTTTCCAACCACCCACCCTATACAGATTCGTGCAAATACTTCAGCATCCATGTAAGGATGATATGAAATGGAGTACCCTTGTGGGTTTTGTCGTCTCCAAAGCGTACAAATCACTTCATTTTGATATTAGGGTATTGTAAGGCATTTTGTTATTAGGGTATTGTAAGGCAATAGTTCCACTGCAAAAGAATTAGGATATTTGACGCTGGTGAGGCCAATCTTGGAATAAGGCTCCGCGGTTGTGGACCCATATCACGTAGAGCTTATCAATGTGCTGGAGATGGCACAAGAGAAGGCTCCTAGGTTTGTGCTCAACGATTTTAATCCTGGAAGTAGTGTAACTCAAATGATAGAAAAACTAGGATGGGAATCTCTGGAAGATAGACGAAAACCAGGCTATACGCTATGTTTAACACGGTACACTACAGGCGCGGATCTAAAGTTTGGTTTTGGTGGGGATCAGAGAATCGATAAGAGTTTGGCTTGGGAGGGGGGGGGGGCGGTGGGGGGGGGCGGTGGGGGGGGGGGGGTCAGAGAATCGAAATTGTTAAGAAAAATGGTATCACTAAAAACGCAATCACAAAATAACCAAACGTACAAAACCAGACCAATTTTTTTGCAAGCTTCATGGATAGAAATTTGATGCGTTTAGCGCATCAAAAATATTCGTACAAATTGCAACGGCGTGTTTTGCGACTTTTACATCGAGCTTCGAGAAAAGGATCAAGGTACGTTACAGTTTCGGCAAGTCGAGTTGGTACCGACAAAGGGAGAAAGCCACAGCTTATATTGCCAACCAAGCTTGCAGTTTGGACGTCGGCAAAAATGTTTGGTGCGAAAAAAGCCCCAGTTTCCTATCCTTGCATTACTGCACATTCATCGTGACATCACTATAAACATCGATTCGGTAATCACAAGGTTTGCTAAACAAAATAGACGAGTTGATTTTGTTGTATAACTAATAGTTTTTATACAAGAGGTTAGAATTGTGTTTTCGTTCTTTTGAGTTTGCAAAAATATTTTGTCTCCGTTTGGGGGGGGGGGGGGGGGGAGGTCATGACCCCCGTGAACCCCCCCCCCTCTTCTTGAATCCGCGCCTGGTACACTAATCGGCCAGCATGGGGATAACTAAGTAAACGTCTGGGAAATCCCACCTACCTGAGCAGGGCAGATCATCCGCATAAAATTATTGGTCGACAAGACCGTACAAATTATAGGAAATATTCTTTCATTAATCGTGGTATTGATAATTGGAACCTGCCACAGTTTTAGAGCCTCTCCCCAATCATATTAATCTGCTTAGAGAAGACTGAGATTTTATGCAAATAGTACGATGTAATTACTACCGACAGTGGTGGCCACGCTCGCTAAAGCACAGCGATAGGTCATGGGAAGAAGCCCTCTGCTGACTCGGTACACGCGTGGGTTCGAACACCACCGTCGGCCGTCCTTGAAATGGTTTTTCGTGGTTTCCCCATTTTCAACTCCAGGCAAATGCTGGGATGGTACCTTCTGACAGGCCACGGCCGATTACTTCCACATCCTTGCCCAGCTTCATTGACCATCATTCATTTTATCTCTCATTAACGTAGGAAGGGCATCCAGCCGTAAAAACCATCCGCACCAAAGACTTCCATCGCATCTTGTCCCCAACTGCGTTGGATAACGGCTATAATAAGGGCTAGGCTAGACATACTACGATGTAATTAGTATAGTTCCTAAATCGTGACTTGTGGTATATTAAGTGTGTTTGATATTATTTTTGGGAATTTTCTGTAATTATACAATTCCCGGGGAATTACCCAAATTTGCAAGTAAAGTAAATGTATCTATATATTGCATTATTTTTGGTGAAGTGCACAATTTAGGAAAACATGTTCCTTGCTTCGAATTGCTCATAATTAAAGCCCTGCGAGGATGCGGATATCCGCGGATAAACCCACGGACTCCGCACATTTTTAGCCTACTTTCGATTTTTGCAAAAAAATGAAAGTAGACTTATGAGATCACTACAGAGCGAAAAAGTCCTCTCGGCACGCCGGAAGGCGGAGGTAGATTTCTCCGGACAAACTTGGGAATAGGCGAAAATAGGCAGAATAGGCAGGTTTTCGTAGAAGGATCAGACCTCATTTATTGCGAGAAGGTATTTTATAATTGGAGCTTAATTAACTTTGTTTTTCGTCATTTTATGCTTATTTTAAACATTTTATTGTCTTATGGGAACGGTAACCTTCTTGTCATTTGGGGTCCATTTTTAGCCTATTTTCAATTTTGAAAAAATAGGCTTATGAGATCACCTTTTGTCCGTGTGTGTGCGTGTGTGTGTGTGTGTGTGTGTGTGAGTGTGTGAGAGGTGTGTGTGTGTGTGTGTCCCCCTAATAAAATCTAAACGGATGGAGCGATTTCAATGAAACTTGGTAAGTTCATAGCACTGTTCCCGGCGACCTCGACCGTGCCCTTCAAATTTTGTTACGTCTCACCAATCCAACATGGCGGCTGTGCGAAATATTTCACTAGCATTCAATATCTCCGAAACTATTACCGATATCGCCCTGAAATTGTGTACGGTGATAAAGGGCACTACTAGAAGTTCACTTATGAGACTTTCAAAAACCTGATGACTACGAAACCAACATGGCGGTCAAGCGAATTGAGACTTTTAAATAGACTTTTCTCGCGATTTAACTATCCAAACGTAATGAAAATTGGTACAGCAAATGTTTATACACATATTAATGCACTGGAGTCTCATTTAGTTCAATTGTTTACATAACCTCAAAATGGCGGCTGTGCGAAATATTTCACTGACATTCTATATCTCCGAAACTATTACAGATATCCCCCCGCAATTTTGTACGGTGATAAAGGGTACTGATACAAGTTTACCTATGTATATTTCATAAACCTGTAAAGTACAAAACGAACATGGCGACCAAGCGAATTTGAAATATTTTAATAGACTTTTCTCGTGATTTAACTCTCTGAGCGCAGTGAAATGTGGTACAGTAAATGATTTTGCAGATTGTAATGCACTGCCATATAATTTAATTCAATTGTTTACATAACCTCAAGATGGCGGCTGTGCGAATTTTTTTTATTTTTTTATTTCTTGTGTCGTAATCATGCGATAGAAGTGAACGTTGAATAATGAACCTAGGCAATAATTGTCCTTGAATGGTACATAACTCTATGGCCTATGCATATAACAATCCTAAATGGCGAGCTTCCGAAATATTTAGACGGTTCTCAATATCTATGAATCTTTTACAGCAACCAAACTGTTTTTTTTTATGTTCATAGAGACTATGAACATATGTTCACCTATAGGACTTTCAGTAACCTGGTGAGCACAAATCCAACATGGCGGCGACGCGAAGTATAAATATTTAAATGGACGTTTCTCGCGAATTACTATCCGAGTGCCGTTAAACGTTGCACATTAAATGCTTATACAAATGTTGATCCACTGGCACCTAATTTATTTCAATTGTTAGCATAATCACAAGATGGCTGCTGTGCGTAATTTAAAAATCTCGTTTTTACTTCTTGTGTTCTAATCATGCGATTGAAGTTTGAATACCACACGTACACAATAATCTTAATGTAATAGTACAAAAATAAAAATCCAACCTGGCGACCATCTGAAATATTTAGACGGTTCTCAATATCTACGAATCTGTTACAGCAAATAAACTGAAATGTTGTATGTTGATAGAGGCAATTAACATGAGCAGGATATATGAAAATAGGCTGTATAGTTCTTCACGGAACTACTTGTTATACTTGTGGTCACACTGTCCATATGCAAGGTTTCGACACTGATGTGTAACTATGTAACGGTCTGTTACTTCTTCACGCAAAATTATATCTCCCGCAGAGATTTTGGTTGGTTCCGCAGTTTAGGGGCTGCGACAACGCGGTCATGTAACCCCGTTTACTTAGGGATGGCTGTATTAGTCTGTAATTCAGGTAAGGACTGCAGACGGTCAATTTCAAGCAGTAGTTCCTAATGTTGCTACCAGGTACTAATGTCAACGACACCTACCTGTGAACTTGGCTACTAGATGCCACCGCAGCCAGCAACTCGCAACGAACGTTGGAACTTCCCCTCCAAAGGAAAGCATACTGAGGGATTTTTAGCGCTCTTAGTAAATCCGACGACTTCGGCCGGCTTTGAACTCGTGACCTTGGGCATAGACATTCAGCATGCTTGCTACCAGTTACGTCGCCGAAGCCGCTTCACACTTAGTCAGATGGAATTCTGAATATGATCTCGTGCAAGTGCGTTATATGGCAACGTCTGATGGCTCATCCCTCATCAATTTAGTAGTGTTGCCATGGCAAACCACTGATAGCTCTTGGCATTTTCTTATAATTCCGAAATCATTTTTCTCATCCCTTGGCATAATGGTGGGTAATATCAAAAATTCTTTCAGACAAAATTTTAGGTAATTATTAGGGGAATATTGTCCATTTTGTACGGTTTTGATATTGTGCCTATTAAGAGAGATATGATTAATGTTTCCCGAAAAACCCACTTTTTCCCACCCCTTTGGTCAATGGTTGGTGCTATAAAAAAAACTCTTCAAACATAAATTTTTGGGCTTTATCCGACACATAGTATGAACGTTGAACGGATTCGATATTTCACATATTAAGAGAGTTATAGCAATATTTCTTATTTTCGAAAAAAAGCCCCCCATTTTCACCCCCTTCAACCGATTTAGCCCAGTAACGAACTCGACCGAGATTTTATAGGTATACATATTCGGTAAAATATTCAAAGTGATTGGTGCAAAATTACGGCAGTTATCGTGTCCACAGGAAACTGATATGCATATATATATATATAGTCTACACATATACATACATAAATTATATATAAACTTTTGAACTGACGGTGGTTTTGGAGTCTGGGGGATGTGAAACGCGAAGATATGTCGAAATTTTCCGGAAGTCAAAACATGGTACCCATTGCAATAGTTAGCTTTCTAATGAAATCTACCTCTGGTTGGTTCCTCAGTTTAGGGGCTGCGACAACGCGGTCATCTAACCCCGTGTACTTTGGGTGAGTGTAGAATCTGTCTGATAAACGGTGGGAATTGTAATGGCTGTAGTAGTCTTAATTCAGGTAAGGACTGCAGACGGTCAATTTTAAGCAGTAGATCCTAATGTTGCTACCAGGTACTACCGTCGACGACACCTAGCTGTGAACTTGGCTACTAGATGCCACCCCAACCAGCAACTCGCAACGAACGTTGGAACTTCCCCTCCAAAGGAAAGCATACTGAGGGATTTTAGCTCTCTTAGAAAATCCGACGACTTCGGCCGGCTTTGAAACCGCGACCTTGGGCATAGACATTCTGCATGTTACCAGTTACGTCACCGAAGCCGCTTCCCACTTAGTCAGATGTCAAAGTCAACCCCTGGCACCATCCAGCCCATGACGGGCTAAGGCCGACCAAGCGACCGCTGCCCAGCCATTTGGCCTGCAGATATTGGGGTGACGCGTGATCAGCGCGTCGGGTCCCCTCGGAAGTTAATATTGGTATTCGTGATCGGGCTGCTGTCTCACTGTCAGACAGCTACTCAATTGTCCTCACGAGGCTGAGTGCACCCCGTTCCAACCCTCACGTCAGTTTTAAAATCCCTGACGGAGCCGGGGATCGAACCCGGGGCCTCCGGGTGAGAGGCAGGCGCGCTACCCCAACACCACGGGGCCGGCTTAGTCAGATGGAAATACTGAATCTGATCTCGTGCAAGTGCGTTGTCATGGCAACGGCTCATCCCTCATCAATTTAGTAGTGTTGCCATGGCAACCTCTGATAGCTCTTGGCATTTTCTTATAATTCCGATATCATTTTTCTCATCGCTTGGCGTAATGGTGGGTCATATCAAAAATTCTTTCAGACAAAAGTTTTAGGTAATTATTAGGGGAATATTGTCCATTTTGTACGGTTTTGATATTGTGCCTATTAAGAGAGATATGATTAATGTTTCCCGAAAAACCCACTTTTTTTCCACCCCTTTGGTCAATGGTTGGTGCTATCAAAAAACTTATTTGACATAAATTGTTGGCACTTATCCGACACATATTATGAACTTTGAATGGATTCGATATTTCACGTATTGAGAGAGTTATAGCGAAATTTCAATTTCTCGAAAAAAGCCCCCCATTTTCACCCCTTTCGACCGATTTTGCCCATTAACGAACTCGACCGAGATTTTATAGGGATACATATTATGTAAAAAATTCAAAGTGATTGGTGCAAAATTACGGCAGTTATCGTGTCCACAAGAAACTGATATACATATATATATATATATGTACATATATATATATATACATACATAAATTATATATAAACTTTTGAACTGACGGTGGTTTTGGGGTCTGGGGGATGTGAAACGCGAAGATATGTCGAAATTTTCCGGAAGTCGAAACATGGGACCCATTGCAATAGTTAGCTTTCTAATGAAATCTACCTAAAAAGTGTGTCTGTCTGTGTGTGTGTATGTGTGTGTGTGAGTCTGTGTGTGTGTGTGTGTGTGTGAGTGTGTGAGTGTGTGTACTCTGAATGTCTGTCCCCCCCTATCAATTCGAACACGGTGAGCGCAAATTGAACGAAATTTGGTACAAAGTTAGCACTAGCAAAGGACACCTCACTGTCATGTTTTATATCGCCGCCATCTTGACGGAAACGTAATGGCGGCCACACAAATGTTCAAAGCTTAAATCAAATTACGACTAACCTGATCATCCGATCTCTACCAAATTTTGCAACAACATACCTTTATGGGGGCAGCATCCTTTGACCAAACTAATAGGTCATCAGCCTAATAGTTTGCGGATGGCGGCCATCTTTGTGTGAAAATCGGTTGCCCCTATTAATTTGAACACGGTGAAACCGAATGGAACGAAATTTGGTACAGAGGTAGTACTAGCAAAGGGCACCCCAGTGTCATGTTTTATATCCCCGCCATCTTGACGGAAACGTAATGGCGGCCACACAAATGTTCAAAGCTTAAATCAAATTACGACTAACCTAATCATCCGATCTCTACCAAATTTTGCAACAACATACCTTTATGGAGGGAGCATCCTTTGACAAATTTAATAGGTCATTAGCCTAATAGTTTGCGGATGGTTGCCATCTTTGTGTCAAAATCGATTACCCCTATTAATTCGAACACGGTGAAACCGAATGGAATGAAATTTGGTACAGAGGTAGCACTAGCAAAGGGCACCCCAGTGTCATGTTTTATATCGCCGCCGTCTTGACGGAAACGTAATGGCGGCCACCCAAATGTTCAAAGCTTAAATCAAATTACGACTAACCTAATCATCCGATCTCTACCAAATTTTGCAACAACATACCTTTATGAAGGGACCATCGTTTGACAAATCTAATAGGTCATTAGCCTAATAGTTTGCGGATGGTGGCCATCTTTGTGTCAAAATCGATTACCCCTATTAATTCTAACACGGTGAAACTAAATGGAATGAAATTTGGAACACAGGTGGCACCAGCAAAGGGCACCTCAGTGTCATGTTTTATTTCACCGCCATCTTAACGGAAACGTAATGGCGGCCACACAAATGTTCAAAGCTTAAATCAAATTACGACTAACCTAATCATCCGATCTCTACCAAATTTTGCAACAACATACCTTTATGGAGGAAGCATCCTTTGACAAATCTAATAGGTCATTAGCCTTATAGTTTGCGGATGGCGGCCATCTTTGTGTCAAAATCGATTACCCCTATTAATCCGAACTTGTTTAATATTATTAGGACCCGGATGTTTATGACATACTGGTATCATACTTTTGCGTTATGTTTTTTTCATGGCAAATGTAAAATGATGATTTAAGCTAACCACATTCAAATTATGTCATTAAGCATAATTAACACTCCGAACTGAAAAAGGTTGCAGTTCTGGCTGTATGACATTCATTTTAAACATAGTACATGACATACAAAGCCTATGGGAACGATTTTCTCCTCAAATGTCTAAATATGTCGCGATAGTAATTTATGCTTTACCTAATTAATTATTGTAATGCCAGTAGATTCGGATAACAAACGTGGGAATGCGGAAAAAGTCATGCGGATGTGGGGCGGATGCGGATAACAGTCGTACGGATGCGGGGTGGATGCGGGTCGGATGCGGATAATAGTCGTGCGGATGCTGGGTGGATGCGGGTCGGATGCGGATAACAGTCGTGCGGATGCTGGGTGGATGCGGGTCGGATGCGGATAACAGTCGTGCGGATGCGGGGTGGATGCGGATTAGAGTCGTGCGGATGCTGGGTGGATGCGGGTCGGATGCGGATAACAGTCGTGCGGATGCTGGGTGGATGCGGGGTGGATGCGGATAACAGTTGTGCTGATACGGGTCGGATGCGGTAACAGTCGTGTATATGTGGGGTGGATGCGGGTCGGTTGCGGATAACAGTCGTACGGATGCGGGGTGGATGCGGGTTGGATGCGGATAACAGTCGTACGGATGTGGGGTGGATGGGGTCGGATGCGGATAACAGTCGTGCGGATGCGGGGTGGATGCGGATTAGAGTCGTTCGGATGCGGGGTGGATGAGGGTCGGATGCGGATAACAGTCGTACGGATGCGGGGTGGATGCGAGGGTCGGATGCGGATAACAGTCGTACGGATGCGGGGTGGATGGGGTCAGATGCGGATAACAGTCGTGTGGATGCGGGGTGGATGCGGGTCGGATGCGGACAACAGTCGTACGGATTGCGGGGTGGATGCGGGTCGGATGCGGATAACAGTCGTACGGATTGCGGGGTGGATGAGGGTCGGATGCTGATAATAGTCGTGTGGATACGGGGTGGATGCGGGTCGGATGCGGATAACAGTCGTACGGATGCTGGGTGGATGCGGGTCGAATGCGGATAATATTCGTGCGGATGCTGGGTGGATGCGGGTCGGATGCGGATGACAGTCGTACGGATGCGGGGTGGATGCGGGTCGGATGCGGATAACAGTCGTGTGGATGCGGGGTGGATGCGGGTCGGATGCGGATAACAGTCGTACGGATTGCGGGGTGGATGGGGGTCGGATGCGGATAATAGTCGTGCGGATGCGGAGTGGATGCGGGTCGGATGCGGATATCAGTCGTGCGGATGCGGGGTGGATGCGGGTCGGATGCGGATACCAGTCGTGCGGATGCGGGGTGGATGCGGGGCGGATGCGGATATCAGTCGTGCGGATGCGGGGTGGATGCGGGTCGGATGCGGATAACACTCGTACAGATGCGGGGTGGATGCGGATAACAGTCGTACGGATTGCGGGGTGGATGGGGGTCGGATGCGGATAATAGTCGTGCGGATGCGGAGTGGATGTGGGTCGGATGCGGATATCAGTCGTGCGGATGCGGGGTGGATGCGGGTCGGATGCGGATAACAGTCGTACAGATGCGGAGTGGATGCGGGTCGGATGCGGATATCAGTCGTGCGGATGCGGGGTGGATGCGGGTCGGATGCGGATAACAGTCGTACAGATGCGGGGTGGATGCTGGTCGGATGCGGATATCAGTCGTGCGGATGCGGGGTGGATGCGGGTCGGATGCGGATAACAGTCGTACGGATTGCGGGGTGGATGGGGGTCGGATGCGGATAATAGTCGTGCGGATGCGGAGTGGATGCGGGTCGGATGCGGATATCAGTCGTGCGGATGCGGGGTGGATGCGGGTCGGATGCGGATAACACTCGTACAGATGCGGGGTGGATGCGTGTCGGATGCGGATAACAGTCGTGCGGATGCGGGGTGGATGCGGGTCGGATGCGGATAACAGTCGTACGGATTGCGGGGTGGATGGGGGTCGGATGCGGATAATAGTCGTGCGGATGCGGAGTGGATGCGGGTCGGATGCGGATATCAGTCGTGCGGATGCGGGGTGGATGCGGGTCGGATGCGGATAACACTCGTACAGATGCGGGGTGGATGCGGGTCGGATGCGGATAACAGTCGTACGGATTGCGGGGTGGATGGGGGTCGGATGCGGATAATAGTCGTGCGGATGCGGAGTGGATGCGGGTCGGATGCGGATATCAGTCGTGCGGATGCGGGGTGGATGCGGGTCGGATGCGGATAACAGTCGTACAGATGCGGAGTGGATGCGGGTCGGATGCGGATATCAGTCGTGCGGATGCGGGGTGGATGCGGGTCGGATGCGGATAACAGTCGTACAGATGCGGGGTGGATGCGGGTCGGATGCGGATAACAGTCGTACGGATGCGGAGTGGATGCGGGTCGGATGCGGATAACAGTCGTACGGATGCGGAGTGGATGCGGGTCGGATGCGGATAACAGTCGTACAGATGCTGGGTGGATGCGGGTCGGATGCGGATAACAGTCGTACAGATGCGGAGTGGATGCGGGTCGGATGCGGATAACAGTCGTACAGATGCGGGGTGGATGCTGGTCGGATGCGGATAATAGTCGTACAGATGCGGGGTGGATGCGGGTCGGATGCGGATACCAGTCGTGCGGATGCGGGGTGGATGCGGGGCGGATGCGGATATCAGTCGTGCGGATGCGGGGTGGATGCGGGGCGGATGCGGATATCAGTCGTGCGGATGCGGATATCGTTTTGTTGAACCGCGCAGGGCTCTACTCATAACCCCAAACGCTGGAACTGCACCTTACTTAGAAGCACCATGCACCTGTGTAAACGTGCTTCATGATAATTACCTGCACTAAACTTTTTCTGGTGGCAGATAAAACTTATTAAGATGCCCTTCAGAGGAAGGCCATTAAATGTATACGGTAAGATTATGTAACTTATGATCGTTAAATAAGAGAATTATTGTCCTAGTACATGTACTGTTGTCAAGCAGGGAGGAATAGGAAGGTTGTTGTTGTTAATTCATACTAGGGGCTTGGAATAACTTGGTCATCAGGTCCGTGTAGTTGGGTGTGTGTTTATTATTATTTTCGTATGGTACAAATGATCTACATATATATACAATTATGTACATAGCAATCAAAGATGAAAATAAAGTCTCTTCAACCAGGAAAGCGCTGGAGCTGATGCTTTCATGAACTCTTCCCATTCGCCTGCGAAGCTACGCTGTGGAGTGTGGGCACTCCCGAATGATGTGGTTCATCGTCTGTTCTTGAACATGACTGATAACCTGTGTATTCCTGTGATGACTGAAGTAGTCTGTGTTTCTGTATTAGGGACAGGGATGAGATAGGTGACCCGGGACTTCAAGTAAGATACTATCCCGGCATTTGCCTGGAGATAGCGTGGATAACCCTAGGGAAAACCCGCAATCAAGTTAGCCACTGTCTGTCTTTCTTTCATTGGCTTATCCGAATTAATGGTGTCACCGGAACCAACCAGGCTTATTTTTGGATTTGACCGGGAATTTGACACCGCATGCCCTTCCTGACGCCACGTGATTTTTCATGTGAAAATTTCACCCCGCTCTCACCAGGATTCGAACTCCGACCGTCCGGGTGAAAGACAAGCAGCTAAGCCATTGCGCCATACGCTCCCCTCAAGATAGTCACTGTCAGTGCCGAGATTCGAACCTGCGATCTCTGGACTTGCTGCAGTTGTCCTCGATGCCGTGATGCATGCTTGATCGATTACGGCTATGCCACGGGAGTATTTCTTACAAAATAGAATGAAAGGTTCCAAGAGTTCACGGACCGGAACGCCGTTGCTGTCCATCATGAGCCCTGTCTCTCCATCTCACCGGTCATGTAGTTGAAAGGAACACTGCCTCATGATTTCACCAGTTTCTAATTGTCAGGTGGTTTGTTTGCGTAGGCCAGTGGTTCCCAACCTTTGTCAGCTGACGCCCCCCTTTTCAGATACGGGAGCTCATCGCCCCTCTCCCCTCCTCCTCTTATCTATTACATACTAACTTCATTTTAGCACAATACAAAGAACACACGTTTACAACAAATCCTTCAATTAGTCAACAAATGTCAGTGAGGGGGTTGACACTGTTTTCTCTTGGTGAGATTCCGTATGTTTGGTTTGATATTTGACAGAGCACAGCGGAGATCACTTGCAACATCAAGCCGACAGCGCTGCTTTTTTTCTATGACACTCAGCGTTGAAAATCCTGACTCGCATAAATATGTCTTCCAAAATGTAAGTTGAAACTGTTCAAAGCTTCAAAGAAATCACAAAGATACGCCAACGAGACGATGAAATTGGCATAATTTTGCTGCATACAACACAGAAAATTCCTTATTTCACCTCCAACCTCGCGGCTCCGCAGAGGTTTGTGTTGACAGTTGGCAATTACCAGTGCTTTTGAACGATTGACTTGATGCGACAATCACTTGGAGAGATTCGAAAAATGTCCACTTTACAAAATTGTAATAATCGAGTTAAAAAAACTTAATTCGGAAATCACTTCACGCCCCCCTTGATAAAGCCCGACGCCCCCCCCCCCTCCCTAGGGGGGCGTCCCCCCAGGTTGGGAACCCCTGGCGTAGGCAATCGTGAATGGCAGTTTCGCTTCCGTGACACGAAATATTCCGCCAGGTTGGGGAAGGGGTCCTGCGTGAGAGAAATATCGACATATGTGGGAATCCCAAAATATGTTCTCACTGATACTCGGTGACCTTATTGCATCCAGTACTGCCAACCATGAGAATGATACAGAATAGTTATATACCATCTTAGTGAATTTGACCATAAAATGCATAACTGAGTGCCATTTCACCCCATTATACATTTTCTTGGATGAGTGGTAAATGGTACTTAATGGTATCTTTCGCGGTCATTGTTTGCGAATTATGTTTCTGTTGTTGTAATACTGGGTGTGATACCCTGCTATGCCAATAAATTTAAATCTTGTCTGACTGTGGCAACGGGGTGCATTCAACCTGGCTACAATAAATGCGTTATTGGTGTTGTTGCTTCATTTAGGGTCTTCGCGACAGCGAGGTTATGTAGGTCCGTATGTTTGAGTGTTTGTGGAATAATCCTGATTACCTGTGTCACTGTGATGACTGAAGTAGCGTGTGTATTTGTAAAAATATGGCTAGGAATTGGAAGAAGGAATCCAGGGCCTCCAATCCCAGCATTTGCCTAGAGTAGAAGTGGGAAGCCATAGAGAATTGTTTATAGGACAACTGAAGTGAGAATCGAACCCATCTCTCATCAGTTTTACCTCACGATGCTGAATGTACCCCAATCTAACCCTCAGGCCAAAAATAAATTCTATGGCTGAGCCGGGAATCAACCTCAGGACCTTTGGATCTGGAGAATAAATGAGAACAGGTGGTTTAGACTCTCACTTCGCTAGCTTACGGATAGGTTCTCTTTTGAAGTTTCTCTCTTCTACTATAGTCAAATGCCAGGAAGATAACCTCACTCAAAACCAAAGACTCTTTCTTCCTATTCCAGCTCCGTTTGTAAGAACGCACACTAGCACCCGCACCACAACAACACAGGTTTCCAGACAGATAGCACGTTCACCCAAGTACATGAGGCTGATGACCATGGTGTACCAAACTCTTCTTCTTCTTTGGATGCCTATCCATTAATGGATGTTAGCGATCACATGATGCATCTTTTGCCTATGAACTGCGATGTGGAATAATATATCGATGCAGGGTAATCCTATCCACTGTTTTATGTTATCCACCCAGGAAATCCTTCTTCGGCCCCTTCCTCTTTGATCTTCGATCTTTCCTTCCAGTATCAACTTGAGAAGTGGTTATTTTGTGTTCCGCAAGATATGTCCCAGGAATACGTTTTTCGTATTTTAAAGGTGCATGATAAGTTTCGTTGTCTGTTCATTCTATGCAGTACTTCAATATTAGTTACTCGTGCAGTCCATGGTATCGTCAGCATTCTACGGTAAATCCACATTTCAAAGGCCTTTATCTTCTTTTTGTTGCCGCATTTATTGTCCATCCTTCAGACCCATATAGAAATACAGACCAAATGTAGCAGCTTACAAACAGAAGTCTAAGGGTTAGATTTAAGTCCGTACTACCGGTGAGTAAGCCGTGGTCGTTACGGCATGGCTGCTGGCAGTCGCTCACATCTGGGAGGCGAGGAGGTTCGAATCACCCCGCCGGCAACCTTGGGATTGGTCTTCTGTGGTTACCCATCTTCCTTCCAGGCAAATGCCGGTATTGGCCCCTAACTATAGGCTACAGCCGCTACCTTCCAACTCCTCGTCCTTAGATTCAAACTTTTCTCCCCAGATAACACTCAACACGCGACGGTACTTGTAGCTCACCCATTGGGTGTCCGCCTAGAATCAGCTACAAACTGGCGAGCCGAACATGTCCTCAGACACTCCCGGCACTAAAAGCCATACGCTAAAAAATAAAAAAGTCCGTAGCCTACTTGTGAGGATTTTCTTGAATTTCACAAAAGCATTACGGGCATTATCTCTACGACATTTTTCTCCATATCTAATCTCCAGTCCTCACATAGCCATGTCCCAAGGTACTAATCGCTAGTAATTTAAAGGAAACTTATTAACATAAAATTAGTAAAAACTCAGCAATTTTTGATGTGTAACATCTTTCCACTCGGTAGCTGGACATTTTTGTGGGAGTGATTTTGGAAAAGGGACGGAAGTGGATGGGACGGAAATGGATGGGACGGAAGTGCATGGGTCGGAAACAATGAGCGCGCGTGATGGCGGAGATCGGTACAACGGCGTACTCTGGGCCATGTGGCTATGGCGAATGTATATCGCATACAGTTTAGTTCAAGGTTTGGAGACCCCATTTAAGATATTCCTACAATAAATCATCTTCAAGTTGTCGTTTTTTGGTGTGAAAATATTCATTTTATCATATTTGCTGAAAACAATTACGATTCATTAAATCTTTATACTATTGCTTTATTCTTATTTAATGTAAGCACTCGATGTAGTGTTGGCCATGTGGCTATGTGGAATCTATATCGCATCAACAAACATTCCAAACAACGTAGGAATTCAGTATATTAACGCCAACTACTAACAATAATTGAAAATTCGTTGGTCTAAACATATCACTGGGAGAAACACATTTAATATTCCTTCCGCACACCTAATTTTTAATCGCGCCTATACTAGGCAGTGCGCTGATCGGCAAAACGAGGCAATTTTCAATAACATCGCTGTCATGGGTTCACTAACTGGCCAGTATAGAGCGCAGCTCGCATCAAGTAGGCAGTGGATTGCTTCCGCCACGGCAAATAACAATTATGATTCATTACGTTCTGGATTTGGCAGTGGAGTTTTACAAGTAGTTATTTTCAATGACCAACAGAGTTCACTGTCAACAAGGGATTTGCGCTCCCAGGACACACATAGCAGGATAACATGTCACATGTTACACATCATATGCGACTACTGTAAGGCTCGTATAATTTTTTTGGTTCTAGGTTTGTGCCGTGTCTTGTGTGGGGTTTCACCTAGGACACCAAGTTTGCTCATCAGCGGGCTCTCGGTGTCCCAGAGGCCGATAACCTAGATGTTAAGCCCCTTAAAACAACATTTATCATCATCATCATCTTGGTGTCCCCACCCGGATCCCCACAGGAGTAGCGAACTGCGCGCTATCTCCCTTTTTATGAAGCGCACCCGCGTCTCTTTATTATTATTATTATTGCGAGAACTAAAAGCTCATGCAAACATAACCTTCCTATGAAGGCTTCCAAAAAGATGGTATGTTGACTTTCATGGCCAGTGAATTAAAACTCAGCAATTTTAATAACCTTATAATAACCAGGAAATCAGATCAGTTATAAAATCATTTCTGCCGTCATGAATAATGCTCTGAGACAGGAAATGTTTTTTTTATTTTAGTATGTGAAGTATTAAGTAGTACGCTGTAGTGTTCCTTCATTTTCATTACCATCCATACCGTTAGGAACAGATTGTCTAGATGTTCTAAGGGGAGAACGTTTATTACCTTTACACTGGATGTGGACATAGATCAGTTTTGTTGTATGACTGTCTAGCATAGTAGAATAGTATAGCACAGCAATACATAACTTCTTAACCCGCAAATATCTTACTGAATAGGACACTCACTGTCGCCATGGGAACTGTGTAAGCGAACGGAAGGGATCGTTACGCAGCTAGATGTTTACAGAATTAAAACAAGTTAATGGCCGAATTAAGTGTGTTGTCCTTTCTTAAAGCTTTAAGAGACAATCGAAACAGATCTCTGGAACTAGAGGTTCATCGCAAACTCTTTGGAGTCATAAAAGTTCATAGCCTATGTTAATTGCTAGTCCTGTTTTTATACAAGTGTTTTCTTGTCTGAGAGTTCTACTTTCAGTGAAGTGTCTCACACTTTCGGTTGAAGATAATAAGTGCCTACTTTCACACAGCTTTCAAAAGGAGCCCTTCCTGGATTGCTGCCATCTATACTAGAGCTCATTTTTAAACGGTCTCTTCCTAACCACGTTTCGTAGGACATTCAATTAAATAACCGTTTCCTTGAGGAACGCTTAAACGTTTTTAATACATAACCAACAGAACGTTTTCTAGGAAATCGTTTCCTAGTTAAATGTTTTCTATCTTGGCAGAGTCGGGAATCGAATTCAGACCCCGGCAGCCAAGAATGCTAGCCACTATACCACGAGGTAGTCTTATTTCAATCATAATATTGTTTATAACTTACTCAATAAGTTAAGATTAGGGTACAACCAAATGTACAATTTACAATTCATCATCATCATCAACATCATCATCATCATCTTCATTTCCCCTTTTCCAGTTGACACTGGGTGGGGGCAAATATGGTTCCTCTCCACTTTGTTCTGTCGTTCCGCCATTCCTCTTCCGATACAGTGTTCCAATCCAGGTTCCGTTTTCTAATACTTTTCTCCACCGAGTCCATCCAACGCATCCTTGGTCTTCCTCGCCCTCGCTTCCCTGTCATCCGTCGTTCCAGTGCTCGTCTTGGTTACCTTACTTCATTCATCCGTTTGGCATGTCCAAACCATCTCAATCTGTTAAGCTCCAGTTTGGCATTTAGTTTCTGTACTCCCAGTTCTTTTCGTAGGCTGTATCTTCATTTCTCACTCTGTCCCTCCTCGTTTTCTGGACCATACTTCTCAGGAATCTCATCTCAGCTGTTTGTACTCTGCTCTCATCCCTCTTAGTCATTGTCCAAGTTTCTGCTGCGTATGTCATTATAGGAACATAATATGCTTTAGCCTTAATTGGTATATCCTTGTTCCATACTAGTCCCCGTACCTGTTGGTATAAAGCACTCCCGAGTTGTATTCATCTGCTAATTTCCAAATCTAGTCTTCTATCTTCAGTCAGTTCACTTCTCAAGTATTTGAAGTGTTTCACTATTTCCAATTCCTTATCTGCCACTTTGATTACTCCTTTTCTTTCTTTCTTTCTTTCTTTCTTTCTTTCTTATCTCTACTCATCACCACTGTTTTACTCTTCTCCACATTTATCCTCAATCCCCATTGCTCAATCTTTTCATTTATTACGTCTAACTGTTCTTGTACAATTATTGTATGCTTTTACCAATGCACTTAATTTTTATTGTTTTATTTTTCGGGGAATGAGGGGGGGCTGCCCCCCTCCCCCCCCCCCCCAGCTTCCCCCTTATATACGCCCATGATAAACATACATAACCAATTATTTGTCTTCCATCCGATAAAATATAATATCTTATAGCCTCGGGAGCCGGGTGCATGCTTTGTTATTTGACACCCAGAGGATAGCTTGCATGTCGAATTTCATTGTTCCTTGAAGCACTAAGAAAGAGGTTAGATATCTAAGCTCCTTGAACACTATAGCGCTTTCTTGTAGAGAAATGAGGAACTTTGTGTTGGCGGAAAATCCCGAGATTAATTTTGCCATTATGAACACGGACTACTGAATTCAAATGGGTTCTTTGACATGCCAACATCATATGACTTGCGTGTCGTAGTTTTCTCCGCCTTTCATAAATCACTTACCACCGCCAGGAGCGAACCTGCAAGCTTGGGGTTAGTAATCCGACACGATAACCACTCACCCATCCGATGATTGGTCTTATAAAAAATTTGAAACTTCCATAAATTTCATATGCTTATTATTTTCCTCTGGGGAGGGATTGATGCCCCTGATCACCTCCCGTAGTTACGCCACTGCTGATTCCCTGGTAATGAGGTACCACAATCAAAGGGTACAGGAGATAAAGATCTGAGTCTGCAAAAAGTTGTTGTTGTTGTTAATAATTCAGTTGAGAGAGTTGGGATATCTTGGTCATCGTCAGACCCGTAAGCTTGAACGGGAATAGAATTTGTGTGAGTTCGCCGCCAAGTGCTGACTGCGATGGTATTTAGTAGCCACGTCCGCAGCTAGGTGTCGTGGACGGTAGCATTTGGTAGCAAAAGTAGGAACTACTTGAAAAAATGATCGTCTGCAGTCCTTCTACCTGATTTACAGATACACACACTAAAATGGCCGAGTGCACCAACCTCGGTGTTCATCAGTCTTTTGTCGTAAAAGCAGTGCACCATTACTATCGCTCGGTTTCGTTACCACGGTTTCTTGACGCTTGCTTTTCTCGCGATTATTCCCCTCGGAAGAAATTCGTTAATTTCGATAGTCACTTGTCTTCAGTTTATCCAGACGGCCAGCAGGCACTTGTCTCCCATACTGTTTACATTTTATCTCAGCGCGAGTAATCAGCTGTGCAAAACAATCGAAAATAAATGGAAATATGGTGCTAACGTGAGTGACCTGGCCATCTTGCTACTATATCTCTTATCATGAGGTTCGAATCGCTCACAGTTTGCACGTTTAGAGAGAAATAGCCTTTGAATAAAAATCCACAGCCTGCTTCCAGTCTCCGACCGGCTCAGGAATGGAATGAATGAAGCCCCTATCTAGCGGCGGGGATCTGAACTGTGCCGGCTGCCGAGGCCTGACGCACTCCTCTGGGGCAATGATTAAATGAATGGCATCCTGTTTCTAAATACCTCCCCATTTTCACCTTCGGGAGACTATATTCTCACATGAGTGCAGTCCAGCGCACCCAATACACCAGGGAACCCAGATATTCTGTGGAAGCCTTCCATAACCTCTCTTTGTTCCCATTGGGTAAGTGGTAGTTTAATAAACTGTGGCGATAACGAGGCAACTACATTAGAAACCTTGTGTATTATGCGGCATGCTGTTGTTCTGTGAACATCACACACGTCACCGATCACTCCCTGAAATGTCCCAATTGCATAGAACCGCAGTGCAATAAGAAGACGATTTCTAGGCGATATCGGATAGTTTCTCCCAGTAGGGAATTCCAATTGTTCACCAATTATGTCCAAAATATAACTTACTGTCTCCTTCCGTAATCGAAATCTTCTCTGGAATGAAGCATTGCTTAGTTCTTCGAATAAATCTTGCCTCTCTTCTATAACCCTCCCTCCATTCCTTTCAAATCGATTAAGATACTGGAGATATAACCTGTAGTTGTTAAGCTCCATTTTGGAATCTTTACCACAGAA
Source organism: Meconema thalassinum (assembly GCA_946902985.2). Classification (NCBI taxonomy): domain Eukaryota; kingdom Metazoa; phylum Arthropoda; class Insecta; order Orthoptera; family Tettigoniidae; genus Meconema; species Meconema thalassinum. The sequence continues at coordinate 482,582,851 of OX336391.1, forward strand.
TACAAATAAATAAAACTTCACCGCGGTTTTCTTAGATAACCGCTCGCTCACGGGCGGTAAACATTTTACCGTGGTAAAACTCGAAACCGAGCTTGGTGCAACAGAAATACGACTTTACTCCGGTAAACTAGGAAGTTTACCGCGGTATTCTCTTTACCGAGGTTGGTGCACTCGGGCATAATACAGCTTCACAATTAACACCGGTTATCAGACAAATTCTACACTCACCCAAAGTACACGGGGCTACATGACCGCATTGTCGCAGCCCCTAAACTAAGGAACCAATCAACCAGAATTTTTCTGATAACTTGTGTTACTGAGGTATCTGTACTAGTATTTGTAAGTCAGGTAGGGATTTGGAAAGAAAGGCCGTGACCGTAAATTAGGAACCATCCCGACATTTGCTGAAGTAGAAGTGACAAATCAAGCAAAACTACTCCCAGGATGGCTGAGGTGTAAATCGGACCAACCTCTTTTCAGTTTTGACTCACGAGGTTTAGTGTGCTCCGTTCCATCACTCAGATCAGAATAAAATTTCTTAGCAGAGCCGGGAATAGAACCTTGAACTCTAGGGTAACAGCCACTTCACCATGAGGTGTGTATTGTGTTTGAATCCTCAGTAGTTTGACTGGTTGGATGCAGCGCTCCATGACTCCCTGCCTTGAGCGAATCGTCTAATCTCTACATAACTACCACACCCTACATCCGAGGCAATATGTATACCCCTACGGTTCTTGTCCTCGACCCTTCCTTCCACAACTAACTTTGCTATTCCTGGGTGTCTAGTATATGTCCTACCAACCTACCTCTTGTCTTCATTAGCAGTCGTCAGAACCATATCTCCTTTGCCACTCGTCTAAATACCGCTTCATTTGTTACTCTATCTACACATCTGATCTTCATCATTCTCCCGTAACACCACATTTCAAATTCTTCTATTCTCCTTTTTTCTGCTGCACCAACAGTCCAAGTTTCTCTTCCATAGAGTGCCACGCTCCAGACAAAGGCATTAAAGAATTACATCCTAATGCCTAAATCTATATTCGATGTCAACAGATTCATTTTCTGTAGAAATGCTTTCCTTACCTGTGCCAAGCTACTTTTATATACTCTTTGCTTCTTTCATCACCGGTTATTTTGCTTCCTAAGCAACAGAAGTCTCCTGTTTCCTTCAGCTTTTCTCTGCCCATTTGACGTCCATAGAGGTTTCTGATTTATTTCGGCTACGTTCCAATAATTTTGTTTTACATTTATTAATTTTCATCATGAATTTCTTTCTCAAGACAGAACCCATACCATTTAATAAGACCCATTACAATTTGACCGACTGATAAGCTGTACTTTTAGCCAACTAATCTCAAACACAGTTATTGCCCCTTTGAGTGGTGATGATAGCGTTCTCGCCGCGTTACTTCACACATTACACAGGAAGAGGACGCGAGGGAAGAATCTCCATCATCTCAACGACTGCAGTTTGTGCTAGTGCACTGCGCACTGCCGATATCCTTAATGGTCGCGATGCTGTGCTTGCGAGAGACGACAACTTTACGACGCTGTAACTGGACTAATAACTCGAGAGCGCCATCATAATCTAATAGTTACACAGGAATGAGGCCAAGCTCAGAGAATGAATCAGATGAGTGTAATCATCATTCCCTAAATAATTTGACATCGATAGTACCATAACTTGTTCCCGTCGAATATCTCCCGGCCAATATTGAAAATATCTATCATCAGATATACAGTAAAACTCTATGTGTATGTTTCACAAAACTCAAGCTCTTAAACCAGAGGGAGTTATAAAGTGTGGTTTGTGCCAAAATCTTTCAAATCGTCTCATTTCTACAGGAAAAATCTTGCATTTTGTGAAATATCAACAGGAATATATTTATTACTTTTTAAAGTGCGTTTGAAAAATTAACAAATCAGTAGCACCTGTTAGAACTGTGTCGCTTCCAGCCCGCATTATGGAACAGCTCGGTGGGTGGAATAGGCACAAGGGGCGCTCACAGGTCAACTAATATAATGTTACTAGCTGAAGTACCCGAGCTTCGCTACGCGTCATAAATAACTTAAAATGTGAAGGTGACAGTTAAAACAGGGGATAGGCGAGGTGCTGCGCAGAAGGAGATTAAGGATGGAACATTTTGTCCAACTACACCGCTCGGCGTTGACCGTGTTTTATAGCACAAATTTAGGTTTTACTCGCTAACCGTTGGAGATACCTTTCGGATAGAAAATGTAATTTTAAACCTCGTATATGCCATCAAATGTTTGCTATTTCTTAGCGTTCTCTTTTTATTTGAAATGGAAATATGAAAGTTTGAAACCAAAGGGTGTAGTGACGTCACTAAAATGGTCGCCATCTTTAAATAGTGCAAAGTATTGAAATGAAAAGTAACCAATATGTTAACCAGGTAAATCAGCTACTTCAATGTAAAATTCATGTAAATCGGACCAGTGGTACTTGCGTGATTGAGTAATACACAGACACACACCATCTCATTTATAGCCTCGCTTCGCTCGCGTCATAGTCATGTCATATTTTTATTCAATGAAATGCAGGTTTAACCCCGTTAGCACCCCTTTAGAACCTTAATATACAAAAATCCCTCCTTAGTAGACGTTTTCGACACACAACAAACATATCCCCAAAATATCATTCTTCTAACGTTAATAGTTTTGGTTGGTCGATTAGAGTGAACATCCAAAAATCCTTCCTTAGTGGACGTTTTTCTTCCAGAATTTCACCCCTCCCCATAGGCCCCTTAAATTGGATTTATGAAAAAAAAAACGATCGAAAACCTATTTATTTTATTTATTTATTTATTTATTTATTTATTTATTTTTAAGCTGATTGATTTCTTCCGAGTTTCTAACTCCTCGCCTATGTCGTTTAAGAGATACTCGCTCCGTTAGGAATCTTTCAACCCCCACTTTTCATCCCTTTCACCTCATAATATACACTACATCGAAAACCATTAGACATGTGTCAGCTTATTTTTAATGATCAGTATATATGCCAAGTATCACATCCCCAAATGAAACCACTCGTGAGATATTGTTATTCAATGAAATGCACGTTTACCCCCTTAACACCTCTATAGAATCTTAATATCCAAACCCCTTTCCTTAGTGGACGTTTTCGACATACAACGAACTTATCCCCAAAATGTCATGTTTCTAACTTCAATAATTTTGGCTGGGCGATGATGAGTGAGTGAGTCAGTCAGGACATTTTCTTGCATTTATTTCTGATAATTTCAGCCCTCCCCATGAACCCCTTCAATTGGATTTATGAAACAAACGGTCGAACGCTTATTTACTTATTTATAGCTGTTTTCCCCCTGAGTTTGATGAGTGAGTAAGTGAGTCAATCAGTTAGGACACTTTCTTTCCTGTCCCCCCCCCCCCAGAATTTCACCCCTCTCCAAGGGCCGCTTAAATTGGATTTATGAAAAAACGGTCGAACACCTATTTACTTGTATTTTAAGCTGTTTTTTTTTTCGCCGAATTTCAAACTTCTCGTCTATGTCGTTTCAGAGGTACACGCTCCGTTAAGAATCCCTCAACCCCCAATTTTCACCCCTTTCACCTCATAATATACACCACATCGATAAACCCTTAGACATATGTCTGATTATTTTTAATGATTAGTTTATATACCGAATATCACATCCCCAAAGAAACAACTCATGAGATATCGTTATTCAATTAAATGCACGTTTACCCCCTTAACACCTCTTTAAACCCCGAATAAACAAAAATCATTCCTTAGTTGATGTTTTAGACATAGCCTACAGCGAACATATTCCCAAAATTTCATGTTTCCAACTTTAATAGTTATCGCTGGGCGTGATGAGTGAGTGAGTCAGACAGGACATTTTCTTTCAATTATTTTTACCAGAATTTCAACTCTCCCCTTGGGCCCCTTAAATTCGATTGATGAAAAAAACGCTTGAACACCTATTAACTTATTTTTAAGCTGTCTTTCCCCCTGAGTTTGATGAGTGAGTGAGTTAGTCATTTAGGACACTTTCTCTCCTTTTCCCCCCAGAATTTCATCCCACCCCATTGGCCCCTTAAATTAATTTATGAAAAAATGTTCGAACACCGATTTACTTATTTTTTAGCTGATTATTTTTCGCTGAGTTTCAAATTTCTCGCCTATGTCGTTTAAGAGATAGGCCTACACGCTCCGTTAGGAATCCTTCAACCCCCACTTTTCACCCCTTTCACCTCATAATAATACACCACATCGAAAAACCCTTGGACACATGTCTGCTTATTTTTAATGATTAGTTTATATGCCAAGTATCACATCTACAAATGAAACCACTCATGAGATATTGTTATTCAATGAAATGCAGGTTTAACCCCCTTAAGAGCCCATTAGAACCTGAATATCCAAAATCCTCCCTTAGTGTATGGTTTTGACATACAACGAACATATCCCCAAAATGCCATGTTTCCAACTTCAATATTTTTGGCTGGGCGATGATGAGTGAGTGAATGAGTCAGGACATTTTCTTTCAATTTGTATTCTTCAGAATTTCACCCCTCCCGATGAACCCCTTCAATTTGATTGATCAAAAAAAAATTCAAGCAGCTATTTACTTACTTTAAAACAGTTTTCCCCCTGAGTTTGATGAGTGTGTCAGTCAGTCAATCAGTTAGGACACTTTCTTTCCTGTCCCCCCCCCCCCAGAATTTCACCACTCCCCATGGGCCCCTTAAATTGGATTTATGAAAAAAAACGGTCAAACACATATTCGCTTATTTTTATGCTGATTTTTTCCGCTGAGTTTCAAACTCCTCGCCTATGTCGTTTAAGAGGTACACGCTCCGTTAGGAATTTTTCAATCCCCACTCTTCACCCCTTTCACCTCATAATATACACCACATCGAATAACCCTCAGACACGTGTCTTCTTACTTTTTAATGATGAGTTTATATGCCGTGTATCACATCCCCCAATGAAGCCAATCGGGAGATATTGTTATTCAATGTAATGCAGATTTAACCCCCTTAAGTCCCCTTTAGAACCTGAATATCCGAAAATCCTCCCTTAGTAGACGGTTTTGACATTTAATGAACATATCCCCAAACTGTCATGTTTCTAACTTCAATAATTTAGGCTGGGCGATGATGAGTGAGTGAGTCAGGATATTTTATTTCAATTTTCTTTTTTCAGAATTTCACCCCTCCCCAAGAACCCCTTAATTTTGATTTATGAAAAAAAACCTGTCGAACAGCTATTTACTTACTTTAAAGCAGTTTTTTCCCCTGAGTTTGATGAGTGAGTCAGTCAGTCAATCAGTTAGGACACTTTCTTTCCTGTTCCCCCTCCCCCGAATTTCTCCCCTCCCCATGGGCCCCTTAAATTGGATTTATGAAAAAACGGTCAAACACATATTTACTTCTTTTTTATGTTAATTTTTTTCCACTGAGTTTCAAACTCCTCGCCTATGTCGTTTAAGAGGTACACGCTCCGTTAAGAGTCTTTCAATCCTCACTCTTTACCCCTTTCACCTCATAATATACACCACATCGAAAAACCCTCAGACACACGTCTTCTTATTTTTAATGATGAGTTTATATGCCGAGTATCACATCCCCCAATGAAACCAATCGGGAGATATTGCTATTCAATGAAATGCAGGTCTACCCCTTAACACACGTTTAGAACCTGAATATCCAAAAATCCTCTCTTAGTGGTCATTTGCGGCCCTTGAGGAAGCTGCATACCAAATTTCATCCCAATCCGTTCGGTGGCTTCTGAGATTTCGTGATTAATGAATGAGTGAGTGAGTGGTATTTGACAAATATATATAAAATAGTGTCAAATCTTTGTTATGCTAAACTCGGTTGATAGTGCTGTGTGAGCAGTTGAGTAACTAACGGGATTTCAAGTAAAGATCCTCATTTTCTATACCGGTAGTGCAGAGCGCAACTGGCATCCAATCGGCCGTGTCTCGACTTGAGCTATATTGCCATGGAAACTATCTGCCTTGCCATTCCTTCATGAGTATATTTTATGATTTGACAAGCAGGTACCCGCGGCTTCGCTCGCGATCAAGACAATGAGGACGATGCATTATTGCTGATAATATAATAAGTATAATAATAATAATAATAATAATAATAATAATATCCTATGGCCTCGGGTGCCGGATGCAAGCTTTGTAATTTGACACCCAGAGGGTAGCTTGCGTCGAATTTCGTTGTTCCTTGAATCACTATGAAAGTCAAGGAGGTTAGATATTAAGCTCCTTGAACACTATAGCGCTTTCTAGTAGAGAAATGAGGAACTTTGTGTTAGCGGAAAATCCCGAGATTAATTTTGCCATTATGAACTCGGCCTACTGAATTCAAATGGGTTCTTTGACATGCCAACATCGAATGACATGCGTGTCGTATTTTTGCTGCCTTTCAAAAATCACTTACCACGGCCAGAGGCGAACCTGCAATCTTGGGGTTAGTACACCGACAAGCTATCCACTCATCCACCTGGCAAGCATTGCTGATAATTGGTCTATTCTATTACAGCGATCGCGGTTACAGGTGGGTCCATTCTAATTCTGAAAATGTTGATGCATACAGTACAGTATATTGATATGAGCAGCAAAGTGGGAATTTTATTGAGTTGTGAAAGTCTGCAGGGTACAATGTTACATTATGTGAACACATTTTAGAATTACGATTTTGGTTTTGCCATCTTCTGCTGACCATTTTGTTGTCCGGAAACTCGCGAGCACGCCACATACAGTTGCCCATGGGAAAAAAATGGTTTTGTCTGAATGCACACCTGCTGCTGTTAAGTGTGTGTCATTGCGCTTTGTTAATAGAAATTGCGAATATTGTTTGAAGAGGGAACTGCACTCTTGCACACTGGAATGGCAAATCTATCGGAATATGGGGAATTAAAAGGAGGCGTATATTTCCTTAAGTTATTCTGGGAGTAATTTTGCCACACTTATAGATGATTTGAACGTCAACATGTCACTATTAATAGACCTATAGTAAAATATCTCTCACCTTGGACGCTGATGTACATTATGCAGTCTCTTCTCGTGTTACATCCCAGGGATTGAAATTCTCCAACAACCCTTTTGCCTCACATGCCTCTCTAAATAATTAAAATTCCAGATTTTTGTTGTTTGAGTCTTCAGTTTTTTTGACAGGTTTGATGCAGCCCTCCATGTCTCCCTTTCCTGGTCCACCCCTATAGTTCTTGTCCTCGACCCTCCCATCCATAACTAAGCTTGCTATTCCTGGGTGTGTTAATATGTGTCGTACCAACCTATCTCTTCTCTTCATTAGCAGTCGCCAGAAACATCTCTCCTCTCCCACTCGTCTTAATAGCTCTTCATTTGTTACCCTATCTACCCATCTGATCTTCATCATTCTCCTGTAACACCACATTTCAAATGCTTCAATTGCCCTCTTTTCTGCTGCACCATTAGTCCAAGTTTCACTTCGTTATAGTGTCACGCTCCTGACAAAAGCTTTCAAAAATGACTTCCTAATACCTAAATATATGTTCGATGTCAACAGATTCCTTTTCTGTCGAAATGCTTCCTTGCCTGAGCCAACCTGCTTTTTATATCCTCTTTGCTTCGTCCATCACTGGTTATCTTGCTTCCTAAGTAACAGAAGTCTCCTACTTCCCGTAGCGTTTCACCTACCAATTTGAGGTCCATAGAGTTTTCTGATTTATTTCGGCTGCATTCCAATAATTTTGTTTCATATTTATTGATTTTCATCATGAATTCTTCCCTCAAGACGGAGTCCTTACCATTCAAAAACTCGTTCAAATCCTCTGGCGTATCGGCCAAGATGACGATGTCATCAGCAAATCTCAGACATGAAATTATTTCTCCTAGAATCTTCGCTCCCACTTAAAATTTTTCTCCAATTTCCTGATTATTGTGTTTTTAGAGATCTTTGAAATGCGTTGCCCTCGCACATGGTGTAGATGCATTGTCAAAGGAAAACATTCCATGTTACGAACATGGGCCGCATAACCTGCCCTAAGCGTATTCTGGACAGCAGTTCCTTGAACTCAGATTTGCCAACATTTTATTGTATGTTTCCATGTGGTATATCCCTGTACCTAAACATACAGAAGAGTGCTTCAAAAATCATGTCTTGTGTAAATTTTGGAAAAGGTGGTGAGTGTGGTTTTTGCCGGAGTGGATACTCGCTCGTCGAAATTCTTTTCAGTAAACTAGACTGGTTCAAAATTTTGTAAGTGCGCATTGAGGTATGTGACAGCGGGATGCCTTAAGTGTTACGGAAACGGCAATAGCCGCCATAGAGCTTCGTTGCTACTGAAATACCGACCAGACTGATATTTCTACGTAACTCTACGGGATTTGTAAGCCCAGTGTTTATGAAATTAAACGTAGCTATATCGCTACCTTTATTTAGTAGCCGCTACTGTAGTGATTAAAAATTAAAAGTGGTATTGGAAGGCGCTACACCTATTTTTCTACCCCTGGCTTTACAGACCATGAAGGGCCTAGGCCTATCATGCGACCGCATCCCAGCCATTTGGCCTGCAGATATTGTGGTGACGCGCGTTCAGTGCATCGTGTCCCCTCGGCCGTTAAGCCTGTTTTTCGTGACCGGCGCGCTGCCTCTCTATCAGACAGCTACTCAATTGTCCTCACGAAGCTGAGTGAACTCCGTTGCATCCCTCACGTCAGTGTCTAAAAGTTCTGACGGAGCCGGGAATCGAACCCGGGGCCTCCGGCTGGAAGGCAGGCGCGCTACCCTGTTCTTATTGTGTTTATAATATATATCTTGAAAAAGATAATAAATGGATGGGCATTGCCTCCTACAGGGATATATAGAAAATCGGATGTCATACCTTCAGATTCAGTTGCCATGGAAACGGACTTGCCATTAGTTCATCAGTTTATCAGAGTGAAGATAGTTTTCTGCGAATATCTTTGAAACTGTTGGTTTTAGGGCCTTAAAATGTGGTTTTCGGTGTCCCGTAGGGACGCACCGAGTATTATTTCTCGCATCGAGAGGCATAAAATGAGCTTTGTCCGGTCGTTATGCGACAACTTCGATATTTTGTCCCAGTTGAGTATTTTTGGTGACTTTTCAGTTATGTTGCCCGTTCCACGGGAACAGTGATTTATTTCCGGATGAAAGGCAGCCTATATGTTATCCCAGGGTATAAGCTGTCTCCATATCAAATTTCACCCAAATCCGTCCAGCCGTTTTAGTGTCAACAGGTAACAAACTAACACACACACAGACACACAGATTTTCACAATTATAATATATATTTATTTATTTATTTATCAATATGAAGGAACACAGGCACCAGGCCAAGGATATAGGGATTAGCCTGTGCTTGAGTGCAGAAGGGACGAAATCAGAAGAATGAGAAAGACTATCGAAAATTCATGTAGCCAGCGGTTCCTTCTGGGTCCTAAACTATGTGTATGCAAAATTTGGTTGAGATTGGTGGAACGGTGTGGATTTGTATACGGAACAGACCCACATACCCATCTACAGACTTTCACTTTTATATATAAGATTGGTATAACGTCCCTTTTAACTACTGAGGTTTTGAGAGATACCAGGATGCCCGAATGTTGCCCTGAAGGGGACCTTTAACGTACCAGTAAATCTATTGACATGGCTCCCTCTCATTTGTGCATTCTCAAATGCAAACTGACTGCGCGAGGATTCGATCTTGCAACCTTAGGCACAGCAGGCAAGAACGTTACCATTGCACCTCGCAGGCAGTCCCACAAGTAATCCATCGTAACAAGTGAGCATTCGAAGCAAGGAGAATTACCCTTAGCAGTGACGAATTGCACTCTGATTTCATAAATATTGACAATTTGTTTAAAAGGTGCGTTAAAACAAATAAACAAGACGCTAGCTCCTTCCAGAACTGTATCGCATCAAGCCCGCATAACACTATAGCCGGGCGGGTGGTTTAGCAAAGACGAGATTTCTCGCACAGGCCCTCTAGTAGGTTATATTATACTAGCAGTAGTGCCCGGCTTCACCCGGTGGATTTATTTGTTTTATGGATGATAATGAATACTACTACAGAACTGGCACATGATACACCCTAGAACTGCTGCAGGTTTATCTGTCAAATGCTGCAGTAAATTCCCATAAAGTACACACTAAAGGAATTTGTTATCTGTAAGCAAACTGTACTCATAAATATAACTTGTCATACATCAATAGAAAGCTGAAAGACTGTTCTATATTATTTTGATAGAGGTGAATCAATCAGAGTCATCAGTTTGAATTAATCATAAAAAGTATTTTATAAAAAAATACAAAAATGAAATATTGAATTTTCTGCTCTAGAAAACCATATTGCCAAGTTAAATGTGTGTCAGAGACATCATAAATAAAAAAGTCCACAGTTTTTTGTTACTATTTCAAGAACCAGTTTTAAATTATTCCTGTTATTTACTAAAGAAGAAAATTATTTTTAAAATATGTCATTTCTCGATTTTTCTGATACATGAGAAGTACATAATCGGCGCGGAATTATGGGGAGGAAAGTTCACAGGCCCAGGATGATGAAAGGCAAACGGTACATTTTTACCTGGAAAGTCACTTTCTTCGGGTTGTATATAAGTCTAGTTCTGACTTACCCCTTCACGGCTAACATTAGGCATGTTTAGATTGGTTGCGTTCACGGAAGCAAACAGTTGATCAACTGTTGAAGAAGTACGCTGTGAACGCGGTGTGATGGAGCGCTCCCTAAACATGTTCCATGGAGCGGACGCCATTTTATGGAGCGTAGAAAAACTTCGCTCCATCCACGGAACACGTTTAAATCCAACATGGCGTAGCATGAAGTAGAATTAAAAACAAATGTAAACATTGTGGATATCGCTCAAAATAGTTCCTAAACTGATGAATACTGAAATAATAATGAACACAACATCTCGGTCCCTCTATAACCTATAAAATGACCTGCATTGTGTTAAATTCGTGATATATCGTTATTCCGATTTACGGACCGCAGTTGCGACAAATGTTAACCTATGTGTGAAACAACATAACCTGACATATTGGATGTTACATCCTTTATTTTGTTCCAAGTATTAAACATTATATGAATTCAGGTGTGTGGTTTCCTTTTTAGTGGCAATGTGCATTTTTAAAGTTTTTAAATCGATGTTTCAGCGTTTTTTAATCACTTGTAATTTGGTGATGTGGTCTGAAAATACGATTTTAACCTATGCTTAGGGCTAAATACTGTACCTCGACGAATATATTGTTGTGTAGGCAGTATAGAGAGAATCAAACTTCTAGGCTACTGGTACCGGTACTGTATAAAAAATACCTTTCATTTGGAGCAAGCATAGGCAATCGGTACTGTATAAAAAGTACCTGCATTGTAAGGCCTACTTGGCCGACCCCAAATTCTGATAGGCTAAGACCTATTGTCAAGAGTCTTGACTCAAAAATAAATTATTTGAATACCGTAGGCAACCGGTACTTGTTGGGTTAAGGATTTGTAAGCAATAGGATATAAGAATTACCATAGGTCTGTCTGTGCCTGCATTATTAGGTGATTCTTCCAATAGAAAACTGAGTGTTTGGCTGATCAGAATGTAATGACTGGGAAATACTAGTAGCCTATCAGTATTTTTCTTTTCATGGTATTATCTTAACAGTTCTCTTGCTTCTTGGATGCTGTTTAGGTCTAGATTAGCCTACACATCCACATTCCTTTCAAGTATGCTGAAAAACATACTCACTAGGCAAATATTTTTTTTGAAACAATCGTAAATGTGTCACTAAATTATACGGTATTTTAAATTCACATAGCTCATTATCAGACCGCAAGACCCCCCCCCCCCCCCTGGCTTTCAGCTTGGACTGAATGAAGTTAATTTGGTCTTGTATAGGCCCTAGCCTATAAGTATGTTTCTATGTTTGAAAGAAACCAGCTTCCCTTGGTAAGCATTTCAAGTACCGGTAACCATTACTTTTCTTTTCATGGCATTAGCAGTCTTATGTTAACAGTTATCTTGCTTCTCGGTTGCTGTTCAGGTCTAGATTAAACAGCCACATTCCTTTCAATGTAATGAATATTACCAACCGTACTGGTACCGTACCATTGGCTATAATTGGGCAAGCTCAATAGCCAATGTTCACTGCAGTAGGCTACCAGTACCGTACATCAAGAAGCTGGGAATGATTATGCACTGAAACTCAAGATATAATATATATATGAAAATGAAAATCCACAGCCTGCTTCCAGTCTCCGACCGGGTCAGGAATGGAATGAATGGAGCCCCTATCTAGCGGCGAGGATATGAACTGTGCCGGCTGCCGAGGCCTGACGCACTCCTCTGGGGCAATGATTAAATGAATGACAGATGAAATGAAATGATAGTGGAGAGTGTTGCTGGAATGAAATTTTGACAGGGAAAACCGGAGTACCCGGAGAAAAACCCGTCTGCCTCCGTTTTGTCCAGCACAGATCTCACATGGAGTGACCGGGATTTGAACCACGGGCCCAGCGGTGAGAGGCTGGCGTGCTGCCGCCTAAGCCACGGAGGCTGCATAATATATATATATATATATATATATATACTGTATATAAATTTATTTTCTTACACAAGGAGAGAAAATTAAGCACTCTCCAACATAGCACTTACCCAGTTTGTCCTTTATTTCCTTCACTTACGGTATCTCAACATGCCTGAGTATTAACATTTTGTGAAAATTATTGTATGCACATACTGTATTTTGTCCATGCTTCAACTAATCCAACACCAAAATTTCCATCCTTGACTTCCTTTTGTCAAACGAGTGATGATTTTCTCTCAAGGGACAGGTTAGGTCTCTGTAGCCTACTCAAATAGGAACTGACTATAAAGTAAAATGCATTATGAGAATGGATTTAGAAATTGTGACATAAGGCTAATTTATTTTACTCACTCTCTTGTGTGTATGCTACATATTGATCTATATTTTAACAGTAGCCTAGGCTACAGGATACATTTCAAAATGCTGTGGTGTCAGTGACATGTGCATGTATTTTTAACTGAGGCTAGGATTGGGAAGGAGGCTTTAAGTTACAAGCTTAATAACCTGTATAGGAAATTGTTAGTAAAATGAAAACTTTAAGGGAGTGAGGAGTCATGAATATTACCTACTGGTACTGTACAGTAGGCTATAGGCTACAATTAGTCAGGCTTGCTAACCTAGGTTCACTGCAGTAGGCGACCAGTACATCAAGAAGCTGGTAATGGTTATGTACTGACACTCAAGATATATAATATATTTTTCTTCTTACACTGGCAGAGAAAACTGAGCACTGTTCAAAGCAGCACTACCCAGTTTGTCCAATATTTCCTTACCTTATCTCAACCTGCCTGAGTTGTAACATCTCATTACAGTGATGCTTCACTTTATAATCTGCATATTCTAACACACAGCAGTATTTGCTGCTGACCACAGAAGACCTGATGTTCTTGTACAGTGACTGAATGAACTATGTTTGTTACAAAACGACACCTACGGTATAGTACTGTAGTTTCATTGGTATTCAATCTGGTAATGAGCCTAGGTGAAAGATATTACTTCTTTTAACATTTAGTTTGCTGATTCATACCAACCATCTCTCTACCAGCCACATATTGAGCAACAAAGGGAATTGTTAGTAACCAAGTATCAATACCTTTAAGAGAGTGGCGAGTCATGAATGTTACCTTCGGTAATGGTATGTAATTGTGCGAGCCCACTAGCCAAGCCCCATTCAAGTACCAGTATCGTACATCAAGCAGCTGGTAATGATTATGTTCTGAAATTCAAGATAAAGTGTTGTCATTGCTGCTTTTCGGGTAAAAATTACAAATATATAAACACACTCCTGGAAAAAGTTACACTTTATTAGTTAGTTATCACACTTAAATGGGCAATGGGCAACTAATACATGTAATTGTTTCCAGGAGTGTGTTTACATATTTATAATTTTGTACCCCATGTTGACCGACTGAGAAGCAGCAAAGACAATTTGTATAGGCAACACTTAAAAAAAAACAATGGCTTCAAATTATCACAGAAAATATGTATTCTTTAGCACTGCTTCATTTATCTTTGCTCCTAGGAGTCATTCATCCTGTTACTTTCCTGCTTTTTACATATATATATATATATTTTCAGTTTATATTTTTGCAGTCTAGTTTCCTCTGCCTCATTCTGTACTGTCCAGGCTTGGGTAGCAATAATTTTAAAATGCCCTATTTTCCTGAATTCTTTCTATGTTACTGGACCATTTGATGACATGATCTAATGAAAAATCAATTGTGAAAGCATCTTTTAGACAACTGTTTTCAACCAAAAATCTGTAGCCTAACATTTTTCATTTTCATTAGATGAACAGTAGCCTATAGGGAATATGGTATGGAAACCAGTTGTGTATTGATAGGAGGAGAATGGACTGCCAAGTAAGAGACTAAGTTAATCCATCAACAGTTCATGTTGTGCCTTTCTCTTTAAGTACTAATATTGGGGTGTAAACAAGTAAGGTACCGGTACAACAAGGATAATACAGGCTCGTACCATGATTTCCTTTGCTTTAAATGAGGGACCCAGAAATTTTATTTCTAGATGCTGGTTATAATTTTAATGACCTTGAGGTCATCTGACCTTATTAGATAGGGGAAGGGTAATGATCCAGATAAATACCTCTTGTTGACAGGTAGGGACAATGTGATGTACATTCTTGAAGTGTTTCAAATTAATTTTGCAATCTAACCTGATTTTTTTGTAAATACGATTAATTTGTATAGTACAGTAACTAAAAACTGTACAGCACAGTTAGCTGATGAATAAATCCAAAAACTTCAAATCCTTGAGAAGAAAACTAGAGTGAAAAAGAAAAGATATAAGAAGCAGGAAAGTATCAGCATGAAGGATACCTAGGAACAAATTAGATAGATGAAGCAGTGCTAACAAATAATGAAGTCATCATGTGTGGATGACTGGTAAGAGATTTACTGCTAGACGTACAGACTCTTGACCCTTCTCATAGGATATAACCCTACATTAATAAAATCGAAGCTATATTGATATTCTTGAAAAAATATTCATCTATTGAGACGTAGGCCTAACCTACCATGTTCAATTTGAAGAGATTAAAATGACTTCAATTATCATAAGTCTTACAAGCCTCCGTGGCTTAGGCGGCAGCACGCCGGCCTCTCACCGCTGGGTCCGTGGTTCAAATCCCGGTCACTCCATGTGAGATCTGTGCTGGACAAAACGGAGGCAGACGGTTTTTCTCCGGGTACTCCGGTTTTCCCTGTCAAAATTTCATTCCAGCAACACTCTCCACTATCATTTCATTTCATCTGTCATTCATTTAATCATTGCCCCAGAGGAGTGCGTCAGGCCTCGGCAGCCGGCATAGTTCATATCCTCGCCGCTAGATGGGGGCTTCATTCATTCCATTCCTGACCTAGTCGGAGACTGGAAGCAGGCTGTGGATTTTCATTTTCATCATAAGTCTTGGGATATACCACCTTAATATACCGTACCATACGTTAAACTGTTAAGTATTCTTTACCATAGCCAAACTAGCATAACACAATAAATGCCGTATGAGAAAGGCAAGAAATTTACGTACGTAGGCCTAAAATTATCGGGAGCAAGGTATGGTTTGATACATGTTCACAGCCTTCGGTACATAGTTTCAGAGCAATTTCGTTCCGAGTTGCAAAACTAAAGGTAAATTAGATACTGATCTAATATCAGCATTCACTCTCACAAGATTATCTGATCATTTCAACATCGCAGGCTCGAGGATAGCACATCGCCCTTGTCCACTTTCGAACAACGCGCGCTGCTACAGATCAGATTGAGCAAACCGTTCACAGGTACACGTAAAACCTGATCCCGCTCCCGATGCATCAGCTTTGGAGCTGTTGATCAACTGTTTGCTACCGTGAACGCAACCATTGTCTGTAGGAACATGATCAACATCACTTGCCTTGATGGGGATTCCCATAACTTGCGGGACATCCTGTTCACCGGTATCACTGCCACTACTTTCACCATCTTCATTTCCATACGAATCCACACAGTAATCACTGTAATCGTCCGTACTATCACACGAATCATAAAATCAAGCGCTCAATTTCTGAATAGTCAAAATAGTTGGCTGCCATTTTGCTCAATGCAGCCTCAATGTCAACATGAAGGTACTTCCACTTCTGCCGCCAAATAATAGCCTGCATATAGTAATTTGTTTGCCAAAGACATTCTCTATGAAAGATAAAAGCATCGGGAACCTACTTGTAATTAATTCCATCTTATGGTGAACAGTCGTACTATATTTGAACTCCGAGGCCGTCTCTCAGAGAGACGGTCGCACTTGATTAAACAACACACCGTCTTCCTGGAAGACGGTCCGCAGTTCTGGGGTTAAACTAACAGAAAAAAAATATTTTAAAAATATAACTTTTTGTGGTGATGGTGGTGGTGGTGGTGGTGGTGGTGGTGGTGGTGGTGGTGGTGGTGGTGGTGGTGGTGGTGGTGGTGGTGATATGTAGTACAGTATAATGGACGTAACATTCAGGTCATTTTCCCGTAAAGATAATAATTATAATAATGAATAGGGAAACGGCTATTTTCTAACTCCACTGACACATGTAATTTATAAACAAATTTTAATAAAAGATTAGAAAGAGGAGTAAGTGAAATAAAAGACACTGCCTAGGGCCTATATCTCATTGGCTGTTAGAAATGTTGAGACCAATAGTGTCGTATTTTGACGCATAGCGCCGTAGGAAAATAATCAGAACACTTTGGAAAACTTCGGCTGTCCCGAACTACTGAGGTAGCAATAGTATCATTTATCGCCACATAGCGCTCAACGATAAGGTTCGGAATAAATGAAGGTAAATTTGAAAGCACTAACGCTTATGGCAGCTGTTAACCTCAATGTACTGCACCAACACCATTGCACCATCTTGGTCATCAGCCCCATGTAGTTGAGTGTCTGTTGAATTTGTCTGATTAGCTATATTTATTTGATGATTGTATTAGTGCAATTACCTGTATGTGGGACAGGGATGAGGTAGCCACGTTCCAGTCCTCAGACCAAAATTAAATTTCTTAGCAGAGCCGGGAATCGAACCCGAATCTCCGGCGCGACAGCCAAAACGGTAGCTGCTACTCCAGGAGATGGGCAGCTCTGATTTGATTTGCTATGCAGTTCAGTTCAGTTGGCTGTGCCCGAAGTTTCATGGTGGAAAGTTTCTAAGCGTCACTGGTCTTATATGAATGTTAAATGCATGAAACTCATGAGACTGGCACGTTGTAGAAAGCCCGTCTAAAGAAGAATTCCTTTGTTTCTAAAACTTAGACTATTTAAATCGACGTTGACATTATTATTCTCTCGGTCGCGTAGTGGAGGAAACGAGTATGGATTTACTCTGATTTATGTCGGCTCGGTGCATGGTGATGGGTGGCGGCGGCATCGAACTGTGAAATATTTGTACCAGCTTCCGCTCTCAAGCGTGCGTCACGTGAAGAAGATGTGGTGCGATGACAAGGAAGGCCTTCATTGTACTTGCACGAAACTGTCGTATTCGCGGAAATGTACGTTCAACATTATATTGTGTTCAGACAGGTTCGATAAGGCATGACTCTTCTATAGATAATAATAATAATAATAATAATAATAGTGTTATTGGTTTTACGTCCCTGTTAACTACTGAGGCTTGCCTTTTAGAGACGCCGAGGTGTCGGAATTTTGCCCCGAAGGGGATCTTTATCGTGCCAGTAAATCTACTGACATGGTTCCTTCACATTTGCACATCCTCAAATGCCGACTGACTGCGGCAGGATTCGATCCCGCTATCTTGAGATCAGCACGCGAGGACGTAACCCCTGAGCCACGCAGCCAGTCACTCTTCTATAGGATCTGCTTTTTTCAATACTAGCAACCCGACCCGGCTTCGCCCGGGAGAATGCATTACGTGATAATCGCTTTTTTCTCTCCAGTGTCAATGAACAACGACCAATATCCGTTTTACGTCTCGGCATGATGGATTAAAATCACTGACTGGACTATTAGAGATGCATGTGCAACAAATTCTTGTCAGACGTAATTAAAGAATGGCGACGTGCATGAAACACAAATTCCCCTTCCGTCCAAACTTAACTTGACTGTGAATTTTGCGGAACGAAAACTTCACAGGCGAAATGAAGAAAACCCGAGTTGCACTTCCAGGGAAACTCCAAACACAACCACCCGTCTCAGAAGTCTTAACTCAACACGACTCAACGGTTTGCTGCTGGCTGTATCTGGGGAAATAGGTTCGCCCGCTAGCTAGGCTGTAACAGGGATGATAGATTCGCCCTTAGATAGCTCGTCAACTGTTGCCTCAGTATTTGAATGGACATGGTTGGAAGAAATTAAAACGTAAAATCACTGAAGATAGACATATGCTCTCGCGGACTTTTTTGTAGAACTTTTCATGCTGAACAATTCTTACACACATAGTATTGAGATGTTTTTAACGGTTTGCCCAGCGTAAGCTTACAAAGCGCTCGGACGCCAGTTTTTTTTCGACTTTTCCACTGAAATCGTTACTGCTCGGCTTCCTTTGATCATAAATAAATAATTTTCTACAGAAATAATCCTCGAGATATCCTTTACAGAATGGTGGAAATCGCATCAAAATCCATCCAGTGGTTCTCGAGTTTACCCGTAACAAACACAAATCGGGGACTTTGTTTTATACTAAGTAGAGATGCATTATTTGAAGCTTGACAGAGGAAGCAGTGTACATTGTTGTTGATTCTTTTAGGGGTTTCTTCTTTTTTTCAAGATATGGAGATTTTTAGGACACTGTTTCAATGTAATTATATTTTATATGTTCACCTTCACTGTCCTTGTCTCCTATTCACGTCTTAAGCAAGCAGGTAACTTGTAAATTATTTTGTTTTGCAGGTATGGTGATGTCGAGGAGTAGTTCTACCAAATTTACTGTCATCATCCATTGAGTGAGAAGGTAAAAAATATTGTTATTGAAATACTTGCATGTTTTATTGCTAAGTGTTATTGTTAAGTTCCTGATCGGGAAAAATAACTGTCCCACCAGATACACAGCTTTTAATCAGGTAATTAAATGAAGCATACTGTTCATCTCCTTTCCTTTAATTTTGACAATTCTATGATAAACTGTTTGTTTATTATATCATCCTGAAAAAGTTCTAGCCTTCTGAAGACTGCACTTGCTGGAATGACGGTTCAAATTGAAATTATATACAGTGAAACCCCTCAAATCCGAACTAATTGGGGCAGTAGCCTGTTCGGATTTCAATTTGTTCAGATTAGCCGAAAAATATCCATAGCCTAACATAATAACCAGCCCTCGTTACGAAATAGGACTGTACATTGAGCAAGGCAGGCTAGTGTCAGTGAGGAAGAAAAAACTTCGACAATGTGACTTATACTGCGCTTCGTAGAACAACACGCAGCAGCCACGCCAAACGTCATGTTCATGCGACGATGGTGTGCAATTGCCTCCACGGGAAGGTTTTCGTCACTTCGACAATTGAAGATAACTGATTTCAAGTGAAATATTAAGTGATATTTTGTGTGTTTCTATTGTCATTTCATTTGTTTTTGCAAAGTGATTAACCTAGGAATTACAGTAACCAACTTTTCCGTTTTTCAATCCTGAATGAGAGAAGTATGTGGGCTCATTTACACTTTGTTAGGTATGCTAACTGTACTTCTTTGCTAATTTTTCAACTAATTATGTAAAATAAGGTTATAATGTAGAATATACTCGTATAATTGTCTTAAGACTAAATAAATAAGTTTCTCTCTTTTGTGTGTGTTTTTCAACCTTATAACTGTCAAAAAAAGCTCGTTCGGATTACCAGGGATTTCGGATTTCCGGGGTTCGGATTTGAGGGGTTTCACTGTAATACGAAACATTGCTAAATAATTTGGGAGTGATAGAAGATGTTGCATGTGATTATCAACTCATAATACTTTATTTTAAAATAAATTTTTAGGAAATTTTATTTCCATTGCATGCAACTCGTGTAGATCATGACGCAAGGAGCAGCCAGGTCACCGAGATGCAATGAAAGAGTCACGAGTCGTATAACGGCTCATAGAATAGTTAATAAATTTCACGAAATGGGAAATGTTCTCGATAAGAAGCGAAAAAGGCGACATGCAGTGTTCACAGAAGAAACTGTTGAAGACATTCTACAAAGCTTGGAGAAATTCCTATAAATATCTTAGCCATCTTTCTCAACACACAATAATTTGTTCCGGTTCCATATAAAGGGCTACGAAGTCACTTTAGTTATATAATATCCTATAAACCTACAGTGGTGCAAGAACTTTAACCGGCTGATCCTGTGTGCAGGATTAGAGTTGGTGAAGGGATTCTGAATATTTATCATGATAGTGATATAGCTCTTTATCTCTTTTGGGATGAAGCCTGGTTTCTTTTATGTCGGTATGCAAATTCTGAAAATTACAGATAGGCCTAGTGTAATGCCGATAAACCTAGTATGCTTCATGAGGAACCTCTTCATGAAGAAAAATTAGGAATGTGGAGCGAAGTTTCCAGTGACAGAATAATTGACCCAATATTTTTGACGACACAGTTAACAGTGAATAATATTTTGCCACCCATTTTTGCTGCGTGAACTGCAAGAAAACATAGTTTTTGTTTTTTCAGTAGGACTCGGCGACGGGTCATACAGCCAACGTTTTATTATGGTGTTTGTAGCCATTCTTCAGTGTTGTCTAAGTAAACAAAAGTTTGGTGCTTTTCAGTCGGTCAACACTATTGTACCCAAATGAGATGGATTATTCCCTAACTAACAAATACTGATGATTTGCATTATCTCAACTAATACTGCAACTAAATAAGAGTACATATTGTAAATATTTTCACCCATACTTTCAGACATAGATTTTATAGCCCAAGTGTAATGGATCTGATGATGATCGCTAGACGATAGAAACTGGTCATCCAAGTTTATTTATTAATCTCATGTATTTTTTTTCAGGATTAGGGAATAACCCATCACATTTGGGTACAATCATGTTGACCGAATGAAAAGCATCAAACTTTTGTTTAGCCAACGTTCTATTGCAGCCAATTCGAAAAGTAATTTGAAATTGAGTTGCCAGCATTAAGACATGATCCTCAAGAACCCGTGATCTAACCGTCTGTGATCATTATCCATGGGAATCATTAAAAGATGCAGTGTGAAACAAATTCACACACTTTCGATGAATTTAAGGTAAACATTCACCAAGAGATCAATTCAATTTCTCATGGATAACTAAGAGACGTAACGGATAACTTCATAAGAAGATGCCAGAAGTGAGTTGAGACGAAGTCAAACAGTTCCAGCATATCCTTTAGTGACATGGGTGAGTACATGACATGGAATTTACTATATTAGGCAGTCACTCTATCTCGCTAAACAACGGACGGTCTCATTAACAGGCGATAGCTTATCGGTCTAGCGGGCACCCGCGTTAGCTCCGAGACATGATATTTGCATGAACCTGTATAAAATAAAGCTTTAAGCATGTGTATTACAATTTGGTGGAACTTATTATTATATCAACAAGATAGAAAATGCGTGCATTTACCAACCAAATGGAGAATTCCCGAAGATCACTTGTGTACTCTTCAAGACTATCAACTGTAAGCAACGAATGACGCCTCAGTGCCTCCCCACTCTCAGAAATGCCAACTTCAATTAATTTACACTGTGTGCTCTTGGACGATCTGTAAACTTCATCGCATTCACTCTGTACTACTAATAATAATATAATAATTGATTATTATTTATTTTATTATTACTATTATTCCATCATTGGCTGGCCCCATGGTGTTGGGGTAGCACACCTGCCCCTCACCTGGAGACCCCGGGTTCAATTCCCGGCTCTGTCAGGGATTTTTAGAAACTGACGTGAGGGCTGGAACGGGGTGCACTCAGCCTCGCGAGGACAATTGAGTAGTTGTCTGACAGTGAGGCAGCGCCCCTATTACGAAAACCAAGATTAACGGCCGAGGGGACCGGATGCGTTGATCACGCATCACCCCAATATCTGCAGGCCAAATGGCTGGGCAGCGGTCGCTTGGTAGGCCTAGGCCCTTCACCGGCTGTAGTGCCAGGGGTTTTATCATTTCATCATTAATATCATATTTCCAGTCCAGGGAGATTTACGCCTTCCGAAACCTTAATAATTATAGTTACAAATCTATGTTCACCTCAAAACACAGGTTTTCAAGCATATCCAACATACACTCCCATCAAATGAATAAACGACGATAAACAACATAACTTTATAGAAAAAAGTGACAGTCAGTCTGAAAGACTAGACTTTGTATCATTTTAAATGCTACAAATGCTGAAAAATGCTAGAAAGGCTGGAGGCTTCTCGCTT
Source organism: Meconema thalassinum (assembly GCA_946902985.2). Classification (NCBI taxonomy): domain Eukaryota; kingdom Metazoa; phylum Arthropoda; class Insecta; order Orthoptera; family Tettigoniidae; genus Meconema; species Meconema thalassinum. The sequence continues at coordinate 482,605,313 of OX336391.1, forward strand.
CGCTCGAAGCCAAAGACTCTTGACATGTTAGAAAATTATCTGCATTATACTTATCTTGCTTATCTTGTTTCAAATTACTCGCGAACGGCAAGTGAAAATCGAGGGCAAATGAAGGTCAAGTGCGCGGGATGCCGCACGCTCACCAGAGGGCGCGGGGACGTGACCCTTTCATCCAGTCTAAAAACACTTATAGTGGGCGATGTATTGAAGATAGATATATGCTCTCGTGGACTTTTTGTAGAACTTTTCATGCTGACCAATTCTTACGCTCATAGTATATTGATATTTTTAACGGTTTGCCCAGCGTAAGCTTAAGAAGCGCACGGACGCCAAGTTTGTTTTCGACTTTTTCTCTGAAATCGTTACTGCTTGTCTTCCTTTGATCATACATAAATTATTTTCTACAGAATCTTTCCTCGAGATATCCTTTACAGAATGGTGAAAACCGCATCAAAATCCATTCAGTGGTTCTTGAGATTACCCGTGACATGCAATAATCGGGGATTTTTGTCTTATACTAACGAAGTAGAGTCGCTTCCGTAGCGTAGCGGTCAGCACGGTTAGCTGCCGCCCCGGAGGTCCTGGGTTCGATTCCCGGCTCTGCCACGAAATTTGAAAAGTGGTATGAGGACTGGAACGGGGTCTACTCAGCCTCGGGTGGTCCAAATGAGTAGAGGGGGTTCGATTCCCACCTCAGCCATCCTCGAAGTGGTTTTCCGTGGTTTCCCACTTCGTCTTCGGGCAAATGCCGGGATGGTACCTACTGTAAGGCCACGGCCGCCTCCTTCCCTCTTCCTAGCCTATCCATCCCAATCTTCCATCCCTTCCCATCCCTCATGAAGCCCCTGTTCGCTTTGCAGGTGAGGCCGCCTGGGCGAAGTGCTGATCACACCTCCCCAGTTGTATCCATCCCGACCAGATGTTCCAAGCTCCAGGACACTGCCCATAGAGGCGGTAGTGGTGAGTTCCCTCGCTGAGTCCGTGGGAACCACCAACCTAGTGGGTAAATTGACTAAATAAAAAACAAGATGTTCAGGAAAGAACATATAGCCTACTTTCTCTTTGTCCTTTTCAAGGAGTATGATTGAATGTTGGTTGTAGTAGCTTGTTGAAATACAACGTGCTATAGGGATATTAAACATGAATATGAGGTGCCCTTTGATAGTGCTACCTCTGTACCAAATTTCGTTCAATTCGGTTTCACCGTGTTTGAATTGATGGGGGGATCGATTTGCACACATACTTGGCCACCATCTGCAAACTATTGGGCTGATGTTCTTGCAGTTTGGTCAGAATATGTTTCCCACATAAAGATATGGTGTTGCAAAATTTGGTAGAGACTAGATTATTAGGTTGGTCGTAATTACATTTCAGCTTTTAACATTTGGGTGGCCGCGATTACGTTTCCGTCAAGATAGCGGTGATATAAAACATGACACTGAGGTGCCCTTTGCTAGTGCTACCTCTGTACCAAATTTTGTACCATTCGGTTTCACCGTGTTCGAATTGATAAGGGGAATCGATTTTCACACAAAGATGGCCGCCATCCGCAAAATATTAGGCTAGTGACCTATTAGTTTGGTCAAAGGATGCTCCCTCCATAAAGGTATGTTGTTGCTAAATTTGCTAGAGATCGGATGATTAGGCTATTCGTAATTTGATTTAAGCTTTGAACATTTGTGTGGCCGCCATTACGTTTCCGTCAAGATGGCGGCGATATAAAACATGACACTGAGGTGCCCTTCGCTAGTGCTATCTCTGTACCAAATTTCGTTCATTCGGTTCCACCGTGTTCGAATTAATAGGGGAAATCAATTTTGACATAAAGATGGCCGCCATCCGCAAACTATTAGGCTAATGAGCTATTAGATTGGTCAAAGGATGCTCCCTCCATAAAGGTATGTTGTTGCAAAGTTAGGTAGAGATCGGATGGTTATGTTAGTCGTAATTTGATTTAAGCTTTAAACATTTGTGTGGCCGCCATTACGTTTCTGTCAATATGGCGGCGAAATAAATCATGACACAGAGATGCCCTTTGATAGTGCTATCTCTGTACCCAATTTCGTTCCATTAGGTTTCACCGTGTTTGGATTAATAGGGGGAATCGATTTTGACACAAAGATGGCCGCCATCCGCAAACTATTAGGCTAATAACCTATTAGATTGGTCAAAGGATGCTCCCTCCACAAAGGAATGTTGTTGCAAAGTTTGGTAGAGATCGGATGGTTATGTTAGTCTTAATTTAACGTAAGCTTTGAACATTTGTGTGGCCGCCATTACGTTTCTGTCAAGATGGTGGCGATATAAAACATGACACTGAGGTGCCCTTTGCTAGTGCTACCTCTGTACCAAATTTCGTTCATTCGGTTCCACCGTGTTCGAATTAATAGGGGGGAATCAATTTTGACATAAATATGGCCGCCATCCGCAAACTATTAGGCTAATGACCTATTAGATTGGTCAAAGGATGCTCCCTCCATAAAGGTATGTTGTTGCAAAGTTTGGTAGAGATCGGATGGTTATGTTAGTCGTAATTTAACTTAAGCTTTGAACATTTGTGTGGCCGCCATTACGTTTCTGTCTATATGGCGGCGATATAAAACATGACACTGAGATGCCCTTTGCTAGTGCTACCTCTGTACCAAACTTCGTTCCATTCGGTTTCACCGTGTTTGAATTAATAGGGGGAATTGATTTTCACACAAAGATGGCCGCCATCCGCAAACTATTAGGCTAATGACCTATTCATTTGGTCAAAGGATGCTTCCTCTATAAAGGTATGTTGTTGAAAAATTTGGTAGAGATCGGATGATTAGGTTAATCGTAATTTGATTTAAGCTTTGAACATTTGTGTGGCCGCCATTAAGTTTTCGTCAAGATGGCGGCAATATAAAACATGACACTGGGGTGCCCTTTGCTAGTGCTACCTCTGTACCAAATTTCGTTCCATTCGGTTGCACCGTGTTCGAATTGATAGGGGGGGACAGACATTCCGAGTACACACACACTCACACACACACACACACACACACAGACTCACACACACACATACACACAGACAGACACACTTCTTTCGCCCTGTGTTGATCTCATAAGTCTACTTTCATTTTTTGCAAAAATCGAAAGTAGGCTAAAAACAAGATGTTCAGTAAAGAACATATAGCCTACTTTCTCCTAAATGCATGGGTATTGTTATAACTCTTTGTCCTTTTCAAGGAGTATAATTGAAAGTTGGTTGTAGTAGCTTGTTGAAATACAACGTGCTATAGGGATATTAAACATGAATATGAGGTGCCCTTTGCTAGTGCTACCTCTGTAAAAGAAATCATTCAATTCGGTTTCACCGTGTTTGAATTGATCTGGGGAATGGATTTGCACACATACATGGCCGCTATTTGCAAACTATTGGGCTGATGACCTTGTGGTCAGTCATAAAATGCTTTCCACAAAAAGGCATGTTGTTGCAAAATCCGGTAGAGATCAAATTATTAGGATGGTCGAAATTTGATTTAAGCTTTTAACATTTTGGGTGGCCGTCATTCCGTTTCCGTCAAGATGGCGGCGATATAAGACATGACACTGAGGTGCCTTTTGCTAGTGCTACCTCTGTACCAAATTTCATTCCATTCGGTTTCACCGTGTTCGAATTAATAGGGGTAATCGATTTTGACACAAAGATGGCCGCCGTCCGCAAACTATTAGGCTAATGACCTATTAGATTTGTCAAAGGATGCTCCCTCCATAAAGGTATGTTGTTGCAAAATTTGGTAGAGATCGGATGATTAGGTTAGTCGTAATTTGATTTAAGCTTTGAACATTTGTGTGGCCGCCATTACGTTTCCGTCAAGATGGCGGCGATATAAAACATGACACTGAGGTGTCCTTTGCTAGTGCTACCATTGTACCAAATTTCGTTCAATTTGCGTTCACCGTGTTCGAATTGATAGGGGGGGGGACCGACATTCAGAGTACACACAATCACACACACAGACTCACACACACACATACACACACACAGACAGACACACTTTTTTTTCGCCCTGTAGTGATCTCATAAGTCTACTTTCATTTTTTGCAAAAATCGAAAGTAGGCTAATACTAACGAAGTGGAGATTGTCGGGGAACACATGCACCAAGCGGCAATATGACGTCTCACACCTCAGTGCATCTGGGTACATTTCGTCCCGTCACCGTAACGTGACGCTAGACCCCAGCGTAACAACGAATCGACAAGATCATTTAAAATGTTAAAATGAATTTGCAATTAGCAGATTCCGCACTACACACATTAGGGGTTCACTCTCTTGAAGGTTTTGAGATTGCTTCAGCAACTACAGGGCGCCAGGAAATGTTCACCGTATTGACTACGGGCTATTGTGGGAGCTAGCATCAGTAGTTACGTTGGCAGCACTACTGTCGCTTGTATCAGAGCAAACAAACAGCCATACATAACTGATGCTAGAAGTGCTGATGACACACATGCTCGCTCGTTGCAATACACACTGACACAGCCCACAGCCCTCACATGTGGGATTCACCCTGTCAAGGACACCGTTCTGCCAACTAAACTGCTGATGCTAGCTCTGGCAGAAGCCGGCAGTCACTGCGGAGAACATTTCCTGGTGCCCTGTATCTTTGATGATCTGAAGTGTCTTTATCTTAGACGAGTAGCAGGATGAAAATAATAGGCACCAGTTGGCATGCCTGACATCATTGAAGCACAGTATATTGCCTGAACATGTATTAGAACACAAAACGTCCATCTCTCTGCTTCCGTCTAAAGAAGTGGATTCAATTCGTCTCTCAGCATAAATGATTCAATGAATGCATGACATGTGCCGATACATTTTAAGCTCACGCCAGTAGACGACCTGCATATGGATGAGGATAAAATGAATGATGAATAAGTTATGTCACAAACATTCTGTCACTGATACTGGAAAAAATAACCATACAAAGATAAAATCACACCATAAGGACTGAAATCGAAACCGGAACCCCTTGTATCGAAGTCTAGCGCTGTATTCACTAAACCACGAAGCCGCACAAAAGTGAACGCATGCACCTCACTAGTCATGAGCAAGTCTCCAAAACCGACACCAATTAGGTGGCTTGTATGTGATTGATAGCGTTCCAGTACATACAACAAGAGTAAGGAATCGAACGCGGATTACCTGGGTGGTAGACAAGAATATTAGGCAATACATCACGGAACTTACAAGAAAATGAAAATCCACAGCCTGCTTCCAGTCTCCGACCGGGTCAGGAATGGAATGAATGAAGCCCCTATCTAGCGGCGAGGATATGGACTGTGCCGGCTGCCGAGGCCTGACGCACTCCTCTGGGGCAATGATTAAATGAATGGCAGATGAAATGAAATGATAGTGGAGAGTGTTGCTGGAATGAAATTTTTGACAGGGAAAACCGGAGTACCCGGAGAAAAACCTGTCGGCCTCCGTTTTGTCCAGCACAGATCTCACATGGAGTGACCGGGATTTGAACCACGGACCCAGCGGTGAGAGGCCGGCGTGCTGCCGCCTAAGCCACGGAGGCTTAACTTACAAGAAACCACTACAAATAGTAGTTTAGGTGGCTTCGGTGGCGTAGTTGGTAGCATGCTGAGCTTTTACGCCCAAGGTCGCGGGTTCAAATCTGGCCGAAGTCGTCAGATATTTAAGAGCGTTTAAAATCCCTCAGAATGACTTCCTTCGGAGGTGAAGTAAAACCGGCGAGCCCATGTCATAGATTTATGGCATGTGTGAAGCAAAATTTGTAGGTTAGGTTTGATTAATGCTCATAAGTTCCAACGTTCGTCACCGGGCATTGATTGCCATGGCATCTAGTAGTAGCCAAGTTCACAGCTAGGTGTCGTGGACGGTAGCATTTGGTATCGATTGTAGGAACTACTTGAAATGATCGTCTGCAGTCCTTACTTGAATTAAAAACGGATAACACACACTAATCACAATTAACACCGGTTATCATACAGATTCTACACACACCCAAAGTACACGGGGCTACATGACCACGTTGTCGCAGCTCCTATATTAAGTAACCAACCAAATAGCTGTTTGTCCATTCCTATATACTGTACTTACGTCAAATTGTACACTAGCCGAATATAGAGTTCACGCAATAAGAAGGTTTGACGTACACTTCGGCATACAGTGACATCTCAGGCTGATAGTCATACGATTATTGTAGAAATGTGATTTGTTGAATGGTCTGGCTACTATAGGCCGTTCATTTGAGGGATTTGGGACATCTTAATCATCAGCCCAGTGTGTTGGGTGTGTGTTAAACTTCTCTGATAACCTGTATTTATAGGCCTATAAAATTTGAAACATTAACCATTATGACATTGGTAATAATTAATAACCGTGTTGACTGATAGTACTATCTTATACAAAACTGGCTTGTCAAACACTAAAGAATGTGGTTTAATTACTGCTTAAACGTACATGTTTCGGTGTTCAATGACAACCTCGTCAGCGCAAATTGAATCAAAATAATCTTAAAACTAAGTTTACAAAGATAAAAGAGAAAATGGATAACCGTTTCATCTCTACAAAGCTACCACACCCTACATCCAAGGCAATCTGTTTAACATATTCTAACCTTGGTCTACCCCTACAGTTCTTGTCCTCGACCCTTCCTTCCATAACTAAGCTTGCTATTCCTGGGTGTCTTAGTATATGTCCTACCAACCTATCTCTTCTCTTCATTAGTAGTATCCAGAATCATCCCTCATCTCCCTCCCGTCTTAATACCTCTTCGTTTGTAACCCTATCTACCCATCTGATCTTCATCATTCTCCTGTAACACCACATTTCAAACGCTTCAATTCTCCTCTTTTATGCTGAACCAATAGTCCAAGTTTCACTTCCATAGAGCGCCACGCTCCAGACGAAGGCTTTCAAAAATGACTTCCTAACACCTAAATCTATATTCGAAGTCAAAAGATCCCTATTCTGTAGAAATGCTTTCCTTGCCTGAGTTAACCTACTTTTTATATCCTCTTTGTTTCGTTCATCACTGGTTATTTTGCTTCCTAAGCAACAGAAGTCTCTTACTTTGTTTAGCTTTTCACATATGAATAAATAAGATTAGTATGAATATAAATGTACCTTAAAGGACTGCTTGTTTATGCATCATATAGCAGCGATGTCCGATTCACTGTAACAAAATCATATTTATTAACAAGCAGTCCTTTAAGGTATTCATCGACCCTTCCATTAGTCATTTTCAAGAAAATTTTCGTTTTTTTAATTGTCTTATTCGATAGTATGTCCTCTCTAGTTTCCGAAAATATATAGTTTATACTAGTTATATATTTATTAGCTCATTTATATTCACTTTAATGATCGGTGTGCACGCTTTTTAGCAGCTGTCACTTTGACGCATAGGTGCAGCAGATAAAGCACACATTAATCTGCTTTGAAACAGTCTACTCCAGAACTAAAACAATATAGGAGATACTCTCGGGTCGGAGAATGCAGAAGATTGACCTAAAATCCAAAAAAGGCAGTTTTTAGGTGTTGAAAAGTAAGACTCTTTACTCTAAATGTGTATCTCAACTTTAAGTTACGATTTCTCTTACTTCATTTTTTTTTTCAATATTTGTCTTGACTTGGGCAGTTAAAATGTCCACTTTTAAAAACGAAAATATAGACAAATAATGCAGCTATGTTGTAAAGCAGAATGACGCTGTTAAATTGAAATGAGGGGTCGCGCCACCCACAATTATGTTATTTTTTCAATCAAAATAACGTAAATTGTAAAATAAAGCTAATATATTTGCCTCAATCAATGATACAAATCAATTCTGCTACACAACATTCTGAACATACAGCAGATCAATTTGCGACTACAATGACTCAATTAAGTTGAAAAAGAGCAAAGCTGTCCCGTCCTAAAAATGCACGTTATTTTTGTGATTTATCTTTGAAAAAGACCCTCCAAATTTAATAAATTTTTCTTTTTTGGAAAAAGTCCACTAGTTTATATTCTTGGAATTAGTGATATCAATTTCAAGAAAATAAGATAACTTGTAATGAAATGTCTTCAGTAGTGTCGCTTTAAGGTACATTTAAGGGGCAGATGGCCTTGTAGTTCCGCCCCTTAAAACAACAATAACTAACTAACTAACTAAGGTACATTTATATTAATTCTATTCTTATTCATTCATATGTTTTTTAATTATTTTTTGTGAGCTTTCTTTTTATTTAAATTGCCAATAGTATTTTGCGAGGATATCCATTTTCTCTTTTATCTTTGTAAACTTAGTTTAAAGAGTATTTTAATTCAATCTACGCTGACTAGGGTGTCATTAAACACCGAAACATGTACGTATAGGTTGCGTACATAAAGTATCGAGCCGGAGACTGGAATGCGCAAACCGGTGACTACATCGGCTAATCGTGGTGTGTGTAACGAGGTGTGGTTCCGACCAGAGCGTGGAAGGCCACAGCCCGTCGCTAGAGGGCATGCTTGCACGTCACGTGACGATACAAAGCGAGCAGCAGCATGCATCAATCGTCCAATGCTGCCAGTCGCATTGCAAACACTGACATGGAGGCGTCAACCGAAGAGCAAAGAGGTGTTGTTCGGTTTCTGACAGCGGAAGAAGTAGGGGGACGGACATTCATCGCCGAATGTCACAAGTGTACGGCGTACACTGCATGTCCCTTGCATGGGTCATGGCACAAGCGCTTCAGGGAAGGACGGTTGTCGTTAGCTTGCATTACCGATGACAACATCCAGCTGGTTGATGCACTCATTACCCAGGACAGCTGAGTGACAGTGAACGCCATAGCCGCCGTGGTCGCTCCACGACAATGCACGACCTCATACGGCCAAAACAGTCGCGACACTCCTGCAGAAATTCAAATGAGAGGTTCTCGGCCACCTTCCATACAGTCCAGACCTCTCTCCCTGTGATTACGCCATGTTTGGTCCCCAGAAAAGGGCTCTGCGGAGCCAACGATTCACCTCGGACGCCGACGTCCAGCTGTACGTGCGGAACTGGTTCACATCACAGTCCAGGGAATTTTATGAGACAGCCATTCACCGCCTCGTGTCACAGTGGGACAAGTGCCTCAACAGCCAGGGCCAATACTGCTAATATACAGGTACTGGTTTCTGTAATTATGACTCCGGCTCGTTACTTTTTGAACGCACCTTATATAAGCAGTAATTAAACTACATTCTTTAGTGTTCGACAAGGCGGTTTTGAATAAGATAGTGCTGTATTTATATGACAACTGTGGTAGTGTGTGCAAATATATTCGGGACAGGGATGGGGTAGGCGCGCAGGGACTAGAATTAAGGAACTATCCCTGCATTTATCTGGAGTGAGTGTGAAAAACCCCACTCAGGACAGGCGCTGTCAGAGCTGGGATTGATTCCATTCTGCGACCTCCGGAGATGCTGCAGCTGTTCTCGCGGTCGTGGTTGACAATTTGACGACGCTGCTGCACCGCGGAGTAAGGGAGAGCTGTGGGCGGACTATTCACGCAACGTCCAATATTATCAGCAATCGAGCAGCCATTGTTCGTAATGGATCCCACGAGTAATTCTATTGTATGAGAGAGCGGTGTTGGGTCAGAGATTGCGTGGAGGAAATTGAATTTCACTGAATGTTTGCTGAAATGGAGGAAAGTCCTGAAAAGGTTCCTCCCATGATGCCAACACACTGCTCTCAGATATGGGAGGGAGGTATTGGAATATCCATAATCACATGTCATTAATTACTTTTAGGAACTTTGTGAAATCTGAGTCATGTAGCTCACGTACCTCGGCTTGTGAGTGAGTGGAATCTGTCTGATAAACTGTATCATTGTGATGGTTCTTTTAGTACTGTACTCCTTTCAGCTCATGATCCCTGACGTGAAGGGAAGGATGAGGGAAGGAAAGTGGAGTGGAGTGAGTGAGTTAGATTGATTGACTGATTGATTGTTCATTTTTGGATTATATGCATAGGGCTAAGAAGCCCCATTAGCTGCGTGCAATTCGCTCTTATTCATTACATAACAATGAAAATGAAAATCCACAGCCTGTCGCACTCCCCTGGGGCGATGATTGAATGAATGACAAATGAAATGAGATGATAGTGGAGAGAGTTGCAGGATTGAAATTGTGACAGGGGAATCCAGAGTACCCGGAGAAAAACCTGTCTGCCTCCGCTTTGTCCAGCACAAAATATCTCACATGGAGTGACTTGAATTTGAACCACGGGCCCCAGCGGTGAGAGGCCGGCGTTCTGCCTCCTAAGCCACGGAGGCTTATTAAATAACAATACATAAAATAACTCATTAAGCAGAGATCTAGGAACACCAGATTACCGGTCTCGCTCGAGTACGACGGATGTACCAGTACTGATGCAAACTCTGCCTGTGAGCTGTTTTCTGAATATTTCGAAACCTTATTCCTTCCTGTAAATTCTATACCGCCACCCTTACCTGATCTGCCACCATCTAGTAACGACAGCATTTTTTACTTCCATATTTCTGAAGACTGCATCAAGAATAAATTACATAATCTAACCTCCGGCAAGTCTCCCGGTCCTGATGCCATTCCTATAGAAATAATTAAATCTTTATGCCACCAGCTATCTCGTCCACTTTATATTCTTTTCAACCAAGCCATCAGTGAAGGAGTGTTTCCGGATTACTGAAAATCAGTCCATATCACCCCAGTGTTAAAGAAAGGCACCAGGCAGAAAGTAGTTAATTACAGACCAGTATCACTAATGTCTATTTTCGCACGAGTCTTTGAATCAATTGTTCGGGACGAAGTGTACGCCCACGTGTCACCATTCATCACTGAATTTCAGCACGGCTTCCTTCCTAGGCTACCAACTGCTACCAACCTAGCAGTCTTCACTCATGATGTATCCACCTTTATGAATAACCGTGGTAGTGCTGATGTTATCCATACTGATTTCTCTAGGGCTTTCGACAGCGTACATCACAACCTACTGCTTCATAAAATTTCAAATTTTGGTGTAACTGGTAATCTTTTACGTTTCTTCAAAAGTTACCTCTCAAATAGAACCCAATCAGTTATAATTAATAGTAATAAGTCTAAATCTGTAAACGTTACTTCCGGTGTCCCTCAGGGTTCTGAATTGGGCCCTCTGCTCTTTATACATTTTGTGAATGATATCCCTCGTATAATTCATAATTCTAGGTGCCTGATGTACGCTGACGACCTTAAACTGTATATGCCCATCAGTACTATAAATGACTGTGAGTTGTTGCAAGAAGACCTACACCAACTCAGTGAATGGTGTGAAACATGGAAACTGAAACTGAATACTGAAAAGTGTTAAGTTTTGTCAGTTTCATTGAAACGTAACCTCCTACCCAGGTTTAATTATTGTATTAATAATGAAACGCTAGGTAGAGTGTCAACCATTAAGGATTTAGGGGTGACAATCACAAATAATTTCTCGTTCGATGAACATATTTCAAAAATATGTCGTGAAAGTTTCCGGATCCTGGGATTTTTAAAAAGAAATCGTTTAAATTATTTTTCGGACATAACTCTATCCAAATTATTTAAGTCACTCATTCGGCCTAAATTGGAGTACTGTAGTGTGATCTGGAATCCTTTTCACAGTAATAAAATTGACGCCAACGAACGTGTACAAAAGAGATTTGTCAAATGGCTCTGTTACAGGGGTGGACGATCGTACTATAGAGCTGAGTATGAGAGTTATTGCAACGTGTACGGTCTTCCTCCACTGAGCAGTCGGCGCACAGTGGGAGACGTGAGATTCCTGTGGAAACTGGTAAATGGTGGAATTGACTCAAATCAGTTGCTAGCTGACTTGGGTTTTCACGTCCCTCAGAGAACCACCAGACGGAAGCACACGTTCCATGGGGGCAGATCGAGAATTAATGTACATAACAATTCATGTCTGATCCGGTTGCAGTCAACATACAGCTTGATGGAGAGTAAAAGTGCTACTGATATTCACTTCGACTCTCTATCAACTGTTATGAGAAACATCTCAAGTGGGCTGTAAAATAATGTGTGCATTTTGTGTTTTTTTTTTCTATTTGCGTTTATTGATTGATTGATTGAACATGTGGTTGAATGAATGGTTGATTGATTTTTTGATTGAATGTACGAGCGACTGAAGTAATGTATTTTTTGTTTGCTGTTATCTAGATCCTCGAATGTCACTCTTATATCACTTTTTTCTTCCAATTTTCTGAACTTTTTCTTCTATCTTTCATTTTATGTTTTTGCCTTTTTCCGTTTACTGTAGATAATTTTGTTTTTTTCTGTAATTATTTCATTGTTTCTTGTACATAGGGATTGTATGAATGAATGCTTGAGATTGGATGTTTGAGTGCGTGTCTGTATGGTTGTGGTTGTTGATTTATAATAGACTAGTGTATTTCTATTTTTTGTTCGTGTTTGCTGTTATTGTTTTGTTTATACTTGTAAATTTTATTGTTAATTATTATATTGTCACTAGTGGATTCTATCTGTCTGACAATAAAGAATACATACATACATACATACATACATACATAATAAACTAAGTATTAATTCTCATGTTGCGCTTGCAAAGACCCTGTAACCATCTAAAGATATATTTAATGACCGTCCAATATTACATCGGTAAGGTACTAAGCGATGTGAATACTCTACGGATGTAGATTATAACTTACAAATTATAAATGCGAGCGCTGCTGAGTGCTAGACGAGGAAGCCTACTCAAAATGCTGTTGTGAAAGCATTCGGTGCGGAGACAATCATTCCAGTATACACTGGCTGTAACTAATTGTTACCGTAGTATAAGAGTGGGCCTACAGCAGACTTTACCAAGTGTGCGTTTATCTTCAGTCGTGTTGATAGGAGTCAAGTGACATAAAACTGCAATGCCAATTCAAGATTTTTTTCTTGGAATGACAGCATACACTCTGTGCATCACGTTACATGACTTAAATCAGTTGTGTTATGTTTTTAAATGCCAATTTAAATAGCTTTAATGAAATGCTTCCAGGTATGTTCTGTTTTGCCGATTAGCGCCATTCTTCGAAACAAACTCCTCCGAAATAATCATGCACAATGCTCTTCCGCATACAAATCACAGAACACCAAATACAAGTTACGCCAGGTTACGCCCACTTTGGATTCCGCGCTTGGCTTCACTGAAACGAGCTCAGGACATCTACTCTCTTTCTTTCCTCCATACAGAGAATGGTCACTTGCCAACTACGAATTGCGTCATCTTTTTACCAGATAAGCGGTACATGGTTTTCACCATACAATACAGTTTGACACACCTAACATACACTGTGAATGTTCTCTCTGCGAGAAAACATGTGAGCGTTACCACCTCGATACTTGCATGAAGAGGAATAAATCCTTGAAAAGAAATTGTAATTACTGGCTGTTTAGCTATAGTTCTTCTTTTCTTTACCTTGGCCATTGGCTGTAATTTTTTTTTTCTCAGTTTGTCAGGGCCATCTATGGGCCACGATTCTTGTGTTTTAGCGGTATGTTTCTTGCTGTCAACGTCGTTGTTTGCCACGATTGGTGCTCTGAGAGGTGGGTTTGGCAGCTGCTTCCTTGTAGGTGCCTTGAGCTTTTCTGATGGCCCAGCAGTCCTTCATTTTCCTGCTAATAATAAATGATATATTATTATTTTTTCTTCCGAATTTGGCCGCCTGTGGACCGCATGGAACCTAAGGCTTTCTGGTTAATCTCCTCTTCTCTTTCCAAAACCTCTTCATTCGTTCACTTCTGATCTTTCGCTCCTCCTCGGATATTACCAGTTTGGCTCTAATTTTAGGTGTTTTCTCCTCGAACATCTTGATGTTGTCAATTGGGTTTCTAAACTCTTTTCTGTTGTGGATCACATCCACTGTGAGTCCACTTTCCTTGACGTCTCTTTTAACCTCTTCTACCCACTCAGTTGTAGCCTTCAGCTCTGTAATATACTTGAATATCCTCTTAGTCAGTCGGTTCTCGTCCATTCTCACCAAATGTCCGTAGAATTTCAACCTTCGCTTCCACATTGTGAGAGTAATTTTTTCAGTGTGTTTATGGAGGTCATCATTCTTTCTGTTCTTCCATGTACCGTCAGCAGTTTTCTGTGGTCCTAAAATTTTCCGCAAAATTTTCCTCTCGTTTTTTTCCAGTTCATGAAGATCCCCTTTTTTATTCAGTGTCAAGCACTCCGAGGCGTACAGACCCTCTGGCTTTACTACTGTGCTATAGTGTCTGAGTTCTGCCTTGTAGGATATTGCTCGTTTGTTGTATCTGTTCTGGGTTAACCTATAAGCCAAATCCAATTTTCTAGCTCTTGCCCTATTTGCTTTTTTATCCAGCCCATTGGGTTCTATCCATTCACCTAGATATTTAAACTTCTCAGTTCTTTTGACAGTCCCATGTTTCACTTTTATGTGTCTCTCTCCAAGGTGTCTGTATTCCATGTATTCTGACTTTTCATAGGAGACTTTAAGACCCGTTTTCTCAGCGATTTCGTGCAGAGTATCCAGCATTTATTGGGCATCATCTCGGCTTTGGGCTAAGAGGGCATGATCATCAGCAAAAGCCAAACATTTAATTTCCAGGTTCTGTCCTTTCCTTCCCAGATGTATCCCCCTTACTCCTTTCATGTCCAAAGCTTCCTCCCAGATTCTCATGATTTTTTCTAGAACAATGTTGAAGAGGATAGGTGATAAGCCATCTCCTTGTCTGACCCCTGTTTTTATTTCAAAAGGATCAGAGATTTCTCCGAAGAACTTCACTTTTGACATGGTATCCGTTAGAGTTTGTTTGATTATTTCTCTCGTCTTCCTGTCAATTGCGAACTCCTCTAGGGTGTTAAATAAAGTCTGCCTGTCAATTGAGTCGTACGCCTTCTTGAAGTCAACGAGTATTACTACAGTGTTCTGGCTTCTCAAAGCTCTTGATCTGAGGATGCTCTTGAGGTTGAATATTTGTTCTGCACACGATCTCCCCTTTCTAAAGCCAGCTTGGTATTTACCTATGAGGTGGTCTGCTTGTTTTTCAACTCTGTTCAGCAGTACTTTGGAGAGTATATTGTATGCGACTGGAAGTAGAGAGATTCCTCTGTAGTTGTCGATGTTCGCCCGATGACCTTTCTTGTGAAGTGGGTGTATAAGGGCACATTTCCAGTCTTTCGGGATCATTTCAGTTTTCCAGATTTCTTCTATGATGCCATGTATTTTTTCTGCTGCCATTTCTCTTCCGAACTTCCACATTTCTGCAGTGATGCCATCTTCGCCTGATGCTTTGTTGTTTTAAGCTCGTTTATTATGCGCTTTACCTCATCTAAACTTGGTGGGTTGGAATCCGGGTTCTCATACGATGGATTCTGAGTATTCAATCTTTCCACAGGTTCTTCACAGTTCAGCAGCACTTTGAAATAGTCGGCCAAAAGTTGACAGTTTTCCTTGTCGTTCGTCGCTATACTACCATCTTTCCGTTTGAAGCACAGACTTTGTGACTGTAGTTCCTCTTTGAAGGTTTTGTAAAACACTCGCGTGTTGTTTTCTCGAAAATCTTCTTCTAACTTTTCCACCCTACTTCTGTCGTAGTTCCTCTTCTCTGATCTTATGATCTTAGCAGTTCTCTTCCTTACTTCCCTGAAATCTTCCCACCTCTCCTCGGTCTTGTTGGAGTGCCATCTCTTCCAGGCTTGTAGCCTTTTGTCAAGAGCTTCGTCACACTTTTCATTCCACCATCTATGTTTTCGTTTCCTCGCTGGTTTTCCCAAACCTTCAGCTGCTGTGGTCATTGCTTCTCTGATCTCTTCCCAGCTGTTCATGTTCAGCTTCGATAGGTTTTCGTAGTATTTTTCCTTGTTCTGTTTCAGAGTCTCTGTATTAATTCTGGGCTTCCTGTTGGTTCTCGGTTTGGGCTTGTTTGGCTGGAATTTCACTTTAATCTCCGAGAGGTAGTGATCCGAGTCGATGTTTAGGCTTTTCCTTACTTTAACATTCAGGATTTCCTTTCGGTTTTTGGTCGTTATTGCAACATGGTCGATATGGAACTCTCCCAGCATCGTGTTAGGAGATACCCAGGTTTTCTTCTTGCTCGGGAGTGCCTTGAAGTATGAGGACATGAGTTTCAGGGTGAAATGTCTGCAAAACCCGATTAGTCTTTCTCCATTTCTGTTCGTTCTTTTATGTGCTGGATGGTCCCCCACAATTTTTCTATATCTTCTCTCTTTGCCTATCTGGGCATGGCAATATTATTATAATATGAATATATAAAATATATAGGCTATAAATAAAAATATTATTATAATTATATGTATTGACTATTGGTGGTTTTGTTAAATACCATTTACATTTCTATTGATTTTTGTCAGTAAAGACCAATTTGTTTCAGATATGGTTAATTGCATATCAATACAAACAGACATACTACGAAAAAGGAACAATAGGAGGCTGACTTTTCGTGAAATGGCTGTAAACGTGATCCACATAGGCTACTACTGCAGAGGAGATTATGTGTAGGAAAATCCCAATTCTCTTAATACCGTATAGCCTTTGTATGTAGTATATACTTTGTAATTTCGTTTTTTTTCCTCTCATACATGTGACTGTGGCGGAGAACAGCTCACTATAGATCACTTAGTCTTCGCATGTCCCCTCAGAGCATTCAAAGGAACATAGCAAGACTTACACAATCTGTCCCAAGAAGCCATTGCCTGGATTCAACTGTTCAAATTTGGACTCTAGTTTTTCAAACTTGAGATCAAGTGTATTTTAGTGCATATAATTGTATATATATATGCAAATACTTGTTTTATCTATTCATTCTACCATCATACGATAAATAATAATAAATTTCGTTTCGTACGGGAGAGGGGATGAGTCTCTTCGTGGCAAATGGTCTAAACTTTAGAATTACTTTCTTGACACCAAACGCATGAGAAACTGCTTGGAGTTCGAAGGAAGCATCCGTGGCGTTTAAAAGTCATAATCACAGCATTTTATGCTAGGCCTATACAGTGTGTTGAAACTAAGGAACTGTCGAAAACCAATTCAAGGATGGATAGTGGTGAGATTTGAACCCAGTCTTCTCTCGATTATGGATGTGTCTTGCAGAACATGGCCTCGGACATTGGCCAGTTAAGTTGAGTATGTTGTCTCTTGATACAGAGTTTTATGTTCATGACAAATCCACTCAAGTACATACTTAATTGTATTGAAGCATGGGATAAACATATATGTTTTCCTCTCCATACTCACTGGAATTACCTTGAAGGTGAAATCCCCGTATAGGTGTACTTCCATTCAATAGCAGACACTGTACCTCGGAATAAGCTTGGCATCTTTCACCTAAATCGCTCTCCCTGCCGGGACACGAAGTTGGAAGTGGAAGTTGGACAGGCGCAATATATCGAGCGCCTAGACGCTAGGTGACAAATACATGTGCGAACAGATAGTTGTAACCAGTGTTGCCAACTCGATATTGTGTTGTCTCTACGTAACACTTAATGTTCTCACATTCTGGTTGAAATCCCTACACAATGAAAAATTACATGAAAACTAAGTCAAGAATCTCTTTGTATAAACCCAAAGCAATGTATTAAATTGATTTAAGGATCTCGTCTGCTCTGGAATACGTGTAAAGTGGTCGTTTTAGCGACATCTAATCTAGGAGTTGAAACATTGCACCTTGCACAGTGTCTATAGTACTCAGTTTAGGCAGTATTGCTCTTCAGTTACCGGTGGTGGTGTGGAGCTCGTGATTGGAAGTCAGAAAACAATCTCAAATCAGTTGTTCAAAGGTTCAAATCTGTTAGGATCCATCTTCGTCTTTGTCAGGACGTTAGTTGGTTGATTCCTCAGTTTAGGGGCTGCGACAACGCGGTCATGTAGCCCAGTGTACTTTGGGTGTGTGTAGAATCTGTCTGATAACCGGTGTTAAATGTGATGACTGTATTAGTGTGTGTTATCTGTTTTCCATTCAATTGAGGACCTACTTTTTCCGCCAAACGCCACCGTCAACGACAACTAGTTCAGAACTTGATTACCAGATGCCACCGCAGTCGGCTCCTGGCGACGAAAGTTGGAACCTAAGAGCGTTTGTCGAATGTTTAACCTATACATAATTTAGCTTCACACAGGTGTAATTAGTGGAAGGTTCTTTAACATGTGGGCTTTACTTCCCCTCCGAAAGAATGCATACTGGGGGGTTTTAACGCTCTTAAAAAATCCGACGACTTCTGCCGGGTTTGAACCCACGATCTTGGGCATAGAAGCTCAGCATTCTACCAACAACGCCACCGAAGCCGCCTGTCAGGACGTTGCTCTCTATGCACTGAAAAGGTCAATCAAGGAACCACCTCTATAATTTATTTTCTGTAGAAATGCTTCCCTTGTCTGCGCCAACCTACTTTCTATATCCTCTTTGCTTCTACCATCACTGGTTGTTTTGCTTCATAAGTAGCAGAAGTCTCCTACTTCCTTTCGCTCTACCTGCGTATTTGACGTCTGATATCTTTCGGCTGCATTCCATTTTTTAAATTCATTTTCATATAAAAAAGTAAGTTCGTTTTATTTCTGAATCTCCGAGGAATGTTGCGTTATTTACGCGTTTCAGACTGCTTTATGACTGCTTTGTTTATTAGTTTGCATGCTTATAACTCAAGGACGGCTGGGTGGATCAAAGTAAAATTTGATATGGGAATCCATCACATGCCAGGCACTATTTATCTATCTTTTCATCATACCTCTCATTAAGGGAAAATAAATGTAGGCTACATGCTAAAATAGGCGAAATATCAAAGTTGTCGTAGAAAGACGAGACAAAGTTCATTTTAAGTCCCATGATGTGAGTGAGATACAAAGCTTCGATGGTCTCAAAGGGACACCGAAAACCATGTTTTATTGCCCCAGAATCAACCATATAAGATATAGGCTATTTGTATCGTAGCATCTCCAGCAATGGGAGACAGAACGAGGAAAGGCAGAATCTAAATTATAAACAGGTAATAATAATAATAATAATAATAATAATAATAATTAAGAATAAGTTCTTCTTTCATTTCACCCTCTGTGGGGTACGTTGAATCAATCATTTCACAGTGTGTTGTTCTTTCCTTAGTGCCCAGTATCTCTTCATTCTTTGTGATCTTCCTTTCCTCTCTTCTTCCGAGATGATGGGTTTGGATTATAGTGAAGATTTGTCTTGGAACCTTATATTTTAGTCTTTAATAATTATTTTAGCTTTGCGATTGAGTGGTGAATTTTCTGTAATTTTCAATTCTACTAACTTACGTCTATTTCAGTTACTTTAAACCATGTGGGATTTGTTTTCCGGTAACGGAAGAAATCAATGATTTGTTTGTTTAATCCATTAGAGTTCATTCTGAGAAGAAGAACTTTGAACCTCCATGAGAGGGATTTCTGGTTGTATGTATCTTTTGTTAGTTGGAAGGCCATTTCA
Source organism: Meconema thalassinum (assembly GCA_946902985.2). Taxonomy (NCBI): domain Eukaryota; kingdom Metazoa; phylum Arthropoda; class Insecta; order Orthoptera; family Tettigoniidae; genus Meconema; species Meconema thalassinum. Next base: position 482,624,765 of record OX336391.1, read on the forward strand.
AGTTTTTTTTCCTGGATTCCATTGGTTTACATTTCCTAGCATTCCAACTAATCCATTCTCCGAGATATTTGAATTCTTTTACTAGTTCAATCTTTTTGTTCTTGGACTTTTAGGTACTAACGCGGGTTTTTGTTGTTTGTCATGATTTTGTTTTTTCGAAGGAAATGTGAAGAATGTGAGAGTTTTTCTTTTCCGATAATTACAAAAAGCCGTTCGAAGAACGGATACTTCTCCACGTATTTGGTATAAACTTTAAAAATATGACCCTCTTGGTTTAGAGAGTTGACGCATGGGTTACCTTAAGGTGAACTTAACAAACAAAGGTTTGAAGGAAGACGTGCGAAAAAGAGACAAAAATCCCCGGTCGTATTAGCTGAGCATGTCATTTATTTTATTTATCATAACTTCTCGAACAGGTCTGGTTGCTAACTAGCCAAAATATAATATTTATGTTGTTTCATTTGAGGGGCTTGGACATCGTGGCCATTTACTCACATGTACTGTACCCTTTCGTCATCAAATGGAACATGTGTTCGTATCCCAGCTAGTTCACGGTCTTTCGAGGTAGGGGGCGTTCATCCCACTATACGACCACATGTTCAGGATTTGAGTCTGCCAGGTAACTACTCTACTTGAAAGAAACAACAAATTCCTAAATATATCATTTAATGTTATTAATTCATGGCAAAACACAACAAAACACAAAAATATTATAATTACTTTCCCACAACACAAAAATCAAAAATATATGTGAGTCTCTTCTCATAAAGTTTGGCGCTCTTCCGCACCCATATCTACCCTAGATATCCTAACATTGATACTCTCTGACATTGACGAGCGTTCATAGTGTCTTTCACATCGCACAGTTTATCTTGAATTTGCATATCACAACACAACAATAAAACAAATTACAACTGAATAATCATTATGTGCAATTACTAAAATATATGTCCGTTCTGAAGCGGAACATTTACTTTGAACAACATTGATTTCATTACCTTATTCTTTACATAACATGTGTTGCTTTCTTTGCAACATCGTTTTCCTTTCCCATGGATTTCAAACGCTGAAGTGATTTACCTTCCCTTCCAAAACACACATAGTTATTGATTTTTAGCTTCACCATACAACAATCTTCTGGGTCTGGTCATGTCATTACTATCATCACAAACGTGCCATATCGCTAAATAATGCTACCCGTCTGAGTAAATTAGCATAAACTGGGTAATTACTCTTTACAAAATGCATTTATTTATTTGGTGCGGTTAAGCTGTCCTCAGACAACAACTTGGCCAAATCTTATCCGATTAGCCTACTTTGATCCAACATTCTATTCCAATGGATACAATGCATATAATTCATTTGATATCATAATATCAAGCATATTTCAATTACTTTCAGAGATAATGAGATTCTTCGGTGGTCCGGTTGTGGACACGATAACTGCCGTAATTTTTCCCCCAATCACTTTGAATTTTTTACACAATAAGTATCCCATTAAAATCTCGGTCGAGTTCGTTAATGGGCAAAATCGGTCGAAGAGGTAAAAATGGGGGGGCTTTTCTTTTCGAAAAAGTGAAATTTTGCTATAACTCTCTTAATAGGCTACGTGAAATATCGAATCCATTCAAAGTTCGTAATATGTGTCGGATAAGTGCCAAAAATGTATGTCAAATAAGTTTTTTGATAGCACCAACCATTGACCAAAGGGGTGGAAAAAAGTGTGTTTTTCGGGATACATTAATCATATCTCTGTTAATAGGCACAATATCAAAACCGTACAAAATGGAAAATATTCCCCTAATAATTACCTAAAACTGTTGTCTGAAAGAATTTTTGATATGACCCACCATTACGCCAAGGGATGAGAAAAATGATTTCGGAATTAAAGAAAATGCCAAGTGCCATCAGAGGTTACCATGACAACGCTTCTAAATTGATGAGGGATGAGCTATCAGAGGTTGCCAAGACAACGCCATTGCCGAGATCACATTCATTTTTAGCCTACATTTCACACATTGCAACAAGTAGTTCCGTAAAGAACTATACAGCCTATTTTCATATATCCTGCTCATGTTAATTGCCTCTATCAACATACAAAATTTCAGTTTAATTGCTGTAACAGATTCGTAGATATTGAGAACCGTCTAAATATTTCAGATTGTCGCCAGGTTGGATTTTTATTTTTGTACTATTACATTAAGATTATTGTGTACGTGTGGTATTCAAACTTCAATCGCATGATTAGAACACAAGAAGTAAAAACGAGATTTTAAAATTACGCACAGCAGCCATCTTGTGATTATGCAAACAATTGAAATAAATTAGATGCCAGTGGATCAACATTTGTATAAGCATTTAACGTGCAACGTTTCACAGCACTCGGATAGTTAATTCGCGAGAATCGTCCATTTAAATATTTGTACTTCGCGTCGCCGCCATGTTGGATTTGTGCTCACCAGGTTAATGATAGTCCTATAGGTGAACATATGTTCATAGTCTCTATGAGCATAAAAAAAATTCAGTTTGGTTGCTGTAAAAGATTCATAGATATTGAGAACCGTCTAAATATTTCGGAAGCTCGCCATTTAGGATTGTTATATATATAGGCCATAGAATTATGTACCAATCAAGGACAATTATTGCCTAGGTTCATTATTCAAACTTTCACTTCGATCGCATGATTACGACACAAGAAATAAAAACTTAATTTTAAAATTTCGCACAGCCGCCATATTGAGGTTATGTAAACAATTGATTTAAATTAGATGGCAGTGCATTACAATCTGCAAAATCATTTACTGTACCACATTTCACTGCGCTCAGAGAGTTAAATCACGAGAAAAGTCTATTAAAATATTTCAAATTCGCTTGGTCGCCATGTTTGTTTTGTACTTTACATGTTTATGAAATATACATAGGTAAACTTGTATCAGTACCTTTTATCTCCCTACAAAATTGCAAGGTAATATCTGTAATAGTTTCGGAGATATAGAATGTCAGTGAAATATTTCGCACAGCCGCCATTTTGAGGTTATGTAAACAATTGAACTAAATTAGACTCCAGTGCATTACTATGTGAATAAACACTTGCTGTACCTAGTTTCATTACGTTTGGATGGTTAAATCGTGAGAAAAGTCTATTTAAAAGTCTCAACTTCGCTTGGTCGCCATGTTCGTTCTCTACTTTACAAGTTTATGAAATATACATAGGTAAACTTGTATCAGTACCCTTTATCACCGTACTAAATTGCAGGGTGATATCTGTAATAGTTTCGGAGATATAGAATGTCAGTGAAATATTTCGCACAGCCGCCATTTTGAAGTTATGTAAACAATTGAACTAAATTAGACTCCAGTGCATTACAATGTGTATAAACATTTGCTGTACAAAGTTTCATTACGTGTGGATAGTTAAATCGCGAGAAAAGTCTATTTAAAAGTCTCAACTTCGCTTGACCGCCATGTTGGTTTTGTAGTCACCAGGTTTTTGAAAGTCTCATAGGTGAACTTCTAGTAGTACCCTTTATCTCCGTACACAATTTCAGGGCGATATCGGTAATTGTTTCGGAGATATTGAATGCTAGTGAAATATTTCGCACAGCCGCCATTTTGCATTGGTGAGACGTAACAAAATTTGAAGGGCACGGTCGAGGTCGCCGGGAATAGTGCTATGAACATACCGAGTTTCATTGAAATCGCTCCAGCCGTTTAGATTTTATTAGGGGGGGACACACACACGAATCACACACACACACACACACACACACACGCACACACACACACGGACAAAAGGTGATCTCATAAGCCTATTTTTTCAAAATTGAAAATAGGCTAAAAATGAGGAAAAAGTAGACTTATGAGATCGATCCGGGAAAATGTGTCTGTCTGTCCTTATGTCTGTCTGTATGTATGTCTGTCTGTCTGCCTGACTGTTCTTCTGTCTGGCTGGCTGTGTGTGTGTGTGTGTCCCTATCAACTCCTAAACGGCTGCAGCAATCGAAACCAAATTTAGTGTGAGGAAAGATGTATACCGGAATATCACAAGCCCATATTTGAAAAAGATGTCAGTGCTACCAACTGCTAAAAAAACGCACTAGAAATTTGAGCTCCTTGTTGGATATCATGGAAGGCATACATGGGAGCTATTCCAAAATTGGCACACATATAGATAATACTATTTCAGTTTAATTTCCAGGAGGCCATACACGACAGTGTTGCCAAAATAATTTTAAGCCTTCTGATAAGTCTAATTTTTAAATGCATATAACTTCTACACTATCAATTGGATTTCCACCAAATTTTGTATGTAATATGTGCACATAAGCAGGTATGACTGAGATAATTCTTAAGAGTCACCAGGGCTGCCAACTGTTAATAATTGCTCTCTCTATTTTTATCCAAATACCAATATATCAGAAAGTATGCAAGCCGACAGCTTTAAACTATGCACTCGTATAGTACCTGACATTTTACATTAATTTGGAGTAACTTATATACGTCAGTTCTACCAACATGAATCTAAGCCTGCTGATAGGAACAATTTTAAAATACATGTAATTCTATACTGTCAGTTGGATTTCAACGAAATTTCGTATGTGCTGTGTGTAACATAACAGATATGACTATACGTATTCTTAAGAGCAATTAGGGCTGCCAACTGTTAATAAATGGTGTCTATATTTTTTACCCTAATATCAATATATCAGAAAGTATGCAAGCCAACAGGTCTATACTTTGCATACGTATAGCACCTGACATTCTAGATTAATTTGGTGTAATTAATATAAGTCAGTGATGCCAACACAATTCTATGCCTGATGATAGCTCCAATTTTAAAATACGTAACTTCTATACTAACAAATGGATTTCATCCAAAATTTGCACAAAAAGATAACATAATATTTCCGATTATTTCTGACCAACACTCGCATGACATTGTTGCCAACGTGCTTTTACGTGTGCTGATGGATCCAATGTCTAACTCCATGTAACGTCCTTTGGACTTCAACCACATTTTGTATTCTGTACCTTAAGAGATGGAATTAAGATATGTATTCAGTCACCAGAACTGCCAACTGTATTGCTCTATTAGGCTAGATTATGCCTAGTATACAGTATTTCGAACTAATTAAGACATTCCGATATTACCAACTTAATTTCTTCATTATTCTAGTTAGGTTCATATACTGTAGATTAATCATTGGCATGAATCTTAATTTTAAGAAAAGTAGGCTCTTTAGTTCGTCACGGAACTTCTTGTTCCATCTGACTATGTGGGAAGCGGCTAACTGGTAGCATGCTGAACTTCCATGCCCAAAGTCGCTGGTTCAAAACCGGCCAAAGTCGTCAGATTTTCTAAGAGCGCTAAAAATCCCTCAGCATGCTTTCCTCCTGAGGGGTAGTTCCAACGTTCGTTGCAAGTTGCTGGTTGCGGTGGCATCTAGCAGCCAAGTTCACAGCTAGGTGTCGTTGACGGTAGTATTTGGTACTAAATTAGGTACTACTACTTAAAATTGACCTTCTGCAGACCTTACCCTGAATTACAGACTAATACATTCATCACAAATAACACCGTTTATCAGATTCTACACACACCCAATGTACACGGGGTTACATGACCACGTTGTCGCTGCCCCTAAACTGACGAACCAACCAACATCTCTGCGGGAGATAAAATTTAGCGTGAAGAAGTAACAGACTGTCAGATAGTTACACATCAGTTCCAAACCTTGCATAAGGACAGTGTGATCACAAGTATAAAAAAAATGAACCCCAAATGACAAGAAGGTTACCATCCCCATAAGACAATAAAGTGTTAAAAACATGCATAGAAAGACGAAAAAATGTTAACTAACCTCCAATTGTAAAATACTTTCTCGCAATAAATGAGGTCTGATGCTCCTACGAAAACCTGCATATTTTGCCTATTATAGCCTATCCCCTAGTTTGCCCGGTGAAATCTACCTCCGCCTTCGGGCGTGCCGAGGGGAATTTTTTTTCCCGCCAGTTCTCAATGGTTAAATTAAAAATGACAATATATCTGTTTTTCTCAATAGGTAACATTCTAAAATGTAGTAAATTAGGAAATTAATACCATAAGTCAATAAATTATTAATCTTAAGTACAGTGAACTGTTTTCGATCACATTGTGACCTTCTTCAGCAAACAATAGTAGTTTATGGAATGAAGTTGCAAGTCTTACACTAAATTGATATAGAGGAAACGGTGTAGATCAGCACAAAGCAAGGAGCAAATTTTAAATAATGGAAAAAAATAGTTACAATTTTATTTTGATAATTTAAAGTTTCGCTTTTAATAGTAAGACGCGAGTGTTTCATCGGAAATGTATACCGTATAATATTATTGTACAAGATTTATGACAAGCACAGTTATAATACGAGGCACGTCCAGAAAGTAAGTTCCGTTTGGTAATAAAATTAAATTGTGTACAGATACAGAAAAATTATTTATTGCACAACATTCTACACTTCTTAAACTACTTTTCCACATAACTGCCGAACTTTTGCAGGCATTTGTCATAGCGTGGCACAAGTTTTTGGATACCTTCTTCATAGAAACTTGCCGCTGACCCGTAAACGAGAGTGAAGACTCCCCTGTAAGATATCCTACCGTTTGGCCGCAACTGTTGCGTGCTTACCAGGAGAACTGCGTATGTTTAGGAGTTCTCCTGACCACATTCGCAATTTGCCTAACAGTAGTGGCCAAACAGTAGGATATCGTCCAGGGGATCTTCACTCTTTTTTACGGGTCGGCGGCAAACTTCTATGAAGAAGGTATCCCAAAACTTGTGCCACGCTATGACAAATGCCTGTAAAAGTTCGGCAGTTATGTGGAAAAGTAGTTTAAGAGGTGTAGAATGTTGTGCAATAAATAATTTTTCTGTATCTGTACACAATTTAATTTTATTACCAAACGGAACTTACTTTCTGGACGTGCCTCGTATTATAATGGTTATTGCTTTGGCTCCTTATGCTGTACTGTATTGTTAGGTGATTTGAATTTATTTTCCCTAACTTAGTTGTTGAGGTCTTGGCCTGAGGACTAAGATGAGCCGTCTACGAAGGGCTCATCCCCGTACCTCTACCAATTTTTTAGGTAATCTAGATTTGGTTCCTAACTGTGTGTTAGCAAAATGTTAAGTAATTTAGTTGGAGAATAATCAACAATTATTAGGATGTTAAGTTCCTTAGCTACCCGGCTAGGCGGTAGGGTAACGCACTATGCTGGAGCCAGTAGACTTGCGTGGAAAGAGAGAGAGGGCTAGCCAACAGACCGCTGACTAAACGCGCTCGCCTGTATGAAGGTAGCCGGCTGTGTTACAATGTTGGAGTAGCAGGCAGGCTTTTAATAAAGTCGGCTCAGAAGAATTAGGCCGTGATGGTTATTAACAGGTGTTCAGGGTAGGCGTTTTATAAATGTGACAAAACTAACTTGTAACAGAATGTAGAAGATTTAATTGTAGAGTAGTTATGTAATAAGCAGGCTTTACTGATTGTGTTCAGCAAGGTGAAAAGTGACAGTCAGTCTGAAAGACTAGACTTTGTATCATTTTAAATGCTACAAATGCTGAAAAATGCTAGAAAGGCTGGAGGCTTCTCGCTTCGCTCGAAGCCAAAGACTCTTGACATGTTAGAAAATTATCTGCATAATACTTATCTTGCTTATCTTGTTTCAAATTACTCGCGAACGGCAAGTGCAAACCAAGGGCAAAGTAAGGTCAAGCGCGCGGAATCCCGCGCTCACGAGAGCGCGCGGGGACGTGCCCCTTCCATCCAGTCTAAGACACTTATAGCGGGCGATGTATTGAAGATAGAGATATGCTCTCGTTGACTTTTTGTAGAACTTTTCATGCTGACCAATTCTTACGCTCATAGTATATTGATATTTTAAACTGTTTGCCCAGCGTAAGCTTAAGAAGCGCACGGACGTCAAGTTTGTTTTCGACTTTTTCACCGAAATCGTTACTGCTTGGCTTCCTTTGATCATAAATAAATTATTTTCTACTGAATCTTTCCTCGAGATATCCTTTACAGAATGGTGAAAACCGCATCAAAATCCATCCAGTGGTTCTCGAGATTACCCGTGACATCCAAGAATCGGGGATTTTAGTTAGTTAGTTAGTTATTGTTGTTTTAAGGGGAGGAACTACGAGGTCATCTGCCCCTAATCGGGGATTTTTGTCTTATACTAACGAAGTAGAGATTGTCGGGGAACACATGTACTATGACGTCACACACCTCAGTGCATCTGGGTACATTTCGTCCCGTCACCGTAACTTAACGCCAGACCCCAGCGTAACGACGAAGTCGACAAGATCATTTAAAATGATAAAATTGTAATAATGGAAATGATGTTTACAAACTTATAGGTTCGGTGGGGAAGGAACTGTATGGATATAACCCTTATGATGTACACTCACCCAATCACCTGCTGGACGAGTCGAGCCTCCGGCGTACACCTTGGCTGATGGTTTGCGACAGACCCCGTGTTTGGGTCTTGTAATTAGCAGTGCTGTGTCGGGGGTCAGCGCATTCCTCGTGACACTTAGGGGTAATAGGCCTGTATGAGGAAGTAGGAAGTGCTGGCCAGACCTAGAGAGTAATAGCCCGATGTTAGATGGTGCAGTTGTTGTTGATTCCTGTAGTCTTGGGCATGAAATGAGGGGTGAAAGGTGTTGAGATTGGGCTGATGGGGGTAGTTGTACCCTGTGGGGACCTCGGGGTATAACAGTATGTACCCCTTTAAGAATAATATATTTTGGACTTAATTTCGTAATTTATTAGGCTTTGTCAATAAGGACCTTTTGGGCAGACTTGGCCATTTTCATGCCTTTTCATTCTAAAATATACTTGACTAAAATCAAATATGGAATGGGTTACATGTAGGGAATATTACAATATGAAGAACGATTGGTTGGTTCGTTAGTTTAGGGGCTGCGACAACTCGTCATGTAGCCCCGTGTACTTTGGGTATGTGAAGAATCTGTCTGATAACCGATGTTAATTGTGATGACTGTATTAGTGTGTGTTATATGTTTTAATTCAATTAAGGACTGCAGACAATAATTTCAAGTAGTTTATACTTTTGCTACCAAATGCTACCATCCACGACACCAAGATTGCGAACTGGGCTACTGGATGCCATCGCAGTCAGCACCTGGCGATGACCGTTGGAACTAATATAGCGTTATCAATTCTAACCTACAAATTTTGGCTTCACATAAGTGAAGTTAGTGGAAGGTTTTTTTCATGCAATAAATCTATGATATGGGACCGCCGGCTTTACTTCCCCTCCGAAGGAAAGCATACGGAGGGATTTTAAACGATCTTAAAAAATCCGTCGACTTTGGCCGGATTTGAATTCAATATTTTGAAATGAGTGGACTGACCATAATGCAATAATTGGCAGCTCGGTCTGAACTGTAACCTTTGACGTGTTGTCATACAGTCTCTTCTTTTATTCGGATAGCTTCGCAAAATAATAATATACACACATCAAAAAAAGTTTTGCATCACCTCGGTTCCAAGAGTTCCGGAACCGTTAAATACAAAGGGAATAGAGATCAACACAAACAACATTTCAGCTCGTTTTATTGCTCATGAGACCCACACATTGCATGTTGTACCATCATACAGCTAGACTTTCAGCATTTGTGGTCCAGATTGCAGTACACACCACTACCTCTAATACCCAGTAGCACGTCCTCTTGCATTGATGCATGCCTGTATTCGCCGTGGCATACTATCCACAAGTTCATCAAGACACTGTTGGTCCAAATTGTCCCACTCCTCAACGACAATTCGGCGTAAATCTCTCAGAGTGGTTGGTGGGTCAAGACGTCCATAAACAGCCCTTTTCAACATATCCCAGGCATGTTCGATAGGGTTCATGTCTGGCGAACATGCTGGCCACTGTAGTCGAGCGATGTCGTTATCTTGAAGGAACGCATTCACAAGATGTGCACGATGAGGTCGAGAATTGTCGTCCATGAAGACAAATGCCTCTCCAATATTCTGCCGATATGGTTGCACTATGGGTCGGAGGATGTCATTCAGGTATCGTAAAGCCGTTTCGGAGCCTTCCATGACCACCAGTGGCGTACGTCGGCCCCACATAATGCCACCCCAAAACATCAGGGAACCACCACCTTGCTGCACTCGCTGGACAGTGTGTCTAAGACGTTCAGCCTGACCAGGGTGCCTCCAAACACGTCTCCGACGATTGTCTGGTTGAAGGCATATGCGACACTCATCGGTGAAGAGAACGTGATGCCAATTCCGTGGGGTCCATTCAGCATGTTGTTGGGCCCATCTGTACCGCGCTGCATGGTGTCGGGGTTGCAAAGCTGGACCTCGCCATGGACGTCGGGAGTGAAGTTGCGCATCATGCAGCCTATTGCGCACAGTTTGAGTTGAAACACGACGTCCTGTGGCTGAACGAAACGCATTATTCAACATGGTGGCATTGCTGTCAGGGTTCCTCCGAGCGGCAATCCGTAAGTAGCGGTCATCCACTACAGTAGTAGCCCTTGGGCGGCCTGAGCGAGGCCTGTCATCGACAGTTCCTGTATCTCTGTACCTCCTCCATGTCCGAACAACATCGCTTTGGTTCACTCTGAGACGCCTGGAAACTTCCCTTGTTGAGAGCCCTTCTTGACACAAAGTAACAATGCGGACGCGATCGAACTGCGGTATTGACCTTCTAGGCATGGTAGAACTACAGACAACATGAGCAGCGTACCTTCGTCCTGGTGGAATGACTGGAACTGATCGGCTGTCGTACCCCCTCCGTCTAATAGGCCCTGCTCATGCATGGTTGTTTACATCTTTGAGCAGTTTTAGTGACATCTATGAACAGTCAAAGGGACTGTATCTTGGATACAATATACACAGTCAACGTCTATATGCCGGAGATCTGGGAACCGAGGTGATGCAAAACTTTTTTTGATGTGTGTACTTCATAAGGACTTACATCATTCCTTGTTAGTATATGAATGATTTTAGTTATTTTGCCATGAATGCCAATGTGTCATCTGTTTGAGAAATCGCTACTTTAATACTGAACGAGAAGTTTTGTGACGAACTAAAGAGCCTAGTTTTCTTAAAATTTAAGATTATATAGCTGCAGCTGTTCAGGAGTTGATAAGGGGGACACACACACACACACCGACAGCCACACACACATTTCCCCGGTTTGATCTGATGAGTATACGTTATTATTTTTGTAAAATGTGAAAAGTAGGCTAAACATATTTATATAAATGGATATTTGTATTTCACAGTTGAAAATTACATGGTTTGGATATCACATCCTTCCCTGGAGGGCCTCCCTTCATTTAGTGACCCTGCTATCAGTGCTCTGGGACCGTCACCAGGTACCTGCTATCCATCAGTCTTGTTGTGGAACAGTCATTCCCTGGAGGGAGCAGTAGCAGTGATAAGGACATTATCAGGTGAATCTATTCGAGCTACGACACCCACACAGTATTTTAAAAACATACCATATAGCCTATTAGAGTTATAATACGCTAACCCAGGAGTTTGTATTGGTTGGTTCCTCAGTTTAGGGGCTACGACAACGTGATCATATAGCCCCGTGTACTTTGGGTGTGTGTAGAATCTGTCTGATAACCGGTGTTAATTATGATGGCTATATTAGTGTGTGTTATCTGTAATTCAGGTAAGGATTGCAGACGATCAATTTCAAGTAGTTCCTACTTTTGCTACCAAATGCTACCGTCAACGACACTACTAGATGCCATCGCAACCGGCACCTGGTGGCGAACGATGGAACTTAATGCAGCGCTAATCAAATCTAACCTACAAATTTAGCTTCACACAATTGTAGTTAGTGGAAGGTTCTTTTGCATGCCATAAATCTATGACATCGGCCCACCGACTTTACTTTTCCTCCGAAAAAAGGCATACTGAGGGATTTTAACGCTCTTAAAAATCTGATGACTTCGACCGGGTTCGAACCAGCTATCTTGGGCATAGAAGCTCAGCATGCTACCAACTACGCCACCGAAGCCACTTGGAGTTATACAATGTGTGAAAAAATAAATAACAAATTTAAAGCAGTCACAATTTTCCAATTCAAATTTAATGCTTTCCAATCGGTCAACACGACTGTACCCAATTGTAATGGATGTTTCCCTAAATGTGGATAAAATTTACACGTGATTAATAAATAAATTCACTTGGATGGCCAGTTTCGATCGTCAACCATTCACCATCAGATCCATTTTTAGTTATGTTATTTTTGTTAAGATATTCCTAATGACCTTCAAGTTCGCTTGTTAATTGTGATATCTGTGATGGTTAGGGAATGATCAGGTTGGAATTGAATATGAACTTAGCTTATTGTTTGAGCTATGTGGGATCCGTTCCCATGCAAGTGCTACCACTTCCACTGGCTATACTGAACTGAATCTTGACATTTGCGCAAGTTTATATTAACGGGTCCATGACAACTCGTCACGAGCAACTTGTCCCCTGTTAATTGGTCCCAAAGGATAATTCGTCATTGTATAGACTTGTATCGGGTTCGTTCGCTGTAGTGTTCTCTTTAGTGATGCCTCTTTTGGGAGCTTTACCACAGCAGCATCTGATGTTGTTTCTAGAACTTGATCTAGAATTGATGATATCTGCTCGTTGCTGTATTCCGCGGCTTCCTTTATTTTCTGAACACCTTCAAGCACTTGGCACTTCCCTGAACAAAAATATTACTTACGTCCAAATTAGTGCCTTGATTTACTTGAGTGCGTTGAATCATTTAAACTTTCCCCAATCGGCAGCATGGCTGTTTTCGGTTGACTTGTCTACTTGGTTGGAATGTTTTTGGAGTACAACTCTTCCGGAACATTCTTTTCTATTTTCACATCGCCATGTAACTCTAGTCAAACTCTCTGCGTGCTTAGTGAAAAGAAAACCTTTGTATATAAGCTTTTGCTTGCCGTGCTCAGAGAGAACGAACCTGGGCACTTCGGCCATTTTACCGTTCTGGCGTCTTCAATGGGCGTGCCGTTGTTTGGAGACACAACAATGAGCTGGACGAAATTGTTTGAATGACCAATCGTCGTGGGACGAAAGTAATTGTAATGACCAATCGACGCGGGACGAAATGATCGGGACGAATTGTCGTGATCCCATATTAACTGCTGTATCTAAATAAATCCACATATTGTAAATATGAACACCCACTTACTTATAGACATAGATTTAACGACCTAAGTGTAAGGGATCTGATGATGATCGCTTGACGATCCAAGTAAATTAATTTATTAATATCATGCAATTTTTGTCTAAACACCCATTGCAATTGGGTAAAGCCATGTTGACCGACTGAAAATCATTAAGTTTTTTTACACTGAAAAGTGGGTTCCAAAACGAGAACAAAATTTGTTGTTCAAAATAATTTAATTGACCAGCTACTGGCATCTTTTATTGTCTTACTTATTAATTAGTAGGGCCCGGATGTTGATGACATGTCATCTTTTTACTGAGCCGTCTAAAACAATGCTGAAGTGCATATAAACTCCAGACGGGTCACCCCGTCTTCAAGTATGTCATTTTTATTTTGTTAGCCTATTTTCAATTTTGAAAAAATAGGCTTATGAGATCACCTTTTGTCCGTGTGTGTGTGCGTGTGTGTGTGTGATTCGTGTGTGTGTGTCCCCCCTAATTAAATCTAAATTACAGGAGCGATTTCAATGAAACTCGGAAAGTTCATAGCACTATTCCCGGCGAACTCGACCGTGCCCTTCAAATTTTGTTACGACTCACCAATCCAACATGGCGGCTGTGCGAAATATTTCACCAGCATTCAATATCTCCGAAACTATTACCGATATTACCCTGACATTTTCTATGGTGATAGAGGGAACTACTATAAGTTCACTTGTGTGACTTTTGAAATCCTGGTAACTACAAAACCAACATGGTGGCCAAGCGAATTTGCGACTTTTAAATAGACGTTTCTCGCGATTTGACCAACCAAACGCAATGAAACTTGGTACAGTATATTTTTAAATACATTGTAATGCACCGACATCTAACTTCGTTCTATTGTTTACATAATCACAAGATGGCGGATGTGCGAATATTTCACCGGCATTCTATATCTCGGAAACTATTAGCGGTATCTCCCTAAAATTTTGAACGGAAATAAAGGGCACTACTGGAAGTCCATCTATAAGATTTTCAAAAATCGGTTAACTACAAAACGAACATGGCGGCCAAGCGAATTTGAACATTTTAAATAGACCTTTCTCGCGATTTAATGTTCCAAGCGCACTGAAACCTGGCACAGGAAATATTTATACACATTGTAATCCACTGGTATCTAATTTAGTTCAATTGTTTACATAACCTCAAGATGGCGGCTGTGCGAATTTTAAAATTAAGTTTTTATTTCTTGTGATGGCGATCGAAGTGAAAGTTTGAATAATGAACCTACGCAATAATTTTCCTTTAATGGTACATGACTCTATGGCCTATACATTTAACAATCCAACATGGCGACCATCCGAAATATTTAGACGATACTGAATATCTACGAATCTATTTTAGCAATCAAACTGCATTTTTAATGTTCATAGGGGCTATGAACTTAAGTTCACCTATAGGACTTTAAATAACCTGGTGATCACAAATCCAACATGGCGGTGACGCGAATTATAAATATTCACATGGACGTTTCTCGCAATTTAACCATCCGCGTGCAGTGAAACTTGGTACAGTAAATCCTTGTACAAATGTTAATCCACTGGCATCTAATTTATTTCAATTGTTTCCATAACCTCAAGATGGCAGCTGTGAAAATTTTTTAAATCTCCATGTTTTTTCTTGTGTCCTAATTATGCGATTGAAGTTTGAATACTACACGTTCACAATAGTCTGCATGTAACAGTAAACTCTAGGACCTACATATATAAAATCCAACATGGCGACCATCTGAAATATTTAGTCGGTTCTCAATATCTACGAATCTATTACAGCAATCAAACTGAAATTGTGTATGTTGATAGTGGCAATTAACATAAGTAGGATATATGAAAATAGGCTGTATAGTTCTTCACGGAACTACTTGTTTTGCATCTTTTTGCATTTTTTGCTACTTTTTCATTTTAAGAGCATTTTTTAAGTTTGGTAAATTTTTTTGGTCATATTTTAGAGAAATCAGCCTTTTAAGGTCATTTTTTTCCCCAATTTAGTCATTTCACAGCTTTTTAGCCTACTTTCGATTTTTGCAAAAAATGAAGGTAGACTTATGAGATCAACACAGGGCGAAAAATTGTGTGTCTGTCTGTGTGTATGTGTGTGTGTGAGTCTGTGTGTGTGTGTGTGTGTGTGTGTGTGTGTGTGTGTGTGAGTGAGTGAGTGAGTGAGTGTACTCTGAATGTCTGTCCCCCCCTATCAATTCGAACACGGTGAAACCGAATTGAACGAAATTTGGTACAGAGGTAGCTCTAGCATAGGGCACCTCAGTGCCATACTTTATATCGCCGCCATCTTTACCAAAACTGAATGGCGGCCACTCAAACGTTCAAAACGTAAACTCAAATTACGGCTAAACTAATCATCCGATCTCTACCAAATTTGGTGACAACATACCTTTATATAGGACGCGTCTTTCACTTAAACTTCAAGGTCATCGGCCTTGCCATTTCAGGATGGTGGCCGTGTGAATTATGCAACCATTATAATCAATAGCTTAAGACCCACCAATTCAGATTATCAAGCCTAGGGTGGTTTAAGCTATCCTGAAGGTCGTGATCCGTTATTTATTATAATTTAATATTATAATATTATTCTGTATGACTGGCTTAAAAGAGCTGAGCTGTATCTGCCACACGACAAGATGGCAGCTGTCCTCATGAGCCTGTCTTATATTTCAGTCGTTTTAGTATGTTGTATGCGATATACCCTACTGTGCCCAACTCTAGGAATGGGTATTCCAAGATTCAGACACCTAGATATCAAGGGAAAGGCTGTAGCCGCTTTTGAAAGTTGAGATATTTGAATATCGCGCTACATTGCTTCGAGAAGCATTTGGAAGAATTTTACCGATAGTTGGATGTCAAGTGACGTAGCGAGTAATAGCAGAGGTGGAGGCTATTTATCGATTAAATAGTTAACTATGGAGTAGAGACTTGAGACTGGGATCAGATTACTGGCACGGCCAAATGAAAGAGAACGCAATTAGTTTCAAGTAAATCGGACCAGGGATTCAAGAGATATGAGGATTTCCAGATATCAGGTGATGACGCGTGACCCTGACCGTTTTGAATAAAAGCCAGCTGGAGCAGGCATGGTTAGCTCATTCTAACACAAGCACTTGGCAAGCAAGTTGCGTCTACGCTGAGCCAAGGCACATGGTTGCCGTATCTACGCAGAAGTTCTTTTCAAATCGTGATAGTCACGAGAAGTGCTGCGCTACGAGTTGAAACTTAGTAAGTTTCTGGTGAGGAGAATCACTGAGGTGATTGTTTTTCTACAGACATTGGTGGAAATATTTATATTTCTAAAAGGACATATGCTAGACTTTGTCTAGAAAATAGTATTTTGTCACAGTCCAGTAGTAACTTAATACTTGGATGTTTAAATCCATTTCAAGTCAGTTTTCATTATTTGTAACTAGTTAACCACTTCGATCTGTCAGTACACTGAAGACTAGTCTATAACGGTGGCGTTCATTAGTCTACGCAAGGGAAACTGCAGGTTGCTTAGCGCATGGCAGATGGTGATATACAAACCATGCCCAGGGAACGATCTTCAGAACAGCCGTTAATTGCTTAGACTGTCAATGTTTTTCTTGTACTGATGAGATTACAGTGAGTTATGTTACAACTGACATATCTAAGAAGAGATCACTTAGATCTGACCCTATTTAAACAAACTGTTATGGCTTTGATAGAAGCCCATATTAAAATGGAACCACAGTTTATTCAAACGTCGAAAGATACTACCACTATGTCTGACTAGACGAATTGTGGGTCTACAATGGCGGCCGATACAAGGATTATACGTGCTTGTCCGATAGGGCATGTTTATGGATAAATCTGGTACAGACCAGGTTTACTACACTTCAAGACCATCAAGAAATGTAAGCCACATTTGAATTATATTATGCCTAGCTAATTGGAACAAACTATTTTTCTGCAGATGACCAACACATTTTTTTCGTCGTATTTAAATCTTGCAATGATTTACGCAAGACTTGTTAGAGTTATTCTGAGCATTTTCAGCACTCAGAACAGTTTAGGATCGATGACCGAGCATTTCGAGCATTTATTTGAATTTTTCATATTTTAAGGAAACCACGGAAAACCCCGATGTAACTGTAAAAGTTAAATTTATTTTTGTTGAGGAATGGATATTTTTTTCCATATTCGAAGGTTCGAACATGTGGATTCTCACATAATGAGATGATAATTAAACATATTTAAAATAATATAAATAATAATATTTAAAATAATAATAATAATAATCCACTAATAATAATAATAATAATTTTCATAATTTTTCTAAATAATTCTTGGAGATTATATTTTATAATAATCATATGTATTGAGAAAGAGCCTATGAAGTAGTTTAATCATTTCTAGTTTGGAACAGGAGATTTTCCGAAGGAGAGTGGTTAGCGCAAGCCCGCATTCAACCAACATTTCAGTTCTGGTTGAACAGTTGATATTTGCAATGAGTAAAGTATATGTTTCAGATAACACGGAGAGGCATGAAACGGGAAGCAATTGATATTTGTATCAAATAGGATATTTTTGTATTTATATAAAATCATGACGTAAATACACTCGAAAGTGAAATAAAGCTTTTCATAAGTATGGTTAAATTCACGGGTTGAACTGAATGGTAAAATAAAATAAACTTGTAAGTTTATTAATCTTCCAGTGTTGATAACAAGCAGAGGCTTGATTTATTGTATAAATTTTGGGAAGATAATTTATGTGTGGAGTAGTTGAAATGCCATTCCCAGGTGCGCATGTTAAGTCGCAGGAATGAGGAGGTTTTTTCGAGCATCAATCAAATAGCAGGTTCGATGGCTCAGGTTTATAGTAGGAGTATTGGAACTACACATTTCGTCGGATGAATGACCCGAAGGTTATTTCTTGAAACCATCAGTTCTTATTTCAACCTTGTTTACGAATTCCATTTAGACTTTGATTTTGCTAGAACCCGGATTTGTCATGATAGTAGTTTATTCTTCTTCAGAGGAAGACCTTTGCCGTTGTTGTTGTTGTAATATTGTGTTCTTACACAAATAATAGAATGGGCCACTGCCAATTAAAAATAATTCTTTAACCACGAATAATTTGAAGGATATTTTCAGTCCTAGTGCCATGAACTAAATGCATTCATTATAAAACTACAATTATAATTTCCGCATTCTGTCGAAGAATTGCAAGTTGTGAAAGTTGCTAGAAATGGCCATAAATATAAATATTTTTTATAATAATGATTCCAAGTGGAAAATTGAATAGTTGAATGGTTCAACCATTTATTGATCAAGTTGATGATTCAGAAATCATATATTTTGTTTGGAACTTGAAGTTCATAATCGAGTCACTTCTCGAATGTTTAATGTCAGAAGAACAATTAATTGTTGTTGTGCTTCGCACAGTTCTTCGTTGCTATGCTCAATGGTCAAATACTTTTCAGATGTTATTAATATGTGTTAATAGTTTGTGTTGCTTCTATGATAATAATATTTTCGACGATATATTTTTGAAACTGGAAAAACAAGTGAAAGTTTAAGAATTCTATAAACATTTATTCTACGAGTGTTAATATCATGTAAATAGTCAAACAGTGATCTACGTTATTTCCAGTATAGACAATTAATTTTGAACTGGAATTAAATATTAATAATTTTGGAACACAGTCCACAGGACTATTAATCGGACTTGTGTTTCCAAAAAGATTGTCAAATGTGTTTGGAAAATTTCTGTATATTGTGTGTAAATAAGTGTGTGGATCGCCACACGTGGATGATGCTACTTTGAGCATCTTTGCAGTCAGATTTTAACTTCAAAATAAACTGAGATAATTTTACCAGATGTGTCATACCCAATTAAATCTCCTTCTATCCTTATTGTTGCATTGAGCCAAAAATCAGTAAAGCATTTTTTTAATTTGATGTCGTTTTTGCGATTTGCTTTAACCCATCTGGCGCTCCGGGATATTTCGATTCTCGTGCTGACTGATTATTGGTAAAATGCATATGTGGTCGTGCGGACTCCGGTCTAAACGGGCACACTACTGATACAATAATATAAACTTTGTATGAAATGATCTATAATGAAGATGTACTGCAGTGAAGAAATAGTTTATTTCAAGTCATTATTTGCCAACAGGTTGAATCTAATATATCAGTTAAGATCGCCATGATGTTACGGATATGTTTAGCTCTGGGCTAGCGTGTTAGCCTGTCACGCAATTGACTGGGGATCGAATACTGCTACAGTTGACTTTTTTTTCTTGAATTCTTTTACAAATGATGTGCACAAGCTCTTTTCACAGATACTGAATAAAATGTCATTTAGTTCAAAGGGGAGGCTAATGTATACACTCGTTTATTAATAAAATCACAGTCCCAGCATTGCACATAAACAGAAGACATTACGAAAAGGAGAATAGAAGAATTAGATACACGTTGTTATCAACCACAGCCTTCTTAATGTCTCTGTACGGTGCTGTCCTCTTGTGGGTTATGTGGGTAGTATTGTTCCAAATATACCGCTGTGTCAATACCTGGCCTCCTAAAGTATGGCAATTTTGTAATACTGGTAGTTCGACTATTAGCCACGATCGCGCTCCGATTACCTTTAATGATAGAACGTACAAGGCACTGCCGGCAGGAAGTTAGGTCCTCATTTGAGTACGTAATTCAATTGCTTATATGAGGACGAAGCGTCCTGCTGGCAGGACCGTTCTTTTTTCAATTATATAGAGGGAAATGTAACGAATCAGCGCATGCAAGTCTGAAGTTGGTAGCTCTGACCGTTCAGTAATGGCGGCGATTATACGTTGTAACGGCTACCTTCGTCGTTGGATATCGCTCTACAAGTTGGGCGATCATTTATAACGTTTCTACAGATATTACACTCAAGACTCCTTAAAACCACCTCATCGTTCTTATTTAGCATTGGCCTGTCTAGACAGACGACATACACTTTATTAATTTAGATTTACTGGGCGCCAGTTATCGTAAAGATAACACATTAAAATTTTATTTAGCCACGGCCGCTCCCTTCCTTGAGCCAAGATCTATCATCGGAGCGTAGGGCAATAAACTTGCTCTATGAGATACTCTTTGCATTCCAACTATCCTATATATTCAACTCCCAATGAACAAGACATTTTAACTAATACTGGTTTATTTACAACAAAATTATTAACATTTGATCTGAGGTTTCGAGCTGTGTACAATATGTGCATTAATATTCCCTAATTGCGGGGCAATATTGACTGTCTTCTCGCTAGCGCTGATCTTCTGTGTTGATAATAACTCGGTCCACATACCTGGTGCCTTGTGGTTCAAAGTCCATCTCGTTGGTCTGCTTGCAGTCTAATTTGAGATCTTACGCCAACACACGTTTATTGACCTTTGAAAACATATGTTTTCTTCTTCTTGTTGTTGTTGTTGTTGTTGTTGATGCTTGTTTCTGAGTTTGATCACCATGGTAAGCAAATTTGAACAAACCAGGCTAATTGAATTCACTAAGTCCCATCTTACTGAGGGACTGACAGAGTCTACGACTCACAAAGTAAATGAGTGAGTGCGTGATCGAATAAGTGAATGACAGAATAGAATCTATAGAATAGCCAGTGCTGAAGTCGCGCTGGGCTTTTATACACTCTGAATGGTCCCGATGTTTCGCGGCATAAATTTGCCCGCGACCCATCAGACCAATTATAGCAAAGCATTTCTCAGTCCTCAAGCGACGCTAAAACTTCTCCGAGCGGGAATACAGGCCCGCGTACTTCAAATATTCCACTCAGAACCCGCTATTCCTCTCGTTGCGCATATATATATTCCGCCGAAATCTTTCTCCAAGCCCTTGTCTCCAGTCAGCGTGGCTTCGTTCCAGAAATACATTTTCTTGCAATATGTTGCTTCACCGTCCGTAACTTCTTCCAACCATGCCCGTCCTGTCTTTATAATTTAACTAATAAAACAGCCCTAGACCTCTATAAAAACCCTGTTTCTTAATCTAAGCACTTGACAATATTATATATGATTATGGTAATGACGTGAATATGGTATAGCCCCTCCATTGATATTAATGGGTGAATAAAACGATATAACTTTGATATTTCAATAATAATAATAATAATAATAATAATTACACAATGACTTTACAAATAATAATAATAATAATAATAATAATTTGTACCGTAATCAAGATTACGTTACAAAACGTCCCCATGGTTTCATAAAGAATGTAATGAATGATGAAATCACAAATCTTCCCTTTAACACTTAACAGGAAATACACTGAATATACATATATGACCCTTCAAATTACATACATAATGATTATACCCTTTTCATTTTCCTTGATTGATCTGCACTCTTCTTGCAATGTTACATAAACATTCTGATTGTCCTGTGCAGTCATACAGGATTTACATGCTACATTTGTTCTTGTAGTCCCTTACAATAACAGAACGCAATATATTGCTTCTTGTTTCACGCAACACAAGTGATTTATCTCACTTCCACCAATTCCTTAGAGCCACGACACGACTCTAATTATAAACACACGGCAGTCTGCCCTTCTTGCAGCACTTGCTCTTTTCTATGATATTTCCTCAGATTGTAAATATTATATGTACCTATGACACAATTTTCCTGATCTTTCAATAAGTAGGCATTCTTTCCTATCCTCTTCGAAACGACATAAGGTCCAGTAAACAATAAAAACAGCTTTGACATTTTCCCTTCCAATGCACAAGATGGCAACGGCTTACGTAACAATCGTTGCTACAAACTTCCAATTCGTCGTAGACCCCCTTCTGTCGGCGTTTCCTTTGGTTTCCTGACTTTACTAAGTTGTCCCTGGCCAACAGAAGATAATACTCCGTGGAGTGTCCCTCACCCGGATCTAAACCTATCATTCTTGCTATTTCGTTGGAGGGCTTCCTTCCATAACGAATTTCATATGGTGAACATCCCGTACTCTCGTGTAACACTGAGTTTAACCAGCGTTCGGCATCACCCAACCGTGAGAACCACGCGTTGTGTTTGTCGTGCATGTATGTACGGAATATTCTTCCAATGGATTGCATAGACCGTTCAACCATGTTGCCTTGTGGATATCTAATTGAAGAGTAGATAATCCGGGTACCTAGTTCCGTCAGCTTGGTAGTCCATATTTTAGACGTGAACTGGCTTCCATGATCGCTAAGTATACTGAGTGGGCATCCAAACTCAGGAATATACTTTTCTGCTATCTGCTTGACACAACACCTTCCCGTAGCTTGTCTCAAGGGATATAATTTGACAAATTTACTGAATGCGTCAATTATTACCATTATAAATTGGTATCCGTATCGAGACTTCACCAGTGGCCCATACAGATCAACACACACAAGCTCTCCCGGCTTCTTGGCTATTACCGCTTGATACTCTCCAATCAAGTGCCGATTTGAGTGCTTCGCGCGTTGGCAGAGATCGCAAGTAGCAAGAATCTTCCTAATCTTCCTTCCCATAGCTTTAAAAAAGAAATGCCCTTTAATGGCATACAGAACTTTCCTGGCTCCGAAATGACCCAATTGAGCATGAAAGAACCAGATTAAATCTTCCTGTAAAGATTCTGGTACACACACTTTCCACTCACCATCTCTATCTTTCCTAGATAGCATACCTTGATATAGCCCGTACTTGAGCCTCCCTACTGATAACTCACCATCATTGCTGCTTCTCACCAAGCGGACAATGTCGCCCAATACTCTGTCTCTCTCCTGTTCAACAGACATATTTCGTAAACGTACTCTCTCATCCTCCTGCACTATACGTTTACCAACACACACTAAGATTCCTTCTTTCACTCCTATATTGATATCACACTCTTCACTATGAATGTGTCTGCTCAGGTAGTCTGCTAAATTATTATTCGTTCCACTGATATGTTTGATACTGAAATCATATTCACTCATGGCTAACGTCAACGTGTCATCCTATTACTAGTTAACCTGCTAGATTTAATGAACGTTAGCGCCTGATGATCGGTCCAGATTTGAAAGTGCGTGCCTAGCACGTAAACCCTAAATTTACTCATTGAGTAAATAATTGCCAAGAATTCCATCTCAGTAATTGTATAGCGTTTTTCAGCCATTGACAAACCTCTACTTGCCAACGATACAATGCCTAACTGACCCTGATCATCGTATTGGCATAGGCAGCCTGCAATACCAACCTCTGATGCATCCGTGATTACTATAAACTCTCTATCATACCTAGGGTGTTTCAGCATCACTGTTCTACTGAATCCTTCTTTCAGCTTTCTGAAGGCTTCCTCGTGGACCTGTGTCCATTTCCACACACTCTTACTCTTCAATAATTCTCTAAATGGTTCTAATAACCCTGCATACTGGACAACAAAACGCCTGAAATAATTGAGAACACCAATAAATGACCTTAATTGCTTACTATTACGTGGAGACGGCATACTACTAATTTTCTCTAGCCTAGATGACTCTGGTGTAACACCATCTGCAGAAACAGTGTGTCCTAGAAAAGTTATGTGGTGTACACAAAATTCAGATTTTTCCAGTTTCAAAGTGAAACCCCCTTCCCATAATTTACGAAAAACTATAAAGTGATCTATATGTTCCTCGAATGTATGTGACGCAATAACTATGTCATCCACATAATTCGTAACAAACTCACTAGTCTCTGGACCTAGAGCCATAGATAAAGCTCGAATTAAGGCGGAACTGCTAGTTTTAGTCCCAAATGGTACTTTTTTGAACTGTAGGAGTCTATTCTTAAAAGCAAAGGCAGTTAAATACCTATCTGAAGCACGGAGTGGAACTTGCCAAAATGAGCTACTTAAATCTACTGTCGAGAACCACTTCCGCCCCTGAAAACGTTGAACTAATTCCTCCACTGTTTCAGTTCTCAGCTGGTCGCTTTCGATTCTGGTATTTAACATTCTGGCGTCTATGCACAGTCTCACTGAATTGTCTTTCTTGGCTACTACAACTAATGGATTTAAACAATGGCTAGCTGAAGGCTCAATTATGTCGTTTTCCAACATTAATTCTATCTGTTCTTCGACGGCTTTCATATATTTAGTTGCGACAGGATACCTAGGCCCTACGAAACTACTTGTGTCTTTAACGACAAAACTATGCTCATATAAGTGTGTTGCTCCAGGTTTTGTGCTGAAAATTTCCTTATATTTTATTAATACCTCATGTAACTGATGACCTTGCACCTCATCCAGCTTACACTGTGACAATGCATCATGGATCTTACTCTCAAGTTCAGACTCCATTGCAACCTGACACACCTTAAAAACTTTGCTCTCACTAGCATCTCCGCGGTCTACCTCATTTACTTCAGGAATCTCATCACTCACAACCACGTTGCTTTCTTCCTCAAACACACACACTTTCATTTGTTTGTCAGTCTTAGACACCTTATACGTAACCTGAACTTCTTTATCCTGCCAAAATAAACATATCCTGCCAAAATGAAAATCTAATTTAACTTGATATAATGATAACCATTCCGCACCGAGAATCACCGGATATACTAAATTTGGAACTGCCAAACAGGGCTGAAATTTAACTAACTCACTAATGTTAATTGGAACTGCGACTTGCTTACATATTTTCTGAGACCTACTACCTACAGCTGTGACAATGAAAGTGGACTTAACTGGAATTATATCAACATGAATACCTTCTCTCATCACATCTTCCAAAAATCTTAAATTTATACAAGAGTTTTCGCTTCCACTGTCCAATAAAACATCAACTTCTTTACCCCACACATTAAGTTTAATTACTGGTGACATAATCTCATTCTCAATATTGTCTAAATTTCCACCATTTAGGTCATAAAGCAGTTCTTCTCTAACATCTATATTAAAATCTTCTAAATACTCAATATTCCTAGGACATTGAACTGCAATCACTTCGGGCTGTCTGTTGACCTCACTGCAACCCGTTATTTGTTTAAATTAGGCCTACTTGCCCCTGGTGTAGATTGTTGTTGTTGTTGACCTGTACGTCTGTCTGGCCTAGTACCTTCCCCTCCTCTGTTCAAATTCTCGTTCCTCGTATTTGCTGTGCGTCCCCCATTGTCAAGTCGTCTTTCGTAATTCGCATTCCTGCCTTGTTCTCTTCCCCTCCCTCTCTCACTTTGCACGAAATTATCTCCTCTACTTATTGGCTTGCGGTCGGTCCTACTATTTTCAAGAGAGTCAAAGTTTTCCAATAGCTTCTCGAACCCGTCAATAGTAGTAATATTCTGCATGAAGAATACGAAACTATGGTTATCTAGGTTTCTAACTTACATTCTTCGAACAGGCAACCTACCTCGCTTATTT
This sequence comes from Meconema thalassinum, assembly GCA_946902985.2. Taxonomy (NCBI): domain Eukaryota; kingdom Metazoa; phylum Arthropoda; class Insecta; order Orthoptera; family Tettigoniidae; genus Meconema; species Meconema thalassinum. Next base: position 482,650,371 of record OX336391.1, read on the forward strand.
AAAATGAGTAAAGTCATTGCAATCCTAAAACCAGGAAAGCCTAGTGAAACACCAGAGAGCTATAGACCAATAGCATTGCTCAGTGCATGCTATAAACTACTAGAAAGACTAATCTTGAATAGAATTGCTACAAAAGTGTTCGAAACGATCCCTATTGAACAAGCAGGATTCAGACCACAAAGAAGTTGTGCCGATCAAGTCCTGTCATTAACTACCTTCATCGAAGCAGGATTCCAACAAAGACTAAAGACTTCGGTAGCATTTGTAGACCTAAAGGCAGCTTATGACACAGTGTGGAGAGAAGGTGTTATCAGTAAACTCCTTAAAGTGATTCCATGCAGGAGTCTGGCCCACCTTATAAACAACATGCTGAGTGACAGAACATTTCGCGTAGTCATGGGACGTGAAATCAGCAGATCCAGCAAACTAAACAATGGACTTCCACAAGGATCAGTGCTTGCCCCACTTCTGTTCAATTTATATATTTCAGATATACCCCCCACAAAATCCAGGAAATTTGGTTATGCAGATGATTGGGCACTTGCCACTAACGACCTATGCTTCGAGGAGATAGAGGAAACGCTGACAAAAGATCTCGCTGTTTTAGGAGACTACTTCCGAAAATGGAGACTCCAACCAAGCATGAGTAAAACAGAAGTTTCTTGTTTTCATCTGAGCAATCGAATGGCTTCAAGGGATCTCAAGGTATACTTCGATAACACCCTTCTCCGCCACAATAGACACCCCAAATATCTGGGTGTAACACTCGATAGAACGCTGTCGTTCCAAGAACACTTGAGAAAGAGTGCTGCCAAGATTCAGACACGCAACAACATCATTCGAAAACTATGTGGTACTACTTGGGGTGCAAGTGCAACTACTTTACGTTGCTCAGCTCTTGGCCTGGTTTACTCTACTGCAGAGTATTGTGCCCCTGTCTGGATAAACAGCCCTCATGTGAAGAGAATAGATGTTAAATTAAATGACACAATGAGAATGATCACAGGCACGATCAGATCAACTCCTATTCAGTGGCTGCCTGTATTAAGCCATATTCCCCCACCCCACCTCCGCAGATGCAATGCTTTGATGAATGAATACAAGAAGATCCAGATTAATCAAAGACTGCCCATTCATGAGGATATCCACCATCTACATATAGATAGACTGAAGTCAAGACATCCACCCATCTGCACGGCGGAGAACCTGGCAATGAGTAATTTCAACCTTACTGAGAAATGGTCTAATGAATGGAGACAATTCGCCCCAGCAGAGTCTTTGGAAATGCAATGCATCTCACAGAAGGTACCTGGCTTTGAACAACCTCGGAAAGTATGGTCCAAGCTAAACCGGATCCGAACTAACCATGGTGTGTGTGCAGATCTGCTATACAAATGGAGGAAAAAGTCATCATCTTGTTGTGACTGTGGTGCTGAGAGGCAAACTGTGAAGCACATAACCCAAGAATGCCCACTGAGCCGTTTCGACGGAGGTAGAAGAGAATTTTTCCTGGGGACGCCACAAGCGATTAACTATGTAAATAGTGTAAATATAGATCTGTAGCTCATGTATACGCCATACGATAAATAAATAATAAATCTGCATGAAGAATGCTTCTTTAATTATATCAGGAAAATGCCTTAATAATGTTTTAATTACCTGTGATTCAGTCTCTAAACCTTCTAAATTCTGGCATATAAGTACATGCGTTAAGAAATACTCTGTGTACGAAACACCATCTCTCCTTTGGTACTTTCCAAAAATAATGTTACATCTTTCTCTTTCTTGCACATTTTCATTCCAGTACTTGGCTATGAACTTCTCTTTAAATTTTCTAAAACTAGTCATCTGGTATTTATACACACTGATCCATGACCTTGAATCCCTAACAAAAGATTTATCTAGCATCTCAAGTACTTGTTCCCATTGAACGATCCCCTCTTCTAAATCTTTAGGGAACTTCTTTTCTACTGTTTTTAAGAATTCCATTGGGTTATATTCCTTGCCTGTGAATACTGGCAAATCTGCCTCTTTAGTTAGAAATCTACTTAAATTTCCTATTTGTACATTACCGCTATTTGTTGCTATTTGCTTCTGACATCTCTGCAATTTCTCCTCTATTTTATCTGTTTTACTCGCTACTTCTTCACTGAAACTGTTAAATTTACTGTTAACCTCTTCCCTAATTTCTTGATTATCGCTCTCTACTTTATTTTCTAAATGACCTATTTTAGCAATATTATTATCACACTTGACCTTCATGCTGTTGACTTCACCTTCTAAGTCAACCCTAACCTTACTACATTCAATTTTCACTTCCTCGTCAATTTTGTCAACTCGCTCCGACACTTGTTGCATTCTGGCGTCAACCTTAAGTGACCATGATTCCTCCACCTCACTAATCCTGTTTTCTAACTTATTGTGAAATTCTCGGCCTACTTCTTTAATTTGTCTATTGAAGTTTCCTGTGGCTTCATCAAACCTCTTACCTTGTTCATCTAGCTTCTTACTCTGCTCAGTGAACTTAAGATCTATTGCTTTTTCTAATTGATCACTACGCACGTCAAATTTCTTACTTTGTTCCTCTTGCTTCTTACTCTGCTCAGCTAACTTATGATCTATTGCTTTTTCTAATTGATCGCTACGCACGTCAAATTTCTTACTTTGTTCCTCTTGCTTCTTACTCTGCTCAGCTAACTTATGATCTATTGCTTTTTCTAATTGATCGCTACGCACGTCAAATTTCTTACTTTGTTCCTCTTGCTTCTTACTCTGTTCAGCTAACTTAAGATCTATGTTTCTGTTCTGTTCTGTTATCAGCATCGTCAGGTTTCGAAGCCAGGAAGGATTCTCCCCCTCATTAATCTGGATGTTTGTAGCCCCGTCTTGTTTATTTTCCTCAGTTTCCTGATTTTCGCTTACTTTTGACATCTCAACATTGGTACCCTGCACATCTAATTTCGACATTTTAACTGATCTTATAATACTACGGTTTCTCAAATTTATGTTCCCCAAATTATCCCTGTTACTCATTACCCAAAAAAACAACTTATCAAAAGAACACTACTAATTTATAACCGTAGTTCCCTAACTTGATATATGCCTCTTTATTGAAAAACTCGGAATGAATGCAAAGAGTACTCGTTTATATCGTACATGAAAACAACTTTAAACTTTAACATACTTGAAATAAACTGGATTTATACATAATATCCATTCACTTCAGTACGATATTTCGTAGCCCCACATTGGTTGTGCCATTTGTAACGGCTACCTTCGTCGTTGGATATCGCTCTACAAGTTGGGCGATCATTTATAACGTTTCTACAGATATTACACTCAAGACTCCTTAAAACCACCTCATCGTTCTTATTTAGCATTGGCCTGTCTAGACAGACGACATACACTTTATTAATTTAGATTTACTGGGCGCCAGTTATCGTAAAGATAACACATTAAAATTTTATTTAGCCACGGCCGCTCCCTTCCTTGAGCCAAGATCTATCATCGGAGCGTAGGGCAATAAACTTGCTCTATGAGATACTCTTTGCATTCCAACTATCCTATATATTCAACTCCCAATGAACAAGACATTTTAACTAATACTGGTTTATTTACAACAAAATTATTAACATTTGATCTGAGGTTTCGAGCTGTGTACAATATGTGCATTAATATTCCCTAATTGCGGGGCAATATTGACTGTCTTCTCGCTAGCGCTGATCTTCTGTGTTGATAATAACTCGGTCCACATACCTGGTGCCTTGTGGTTCAAAGTCCATCTCGTTGGTCTGCTTGCAGTCTAATTTGAGATCTTACGCCAACACACGTTTATTGACCTTTGAAAACATATGTTTTCTTCTTCTTGTTGTTGTTGTTGTTGTTGTTGCTGCTTGTTTCTGAGTTTGATCACCATGGTAAGCAAATTTGAACAAACCAGGCTAATTGAATTCACTAAGTCCCATCTTACTGAGGGACTGACAGAGTCTACGACTCACAAAGTAAATGAGTGAGTGCGTGATCGAATAAGTGAATGACAGAATAGAATCTATAGAATAGCCAGTGCTGAAGTCGCGCTGGGCTTTTATACACTCTGAATGGTCCCGATGTTTCGCGGCATAAATTTGCCCGCGACCCATCAGACCAATTATAGCAAAGCATTTCTCAGTCCTCAAGCGACGCTAAAACTTCTCCGAGCGGGAATACAGGCCCGCGTACTTCAAATATTCCACTCATAACCCGCTATTCCTCTCGTTGCGCATATATATATATTCCGCCGAAATCTTTCTCCAAGCCCTTGTCTCCAGTCAGCGTGGCTTCGTTCCAGAAATACATTTTCTTGCAATATGTTGCTTCACCGTCCGTAACTTCTTCCAACCATGCCCGTCCTGTCTTTACAATTTAACTAATAAAACAGCCCTAGACCTCTATAAAAACCCTGTTTCTTAATCTAAGCACTTGACAATATTATATATGATTATGGTAATGACGTGAATATGGTATAGCCCCTCCATTGATATTAATGGGTGAATAAAACGATATAACTTTGATATTTCAATAATAATAATAATAATAATTACACAATGACTTTACAAATAATAATAATAATAATAATAATAATAATAATTTGTACCGTAATCAAGATTACGTTACAACGTAATGGTGACTGTGTTTATGTTTTTGCTACCTATTTCGATGCTCCAAACAGCGGAGATGCATGGAGTCGCTCGTTATTTGCTAGTAATTATGATATCAGTAAATGTCATGGTACTGTAGTTTAAATTACGTGTAGTTGTGCAACTGTGCAGTGGGATATTGACAAAAACACAACTAGGCTTTTTTAAATTTATTTATTCTCGAGTGATGGACGCGCCGTCGCTCATACATTTATTTAGTCTCTGTACTATAAGAAAACACGTTTATACTTTATACGTTTATATATTTTAGAGTCAATATGTTGTTAAGAGACAGTTATTGTATTAGTCAATATGAGTCATATTGAATATTTTAGAATATTTACAGACTTTTATTGTTTGCCCAGTACCAGAACTGCAATATTATAACGCTCTGATAACCCAAAGTACTTCCGGAAGGACGCGTCCTGCTGGAAGGCCAGTTCAAACATTTGCCATAAGGGTCCAAAGTCCTGCTGGAAGGACGCACCGCTGTGTACAAAAGTACTTCCGGAAGGTCCTTCTATCAGGACGAGTGACTGTACGCTCTATCATTAAACACTGCCAGTTGGATCGCCTCCCTCCTGGCTACTTTAAACTGCCTACTCGTTGAACACACAGAGGCGTACTAGATAAATATGAATTCACTGCTAGGTCGCAGCACCAACCTACTGTGATTGGCGCGGATTTTTTAAGGGGAAGGTACCCAAAACGATAGATCCTTAAGTTTGCAGGCTGGCTTAATATAGAGATTAACGGACGTGAATGCATTACAATAAGTTAGTAGTTTTGTTATTCAATCATCATAAAGTATATAATATTGATTTTGACACTTACTGGCTAATTATCAATATAAAAGAAAACAAACACTACATGGTGGTAGAGGTGGTTTTAGGGATGAGGACAAAGAGTTATAAATATACCCATACATTTAGGAGAAAGTAGGCTATATGTTCTTTGCTGAACATCTTGTTTTATATGAGGGAGTTACGTCTCTCAGAGGTAAGAAGAAGCTACTAGCTATGAACATAAACCTTTTGTTAAGTGCTAGAAATCTATTTCGATTGACTCTTCAGTTTGAGCTTCAGATGTCATTTTTCAAATATTGGCGAGTTTATTATTATAAGATCATTTTCTCAATTTTATAGTGCTTTTTTCGAAGTTTTGAAATATCGGTGACTTTAGTCTATTATTATAAGATCATTTTCTCCATTGTATAGTGCTTTTTTCGAAGTTTTGAAATATCGGTGACTTTAGTCTATTATTATAAGATCATTTTCTCCATTTTATAGTGCTTTTTTTCGAAGTTTTGAAATATCGGTGACTTTAGTCTATTATTATAAGATCATTTTCTCCATTTTATAGTGCTTTTTTTCGAAGTTTTGAAATATCGGTGACTTTAGTCTATTATTATAAGATCATTTTCTCCATTTTATAGTGCTTTTTTTTCGAAGTTTTGAAATATCGGTGACTTTAGTCTATTATTATAAGATCATTTTCTCCATTTTATAGTGCATTTTTCGACTTTTAGGTCATTTATTACAGTCATTTTTAAAAATTTTAAGTGCATTTTTTTTAACGGCATCAAGATCCGGGCCCTAGTAATTAGTAATGGTTTCTCCATTTCCCGTAAGGAATTGTATTTGAAAAGTTTCGGAATTTGATATTCCGAGAGTTACCTAAGGTGAGTCCGTTTTCTAATCTTTCATTGACTTTGGAATATACCCCCTAAATCAGGTGATTTCATTCCATGACCCACGCATCATTGAATAGTTCAACAATAAACCATCAGTATAAATACACTTCGAAATCTTCTGCTCTAAATTCACATGAAAACTACAGTAAAGTAATCAAAACAAAACCAATTGTTCCCTATTACATAAGGTGGGACGATAACCGACAGTGGAAGCTTAGCTCGACAACGCGCAGCGCTAGGCCATGGGGCCAAGCTCTCTGTGGACTCGGTACACGTAGGTTCAAGCCCCACCATCGACCTTCCTTGAAATGGTTTCCCGTGCTTTCCCCACTTTCAACTCCACGCTAATGCTGGAATGGTACATTCTATCAGACCACGGCCGCTTCCTTCCACATCCTTGCCCAGTTTCATTCAACGTCATTCATTTCATCTCTCATTACCTCCTCTCATGAGATTGGCGTTGGGAAGGGCATCCGGTCGTAAAACCATCCGCCACAACGAATTTCATCGCACCTCTTCCCCGACCCCGTTGGTAAACGAGAATAAGAAGGGGATACATACAATATAATACATTAGGCGGTACAACAAGTATTTAAACGCTCTAACTTGAAATAAATATTACATGAGATATATCTCACTAAATAACACGTTTGTATGTATTTAGCACATTCAGTCGGACAAATTCTGCACTCACCCAAGTACATGTGGTCACATGACCACGATGTCACAAATCCCCTAAAGAATCAACGAAAACAAAAAAAACAAAAAAACTCGAATAATTTGCACACCTCGGTAAGTTACTTAATATTGGAACCATTGTAGATCATTTCCAAATGCGTTAAGCCTCCTCAACATTAGTATATCTCCCTTTAGATGAGCGCCTTCGGTGCCGTAGTTGGTAGCATGCAGAGCTTCTATGTTCAAGATCGCGAGTTCCAACCCGGCCGAAGACATCGGATTTTTAAGAGCGTTAAAAATCCCTCAGTATGCCTTCCTTCGGAGGGGAAGTACTGTAAAGCCGGCGCGGCGGGCCAATGTCATACATTTCATGTCAACCTTCCACAAAGTACAATTGTGTGAAGCTAAATTTGTAGGTTAGATATGATTAACGCTCTATTAAATTCCATCGTTCGTCGCCAGGTGCCGGTTACGGTGGCATCTAATAGCCATGTTCACAGCTATGTGCCGTTGACGGTAGCATATGGTAGCAAAGGTAGGAACTACTTGACATTGATCGTCTGCAGTCCCAACCTGAATTACAGATAACACACACTAATACAGCCATCACAATTAACACCGGTTATCAGACAGATTCTACACACACACTCGAGGTACACGGAGCTATATGACCGCGTTGTCGCAACCCCTAAACTGAGGAACCAACCAACAATCCTTCACGTGCTCTTTGAGATTCAGTTGGTGAGTAGACACAGAGATGTTCGAATTGTGTTGTTGTGTCTAATTTGGGTGCTTTGCGACATCGTGGTCATTTTATCCCTGTTCACTTGGGTATGTGTATAATTTGTCTGACAACCTTTGTTATTGTGATGTCTGTATTATTGTGTGTGGGCCTATTTGTAATTGAAGCTGGGCTTAGGAACGAGGGGGCTGTGACTTTCAGTTAGGAACGATACCAGCATTTTCCTTTAGTAGAAGAAAACTCAGCTAATCCACATCTAGGATGGCTGACGTGGGAGTTGAACATGATTCTTCTCAGTATTGCCGCACGAACCTGAGTGGACCCCACTCCAACCCTCAGACCAGAGTAAAATTCTTGGAAGAGCTGGGAATTGGATCCAGTGTCCAGGAGTGGCAACCAAGTATGCTAGCCACTAAGCCACACGTTGGTATTTTGAATTACAAAAGAACAAATCAAACTCCGTGGCGCTACGGCCCATGAAGGGCCTAAGCGTACCAAGCGACCGCTGCCCAGCCATTTGGCCTGCAGATTATAGGGTGATGCGTGGTTACCGCGTCGGATTCCCTCGGCCGTTAAGCTTGGTCTCCGTGGTGGGGCGCTGTCTCACTGTCAGACAGCTACTCAATTGTCCTCACGAGGCTGAGTGCAGCCCGTTCGAGCCCTCACGTCAGTTTATAAAAAATTAATTGTAAATGATTGCAAATGTTAAGGAAGTTTTTAGTTTTAAGTGACCGTTAACCTCGTGATCATGAGCCACGGGCACCCTATTTTACGTGGAATCCGAATCACAGGACGTGATATTTCATTTCGAAAATCTCACATTCGTTGACCGAAAATTGAACCCGGTCTACCTCTGTGAGAGGATAGCAGCTTGACCGCTACCCCACCACGCCCTAAAACGTAGTGATTAGTGATTTATTATCTCAGCGTATTAATATGATTTGGAATATCTTTCCGCGTCTATATCAGTTCATTCAAAATCTGAATGTGGAAGTAGACCTACTGTATTAGCAGCACGTGAAGGCGATCGGGGCAAATAAGGATTGTACACCATTTTATTTTTCCTACTTGTACCACAGGAGTTCTTGAAAATGAACGTAAATAGCTTACTGGAATACGATAAAACTCTGCAGATTATATCCTCTTTATTGGATTCAGTTATTTATCCGCGCCAACGTACAGCGGCCTTTCCTTAATAGAGCCACGTGTGAGAGCAAAATTGAATAATAAATTTTCACCTCCGGCTAGGAAATATAACTTATGAAATATTTTTAATAAATATTGGCCTGCGAAATAAACGTTGCAGTAAAGCCTGGCCATACGCTCTGAATTGTGTAAAAGCCAGGCGTATAGTCACAGGATGGTACATTTCACAGCTTTGTGGACGGTGGTTTAAGCTTTGTGTTGGGCACCCGTAAGGGTTAATTTAAGGTGGATAATTATGTTCTTGGGCTGTGGGTCTATTTTGGATTAGCGTGGGAAGTATTGTGTCGACAAATCTCCGAAACCTAGTTACCATGGCAACAAGTGCAAGCACAATCTTGCGTGATTATCATAATACAACCGGGTGAGTTAGCCGTGGTGGTTACGGCATGACTGATGGCAGTCGCTCACATCCGGGAGGCGAGGAGGTTCGAATCCCCCCGCCGGCAACCTTGAAGATCTGTGGTTTCCCATCTTCCTTCCAGGCAAATGCCGGGGTTGGTCCCTAACTATAGGCCACAGCCGCTACCTTCCAACTCCTCGTCCTTACATTCCAACTTCCCTCCTTCCCTCCCCAACGGTACTTGTAGCTCACCCATTGGGTGTCCGTCTCGAAGCAGCTACAAAACTGGCGAGCCGAACATGTCCTCGGACACTCCCGGCACTAAAAGCCATACGCTAAAAAAAAAAAAAAAAAAACCATAATACAAGTCAACGGAGGGTACTGTATTTGGAATACTATTTGACAAATATAAACACAGGCTTGCCTTTGTTCGGCAACACCGTAACTTTCACCGTTTTTGCATTCAAATCAGGCGTTTGTTCATAAATACCAAAAGAACAGACCGAGTAAGTAAGGAGCTGAAAAATAACTCTAATGACCTGAACCACAATGTTGAGGTCATCAATAGTGAAAGAGTTTATTCTATTTTAAACATGGCTGGTGCCATTTTACATTGTGCGTGCACCCGTGGCTTATAATCGCGAAATTAGCGATCATGTTAACTAAGTGATAACTTCCTTCTTTCCCTCCTTCCCTCCTTCCTTCCTTCCTTCCCTCCTTCCTTCCTCCTGTCATTCCTTCCTTCCTTCCCTCCTTCCTTCCTCCTGTCATTCCTTCCTTTCTTCCCTCCATCCTTTCCCCCTTCCCCCCTTCCCTCCTTCCTTCCTTCCTTCCTTCCTTCCCTCCTTCCTTCCTCCTGTCATTCCTTCCTTCCTTCCCTCCTTCTGTCTTTTCTTCCTTCCCTTTCCAGCCCTCAAACCAGAATTATGTTTCTTGGCAGAGCCTGGAATCGAACCCAGGCCTCCTCGGGGACAGCCAAGAATGCTTGTCACTACGCAACTTATAAAGAAGGAAATCTCCTTCACACTAATCAGTATGATTCCAATGATAGTTCTTAAACTAAGGCCAGAAATTATTTCATATGACTTCCGCCCTTGTTGGTGTTAGCCATGAGTATCATCATCCTATGGAGAACACAGGAGCGCCAGTGCTTGCTTGTTGTCATGAGTTATCATATGTCACCAACAGGTTAAAATGAAATGAAACTGGAATGCACATCTGTTATAGGACCAACAGGGGGAACCACTAATGTCATTAATATTATTTATAACCCACCATAATTAGAAATATAAATCATTCTTCACTTTCTGATTTCCAATGAAAGTCAGATGCGTCATGCGCATTTCGTGATGGCAGGCGCAAGACACGTTCACATTGCATTCCAACCTATTCTGCTCACACTTTCGTTGTTGTTGCTTATTTTAGGGGCTGTGACATCGTGGTCATATAGCCTCATGCATTTTGATAGTGTGTGTGAAATTTGTGTGATAACTTGTGTTGTTGTGATGGCTGCATTAGTTTGTGCATTTGTGAATTAGGGATAGGATTGGGAAGGATGTAGCCGTGGTCGTAAAGTTAGGAACTATCCCGGCATTTGCCTGGAGTAGAAGTGGGAGGGAATCACGGAAAAACTCTTCCAGGATAGTTGAGGTGGGAATCGATCACTCCTTTTCGAAATGTTTGCCCCACGAGGCAATAGAGGGGCAGATGACCTAGATGTTCCACCCGTTAAAACTCCAATAACTAACTAACGAGACAATGGGAAAATTTACAAACACGTGTCTTACAGTAATTACCGCTGTAGTTGAGTTGCATACGACTGTTTATGTTCGACAATTCCGTTTACTGAACAGAGCGCACGGCCTCGTCCAATACCCCAATATGACACTAGCCACGCAGTGAAATTTAAAGTATGAGGCCGTGGAAGTCAGCGCAGGTGCGATGCTATCCTTACCTAATTTGTCAAACAGCTGTATCGTAATGAAAATCTTGAGCTCTGATTGGTGGAGAACCTGTATCATAATGAAACTTGAACTATAATGAGCCTCTTTAAGATGCAGTTTTCTGGCATATAGGCCTAATATTTATATTTCGGCATGATCGAACATAAAGCAGCATTTTAATTATATGTTTTGTTTTAATTAATATTTTTCTCATGAAGAGTAACAATTACATTATGAACAAACTGCTTCGTGAAAAACAAATCGCCTGCTTTTCTATAGCTTGATGGGCTCATTATTGACCCAGTTACTACTAACACAGAAAGAGAAGATTATAGTCTTAGTTTAGGGCCAAACAACTGTGAGCACGAGACCACTCCAGTAAGTGCTGTTACTCTTCTCATCTGTCTGGCGGGCACGATGTGTTTGGTCGAACATCAATTCCCCTCGATGTTCCTTAATTCCACTCGGTCCTCAAAGGGACCCAAAAATAAGTTCCTCAACTCCGCTCAGGCTTTGGCAAGGGGTCGGCAAAGGGGTTATCCCCAATGACGTAAACAAATGTCATATAACCCTCCTGCTCGCATACCAAGGGCCGGATCAAACACCTTCTGCAGCGCTTGACCGATGGCGTGGTGGTGTTCCCAAGACATTGTTCTGCAAATGGTCAACCGCTCTGAGGCCAAGTCCGCTCATTCGTTAAATCAGGTATAAAGTGCTTGGCACATTATAACTTATATGGCAGAAAATACAAGTGATTTAAAATTAATCATAATATTCTTTATGTTCGACCCTCACTATTATGTGTTTGAAAACTGTATCATAATGATGGTCATTATAACACCGTTTTTCATTACGATACAGTTTCTCCAGCCAATCAGAGCTCGTTCATTGACCAATTAGGTAACGATAATTTCGCGCATGCGCTCAAAATCCAACATGTCGGACATAAACACAACATCGAACTATAATAAATTACCGACATGGAATATCCACCGTCCATATGTTCGCGTAAATAAACTGGCGAATATGAGACAAGAAATAGCACAGTACCTTAAAATCACTAACACTAATTTCTACACAGAGCATTGTCTTCAAATGACTGCGGTGACAATATTACTGAGGGACGGCTGATGTAAACATATGGCTGCATATGGCATTGAGAGCCCACAGAGCGCATGCGTCGGCCGTTCAAAGCTCTTGAAAGACGAAGGTATAACACCCAACGCTCGCTCTGCGATCACAAAATTCCAGTAGCTGACTCTCAACAGATATTTATGAATATTTATGTTAAAACATATAATAAAGTTATAATTATCGTCGAACATAAACAGTCGTATGCAACTCGCCTATAATGGTAATTAAGACACTCGTATGGAAATTATAAAACTCGCATACGCTCGTTTTATAAAAAATACTCGTGTCTTAATTATAGCCATTATAGGCTCGTTGCATAATGTACTATTATGTTCGACCCTCACTAATATGTGTCTGAAAACTGTATCATAATGATGGTCAATATAACACTGTTTTTCATTATGATACAGTTTCTCCAGCCAATCAGAGCTCGTTCATTGACCAATTAGGTAACGATACCTTCGCGCATGCGCTCAAAATCCAACATGTCGGACATAAACATACATCGAACTATAATACATTACCGACATGGAATACGCACGGTCCATATGTTCGCGTAAATAAATTGGCGAATATAAGACAAGAAATAGCACTGTACCTTTATATCGCCAACCCTTAATTTCTACACAGCGCATTGCCTTCAAACGACTCCGGTGACAATTTTACTGAGGGGCGGCAGATGTAAACATATGGCCTGCATATGGCATTGCAAGCACACAGAGCGCATGCGTCGGTCGTTCAGAGATCTTGAAAGACAGAGATATCATACTTAGCGCTCGCTCCCCGATCACAAAATTCAAGTGGCTGACTCACAACAGATATTTATGAATATTTATATTAAAACATATAATAAAGTTATAATTATCGTCGAACATAAACAGTCGTACGCAACTCGCCTATAATGGTAATTAAGACACTCGTATGGAAATTATAAAACTCGCGTACGCTCGTTTCATAAAAATACACGTGTCTTAATTATAGCCATTATAGGCTCGTTGCATAATGTACTATTTAGGTTCGACCCTGACTATTATGTGTTAGAAAACTGTATCATAATGATGGTCATTATAACACTATTTTTCACTATGAAACAGTTTCACTTCGGCTGTATTAAGGTCAAGAAGGAGGATTGTGATGTCGGGAATTGGTTTTGTAAAGTATGTGATACGCCGGACTGTTTGCGGGTGCAAATCAAAGCAAGGGATCAAATAATACAGGAACTTAGAGGAAAGCTTCGTGAATCAGAGGAAACGGTGAAGGATGTGACTGAACGGCTTTCTACTGGGATCAGTGTGGAAGAGGGCGTGCAAGAGCAAACTGAGGATGACGTTATCATAATGGGTGATTCTATGATACGATGGAGTGCGAATATCTCGAGGAAATCAGGTGCGAAAGTGCGGTGTTATCCGGGGATTAAAATTGACCAGCTTGCCCAACAAGTGGAAGAAGCAAATGTAGAGGACTGTGACAAAGTTAAAGTATTGCTGCTCCATGTTGAGACGAACGATTTGAAGAAGAGGGCTACAGCTGATTACATCATGGGGGAGCTCTACGAACTAGGCAGAAAAGCTAAAAGCAAGTTTAGAAATGCAAAAATTATAATGAGTGGCATTGTTCGGCGGGGAGATGTTCCGTTAAGGCGAGTTAAGTCTGTAAATGACCGCATGGACTGGGTTTGTGCACAACTGGGATTAGTGTACGTAGATGCTGACTGCTGGATTGGTGGCCGTGACTTCGCCCGAGACGGGCTGCATTTAAACCGACGGGGCGCTTTCAACCTAGGGAGCCTACATGACAGGGTCATTGGTTCGTGCCGGCCATTGTGAGGAGGAGCAGGTCCAGAGGTTTCCAGCCGACGGGAACAGAAGGAGCTACTTCGGGATATTTGCTGCGGAGGTAAGACTCTAAAATTACTGCAGGTTAATTGTCAGAGTTTAGGAAATAAATTAATTGAATTTTGGAATCTTGTAGAGGCGTATTCCCCGGACATTGTCATTGCTACTGAATCTTGGTTAAATGAGGATATAAATATTATTGAAATAATTCAAGGGACCTACGATCGGGGGAAGCGAGGTGGTGGGCTATTTATTTGTGTGCGCAAAAATATAGCTAGTTTCTTAAAGTGGGCTGATACGGATCATGAAATGTTATGTGTACAAATTTCGGATAAAGGGAATAAATTCTCTCTTCAGGTGATAGGGGCGTATAGAGCACCGAAAGATAACTTTTCGCTTCTCGACACACTGTATGATATAACTTGTACGGGTAATGCTATGAAAAAGAGCATAATAATTGCCGGAGATTTAAACCTCCCCAAAGTAGACTGGTCTGGTGAGTCAACTAGCTGTGGTCAAGCTCAGAGCGCTGCAAACAAACTCTTAAGGGAGGGGGGATTTTCCCAAGTAGTTGACTTCCCAACTAGAGGCAATAATACCTTAGATGTTTATCTCGTAAGGCCTGTAGAGCTGTATATTAACTGTCTGAAAGTACCAGGAATTAGTGACCATTCTGCGGTTGAATTAAATATTAGATACGGTGACATTACAAAATTAGACTCTGATGTAGCAAATAAGATCATATTCCAGTATCGCAGGGCAGATCAGGGCAAATTTCAGGGGTATTTGAATGAGCTATTTGTAGGATGGGCATCGGAAGGAAATCACAGTAATATCCTGTGGACTAACTTTTGAAAATTTTAAATTGCGCTATTGATAAATTTGTTCCATTTAAATTACTGAAACAAAACCCAGATCCTGAGTATGACACACGGGAAATCAGGAGTCTTAAACGGAAAATTAGGAAATTATACAATAAAAGACATGATAGTGACAAGTATATGTTGAAATTTAAGTCCTTATCAAGAGAGCTCGTCTTAAAAAAGAGGGCTGCTCATGACAATTATATGCAAGGTTTACTTGGTTCGGGAGGCGATGGGTGGAAAAATTTTTACAGTTATGTTAGGAGAAGAAAGGGAAATTCAAATAATTTGTCGATGATAATGTCCGTTGACGGTAAATTAATTACTGAGAAGCAGGCCATTGCTAATGAATTAAATGTATTTTATGGTAGTGTGTTTAATAAATCCAATAGCTGTGTGTTGGATCTTAACGGCGAATCAGGGGCTCCACTTCTCCAAATAAACCTGTCAGCAATTGTAAAGCTAATACAAAAAATACGTTATAATATATCGAAGGGTCCTGATAATATTGTTAGTGAAGTACTTAAACTAGGAGGTAGGGCCGTGGCACGATACTTA
This sequence comes from Meconema thalassinum, assembly GCA_946902985.2. Lineage (NCBI taxonomy): Eukaryota > Metazoa > Arthropoda > Insecta > Orthoptera > Tettigoniidae > Meconema > Meconema thalassinum. Next base: position 482,666,039 of record OX336391.1, read on the forward strand.
GAGGTGATGTTTAATGTGACCATAAACAATGCGCTAATCCCGGATGACTGGTAAAGAGCTACGGTAGTCCCAATATTTAAGGGAGGGAGCAGACTTGAATTGGGCAACTACAGGCCGGTTAGTCTTACGTCCATCGTTTGTAAACAGATGGGGCATCTCATTTGCGACTACTTGAGGGAACAGTGGGAAACATTATCATGGTTTAATGATAGGCAACATGGATTTCGGAAAGGTTACTCATGCGAGAGTCAGATGCTATCACTTTTTCAAGATATTAGCGAATCGTTAGACGATGGAGATTCAGTCGACGCCGTAGTTATAGAGTTTGCGAAGGCATTTGATGTTGTGCCGCATGACATGCTACTCCATAAATTAGCTTCGACGAAGATTGATAGAAGAGTAATTTTATGGATCCAAGAATTGTTGACGGCTCGTTCCCAGAAAGTGAAAGTTGAAGGCCGATTCTCGGATGAAATTACCGTAAAGTCGGGTATCTCTCAGGGCAGCGTAAACGGAACTTTGTTATTTTTGGCGTTTATAAATGATTTACCAAATAGGATTCGCAGTGACTGTCGATTGTTAGCGGATGATTGTGTAATATATCGAAAGATACATGACTCACAAGACAACGCAGTACTTCAAGATGACCTGAACCTGGTCCATAAGTGGGCGATTGAAAATAAAATGAAAATAAACACAAGAAAATGTAGTCTAATAAAAATAGGGAATGTGCGAAGGCAAGATTTTCAATATAACATTGGCTCGGAAATACTTGTAGAAGAAGATTCTTGCAAATATTTGGGCGTTCACGTAAGAAATGTTATGAAATGGAGTAGTTATATAGGATGTGTAGTTTCTAAAGCTTACAAATCCCTGCACTTTTTAATGAGGGTATTAAAAGGAAGTAGTACCTCTGCTAAAGAATTAGGATATTTGTCACTTGTAAGACCTATTCTGGAATACCCCTCGGCGGTTTGGGATCCGTATCAAGTAGGGCTCATAAATGAGTTGGAAATGGTACAAAGAAAGGCCGCTAGATTTGTGCTCAGTGACTTTAATCTCAGGAGCAGTGTGAGCCGTATGTTAAAGAAACTTGTGTGGGAATCACTTGAGGCTAGGAGGATGAAATCTAGACTTTGCGCAATGCACAACACGTATACAAATCAACCAGCATGGGGTGAGCTTAGCAAACGTATGGAAAAGCCTACTTTCATGGGTAGGAGCGATCATCCTTTCAAAGTTAAGGGCCGACCACAGCGAACAAATTATGGTAAATATTCTTTCGTAAACCATGCCATTGATAATTGGAACTCTCTACCTGCCGCAGTCTTAGAGCCTTTTCCCAAACATATAGGCGTGTTTAAGAAAAGACTGACTATTTGTGTAAATACTCCAGTTTAATTGTTAGTGAATTGTTATGTACAGTTATTTATTTGTTATGTATATCTAATTTGCCACCGGGGGACACACCCCCCATTGCAAATAAATGAATGAATGAAAAAGAGTTTCTTCCACCAATCACAGCTCAAGAAACAGTTGATTGACCAATTAGATAAGGTTAGCATCGCACCTGCGTGGAGTTCATAGGCCTTCTGAACTGCGTTGCCTAGTGTCATAGTGGGGTAATCGAGAAGGCAATGGTCAAATACAAGGCATTCTCGCGTCTCATGCGCTCTGTTCAGTAGATAAAACTGGCGAAATCTCGACAGATATTTATGAATATTTATCTTCGAACATAAAATAGTTATAATAATTATCGTCGAACATAAACAGTCGTATGCAACTCGCCTATAATGGTAATTAAGACACTCGTATGGAAATTAATTATAGCCATAAAAGGCTCGTTGCATAATGTACTAATAAATAAGTCTGCCAAGTTTTCTATATTTTCCTACAAATTTTATGCATTGTTTTTAACATGTGCATAATTAAATGTTTGTATGTTTTTTTACATTCTCAGACATAAAATTAAATTTTGATAATAATAGGTGTATAATTTGTACCTAAAAATACTTTCGATATCAGCTGCGGATGTTGAAAATACTGTTTTCCAGCCTAGAACGGAAAAATCAGCTGCATTCAAGAATTCGCTCATGCGGAACTCATTTTTGGGTCCCTTGGAGGACCGAGCGGAATTAAGGAAAATCGAAGGGAATTGATGTTCGACCGAGTGGAATTGATGCCCGCCCATGTGTTTGTGTTGGAGGGAGGAAACAAGTCCAGCATAGCTAGGTAAAACTATATATTTATCTCCAAATTGTCCCCTTAGGGAAGTATGGCAGTTTGAGTTCAGTATTCATTAGCTATGCTGATATGTGCACATACTACTTGGATACATAATGCCCAGTTGTCCCGCTCTTGCTTAGAATATTCCAATAGGCAGTCCTCATGCTCATTCCTTAGCTCTAAAGCTAGATGGGATATGAAATGGTGCAATATGGGAATGGCCCATTTTGTACTTGTACTGTTCTTCAACTCGACAGTATAATTGAAGAGGCTCTGACAAGATCCATAATGTCTGTGGTTTTAATTACAGCCACGTGCTTGTCCTCGGATCGTTGTCCGCATCGTCGTCATGGCAACCGCCCTCCTTCTCTCACTTGAAATACAGTAATGTTGTTGTTTTACCAAACTCATCAGCACAGAGTACTGTTCAAACACTGGAAATAATTCAATAAGTATAGAAAATTATTAACTTTGTAATTCTGGCTGTAAATATTCGACGAGAGTTCTGACGCCTGTTATATGCTAATGGTATCAATACTATTAACGGGTATAGGCAGGGGCGGCCCTAGGACGGTGAGAACGGTGCACCGGACGCTGTCAGATGGGGGGCACCGAAAATCCAATAATAGATTGTCTGCACACAAAAAAAATACAATCACCTTATTACTACTTAACCCTACCCGCCAAAATGAATTATATACATCGGTTATCTGGGGTGTGCGTATTTTTAAGGTAACTTATAGACATACGCGATGATTTACGACAAAGGGATTCGGGCGTCATTGTTCATACATGTAAAATCAGGCACCAAGCGTCATGTATAAGGTGCGTTCAAAAAGTAACGAGCCTGAGGCTGGAATGCTCAAACCGGTGACGACATCGGCTAATCGTGGCGTGTGTAATGTGTGGCTCCATCCAGAGCGTGGAAGGTCACAGCTCGAGGGCAAGCGTGCACGTCACATGACGATACAAAGCGAGCAGCAGCATGCATCAATCGTCCAACGCTGCCAGTCGCATTGCAAACAGTGACATGGGGGCGTCAAACGAAGAGCAAAGAGGTGTTGTTCGGTTTCTGACAGCGGAAGGAGTAGGGGGAACGGACATTCATCGCCGAATGTCACAAGTGTACGGCGAACACTGCATGTCCCTTGCAAGGGTCAAGGCGTGGCACAAGCGCTTGAGGGAAGGACGGGTGTCGTTAGCCGATGATGCCCGGTCTGGGGCACCCCCCCTGCATTACCGATGACAACGTCCGACTGGTTGATGCACTTATTACCCAGGACCGCCGAGTGACAGTGAACGCCATAGCCGCCGTGGTCGGATTGAGCGTCGGAAGTGTGCACACCATCATGAAGGAACGATTGCACTGCGCAAAGTGTGTGCCCAATGGGTGCCCCACAGTCTTCAACCACGCCAGGAAGCATGTCGAATGGGCCACTGTCTTGGTCATCTGCAGCGCTATGCGAGGGAAGGGAATGGGTTCCTGGCACGAGTGGTGACTGGAGATGAGTCATGGTGTCATCACTTCGAACCAGAATCCAAACGACAAAGCCTCCAGTGGAAGCATCCAGGGTCACCACCACCCAAAAAAAAAGGCAAGGCCATCCACACGAGTGCAGGAAAGCTAATGCTGACGTTCTTCTTTGACCAAGATGGCCCCATTCTGATACACGTCATGCCGCACAGGACAACAGTGAATGCCCAGCGTTACTCGCAAACCTTGACCACCCTTCGCCAAGCGATCAAACCAAAACGACCAGGCAATCTCACCCGTGGGGTCATTCTGCTTCACGACAATGCACGGCCTCATGCGGCTAACACAGTCGCGGCACTCCTACAGAAATTCAAATGGGAGGTTCTCGGCCACCCTCCATACAGTCCTGATCTCTCTCCCTGTGATTACGCCATGTTTGGTCCCCTGAAAAGGGCTCTGCGGGGCCAATGATTCACCTCGGACGTCGACGTCCAGCTGTACGTGCGGAACTGGTTCACATCGCAGCCCAGGGAATTTTATGAGACAGCCATTCCACAGTGGGTCAAAGTCGAAATCTAGGGGGACAAAATTATGTTTACGTTTAAATCATGAATTTAGAGTGAAAGCAACGTATATAATTTGTTTACTTCATAATAAACATCAGTTAAGTCCTTTTTAAGCTACGTCTACACATGCAAGAAATTGCCTATGACAAGGAGTTGGATAGAGCATTCAGTTATCTCTTCAGAACAATTTTCTACCCCTAATTTAATTTTAACAAAGTCACAAAGTTCCACATTTGACATAATCGTCGAACCCAGTGCTTCAAACAGTTGTAAACGTGTGAGAATTGGTTGCGCGGCATCTTCTAAAACTTAAAATAGCTAAGTAAGTTGCAAAAGATGCAAAAAATCTTATAACAGGCGTAAACTAGAAGACTTTATCTACATTTTAACATGAAGTAGAAAGTGACGCAGAGTGACGCGACATACTAAAAATCCAAGTAAAAATATAATTTTAAAAATAATATTTAAATATTATATAATGCAAATATAGCTAAATTTACGTAACAATTACGCCCATTAATAACTGAAACACGTTACAGAGTTCATACCTTCAGCTGCATGTTCCATCTTAAAGCATCACACTAACCACAAAGACAACCAAACCATTGCCACTTACATTCACCCTTCAATTTAGACTGCTCGAATAGTGGTGACAGATTTACACTAAGATTCGTTTATATCCCAGAATAGTGAGCGGAAATTATATGAGAATGCTGTAAAAGCAATAAATTTTGATTTTTGAATTATGAAAATAAATAATTTTGTCCTCCTAGATTTCGATTTTGACCCACTATGCATTCATCGCCTCGTGTCACAGTGAGTCAAGTTCCTCAACAGCCAGGGCCAATACTTCTAACATTCAGGTACTGGTTTCTGTAATTATGCATCCGGCCCGTTACTTTTTGAACGCACCTTATAATACATGGTGTTTTACTGCAACAAATTGCCAAGTACACTATAGGTAGAGCTCTGCGCGGATGTGGATATCCGCAAACGTTTTCGCCATGCTGATATATTATGTATGGCTGTGCGGATAGCAGATAAGCTGCGGATAATGTTTGGAGTAACTTGATGAATATTATTACTAGGACCCGGATGTTTATGACACATCATATTTTCCATGACGAATGTAAGATAATGATTTATGCTAATCTCATTCAAATTATATCATTAAGCATAATTAACACTCCGAACAGGAAAGGGTTGCAAATCTGGCTGTATGACATTAGGGTTAAACATAGCACATGACATGCAAAGCCTAAGGGAATTACTTTTTCCTCAAATGTCTAAATATGTTCCTTTAGTAATAAATGAAATGAAAATCCACAGCCTGCTTCCAGTCTCCGACCGGGTCAGGAATGGAATGCATGAAGCCCCCATCTAGCGGCGAGGATATGATCTGTGCCGGCTGCCGAGGCCTGACGCACTCCTCTAGGGCAATGATTAAATGAATGACAGATGAAATGAAATGATAGTGGAGAGTGTTGCTGGAATGAAATTTTGACAGGGAAAACCGGAGTACCCGGAGAAAAACCTGTCTGCCTCCGTTTTGTCCAGCACAGATCTCACATGGAGTGACCGGGATTTGAACCACGGACCCAGCGGTGAGAGGCCGGCGTGCTGCCGCCTAAGCCACGGAGGCTTCCTTTAGTAATAAATGCTTTATCTAATTACAAATATTATTGCAATGCCAGTTGATTCGGTTAAGAAATGTGCGGATGCGGGGCGGATGCGGATAACAGTCGTGAGGATGCGGGGCGGATGCGGATAACAGTCGTGCGGATGCGGGGCGGATGCGGATAACAGTCGTGAGGATGCTGGGCGGATGCGGATAACAGTCGTGCGGATGCAGGGCGGATGCGAATAACGTCTTGTGTATCCACGCAGGGCTCTAACTATAGGGTTCTCATATTTCTTTAATTTTAATTTGTTCAATTTTAATTTAATTTACTATTTAAATATGACATACAGTACGTATGACGTGAGCGTTGTCTGCGACATAGCAGTTCAAATAAACCTAAGGCGGAAACTCGAATGAGAGCAAAAAATTAATTCTTGACCGGATTTAAGTTGAATATGGGCACGGTAGTACAATGTCTTATCTACATCCGAGCGTCACGCAGGTGACCCCTCCTTATTACGTTTTTCTTTTAAATTATTGAATTATTCTGAAATGTTTGTGTAACTCTTTGCCTGAATTGGAATGTAAACTCATACGCTGTTATTTATTTCTGTGTTCCAGTATATTCCTCAGTTACTCCTTGTCTTTCTTTTGTAGAAAGCTTCTCAGTTGGCCAACACACATTTTTAGCCTACTTTTCACATTTTGCAAAAATGAGGAAAAAGTAGTCTTATGAGATCGATCCGGGAAAATGTGTGTCTGTCTGTCTGTCTATCTGTCTGTCTGTCTGTCTGTCTGTCTGTCCTTCTGTCTGTCTGTCTGGCTGTGTGTGTGTGTCCCCCTATCAACTCCTAAACGGCTGCAGCAATCAAAACCAAATTTGATATGAGTAAAGATGTGCACCGGAATAGCTCACGTCCATATTTGAAAATGATGTCAGTGCTACCATCTGCTGAAAAAACGCACGAGAAATTTCAGCTCCATGTTGGATATCTTGCAAGGTATGCATGGGACCTATTCCAAAATTTGCACACATGTAGATAATACTATTTCAGTTTAATTTCCAGGAGGCCAACCATGACAGAGTTGCCAAAATAATTTTAAGCCTTCTGATAGGTCCAATGTTTAAATGCATATAACTTCTACACTATCAACTGGATTTCAACCAAATTTTGTATGTAATATCTGTACATAAACAGATATGACTGAGCGTATTCTTAAGAGCCACCAGGGCTGCCAACTGTTAATAATTGCTCTCTCTATTTTTTAAAATCCAAATACCAATATATCAGAAAGTAAGCAAGCCAACAGCTTTAAACTATGCACACGTATATTCTGACATTTTAGATTAATTTGGAGTAACTTATATACGTCAGTTCTACCAACATGATTACAAGCCTGCTGATAGTACCAATTTTTAAATACATGTAACTTCTATACTATCAGTTGGATTTCAACCAAATTTCGTATGTGCAATGTGTACCATAACAGATATGACTATAAGTATTGTTAAGAACAATCAGGGCTGCCAACTGTTAATAAATGCTGTCTATATTCTTTTTACCCTAATATCAATATATCAGAAAGTATGCAAGCCAACAGCTCTATACTTTGCACACGTATAGCACCTGACATTCTAGATTAATTTGGAGTAATTAATACAAGGCGGTGCTGCCAACATGACTCTATGCCTGCTGATATGTCCAATTTTAAAATACATGTAACTTCTATACTAACAAATGGATTTCATCCAAAATTGGCACAACAAGATATCATAATAATTCAGATTATTTCTGACTAGCACACGCATGATATTGTTGGCAACATGCTTTTACGCGTGCTGATAGATCCAGTGTCTAACTGCATGTAACGTCCATTGGACTTCAACCAAATGTTGTATTCTGTACCTTAAGAGGTGGAACTAAGAATATATTCAGTCAGCAGGGCTGCCAATTGTAGTGCTCTATTAGGCTACATTATACCAGGTATATTTTGAACTAATTAGATATTTCGATATTACCAACTTAATTTCGTCATTATTCTAGATAGGTTCATATAGGCTACTGTAGAATAATCATGGCATGAAAAGTAGGCTGTATAGTTCTTTACGGAACTTCTTGTTTTATAAAGCAATTCACCTCTAATAAAACACGAATCTAGTAGCATGATAATTGGTTGGCACGTAGAATACTTCAATATCCTCTTCTTTCTTATCTGTTTCCGGGAGTTCCTACTGATAGTTATTTCAATAAATAATTTATTTCCTTTTGTACTTGCACTTGCTCATCCTCGTCATGGATTAGACTGTTAACCTGTTACGACTTCAATCTTCATGCCATCTCTTTCTAGGACGACCAACGTCTCTACTTCCAGTAGGATGATATTCAAAGGCAATCTTCGATAGTCTCTTGTTATCCTTACTGAGAACGTGTTTTTTCCAATTTACCCTATTTTGGTAATTTCGGTTATTCAGTGAGAATGACCTACAGGAGAGTTTAGACCAATGGAAGAGAGCTCTCGAGTCTAATGGACTGCGCATTAGTAGAACCTAGACTGAATATAGCCTATGGTATGCGACTTCCACCACAATAAACCCAGTATGACAAATATTGAACTTAAACTAGATGGTGAGACCCTACCAAGATTAACAAAATTCAAATATCTAGGTTCTGTCATTGCTGAAGATGACACGATAACCGCCGATATAATCCATAGGGCCACGTCTGGGTGGAACAAATGGCGCGAACTAACAGGAGTTTTATGTGATCCAAAAATACCCATAAGAACGAAGGGGAAAGTTTATAAAACTGCCGTAAGACCAATCCTACTCTATGGTAGTGAAACGTGGGCTACTACAAAGGCACATGAGCAAAAGCTACATACCACTGAAATGCGTATGTTACGTTGGGTAGGTGGAGTTACTCTCAGAGATAAAATCCGCAATGAACATGTGTGGGGCAGTTTCAAAGTAGCACCTATAGCTGAGAAACTTTTAGAAACCAGGCTAAGGTGGTATGGACATGTTATGAGAAGACCGGAGAATCATGTAGTGAAGGAGTGCCTTTCCATAGCTACGCAAAAGAGAGGGAGCGGCAGACCTCAAACAACATGGATGACGAATGTTCAGAGGGACATGGGAGTATTGGGTCTATCTGCAGATGATGCTTTACAACGAAATGACTGGCGCCTCAGGATTAAGAAAGCCGACCCCGCGTAACGGGAAACGGCGAGGAGGTAGAAGAAGTGAGAATATATTTAGTTGTCTTATTCCTTCATTCCGTACTTTATCTCACTGATATGAGAAATCTCATTTCAGATGACTGTATCTTGTTTCTATGGCGGGTTTTATTTAACCATGTCCCACTTCCGTACATCAAAGTTGGTACAGCCATAAGTCTTATAGAATTTATATTGAGTATCCTCTCGTACGTTTCCCTTCCGAGTTCGGCGAATTGTCCCACACATATATTGAAATCGATGAAGCTTTCTCTTCTTTTGTTTGTTTAATTATTTGTTTATTTGTTCATTTATTCGTTTATCAATAATTAATGTTGGTCAACACGATTTTACGCAATTGTGATGGGTGTTTCCCTAATTCTGAAACAAATTTACATCAGATTAATTAATATATTTGGATGACCAATTTTAATCGTCAAGCGATCATCGTCAGATCCTTTACACTTAGGCTATTAAATATATGTCTACAAGTATGGGTGATTGTACATACAATGTAATAATAATAATGTTGTTGGTTTTACGTCCCTTTTAACTACTGTGGATCTTAGAGACGCCGGGGTGCCGGAATTTTGCCCCGAAGGGGATTTTTATCGCGCCAGTAAATGGCTCCCTCGTATTTGCATACCCTCAAATGCCATAGCAGGCGAGAACGTTACCGCTGAGCCACGAAGCCAGCCACATGTACGAGTATATAGGCGTGCTAGTTATTAGAATCAATGCCACATTTACAACATTTCATATATACTTTTTAAGAATGAATAAAATAAAATAAAAATGTTTGAAAGGCACTGAAATTATTTTGAATGTTTAACGATCAGTCTTAATTTAAAAAAAAAAAAAAAATCTGAGAGTTAAATAGTTTTTAAAATTTTTGCACTATGAAAGAACCTTTCTAATGCATAATGCCGCATGTATTATTTGGATTACGTTATTATAGTTTTTGTGTGAATTTAGAGTAGAGATTATAAAGTAAGTCTTTTACAGATGGTTCACTCTTGAACTATTCAAGGATTCGTGGACCATGGATTGAAATCAGTTGATTTATAGGGTACATTCTGAATTCAATGAAAAAAATGAGAAAACGGATTTAGCTCAGGTATCCCAATTTCGAAAATTTACAGATGCAACTCCTTATGGGGAAAGTTGTAAGTCCATAGGGGAGAAAACATTGTGATAACAAGAAGTTCCGTGACAGACTAAAGAGCCCAATTTTCTTAAAATATAAGATTCATGCCAGTGATTAATCTATTTGGACCCATCTAGAATAATGACGAAATTAAGTTGGTAATATCGAAATTTCTAATTAGTACTAAATATACAAGGCATAATGAAGCCAAATAGAGCACTAAAGTTGGCAGCCCTGGTGACTGAATATATTCTTAGTTCCATCTCTTAAGGTACAGAATACAAAATTTGGTGGAAGTCCAATGGACAACATGACGTTACATGCAGTTAGACATTGAATCTATCAGCGCGCATAAAGTCATGTTGGCAACAATGCCATGCATGTGTTGGTCAGAAATCATCTGAAATATTGTGATCTACTGTTGTGCCAATTTTGTATGAAATCCATTTGTTAGTATAGAAGTTACATGTATTTTAAAATTGGTCCTATCAGCTGGCTTAGAATCATATTGGCAGCACTGACGTATGTTAGTCACTCCAAATTAATATAGAATGTCAGGTACTATACGTGTGCAAAGTTTAGAGCTCTTAGCTTGCATACTTTCTGATATACTGCTATTAGGATGAAACAAATAGAGAGAACATTTATTAACAGTTGGCAGCCCTGGTGGTTCTTAAGAATACACTGTCATATTAGTTTATGTACACATAGTACACACAAAATGTGGTTGGAATCCAATTGATAGTGTAGAAGTTATATGCATTTAAAAATTGGATATATGAGCAGGCTTAGAATCATGTTGGCAATACTGTCATGTATGGCCTCCTGGAAATTAAACTGAAATATTATTATCTATATGTGTGCCAATTTTTGAATAGCTCCCATGCATGCCTTCCAAGATATCCAACATGAAGCTGAAATTTAAATTGCGGTTGGTAGCACTGACATCATTTTCCAATATGGCCTTGAGATTTTCAGCCATACATCTTTACTCATACCAAATTTGGTTTCGATTGCTTTAGCCATTTAGGAGTTGATAGGACACATACACACACACAGACAGACAGACAGACAGACAGACGCACACACATTTGCCCGGAACGATCTAATAAGTCTACTTTTTCCTCATTTTTGCAAAATGTGAAAAGTAGGCTAAAAATACAATCAAATGATTTTGCATAATAAATAGTGCCTGGTTGAAATTCTTTATTTGAGTCTATTATTTTGCACACCTCTGTATATACAGTACACTTATTTATTAGTAGTAAATTATTAAACTGGCGCAACTACACGGTAGTCAAAATTTGTTAGTTATATCTGATTTTTGTTAGTTAAGATATTATTTGTGGGGTTGACCTTCAAGTTTGCTTGCTTAGTTTGTGATTGTTGTGACAGTGGATTGCGAACTTAGCTGATTCTTTGAGCGATGTGTGGTCCATTTTCACGCAGCTTTTATTTTATATTCTTTATTGAATCGTCAAAGGCGAAAGAAACACAGCTGTTCGGTAGTAAATTGATGAAATTTACGAGCTTTACAGCAGTCGCATATGATGTGTAACATCTGACATGTTATCCTACTATGAAATTGAGATGAAATATATGTTAAGTTTTTTCGGCTGTACTCCTCCAGTTATAATGTTTTTCTCGCGTTTCTTTTGTCGATAATTTCGCATATATTCTGCTCTGGATTTACCTATCTCTGCAAATCACAAAATCAAGAAAAGAAGGGGCGTCACCCCGAGTCCTACAACACCTCATACAGCATTATTGGTTCGCGAAATATTAAAAAGCCGATGACCCTTTAGTTTTTGCTCCTTTGGTTAAATTAAGAGGGGGATAGAAAGACGGGGGGCGTCACCCGCACTCCTAGGTCACCTCATACAAGTTCCTAGCATTATTGGTTCGCGAGATATTAAAAAGACGATGACCTATTGGTTTTGGGTCCTTTCGTTAAATTAAGGGGGCTATAGGAAAACAGGGGGCGTCACCCGAAATCCTAGGACACCTCATACAAGTCCCTAGCATTGTAGGTTCGCGAGATATTAAAAAGCCGATGACCTATTCGTTTTGGGTCCTTTGGTTAAATTAAAGGAGCTATAGGAAAACGGATGATGTCCTCCCGAGTCCTAGGACACTCCATACAAGTTCGTAGCATAATTGGTTCGCGAGATATTAAAAAGCCGATGACCTATTAGTTTTGCCGAGAGCGCAAATCCCTTGTTAACAGTGAACTCTGTTGGTCATTGAAATAACTACTTGTAAAACTCCAGTGCCAAATCCTGACCGGTGCGCAAGTAAACCGTAGACTATGCGATATATTTCCATAGCAAAAGTATGAAGATTTAATTAATAAATCATTATTGTTTTCAGCAAATATGATATAATGAATGTTTTCACACCATGGAACGACAACTTGAAGATGATTTTTCGTAAGAATATCTTTAATGGGGCCTCCAAACCTTGAAGTAAACCATATGCGATGTTTGCTCTTACAAATTTCCGTCCCTTTTCCAAAATCACTCCCACAAAAATATCCAGTAGCCGAGTGGAAAGATGTTACACATCAATAAAGAAATATAACATGGGAACATTTTTTTTAACAAAACACCACTAATGAAATACGTCTCTAGTAGCATGTTAATTGGTTGTTGTGTGGAAATAAAAAGTAACACTTGTACGTCATTCTGGAAATGATGTAGTCCGTCCATAGAAAATTGCATACCCCCACGCAATTGATAGGAAATGACGCGGTAAACATTTGAGACGTCAACAGGAGGCAGGGGAGAAAACGTCCCACGTAAACAGAGGTCAATGAACCTGCCTGAGCAACAGCGGAGAGCACACGTGGATACATTATTAATGCATGGGTAGTTGCATTCCCTGCAAGGTGCGAAATTTGATCACATGAAGTAGACCTATGGTAGTTTCAATAAGCAGGTTCCTCTGAAATTGGTGGTGATTTGGACATTGGCAAAATTTTGTTTTTCTGCTAACATTGAGAATTAACTTATTCTCTACAAGTCTGCATACTTATCCAAAACAAGTAATTTTTCTCTATTCTATTGTTGTTGTTGTTGATTATTTAGGGTCTAGAGACATCGTGGCCATTTAATCTCTTATACTTGTGTGTGTGTATTGAACCCTTGCAAAGAAGCATATGAGACTCAGATTCGGGGCGTAACAGGTCATATTCGTAAGTTGCTGTCAGGGCGCTTCATTAACTTGTAGGGTAACATATAACAAAATAACATGCAGGAAAGAGTGAAGCCAGGGTTAAAAACAACTGAATTTAATAACAAATCACCATATTTACACATAAACAATTAACAACAAAAACTCCCAACTGACTCCCGCTTAATAAAAATGCCAAAAACTAGGCGATATCTCTGGAGAGATTAATTACCTGGACCAAGTGTCCTTAAATAAAACGATACCAAAAGTGACCATATAAGTGCGCATGCCGTTCTACATGCACCACGATGTGTACTTTGAATGCGTGATTCGTTATCATCCAGAATGACCCTTCAAACAACGAATCCGCATTTCCTAGAGCTAGACCGACACGAGGGAACACAACAACAATACATTAAATTAAACCGACACTTCCTAAATCTACTATAAACAAACACAAAAATTTCCGTGTGAAATTGGACTTAAATTGCCGTAGCAACATTTACTGCCTAAAAACTTAGGACTTCTCACACAAATCAACACAAGTACATTAACACGTGACCAATAGAAAAATACTCAAATGACCGCTGTCAAAATTTACAAATACTCTACCACTACACCACACGGGTGTGACAAACAAAATTACATGAAATCGAGTCATCAACAAAGCAATAGGCAAACAGCCAACATTTACGTTAATCACAATATTCTTATCCGTACAAGGTACAACAATCCATTACACACATGGCGAACTCCCCAATTAATTATGGCTTAAAAATTAGCCATCACAATGAACAGGTTTGCTGCATGAAAGCTTACAGGGTTCAGTCGGACAAAAAGGACTGCCTATCAAAATAAGTCACAGGCAAAACGGGCGGTTTGTGGAACTCTGCATGTCTGTCAACCCACGTGTCAATAACCTCGACCTCCCAGAGCATGGGGTCGAACCTCGAAGAAATGTGCCCCAAAGCACAATAATACGTGTGTGTCAAAAAACATATGGACAAGAATCAGCAGTCTCCCAAGAGCACTCTGTCTTTCCATCTAAAATACAACAGCAGCAAAAAAATATATAAGGGCGGTAGGACAACTACCCCCTCCTCACGTAGAATCAACACACACTAGACACATCAACACACACTTAATCACACGTATGGGTTGTGACAGACCCTGAAATAAAAGACACAAATAATATCCACATGCTGGCGCCATCGTTCTATGCCGTGACTAGTCACCTGAAAAGGACTCAAGAAAAATCTATCAAAATTAGAACGAAGGTGTTCTACAATTACTTTTAAGTTGGTGCACTCGGCTACCCTAACATGAATAATAACCTGTTCAGCAAAATGTTTTACAATCATTTCCTCCCATTCCTATTTCAAATATTAACGTTAATAAAGCACCATTTATCGAATGTAACGGGTTCCGCAATTGCAAGGATAAAAATCACGCACGCACGCCGCGTACATTACACATGACTCAAGGAAAAAAATCAAAATATCAACAAACACATTGGCCACGCGCCAACGGACATTTAAACATATAGTGTCGGTACAAGAAAAAAACAGCTATAAAACAAGAAAGAAAAACATGACTATTTACAAAGTTCCCCGGCCAAATCTAACTACATAATTGAAATAATCCAATTTTAGTACATCACCGCTTCTGCATGTAGGACTAAGGACATCCTCCTCAACCCATTGCCCTATGGACAATTTAGCACTCCATAGTAGTCGTCTGCGTTGATTTCTTGAAGCTCATCCCAACTTCAAACCACGTGCTGATCATCTTGGTCTCGACTCCTTGGCAGAAAGTTCAATGTTAAATATTTGCCTATCTATAATCGCTTGCAGGCTACTCAGTTCACCCACAATTGTCCTACTGCGATTAATAGCGAAGACTGGCCCTAATTATATCGCACATACGCACTATAAAAACACACATACAATACACACAATTTATACATAAAATATACATCTCGAGTCCGCGCCACTGGCTCGTTAACAAGTTCAAAATCCTGGCTGCACCAGCAGTCGCTATCTCGTCCGGTATTTCCGTCCCGTCTTGGACTTCGGTTCTGGTAAGCGCTAATTAGGGTGATACGATACTTCCCCCTTAAAGTTGAACTCGTCGTCTTTAAAAGAATGTTACAGTTTATCACGCGCTGGCGTGGAATATTTAGATCACACAATTTAGTTGATTTTAGAACAAAATGTATTATAGCTTTTAAAATTCGATATTGCAAACGCTGCGACTTTAGCTCCCCAGAGCTCAGAAAATGAAATTAGCTTCACTGATTTTAGAGCGTAAAAATCACATTTTGAACTGGCGTGGAGTATGCCTCTGAAGGCTCCACAAGAATAGTACTTCGATAAATTCGAGCGTCAAAATCACACTTCAAACTGGCGTGGAGTATACCTCTGAAGGCTCCACACAATAAGACTTAGATTGGTGTCAGGCCAGACTATTTATGAGAAACTGACAAGGGCGGCGGAGTGGGGCGGAGTCGGATAAAAACTTCCAGAGTTTTTGTCTCACAAAGATGGGGCTAGTGTCATTCTTCTCCAAATAAATCCAACGTCTCAAATTACTCGAGCGGAGATTAATCCGTTCGGCGGTTCCTTAGATACACACTTCCGCGCGCTTTTTACTACTGACGCCGTCCACCTCGTGGTCACGGCTTGGTCTCTTGCGATTGGCTGATTCAATCGTATGTTCGTTGAGAGGACCTCGTGATTCTTCCTTTATGTCTCCAATTTTGGTACAGTAGTTGCACAATTTGGCCTTGAACTCGACTAATTCTGGCCGTCCCCCAGGAATAGCTACCAACTCAGCTTCTGTTGCAATCATTACGAAATGCTGGCCTCCCTAATATCCAAGTCGACTTCCTTATGTGCTGCCTAGGCCGTAGTAATAATAATAATAAATATGAATACTTATTTATCGAAGATCAATAAGGGTTCAGTATATATATGTATGGGATTTGCCTGAAAACATGTGTTATTCTGATGTCTGTGCTAGTATATGTGTAAATGTATTTAAGACTTGAACTGGAAAGGAGGGGGCCATAGCTTTTTGTGAGGAACATTCCCCCATTTCCCAGGAGTAAAAGTGGAAAACCACGGATAAACACTTTCAAGATATCTGAGGTAGAATTCAATCCCCGCCCCGTTTCAGTTCTGCCTCATGAGCCTGACTGAACCCCGTTCGAGCCCTCAGACCAGCATATCAATTCGTATCACATGCAGGAATCGAGCCCAGACCTGTGAGGTGACAGCCAAGAATGCTAGCCACTAGGCTACGAAGTGGTCGCACTCATTTTCTATGATTCCGTGCAGTTAAATTTTGTTGTTAATTCATTTGAGGTACTTTGGACATCTTGGTCATCGGCCCCATCTAGTTAGGTGTTTGTTCAACGTTTCTGTTAACCTGTATTCCTGTGATGATTGTAGTAGTGTGTGCAACTGTATTAAGGAGAGATGGGTTAGGCGCCCTGGGACTTGAAGTACGGAACTAACTGGCATTTATCTGGAGGAAGTGTGGACAAATCCCGGGTAAAACTCAGGATAGCTACCGTCAGCGCCGGGATTCCAACCTGCGATCTACGGACATGCTGCACGAATGTTGAATGCATTAGATTTTTCACATACTATGAAAGTTTGAGCGTTATTACACCGTTTGGAAAAAGGCTCCCCATTTCCATCCCGTTGGTCCGATTTTGGCCTTTAACAAACTCGACCGAGATTATGAAAGGTATCATATCACTCTGGTTCCGAGTCTTAATGTCAACAAACAATCTGCTTCCACTTGTAAGGAGAAGAGAGCAAAGAAAGCTGATGGATAGTCCCCGCATTGGAACCTCGAACCCCACGCGCCCGGGTCGCATACGCAGAATCTTGAGCCAGAGTGATATATGATATTCAACGTTTGCTTTGGTGTGCGTAAGGGAGAACGGGCCTGATCACTCAAGCTGAGCCGTCACCTGATGACGTCATATGTTTAACAGTTGTGGTTCACTTATAAGGTATTTCCGGACACTTGCGACTCTAAGTGTCCTATGTCAAATTTGACATAGCCCTTGACTAGAGTATGAGGTCACTAAACAGACATTCAGAGCCGGATTCAACTTGCTCTAAGGTGTCCAGTTGCTTTCCACTTGTCTCAATGCTATCTACGTCGCTATAGAGAGTTGTAAACGTTAATAAGAGACACCCTGTATATGCAAATTATGTATAAACGTTTGAACTGACGGTGGTTTTGGGGTCTGGGGGATGTGAAATGCGAAGATATGTCAACATTTTCCGAAAGTCGAAACATGGTACCCATTGCAATAGTTAGCTTTCTAATGAAATCTGCCTAAAATTCCCCTAGACACGTACGTATCGCGGTATATACTTGAACCTAATACATAGCAAACATAGCTTCTTTCTAGCCGGAGCGGTTACTACACATCTAACTCGAAGACTAAATGATAACAGTTTGGTTAAAACATCCTATTGCAAGCCTCTCATTAGCGGGTGACTGTTAATTTCCGGCAGGCTATTATTACAGGTGGCCATGTTTAATTATCACTAATGCACAGCATTACACATCCGCTATACACTACAGGCAACTCGCTTAATTGATCCGAGGCTTTTCCCTGAAATATAATCTTATCTTTCAGGTGCCAATTACCTTCCCCGTTTTGTCGTAATTGTACATACAGGGTGTGCCAAGAAATGATAGAGCATAGCCCTTGACTAGAGTATGAGGTCACTAAACAGACATTCAGAGCCGGATTCAACTTGCTCTAAGGTGTCCAGTTTCTTTCCACTCATCGTCATGTTACAGCATCTGGCGTCACGATTTAGGTGCGAAATTAGCACGAACGTTAGTGGATGATGTATCTCATAAAAAGAACTTAACTTTCCCAAGTCAATTGGTTATCCTATTTATCGCTGGACACAGCCACCATATTTAATATATAGTCTACAATATTGGACTCAAGCTTGTGTTGTCTGTATATAGCATTTCACTTGAAAATGAAAATCCACAGCCTGGTTCCAGTCTCCGACCGAGTCAGGAATGGAATGAATGAAGCCCCCATCTAGCGGCGAGGATATGAACTGTGCCGGCTGCCGAGGCCTGACGCACTCCTCTGGGGCAATGATTAAATGAATGACATATGAAATGCAATGATAGTGGAGAGTGTTGCTGGAATGAAATTGTGACAGGTAAAAACCGGAGTACCCGGAGAAAAACCTGTCTGCCTCCGTTTTGTCCAGCACAGATTTCACATGGAGTGACCGGGATTTGAACCACGGACCCAGTGGTGAGAGGCCGGCGTGCTGCCGCCTAAGCCACGGAGGCCCCACTTATTAGATATGGCCACTAAATTCATTATGGAAAATAAAGTAATATTATTTACCTCGAACAACTGTAGTTGTTAGTAGGGGGGTGATAGGAGTTCTGCCCCCCCCCCCCCGCCCCAACTCCCTCTGACGTCACATACTAACCCGCAATACATTCAGGGGCAAAGTCAATATCTCGCAAACCCATGGTCCGATTTTGACAAATGAGGTGTCGTTCGACTCGGGCTAACGCCCTCTTTCCAATGGACCACTCATTTCAACCCCTAAACAAAACCTACCCCTACTAGAGGGTGTAATTGTATTTTTTTTTAGTGAAAGTCTCCATTCAAATGCGACATGTATAAGGTGCGCTGCTACAATGAACTTAAACGTGGTTGCTCATATCGCGCATGCGTTTGGCTGGCTGCCGATATGGATTACACATTTTTGTTTTTGTTTTGTACGCATGCGCACTTGGGATTTTTGTAAGAGGGCGAGCTCTTTGAAAAAAAAAATTGATAAGAAGGGGTTTTGGTGGTGAGGAGAGAGCCAGATAGTCGCCTACTCTCCTACGAAGTTTGCCGATATCTCTCGAACCCAAGGTCGGATTTGGACGTGTGACGTGTCAAATCGCTTGTCTCAAAGCCCTATATATTTTATTAATAGGTTAAAGTTTTGGGAATGAGGGAGACAGGCGTTTTGGGGATAAAACCATGATTTTAGACATTTTCGATATCTCACGAATGCATGGTCGGATTTGGTCCTATGACGTGTCAAATGGCTTGTCTCGAAACCCTCTTTATTTTGGTAATAGGTTAAAGTTTTTAAGAATGAGGAAAACAGAATGTTTTGGTGTAAAACCGTGATTTTAGACTCTTTGTTATATTTCGCGAACCAATGACGCCAGAGGCGTGTACGACGGGTCCAAGGACTCGGGCTGACGTCCTCTTGGTTATGGACCACCCGTTATAATTTTAAAAAAATATTGGAAACTCGATTTTGGGGTAAACACGTGTTTTTTGTGATTTTTGCCGATATTTCACGAACCAATAACGCTAGAGACGTGTACGAGGTGTCCTAGGACTTCGGCAAACGCCCCCTTTCGAGTGTGGTAGATATTGATTTCCAAAAAATAATTCACAAAGGGCCTAACGCCATACATGTTGAATATTTTTTTCTTTACCTGTTTATAATGTTTATGATGCGTGGTGGTTGAGAGAGACGATACTGCTGGGTGTGTGTGTGTTTCAACGAACCTGTCGCTAACCACAAGGACCATGCTTAATAGAACAATCGCTATTTGGGCGGGTCGGTGTATGACAGAGCGAGCGTGCGTTTTTCTGATATTTTACCTTTAACATGTAAACGGTGATGAGAACTTGGTTCTATGTTGGTTGAAGCGAGTACAGAAAACGAACTTGCAGACGAGCAAGAGGTGAATGTCATTTGAGCTTATTGGAAAGCGCTGATCTGACTTGACAACAATTGCAATGGAAAAATAACAATGACGCTTGAAGGTGAAATAATCGGACCATCGTGGTGGCAGGGAAGAGCGAAAGGCATGTGAACACATGTG
Organism: Meconema thalassinum; assembly: GCA_946902985.2. NCBI lineage: Eukaryota > Metazoa > Arthropoda > Insecta > Orthoptera > Tettigoniidae > Meconema > Meconema thalassinum. The sequence continues at coordinate 482,686,366 of OX336391.1, forward strand.
AAACCACATGAGGGCTAAACCAGTGACATCCTGTTTTGCTTCGTACGTGACAAAATGCAAGTTCATGTGAAATTTGACCTGGCACAGGTGTTCACCTAGGACGTTAGCTGTCCACGTGCCTGATAACAGAATGTTCAAAGCGTGGGAATCGCTGAATCAGTAAAAAGTATGATGCAACTTGTGGGAATGATGTCACAACCAATAGATAGGCAAGAGCTGCGAACAGCAGTGGTGGGAGGTGAAGTGTGGGAGAGGGGGGGGGGGGGGTAATGTATGAGAGAACACAGGTGGAAAGAGAAATAAATATGTGGAGCTGAGGACTGTACACATAGAGCTATAGGTGGTGTACAAAATGTGTGAATAAATAAACTAAAAATTGCACAGGTTCACACAACATGTAAATTATTGATCCAAGAATTAAACGTAGAGTTAAACCCTAACTAATTGACATATCGTTTATTTCCTTTTTGTTTCGTGTACGAACATGTGTGATGTTTACCATGTGCGATGAAACATAGCTAGGTAGAGAAAGAATTAGTGTGGGCTACATGTATGGTGACTGACAAGTCTTTTACCATTGAAACTTGTTTTTCAGATCAAACTGCAGTATATAGAGAGTATAGGTTGCAGGTAAGGGTTAATAAATGTCGAACGGTGTACCCAAACTCTGATTTATCGATTCAAGAATTAAGAGTAGAATATCTTTAATTGATTGGTTAAAGAGGATAGCTAAAACACACAAAAAAAAAATGCTCAGTGGTTACCGGGACAAGATGGTCGCTACACACAACAAGCTTTAAATACTTGAGGCTAATAATCTATACACACACACTCGCTTGTTCTAAACTAAACTGTGTTGCTGTCAGTGCTCAGACAGTAGGCTGATGACAAAATTCATTGCTAACGGAAATATAATCATTTCCGGTTGTATAATGTTACCAGCTATCCATTTTGTGTTGTAGTGTTAAGCACATTTTGCTCTTGTACTGGTGGTCTTAACTCGATTTCCAAGTCTGAGGCCTAGAACGAGTCAAACTAAGAAACAAGGGCATGGTGGTGTAGTGGTTAAGCTGTTAGCCTTTTCACCAGGGTTCGATTTCAGGTTAATATGCATGTCATAAACATATTAAACAAAACAAAACAAAACAAAACAGAGATAACGTTTAAAACTGATTATATTTGTGTCTTTTCAAATTATTACTTGGATTACAAATACAAAGGTGAACTGGGTTTGATATACAGTTAATGCTGTCTATCACACACTAGACTGTAAGAAAGCCAAATAGCAAAAGGCGAAGGTAGAGCAGTGGTAAAATGGCTATATGTAGAGAACTACCTAGCGGTTTTATGAACTGGCAAAGCTATATCGCATAAACAGTGCAGGATACAATCCAGCAATCAAATTTGTATGTTGTGGAACAGAGAAAATGCACTTTTACCTTGATGGATAGCAAATGAGTGCAGCTGAATGACCTATGCATTAGCCTACCATAGGGTTATAACCACGAGGTGGAGGTGTGACTTCTATATTTTATTGTTTTGAGACATGGATTTTTGTAACCAGTAGATTTAGTATTTTGTAAATATTCATATTTGTAATTGTAAATAGTGGAAACAATTTTTTGTAATAGTATATGTTAAATGTATAACTAAATGTTATTTGGGATAAGTGTGCATGTCAAGGATAAATAGCGAGGTTGTATTTGTTTTTTCAAAGACAGCTATGGTTGTGTGAATGTATGACTATAGATAGAATGGTAGAGAGAGAGAGAGAGAGAGAAAGCGTGTGTGTGTGTGTGTGTGTGTGTGTGGGTAGCATTGATTTTTCAACCAAAGCAAACACGGCAAGGTAGGATGGTGGGGTAATTAATGTATAGAGCAAATGGTAAATAGTATACTGTATTTTTTTAACACTTGTGTTTTTTTAAATGCAGCAGTAGATAGGTGTTATTTTGTAAAACAGTCTTACCTACAGTAGTAGTTGTAGTAGTAGTAGTAGTAGTAGTAGTAGTAGGCCTATATGTTTTTGGAAACAAACAGAAAGAGAATGCACTATTGCCATGGCCAAGCACTTCCATTACGGTGATTTCAAGAAAATTTAAATCAGCAAATGTGTGTTTTACAAAACTAAACTTTCAGCATGGACTAAATCATAAACGTGTCGTCTGAGATATGGAAAAAAAATAGGAAATCCATGTTTCCATATCAACACAATTTAAAAACTTAAAACTGACATTTAAACAAGTAGTTCCGTGAAGAGCTGTACAGCCTATTTTCATATATCCTACTTAAGTTAATTGCCACTATCAACATACTCAATTTCTGTTTGATTGCTGTAATAGATTCGCAGATATTAAGAACCGACTAAATATTTCGGATGGTCGCCATGTTGGATTTTATATATGTAGGTCCTAGAGTTATATACTGTTGCATGCAGATTATTGTGAAGGTGTAGTATTCAAACTTCAATCGCATAATTAGGACACAAGAAAAAACAAGGAGATTTTAAAATTTTTCACAGCTGCCATCTTGAGGTTATGGAAACAATTGAAATAAATTAGATGCCAGTGGATTAACATTCTTATAAGGATTTACTGTACCAAGTTTCACTGCACTCGGATGGTTAAATTGCGAGAAACGTCCATGTAAATATTTATAATTCGCGTCACCGCCATGTTGGATTTGTGATCACCAGGTTATTTAAAGTCCTATAGGTGAACTTAAGTTCATAGCCCCTATGAACATTAAAAATGCAGTTTGATTGCTAAAATAGATTCGTAGATATTCAGTATCGTCTAAATATTTCGGATGGTCGCCATGTTGGATTGTTAAATGTATAGGCCATAGAGTCATGTACCATTAAAGGAAAATTATTGCGTAGGTTCATTATTCAAACTTTCACTTCGATCGCCATCACAAGAAATAAAAACTTAATTTTAAAATTCGCACAGCCGCCATCTTGAGGTTATGTAAACAATTGAACTAAATTAGATACCAGTGGATTACAATGTGTATAAATATTTCCTGTGCCAGGTTTCAGTGCGCTTGGAACATTAAATCGCGAGAAAGGTCTATTTAAAATTTTCAAATTCACTTGGCCGCCATGTTCGTTTTGTAGTTAACCGGTTTCTGAAAGTCTTACAGATGGACTTCCAGTAGTGCCCTTTATCTCCGTACAAAATTTTAGGGAGATACCACTAATAGTTTCAGAGATATAGAATGCTGATGAAATATTTCGCACATCCGCCATCTTGTGATTATGTAAACAATTGAACGAAGTTAGATGTCGGTGCATTCCAATGTATATAAACATATACTGTACCAAGTTTCATTGCGTTTGGTCGGTCAAATCACGAGAAACGTCTATTTAAAAGTCACAAATTCGCATGGCCTCCATGTTGGTTTTGTAGTTACCAGGTTTTCAAAAGTCACATAAGTGAACTTATAGTAGTTCCCTCTATCACCATATAAAATGTCAGGGTAATATCGGTAATAGTTTCGGAGATATTGAATGCTGGTTAAATATTTCGCACAGCCGCCATGTCGGATTGGTGAGTTGTAACAAAATTTGAAGGGCACGGTCGAGGTCGCCGGGAATAGTGCTATGAACTTTCCGAGTTTCATTGAAATCGCTCCTGCCGTTTAGATTTTATTAGGGGGGACACACACGAATCACACACACACACGCACGCACACACACACGGACAAAAGGTGATCTCATAAGCCTATTTTTTCAAAATTGAAAATAGGCTAAAAATGTAAATGGGAAATTGACAAATGTGTAAACAACAAAATGGAAAATTCTTGTTTCCATATCATGAAATCCAAAAACTTTAAACTGACATTTTCAAATCGTTTACATGGAAAATTGACAAATGGCCATGTGTAAAATGTGAAAATGTAAAAAAATGAACAAATGGCTATCATTTAAAAAAACCGTTGTGTTCTATCGTTAAAGTGTGAATCAAACCACATGTACTTATTTGGATCACCCGAGACTGAGTAGACCTGTTTTAGTCCTAATATACTTTTAAAATTTTATGTTAAAGCTCAAATTGAACTCAAGAGCTTCAGAATGCCAGCTAACTATTATAACCGTTACGTCACAAAGACAACTTTACACTACTCTTAATGAACAATAATAAGAAAAAGAATAATAAATGTTGAATTGTTTTAAAGGATTAACATGGTGACACTGTTTCTGTTGCACAGTCTGCTAGCTACAAGCCAGCAGCTGGGGTCTTAGAAATCGATACAGTTGACATTTTGTAATGAGATGTGACATGTTTCAAAGTACAGTATTAAGGGTTGCTGTTGAGTAAAAACTAATCCTGTACAAGGAAGCAAGGGTTCGAACCCCTTACCTAATATTACTATTGCCTGAACATGGCTTGACGACACTGTATTATTATGATACTCGGTACACAAACCGTAGGTAGAGTGTATTGTTTAAGATCACTTTCTTTCTGAACATAGGTGGAGACTGTTGATGGTTAACAAAGGCATTAATATAGTAGGACGTGGGTATAGCAATTAAGAAAAAACAGACAATCCCCATACAATATTTTTATTTATTTAATATAAGTACTTGTACAATAGTTACATTCAAAATACATTTCTTTTTTCTCTATTACTATTTAGTCCTTTTTGATTCTCTTTCATATGAAGGGTAGATAACCTTGTAGTTCAGCCCCTTAAAACAACAACAGCACAACCTTTTGCATAGTATGTGATGTTGACGGCTCTTGAGATGTGTATGATAGATTAAACATAACCTTTACAGCAGGGTTTAAATGATGCTCAATAAACACTGCACTATTTTGAGTAGCAACATTTTTTTCTTGTACTAGCTATTTAGCATTGTCATGATTATTTGTTGACACGAACAGTGTTTCATTTGGTACACCACATTGATGATCACTCACACTTAAAACCTTACCATTTCTACTTTTTAGATTGCCTCGACATTTTTTTGACCTCTCTTTTGAGCATCGCCAAAATATTATTCCTCTTACATTTTGACGATTATAGTTATAAGAGTAGCCTTTATAGAGTACACGTTGTTTACCTTTGTTAGTTGTAGTAAGTTCCATACTAGCAACTAACCTGTTAGTATGATTTGCTCACTACAAAGGTTATAACTCTTCTGATAATAAAATCATTTAGCGTTGGCTTTTATATTTAATATGTACAGTTTGAAGTGATAGCAAAAGTGAGAGCAAAATGGTAGCAGAGTGGTAGAAAATATAACATGTATTGTTAAGAAATAGTTTAAGCGGTTATGTGGATCCATTACATAATAATTTTAGCACGACGAAGCTCATTTTCTATATCCAATAGTTCTTCCTCATATTCAGTATAACCAGCCTGTTTATAGACATGCAGTTGCTGAAGCCGCCGGATTAGCTTACTTGGATTGTTCCAGTAGACAAATTTAACAAATGATTTTTTAGGCGTAAACAAAGCATTACCATTATCATTATTATCTTCATCATCAACATCATCATCATCTTAACCATTATCATTATCATCATCATCATTATCATCATCATCATGATCATTATAATCCTCATCAGTATTACTATATAGTCCTTTTTGATCCTTTTGCAATACCACATTTTGCACCGTCTGTGTTGCCTTTGATAATGTTGAGAGTTTTTCAGACATTGACAACTGTCCTAACACGACTTTCTGAGGAGATGATACATGCTTCTTAACAAACAATGCACTATCTTGAGCTGCAATATCCTTTTCTGGGACAAGTGTTTTAGCATTTTGAAGAGTTTTTTAAACAGCAATGATGTTTTATCTGGTACACTACATTGATGATTTCTCACACTTAAGACATCACTATTTTTACTTTTCAGCTCACCTCGACACTGTTTTGAACGATGTTTTGAACAACGCCAAATAACAGTTCCATTTTTATTGATTCGTTTTACAATATATGTATATCCTTTATAGAATGCGTATGGCATACCATTGCTATTGGTTGATACTTCCATGTCAATTGTCAAGCATGAAATAATCTCCAATAAATTTCGCTTGATAATAGAAATAATAGTTTAAAGTGGGTGTGAAGGTGGGTGCAAAAGTGGGTGCAAAAGTGAGTGTAAAAGAGGGTGCAAAAGTGGGTTCAAAAGTGAGTGCAAAAGTGAATGTAAAAGTGGGTGCAAAAGTGGGTGCAGTTTATAGTAGGCACCATTTTTACTAGAATGTGATTTGAGTAAATGTCATTTCTAAACCCAAGTAGTGAGTAGTCAGTTGGTTTTGATTTATGCAAGTGCATGAGACATGTTTACGCTTGCATAAATCAAAATCAACTGACTACTCACTACTTGGGTTTAGAAATGACATTTACTCAAATCACATTCTAGTAATAATGGTGCCTACTATAAACTGCACCACTTTTGCACCCACTTTTGCATTCACTTTTGCACTCACTTTTAAACCCACTTTTGCACCCACTTTTACACTCACTTTTGCACCCACTTTTGCACCCACCTTCACACCCACTTTAAACTATTATTTCTATTATCGAGCGAAATTTATTGGAGATTATTTCATGCTTGAAAATTGATATGGGAGTATCAACGAATAGTTATGGTAAGCCATATGCATACTATAAAGGTTATACGTATATTGTAAAACGAACCAATAAAATGGAACTGTTATTTGACGTTGTTCAAAACATCGTTCAAAACAGTGTCAAAGTGAGTTAAAAAGTAAAAATAGTGAGGTCTTAAGTGTGAGTGATCATCAATGTAGTGTGACTGATAAGACATCGTTGCTGTTTAAAAAAACTCTTCAAATGTTAAAACACTAGTCCGATAAAAAAATGGTAACCCGCGTGTTGTGCAATCAATGATAGCCACCTATTTAAATATATACTGTACTTGTTTTCATTGACCTTAAAGCCTTGAGTATCCATCACCAGTGTATGTGACATGTTTACGCTTGCATAGATCAAAACCAACTGACTATTCACTACTGGGGTTTAGAAATTACATTTACTCAAATCACATTTTAGTAAAATTCATGCCTACTAGAAGCGGAACCCACTTTTGCACCCACATTTACATCCAATTTTGCACTCACTTTTGCACCCACTTTTGCACCCACTTTTGCACCCACTTTTGCACTCACTTTTACACTCCCTTTTGCACCCACTTTTGCATTCACTTTTGCACCCACTTTTGCACTCCCTTTTGCACCCATTCTTGCACCCACTTTTGCACCCACTTTTGCATCCACTCTTGCACCCACTTTTGCACCCACTTTTGCACCCTCTCTTGCACCCACTCTTGCAACCACTCTTGCACCCACTTTAAACTATTATTTATATTATCGAGTGAACTTTGCTAGAGATTAGTTCATGCTTGACAATTGACATGGAAGTATCAACAAATAGCAATTGTATGCCATACGCATTCTATAAAGGATATACATATATTGTAAAACGAACCAATAAAAATGGAACTGTAATTTGGCGTTGTTCAAAACATCGTTCAAAACAGTGTCGAGGTGAGCTGAAAAGTAAAAATAGTGATGTCTTAAGTGTGAGTGATCATCATTGTAGTGTACCAAATAAAACATCATTGCTGTTTAAAAAAAACTCTTCAAAATGCTAAAACACTTGTCCCAGAAAAAGATATTGCAGCTCAATATAGTGCATTGTTTGTTAAGAAGCATGTATCATCTCCTCAGAAAGTCGTGTTAGGACAGTTGTCAATGTCTGAAAAACTCCCAACATTATCCAAGGCAACACAGACTGTGCAAAATGTGGTATTGCAAAAGGATCAAAAAGGACTATATAGTAATACTGATGAGGATTATAATGATCATGATGATGATGATAATGATGATGATGATAATGTTAATGGTTATGATGATGATGATGTTGATGATGAAGATAATAATGATAATGGTAATGCTTTGTTTACGCCTAAAAAATCATTTGTTAAATTTGTCTACTGGAACAATCCAAGTAAGCTAATCCGGCGTCTTCAGCAACTGCATGTCTATAAACAGGCTGGTTATACTGAATATGAGGAAGAACTATTGGATATAGAAAATAAGCTTCGTCGTGCTAAAATTATTATGTAATGGATCCACATAACCGCTTAAACTATTTCTTAACAATACATGTTATATTTTCTACCTCTCTGCTACCATTTTGCTCTCACTTTTTCTATCACTTCAAACTGTACATATTAAATATAAAAGCCAACGCTAAATGATTTTATTATCAGAAGAGTTATAACCTTTGTAGTGAGCAAATCATACTAACAGGTTAGTAGCTAGTATGGAACTTACTACACCTAACAACGGTAAACAACGTGTACTCTATAAAGGCTACTCTTATAACTATAATCGTCAAAATGTAAAAGGAATAATATTTTGGCGATGCTCAAAAGAGAGGTCAAAAAAATGTCGAGGCAATCTAAAAAGTAGAAATGGTAGGGTTTTAAGTGTGAGTGATCATCAATGTGGTGTACCAAATGAAACACTGTTCGTGTCAACAAATAATCATGACAATGCTAAATAGCTAGTACAAGAAAAAAATGTTGCTACTCAAAATAGTGCAGTGTTTATTGAGCATCATTTAAACCCTGCTGTAAAGGTTATGTTTAATCTATCATACACATCTCAAGAGCCGTCAACATCACATACTATGCAAAAGGTTGTGCTGTTGTTGTTTTAAGGGGCTGAACTACAAGGTTATCTACCCTTCATATGAAAGAGAATCAAAAAGGACTAAATAGTAATAGAGAAAAAAGAAATGTATTTTGAATGTAACTATTGTACAAGTACTTATATTAAATAAATAAAAATATTGTATGGGGATTGTCTGTTTTTTCTTAATTGCTATACCCACGTCCTACTATATTAATGCCTTTGTTAACCATCAACAGTCTCCACCTATGTTCAGAAAGAAAGTGATCTTAAACAATACACTCTACCTACGGTTTGTGTACCGAGTATCATAATAATACAGTGTCGTCAAGCCATGTTCAGGCAATAGTAATATTAGGTAAGGGGTTCGAACCCTTGCTTCCTTGTACAGGATTAGTTTTTACTCAACAGCAACCCTTAATACTGTACTTTGAAACATGTCACATCTCATTACAAAATGTCAACTGTATCGATTTCTAAGACCCCAGCTGCTGGCTTGTAGCTAGCAGACTGTGCAACAGAAACAGTGTCACCATGTTAATCCTTTAAAACAATTCAACATTTATTATTCTTTTTCTTATTATTGTTCATTAAGAGTAGTGTAAAGTTGTCTTTGTGACGTAACGGTTATAATAGTTAGCTGGCATTCTGAAGCTCTTGAGTTCAATTTGAGCTTTAACATAAAATTTTAAAAGTATATTAGGACTAAAACAGGTCTACTCAGTCTCGGGTGATCCAAATAAGTACATGTGGTTTGATTCACACTTTAACGATAGAACACAACGGTTTTTTTAAATGATAGCCATTTGTTCATTTTTTTACATTTTCACATTTTACACATGGCCATTTGTCAATTTTCCATGTAAACGATTTGAAAATGTCAGTTTAAAGTTTTTGGATTTCATGATATGGAAACAAGAATTTTCCATTTTGTTGTTTACACATTTGTCAATTTCCCATTTACATTTTTAGCCTATTTTCAATTTTGAAAAAATAGGCTTATGAGATCACCTTTTGTCCGTGTGTGTGTGCGTGCGTGTGTGTGTGTGATTCGTGTGTGTCCCCCCTAATAAAATCTAAACGGCAGGAGCGATTTCAATGAAACTCGGAAAGTTCATAGCACTATTCCCGGCGACCTCGACCGTGCCCTTCAAATTTTGTTACGACTCACCAATCCGACATGGCGGCTGTGCGAAATATTTAACCAGCATTCAATATCTCCGAAACTATTACCGATATTACCCTGACATTTTATATGGTGATAGAGGGAACTACTATAAGTTCACTTATGTGACTTTTGAAAACCTGGTAACTACAAAACCAACATGGAGGCCATGCGAATTTATGACTTTTAACTAGACGTTTCTCGTGATTTGACCGACCAAACGCAATGAAACTTGGTACAGTATATGTTTATATACATTGGAATGCACCGACATCTAACTTCGTTCAATTGTTTACATAATCACAAGATGGCGGATGTGCGAAATATTTCATCGGCATTCTATATCTCTGAAACTATTAGCGGTATCTCCCTAAAATTTTGTACGGAGATAAAGGGCACTACTGGAAGTCCATCTGTAAGACTTTCAGAAACCGGTTAACTACAAAACGAACATGGCGGCCAAGTGAATTTGAAAATTTTAAATAGACCTTTCTCGCGATTTAATGTTCCAAGCGCACTGAAACCTGGTACAGGAAATATTTATACACATTGTAATCCACTGGTATTTAATTTAGTTCAATTGTTTACATAACCTCAAGATGGTGGCAGTGCGAATTTTAAAATTAAGTTTTTATTTCTTGTGATGGCGATCGAAGTGAAAGTTTGAATAATGAACCTACGCAATAATTTTCCTTTAATGGTACATGACTCTATGGCCTATACATTTAACAATCCAACATGGCGACCATCCGAAATATTTAGACGATACTGAATATCTACCAATCTATTTTAGTAATCAAACTGCATTTTTTAATGTTCATAGGGGCTATGAATTTAAGTTCACCTATAGGACTTTAAATAACCTGGTGATCACAAATCCAACATGGCGGTGACGCGAATTATAAATATTTACATGGACGTTTCTCGCAATTTAACCATCCGAGTGCAGTGAAACTTGGTACAGTAAATCCTTATAAGAATGTTAATCCACTGGCATCTAATTTATTTCAATTGTTTCCATAACCTCAAGATGGCAGCTGTGAAAAATTTTAAAATCTCCTTGTTTTTTCTTGTGTCCTAATTATGCGATTGAAGTTTGAATACTACACCTTCACAATAATCTGCATGCAACAGTACATAACTCTAGGACCTACATATATAAAATCCAACATGGCGACCAACCGAAATATTTAGTCGGTTCTTAATATCTGCGAATCTATTACAGCAATCAAACAGAAATTGAGTATGTTGATAGTGGCAATTAACTTAAGTAGGATATATGAAAATAGGCTGTATAGCTCTTCACGGAACTACTTGTTTAAATGTCAGTTTTAAGTTTTTAAATTGTGTTGATATGGAAACATGGATTTCCTATTTTTTTCCATATCTCAGACGACACGTTTATGATTTAGTCCATGCTGAAAGTTTAGTTTTGTAAAACACACATTTGCTGATTTAAATTTTCTTGAAATCACCGTAATGGAAGTGCTTGGCCATGGCAATAGTGCATTTTCTTTCTGTTTGTTTCCATATACATATAGGCCTACTACTACTACTACTACTACAACTACTACTGTAGGTAAGACTGTTTTACAAAATAACACCTATCTACTGCTGCATTTAAAAAAACACAAGTGTTAAAAAAATACAGTATACTATTTACCATTTGCTCTATACATTAATTACCCCACCATCCTACCTTGCCGTGTTTGCTTTGGTTGAAAAATCAATGCTACCCACACACACACACACACACACACACACACACACACGCTTTCTCTCTCTCTCTCTCTCTCTATCATTCTATCTATAGTCATACATTCACACAACCATAGCTGCCTTTGAAAAAACAAATACAACCACGCTATTTATCCTTGACATGCACACTTATCCCAAATAACTTTTAGTTATACATTTAACATTTACTATTACAAAAAAAATGTTTCCACTATTTACAATTACAGAAATGAATATTAACAAAATATTAATTCTACTGGTTACAAAAAGCCATGTCTCTAAACAATAAAATATAGAAGTCACACCTCCACCTCGTGGTTATAACCCTATGGTAGGCTAATGCATAGGTCATTCAGCTGCACTCATTTGCTATCCATCAAGGTAAAAGTGCATTTTCTCTGTTCCACAACATACAAATTTGATTGCTGGATTGTATCCTGCACTGTTTATGCGATATAGCTTTGCCAGTTCATAAAACCGCTAGGTAGTTCTCTACATATAGCCATTTTACCACTGCTCTACCTTCGCCTTTTGCTATTTGGCTTTCTTACAGTCTAGTGTGTGATAGACAGCATTAACTGTATATCAAACCCAGTTCACCTTTGTATTTGTAATCCAAGTAATAATTTGAAAAGACACAAATATAATCAGTTTTAAACGTTATCTCTGTTTTGTTTTGTTTTGTTTTGTTTAATATGTTTATGACATGCATATTAACCTGAAATCGAACCCTGGTGAAAAGGCTAACAGCTTAACCACTACACCACCATGCCCTTGTTTCTTAGTTTGACTCGTTCTAGGCCTCAGACTTGGAAATCGAGTTAAGACCACCAGTACAAGAGCAAAATGTGCTTAACACTACAACACAAAATGGATAGCTGGTAACATTATACAACCGGAAATGATTATATTTCCGTTAGCAATGAATTTTGTCATCAGCCTACTGTCTGAGCACTGACAGCAACACAGTTTAGTTTAGAACAAGCGAGTGTGTGTGTATAGATTATTAGCCTCAAGTATTTAAAGCTTGTTGTGTGTAGCGACCATCTTGTCCCGGTAACCACTGAGCATTTTTTTTTTGTGTGTTTTAGCTATCCTCTTTAACCAATCAATTAAAGATATTCTACTCTTAATTCTTGAATCGATAAATCAGAGTTTGGGTACACCGTTCGACATTTATTAACCCTTACCTGCAACCTATACTCTCTATATACTGCAGTTTGATCTGAAAAACAAGTTTCAATGGTAAAAGACTTGTCAGTCACCATACATGTAGCCCACACTAATTCTTTCTCTACCTAGCTATGTTTCATCGCACATGGTAAACATCACACATGTTCGTACACGAAACAAAAAGGAAATAAACGATATGTCAATTAGTTAGGGTTTAACTCTACGTTTAATTCTTGGATCAATAATTTACATGTTGTGTGAACCTGTGCAATTTTTAGTTTATTTATTCACACATTTTGTACACCACCTATAGCTCTATGTGTACAGTCCTCAGCTCCACATATTTATTTCTCTTTCCACCTGTGTTCTCTCATACATTACCCCCCCCCCCCCCCCCTCTCCCTCACTTCACCTCCCACCACTGCTGTTCGCAGCTCTTGCCTATCTATTGGTTGTGACATCATTCCCACAAGTTGCATCATACTTTTTACTGATTCAGCGATTCCCACGCGTTGAACATTCTGTTATCAAGCACGTGGACAGCTAACGTCCAAGGTGAACACCTGTGGCAGATCAAATTTCACGCCAACTTGCATTTTGTCACGTACAAAGGAAGCAGGATGTAACTTGTTATCAGTTATCGCGCACGTGGACAGCTAACGTCCCAGGCGAACACCTGTGCCAGGTCAAATTTCACATGAACTTGCATTTTGTCATGTACGAAGCAAAACAGGATGTCACTGGTTTAGCCCTCATGTGGTTTCACATGTGTTCACATGCCTTTCGCTCTTCCCTGCCACCACGATGGTCAGATTATTTCACCTTCAAGCGTCATTGTCATTTTTCCATTGCACTTGTTGTCAAGTCAGATCAGCGCCTTCCAATAAGCTCAAATGACATTCACCTCTTGCTCGTCTGCAAGTTTGTTTTCTGTGCTCGCTTCGACCAACATAGAACCAAGTTCTCATCACCGTTTACATGTTAATGGTAAAATATCAGAAAAACGCACGCTCACTCTGTCATACACCGACCCGCCGAAATAGCGATTGTTCTATTAAGCATGGTCCTTGTGGTTAGCGACAGGTTCGTTGAAACACACACACACCCAGCAGTATCGTCTCTCTCAACCACCACGCATCATAAACATTATAAACAGGTAAAGAAAAAAAATCAACATGTATGGCGTTAGGCCCTTTGTGAATTATTTTTTGGAAAACAATATCTACCACATTCGAAAGGGGGCGTTAGCCCGAGTCCTAGGACACCTCGTACACGTCTCTAGCGTTATTGGTTCGTGAAATATCGGCAAAAATCACAAAAAACACGTGTTTACCCCAAAATCGAGTTTCCAATATTTTCTTAAAATTATAACGGGTGGTCCATAACAAAGAGGACGTAAGCCCGAGTCCTTGGACCCGTCGTACACGCCTCTGGCATCATTGGTTCGCGAAATATAACAAAAAGTCTAAAATCACGGTTTTACACCAAAACAATCTGTTTTCCTCATTCTCAAAAACTTTAACCTATTACCAAAATAAAGAGGGTTTCGAGACAAGCCATTTGACACGTCATAGGACCAAATCCGACCATGCATTCGTGAGATATCGGAAAAAGTCTAAAATCATGGTTTTATCCCCAAAACGCCTGTCTCCCTCATTCTCAAAACTTTAACCTATTAATAACATATATAGGGCTTTGAGACAAGCGATTTGACACGTCACACGTCCTAATCCGACCTTGGATTCGAGAGATATCGGCAAACTTCGTAGGAAAGTAGGCGACTCTCTGGCTCTCTCCTCACCACCAAAACCCCTTCTTATCAATCTTTTTTTTTTCAAAGAGCTCGCCCTCTTACAAAAATCCCAAGTGCGCATGCGTACAAAACAAAAACAAAAATGTTTAATCCATATCGACAGCCAGCCAAACGCATGCGCGATATGAGCAACCACGTTTAAGTTCATTGTAGCAGCGCACCTTATACATGTCGCATTTGAAAAAAGACTTGCACAAAAAAAAAATACAATTACACCCTCTAGTAGGGGTAGGTTTTATTTAGGGGTTGAAATGAGTGGTCCATTGGAAAGAGGGCGTTAGCCCGAGTCGAACGACACCTCATTTGTCAAAATCGGACCATGGGTTTGCGAGATATTGACTTTGCCCCTGAATGTATTGCGGGTTTGTATGTGACGTCAGAGGGAGTGGTGGCGCGGGGGGGGGGGGGGGGAGCAGAACTCCTATCACCCCCCTACTGTTCTTTGGTATTTATATAAGAAAGAAAATTAGGTAATTCATTTCTTTTCGGAACTACTCGTTTGCTATTCTGCTGTATGAGCCCGTCAACAACGGGCGGGTATAGCAAGTTTGAATAATAATAATAATATTACTGATCATTGTGATTGGATCACTAAGTAATTACAACAAGAAAGAAAACAAGTAGTTCCGTGAAGAACCAAACCCTATTTTCATGTATCCTACTTATGTTAATTGCCTCCATCAACATACAAAATTTCAGTCTGATTGCTGTAATAGATTCGTAGATATTTAGAACTGTCTAAATATTTCAGATGGTCCCCAAGTTGGATTCTTATATATGTAGGTCTTAGAGTTATGTACTATTACATGATGATTATTGTGTACTATAGGTGTAGTATTCAAACTTCAATCGCATGATTAGGACAAAATAAGAAAAAAAAATCGCACAGCTGCCATCTTGCGGTTAATAAAACAATAGTTGAAATAAATTAGATGCCAGTGGATTAAAATTTGTATAAGCATTTACCTTACCATGTTTCACTGCACTCGGATGGTTAAATTGCGAGAATCGTCCATATAAATACAGTACTTATATTTCGCGTCGCCACCATGTTGGATTTGTCATCACCACGTTATTGAAACTCCCATAAGTGAACTTAGGCTCATAGCCTCTATGATCATAAAACATTTCAGTTTTATTGCTGTAATAGATTCGTAGATATTGAGAAACGTCTAAATATTTCGGATGGTCACCATGTTGGATTGTTATATGTATAAGCCATAATATTATGTACCATTAAATGAAAATTATTGCGTAGGTTCATTATTCAAACTTTCACTTCGATCGCATGATTACGACACACGAAAAAAAAATCTAAAATTTCGCGCTGCCGCCATATTGAGGTTAAGTAAACAATTGAACTAACATAGATGTCAGTGCATTACAATGTATATAGACTACACATTCGCTGTACCAAGATTCATTGCGTTTGGATGATTAAATCGCGAGAAAAGTATATTTAAAATATTCAACTTTGCTTGGCCACTAATGTTTGTTTTGTAGTTAACAGGTTTTCGAAAGTCTCATAGGTAAACTTCTAGTAGTGCCCTTTATCACCGTACAATCGTTCAGGGTGATATCGGTAATAGTTTCGGAGATATAGAACGCGCCGTTGAAATGTCTCACACAGCCGCCATCTTGAGGTTATGTAGACAATTTAACTCAATTAGATGCCAGTGCATTATAATGTGTGTAAATATATGGTGTACCAAGTTTTATTGCGTTTGGATGGTTACATCGGGAGAAAATTCTATTTAAAAGTTTCAAATTCGCTTGCCGCCATGCTCGTTTTGTAATTACGAGGTTTTTGAAAATTTCATAGGTGAACGTCTAATAGTGCCCTTTATCACCGTACAATATTTCAGAGTGATTTCGATAATAGTTTCTTAGATATAGAACGCCGGTGAAATATTTCGCACAGCCGCCATGTTGGATTGGTGAGACGTAATAAAATTTGAAGGAGACGGTCGGAGTCGGCCAAAATATTACTATGACTTTACCCAGTTTCATTTAAATCGCTCCAGCCGTTTAGAAGTTATTAGAGGAGGCCCCACACACACAAACACACACACATACGCACACATACACGGACGAAAGGTGATCTCATGAGCCTACTTTTTCATAAATGGAAATAGGCAAAAAAATATTGAGGAAAATCTTTGGCCCAGATTGTACTGATGGAATTAGGATGAAATGAAATCCCAGGAGCTTTATCAGAAATCGGAGAATATTTCGGACACATTCAGTAAAAGACGTTTGAAATTTTATGGGCACATTCTCTGAATGAGTGATTAAAGGCTGACTAAAAGAATTTTAAATCTTACTCTCTTAATGAAAACTAAGATTTGACTGCTTCAAGTTGCAAAATACCATCAGGAAATAGACATCTCAAGTGATATGGTAGTAGACAGATCTGAATTCAGAGACCTAATTGACAATCATAGATTTTCAGATCAACCAAACATTGCATCCTAAAGAACCTGGTCGGAGGAGCACAAAAAGAGCTGTGGCGAGAAGATGAAGGAAGAGATTTTGTGAGAATAAGAAAATATAAAATATAACAATAATAGCCTATAGTTTTAATAATTGGATACAGTACTTCAGTAAGGTATGGTATATTTACTATGAAAAGTAAGTACCCGTACTATTATTTTGACTTCGAAGTACTCCTACAAAAGTAACGACTTATAACGGGAAACCAGGATAGCTTCTGTTCCCCATATGGCCTGCAGGATATCAGATTTCCTGTTACCTCGTCCCATCAAAGGCCTCAAAGGAGTTTGAGATAGCAGCCATTGCTATTCTGCCAGCATATACATGGGTACTGCGATTGACAGATCTCGGAGATAGGAGCAGCGCAGGATCATTCCTTTGGGTAAAGCAGGTATAGAGGCTCTCCGCATTAATATGTATCCCTCTCTTAATAGCGGACACCACTGCCTGAATAATCCATTGCTTTGTGCTTCAGAAGGCCGGCTTGAGGCCGCACGTGTAGCCATTGTTAAACGATTTTAACAGGACACAGGCTTCGCCCATACAGAAGGGATGCTGAATAGCGGGGGAGTCCAGTTTACTTCGTGTCAAAGCTCAATATGACTCAAGAAAATTAAAAAGGAAATGGTAAATATATATATCCGTATTGATTGATAGAATTGATAAATTGAAAATCCGCCTGATGAATACTAAGAGTAGTTGTTTAATGAAATATTAAACGACGTACATGTTTCGGAATATCAATGATTACGTCCTCAGCGTGAAACAACTTCTCTTAGTGTTGACCAGGCCGATTATTTATTTATGCATTCTCAAGAAAATTACTGTTGTTAGTTTCTGTGAATGTCATCATTGAGCATATTCTGAATTTACAAAACATACAACCTATAAACTCCCGCCATCACAGAGTTCGATCATCAATTGCCACTTCCCTGAGGAAATTGAAATCGGAAGTTCATGAGGAAGTGCACTGCATTTCTGAAAATGGTAGTAACCGTAGAGTAGATATCGTTACCATTGACTGGAAGAACGGAAGAGGTTTAGTCCTGGACCCCACGGAACGAATGGAAGTGGACATTCCGCAAGCCGTACGAGTCAACGAGGATAAAAGGCTATTTACCGACCATGCATACCTCACTTGAGTGAGAGATATAACTTACCTAAGAACGCATGGAAAGTGAATGGCCTCCTATTCGGAGCTCGAGGAACATCTTTCAAGTTCGTCGTGGATATCCTCTAAAAGCTTCGCATCATCGAGGATGATCTTGAAAAGGTCTGCTTTGGAATACTGAGAGCATCAATCCACATGCTCTATAATCATTTATATGGTGTACCATAATGTAGGCATATACTGTATGTACTATAGAGCACATAATGCATCTTATTTATTCTGTATCTTCGTGGTGTCCCGGAAGGCCTGGCAGATGTCTTTGTGGAAAATTATATACGAGGGTCGAGTCATAAGTCATGGCAACTATTTTTTTTTCTCGCGAACAAGAGACAACACGGAAAATCTACGATATGCATTTGAAAAAATAGGGTATATACGTATGCCTGGTGCCTGAAGATAAATTCTCACGTCAGGAGATGCTCATAGGTAAGTGACAGAACGCAGGCCATTGGTAAGCATTGTTTTACTATGGTATAGACAGCAAATACACAGGACCACGTACAAAGGACAGGTTTCCACTGGTTACAGACCTTCGAAATAATCACCCAAGGTGTCTACTGTGCTTTGCCAGTGGCCTGGGCGGGGCAAATCGGCAGTTGATACTCTACCCCGTTTGAACGTCTCCACCCACCTCGCCACTGTTCTATATGGCATGGCATGCACACCTAATGCTTCCCGCAACTCTGCATGGCATTGACGTGCATTTCTGCCGCGGACAACTGCGATTTTAATATACGATCGTTGCTCCTGCTTGTTGACTTCCATTGTGTGACGCTCTTACTCACACACTGAACTTGGGGGCATGCTCAGACCCACACTGCTGTTTACACATACCATCTAGTGGCATCCTACGCAAGTACATGTCTCCTGGTCGCGAGAAAACAAGAAGTTCCGTGACGAACTAAAGAGCCAATGATTAATCTATATGGATCTATCTAGAATAGTGAAGTTGGTAATATAGAAATACTGTAAACCTGGCATAATGTAGCCTAATAGAGAACTACAGTTGGCAGCTGTGGTGACTGAATATCTTGTTATTTCCATCTCTTAAGGTACAGAATAAAAAATTTGCTTGATGTCCAATGGATAGCATGGACGTTACATGCAGTTAAACATTGGATCTAACAGCGCGCGTAAAATCATGTTGGCAACAATGACATACATGCATTGGTCAGAAATAATCTGAAATAATATGATCTATTGTTGTGTCAATTTTGAATGAAATCCATTAGTTAGTATAGAAGTTACATGCATTTTTAAATTGGACCTATCAGCAGGCTTAGAATCATGTTGGCAGCTCTGGCGTAGGCCTATATTAGTTACTCCAAATTAGTCTAGAATGCCAGGTACTATACGTGTGCAAAGTTTAGAGCTATTGGCTTGCATACTTTCTGATATATTGATATTAGGGTAACAAAAATAGAGACAGTATTTATTAACAGTTGGCAGCCCTGGTTGCTCTTAAGAATACTCATAGTCATATCTGTTATGGTACACATAGCACATACGAAATTTGGTTGAAATCCAATTGATAGTATAGAAGTTATATGTATTTACAATTGGTCCTATCAGCAGGCTTAGAATCATGTTGGTAGTACTGAGGTCCATTTGTTACTCCAAATTAATCTAGAATGTCAGGTACTATACGTGTGCATAGTTTAAAGCTGTCGGCTTGCCTACTTTCAGATATATGGGTATTTGGATTTAAAAAATGACAGCATTTATTAAGAGTTGGCAGCCCTGGTGGCTCTTAAAAATACGCTCAGTCATATCTGTTAAAGTACACATAGCACATACGAATTTTGGTTGAAATCCAACTGATAGTGTAGAAGTTATATGCATTTAAAATTTGGACCTATCTGCAGGCTTATGATCATTTTGGCAACACTACCATGTATGGCCTCCTGGAAATTAAACTAAAATATTAATATCATTACGTGTGCCAATTTTGAAATAGCTCCCATTCATACCTTCCAAGATATCCAACATGGAGCTCAAATTTCAATTGCGATTTTTAAGCAGTTGATAGCACTGGCATCATTTTCAAATATGGCCGTGAGATATTCAGGTATAGATCTTTACTCCTACCAAATTTTGTTTCGATTGCTGCAACCGTTTAGGAGTTGATAGGGGGACACACACACAGCAGACAGACAGACCGAAGGACAGACAGACAGACACACATTTGCCCGATCTCATAAGTCTACTTTTTCCTCATTTTTGCAAAATGTGAAAAGTAGGCTAACAATAGTTGCCAAGACTTATGACTCGACCTCCGTATATACAAATGGCAGTATACAGCTATTACGCACCCCAACTCTAGAGCCCTGCGTGGATAAACAAAACATTACGCGCATGCGCCCCACATCCGCACGACTTTTATCCGCATCCGCACGTTTGTTATCTGAATACGCTGACATTACATTAATATATTTAATTTATTACATCGAGCATAATAGTATTAAAGCAACACATTTAGACATTTGAGGAGAAAGTCGTTCCCCTAGGTTATGCATAACATGTGTTATGTTTAAAATAAATGTTAGTCCTATACAGCCAGAATTGCAACCCTTTTCAGTTCGGAGTGTTAATTATGCTCAATGACATAACTTGAATCAGAGTATCTTAAATCATGGAATAAATATGTCATAAACATCCGTGCCCTTGTAATGATATTAAACAAGTTTGAATTATTTTCCGAAAACTATCCGCAAATTACTCCAAACATTATCCGCTGCTTATCCACTATCCGCACTGCTATGCAAACTATATCCGCATTTTTAGCCTACTTTCGATTTTTGCAAAAAATGAAAGTAGACTTATGAGATCAACACAGGGCGAAAAAAGTGTGTCTGTCTGTGTGTGTGTATGTGTGTGTGTGAGTCTGTGTGTGTGTATGTGTGTGAGTCTGTGTGTGTGTGTGTGAGTGTGTGTACTCTGAATGTCTGTCCCCCCCTATCAATTCGAACACGGTGAATGCGAATTGAACGAAATTTGGTACAAAGGTAGCACTAGCAAAGGACACCTCAGTGTCATGTTTTATATCGCCGCCATCTTTACTAAAACTGAATGGCGGCCACTCAAACGTTCAAAACGTAAAATCAAATAACGACTAACCAAATCATCCAATCTCTACCAAATTTGGTAACAACATACCTTCGTATAGGATGCGTCTTGTGACCAAACTACAAGGTCGTCCGCCATACCATTTCAGGATGGCGGCCGTGCGAATTATGCAAACTTTATAATCCATATCATGGGACCCACCAGTTCCGATTATCGAGCCGAGAATCGTTTTAACTGTTCTAAAGGAAGAGGCACGTACGAAATTAAAAGTTTATTTTGTAATACTATAGTGCAGACGTGATTTTAAAAAGCTCAGCTGATTCATTAATAAGACAAGATGGCAGCGGATATCTTGTGCCTGACTTATATTTCACTAATTTGAGTATTGAATGCAATATAGCGTACTGATAAAAAATAAATAAACTTTGTATGAAATGCTTTATATATAAATAATATACTCCAGTGATGAAATCGTTTAGTATAAATCATTATTTGCTAACAAGTTCTATGTAAGTCATTTTAAATAGAACGATATTCGTTGACACAATTAGCTCAGTGGTAGAGCGATAGCCTGTCGCTCAGATTCCTATGGTTCAAACCCGATCAGAGCTAGTTTTTTTGCTTGAAATGTTATATGTTTATTGTTTTGTAATGACTCAGATGTTTTAAAATTAAGCGTTATATTGTGCAAATTATGGTGTAAAATATATATTTAATTAAAACATAATTCGCCAGCAGATTTACTCGAGACATCTTGCTGCCAAAAAGGTAACTTCCAGATTTTATTGAAAAGTTTCTTCTTCTGGCCGCTAGAATGCACTCGCTCTGTTAGGATTATATTGTTCGATATTTCACCACTAGATGTCCCGACTAGTCTACGTGGGGATCCATTGATTACTATACCATTATCATTCTATGCGCATCGAATTTGAAGAATGACAAGTTGATACTACGATACATTTTAACTTTTTATTTTAAAGGGTTTGTAACAGCCTATTTTGCGTTACTTGAAAATGTTATTAAGCGTTATATTGTCCACATTATGGTGTAAAATATATATTTAATTAAAACATAATTCGCCAGCAGATTTACTCGAGACATCTAGCTGCCAAAAAGGTAACTTCCAGATTTTATTGAAAAGTTTCTTATTCTGGCCGCTAGAATGCACTCGCTCTGTTAGGATTATATTATCGAAAATATCCACATAGTTTGTATACACACGTCTCTGTAGGGTCATGGAAAGATTTGTTAATTCAATTAGGGTTGTGAAAGCCATGCACAACCAGACGTGTAAAGACATGCCTCAACTCAAAGTTGGATGTTGCCCACGGCAGGTCGTAATAATAATAATAATAATGTTATTGGTTTTACATCCCTTTTAACTACTGCTGCTTTTAGAGACACCGGGGTGCCGGAATATTGGCCCGAAGGGGATCTTTAACGTGCCAGTAAATGTACTGACACGGCTCCCTCGCATTTGTGCACCCTCAAATGCCAGCTGACTGCGCCAGGATACGAACCTGCAACCTAGGGCCCAGCAAGCGAGAACGTTACCGCTGAGCCACGCCGCCAGTCCGGTCGATTATGTCTCCAGATCCATAACATTCTTGATATACTTCTTATCTTTCTTTCTTTCTTCAATGATGGTAGCAGTTTTTATCTAGGTCGTGGCGTTTGGTAGAGGTAAATCGTTTCTAAGGTCTTCAACAAAGAATAGTTCTATTATACTCTTTGATAATAACAACGAGTTATAACTATACTCATACATTTAGGAGAAAGTAGGCTATATGTTCTTTACTGAACATCTTGTTTTTTCGGATATCCGCGGATAAACCCGCACACAGGCCTTTACCCATCTTCCCACGCCTTAAATGGCGTATTATGACCATGATGTGGAGATCCAGCAATTCCGGAGAACGGAAGTTTGAATCCTCTCGCTGACAGGGGTTATCCTTAGTATGGATTTCCCCGGTTAACTCCATACTTCCTCCAGGTTAAATGCCGGCATAGTACCTTATTTCAAGTTCCGTGGTACCTACACTATTCCTGTTTCTAACTGCATTCCGCCTTGTGTAGTGGCTAACATTTATGGCTGACACCTCGGAAGCCCGGGTTCAATTACCGGCTCTGCCATGAGCTTTAATACTGGTTTGAGGGCTGGAATGGAGTACACTCCAGGCAAATACCGGGATGGTACCTAACGTATGACCACGACCACTTCCTACCCAAATCCAACCCCTATTACAAATGCACACACTAGTACAGATACACAGTGAAAGACTTTTCAATATTGCCTCACGAGCCTGAGTGTACCCCGTTGCAGCCCTAAGACCAGAATTTCAGAATATATATTGACATAGCTGGGAATCAAACCCCGGCTTCCGCGGTGTCAGCCAAGAATGCCAGTCACTACGCAAGAAGTTTACTATAGCCAACATATATTCTCACATGTAATCGAATTAGATGCTTAATAGGCTATTTACTGGTAGGTAATGTTTATTTTGCCAAGTGACCGGTGTAGGAATTCTTAGTCAAATAACTAGACTCCTTGTTTTGGAAGCCTGCAATATAACGTGCTGTGTAATTCGTATTTATTTCATATTAGAAAGTACACACTGGGCCTATATGTAATTAGACAGGTAATCATAAAACAAACAAGTATTTCTGCGAAGAACTAAATAGCCTATTTTCATATATCATACTTATGTTAATTGCCTCTTATCAGCAAACAAAATTTCAGATTGATTGCTGTAATAGATTCATAGATATTGAGTACCGTCTAAATATTTCGGTTGGTAGCCATGTTGGATTCTTAAATACGTAGGCCATTGCGTTATGTACTGTTAGATGAAGATTATTATTTATTATTCAAATTTCAATCGCATGATTAGGACACATGAAATAAAAACTTAATTTTAAAATTTTGTACAGCCGCCATCTTGAGGTTATGAAAACAGTTGAAATAAATTAGATGCCAGTGGATTAAAATTTGTATAAGTTTCACTGCGCTCGGATGGTTATGTCGCGAGAAATGTCGATTTAAATATTCAAATTTCACGTCGCCGCCATGTTGAATTTGTGCCCACCAGGTTATTTTAAGTCCCATAGGTGAACTTATGTTAATAGCCTCTATCAACATACAACATTTCAGTTAAATTGCTGTCATAGATTAGTAGATATTGAGAACCGTCAAAATATTTCGGATGGTCGCTATGTCTGATTTTTATATATATAGGTCATAGAGTTATGTACTATTAGATGAAAATTAATGCGTAGGTTCATTATTCAAACGTTGACTTCGATCGCATGATTCGAACACAAGAAATAAAAACTTAATTTTGAAATTTCGCACAGCCGCCATCTTGAGAATATGTAAACAATTAAACTAAATTAGATGTCAGTACATTACAATGTGTGTAAATATTTGCTGTACCATGTTTCACTGCGCTCGGTTGGTTAAATCGCGGGAAAGATCAATTTAAATGTACCGAATTCACTTGCCGCCATGTTCGTTTTGTACTTTCCAGGATTTTGAAAGTCAGGTAGGTGGATTTCTAGTAGTGCCCTTTATTACTGCACAAAATATCAAGGTAGGGGCAGATGACCTCGTAGTTCCGCCCCTTAAAACAACAATAAATAACTAACTAAAATATCAAGGTGATATCAGTAATAGATTTGGAGGTATGGAATGCCGGTGAAATATTCCACACAGCCGCCATGTTAGATTGGTGAGACTTATTAAAATTTGAAGGTCACGGTGGGAGTCGGACAAAATGATACTATGTCCTTACCGAGTTTCATTGTAATCGCTCCTGCTGTTTAGATTTTATTAGAGGACACACACACGGACAATGGGTGATCTCGTAAGACAATTTTTAGCCTACTTTTCACATTTTGCAAAAGTGAGGAAAAAGTAGACATGAGATCGGGCAAATGTGTGTCTGTCTGTCTGTCTGTCTGTCTGTCTGTCCTTCTGTCTGTCTGTCTGGCTGAGTGTGTGTCCCCCCCTATCAACTCCTAAACGGCTGCAGCAATCGAAACAAAATTTGGTAGGAGTAAAGATCTATACCTGAATATCTCACGGCCATATTTGAAAATGATGTCAGTGCTACCAACTGCTAAAAAAAAGCAATTGAAATTTGAGCTCCATGTTGGATATCTTGGAAAGTATGAATGGGAGCGATTTCAAAATTGGCACACGTACAGATCATAATATTTCAGTTTAATTTCCAGGAGGCTAAACATGGCAGTGTTGCCAAAATGATTATAAGCCTCCTGATAGGTCCAATTTTTAAATGCATATAACTTCTATACTATCAATTGGAATTCAACCAAATTTCGTATGTTGTATGTGTACATAACCAGATATGACTGAGCGTATTCTTAAGACCTAACAGGGCTGCCAACTGTTAATAAATGCTCCTATTTTTTTATCCAAATACCAATATATCAGAAAGTATGCATGCCGACAGCTTTAAACTATGCACACGTATAGTACCTGACATTCTATATTAATTTGGAGTAACTTATATACGTCATTGCTACCAACATGATTCTAAGCCTGCTGACAGGTCCAACTTTAAATACATGTAACTTCCATACTATCATTTGGATTTCAACCAAATTTCGTATGTGCTATGTGTACCATAACATATATGACTATGCGTATTCTAAGGAGCAACCAGTGCTGCCAACTGTTAATATGTGCTGTCCCTATTTTTGTTACCCTAATATCAATATATCAGAAAGTATGCAAGCCAATAGCTCTAAACTTTGCACACGTATAGTACCTGGCATTCTAGACGAATTTGAAGTAACTAATATACGTCAGTGCTGCCAACATGATTCTAAGCCTGCTGATAGGTCCAATTTTAAAATGCATGTAACTTCTATACTAACTAATGGATTTCATTCAAAATTGGCACAACAATAGATCATATTATTTCAGATTATTTCTGACCAATACATGCATGACATTGTTGCCAACATGATTTTACGCGCGCAGTTAGATCCAATGTTTAACTACATGTAACGTCCATGCTATTCATTGGACTTCAACCAAATTTTGTATTTTGTACCTTAAGAGACGGAACTAAGAATATATTCAGTCATCAGGGCTGCCAACTGTAGTGCTCTATTAGGATACATTATGCCAGGTATACAGTATTTCGAAATAATTGGAAATTTCGATATTAGCAACTTAATTTCGTCATTATTCTAGATAGGTTCATATTCTGTAGAATAATCATTGGCATGAAAAGTAGGCTGTATAGTTCTTCACGGAACTTCTTGTTTATAAATGAAAATAGGCTAAAACGTAATAAAACACAAAAAAATACACATTCGTATCCCGTCTGCACAGGTGAGAGCCAAGCATCTAGACCAGTCAACCAAAGTATTACATTGACTTAAAACGTCGATAATAGATTCATGAAGTTCCGTAATGATTGGAAATAAGGAAAACCTTTAGCATAGTATAACCTATAGGCCTAACACTGGGCAGTAGACCTCACTGTTCCACCCCTTAAAACAACAATAAACCACTACGTTGTATTACAACAAGCTACTACAGCCAAAATTCAATTATACTCCTTGAAACGGACAATGAGTTATAACTATACTCATGCATTTAGAAGAAAGTAGGCTATACGTTCTTTGCTGAACATCTTGTTTTTGACTAGGAAAACATTTTTTTAATATTTGGCACTGGGTACTGCATTTGTTTGAAAACCCCAGCGTTATTAAATGGGTGTTAATATTTCCAAAACTGCATCTGTAAAGCCAACTCGATCACAAAATAGCGTCCCTATTTGATAAGCTCAGTTGACCCCAGGAGCCATGCTCTGTACTTACTAGGGAAGTATCGTGTAAGACAGGTCGAAAGCTATCTTGTGACTTTGTGGATGCAATCGTTGTACTATAAGAAGACAACGTGTGGAAAATCAGCCGCCAGATTGAACTGCAAGGCTGCGAAATCGTACCTCACATCCTGGTACGCAGGCATGACGGCTGGAGGAGCTGGACATCACTGTGGCACTCGAAGTAGTCACGTGGTGGGGCGTATATGCTGACTGGAGCGTGCGGCTGCTTCCCACCGGTCTTGAGTACCTGGGCGGTCAGGGCTGTCCCTTCCTATTGTACGGTACTCGCTACTTCCCAGTATTTTATATGAGAGATTCGCCACGTGATTTCGGAGCCTTGCAGTTTAATCTGGCAGCTGATTTTCCGCACGCTGTCCTTTTATAGTACAACGATTGCGTCCGAAAGTTTCAAGTGTCTTACCTGATATTTCACTTGTCAGGTAATTGAATTGCATATATTTTAAAATCTATGCCACTATGATATAGAATATTATTCCAACGGGAGTGAGATAATTCAAGCATAAGGAAAATATTTTTTTAAAAACAACCTGCGTACCCTATGTTTTATGGAATGAAGATTCTTCAGTCAGCGGGATGAAAGTAACAGTCGAAGTTCTTCACAACGTTTCTGATTATCTGCTTTAGTCCACAGGGCTCGAGAAAAGGAAACGAGTTTGCAGGATGAGAGCTTTGAAGAAAGTGTTTTGAAGTACGTTAAACGAGTCGGAAAATTTAGATGTCAAACACTGGAAGAAAACACAACAAAATTAATGGGTAAACAGCTCGACTCGTTCTTCAAGTCTCTCAATCTTTGTAAGATGGCTTTTATTTTATGTCAGACTAATTAACGTTCTGATACCTCCCAGCCGAAGTAATCGGATTTGTTAAGAGCGTTAAAAAACCTTCAGTATACCTTTCTTCGGAGGAGATGTAAAGCCGGCGGTTCAATTTAATAACGCTGGAGTTTTCAAACAAATGCAGTCCTTCTATCTGAAACACAGATAACACACACTAATACAGTACCAAATATAAAAAAATGTTTTCCTTGTCAAAAACAAGATGTTCAGCAAAGAACGATGATAATTGTTGTTTTAAGAGGCCTAACATCTAGGTTATCACCCCTAATGTTTTGGGTGATAGTGAAAGGTGTTGCTGCTGATGATGATGATGATAACTATAACTAATGCTAACTACAGACTTACAGACAAGAAGAAGAAATGGTAAACAAATAAAGGATAAGGCAAATAAAGGACATGCAGAAAAGAAATGGTCTGAACCCTCGAAAAATGAGGATTGAGGGACTTGTAAGGAAGGAGAGCATTGAAAGACAGATAGGAAAGGGAAAGAGGAGATAAAATTTGTAGGTTAGTTTGATAACGCTATATTAGTTCCAACGTTCGTCACCATTTGCTGACTGTGATGGCATTTAGTAGTAGCCACGTCCGCAGCTAGGTGTCGTGGACAGTAGCATTTGGTAGCAAAAGTAGGAACTACTTGAAAAAAAAATCGTCTGCAGTCCTTCTATCTGAAACACAGATAAAGGCTAGTCCACACCAAAGTTAATGAACAATGTTCATGAACAATGTTAATGAAAACATTTCTCAACATGTTTACTAAACATTTGTTAACAAACTTCTTCAACATTATGTCCACACCAAATAAACTTTTGTTAACAAACATCTTGAACATTAAATAAACCGTTTGTGAGGTTATAATGGATAGGGTCAGGAAGAAGAAAGTACTTACAGCTGCATCTTTTATTATTTTAGTGAGTACAAAATTAGAGAAAAGCGCAGACGCAAGGTGTGGAAAAGAAAAATATTGGAAAGGCGTTTAGAATTAAGTTAATTAATATTCACATGTGCTTCCTGGTATTTCATAATTCCGCGCAATATACGAGTCACTTGCGATTCGATAGTCGATTTTTAGAGAAGTTAAAGATCATCGTATTCCGCGCTAAGAATTTACAACCTTAATTGCGTCTTTGCGCATGCGCGAACCAAAATGTTAACGAAAACACGAAAAGTTAATGAAAAGTTTCATTCACAAAAGTTACAGAGATTTTGTTCATGAACATGCTCGAAAAGTTAATGAACACGCTATTTTGTTTATGAACAGTCAAAAATGTTCATGAACATTGTTCATGAACAGTGTTCATTAACAAAGTTAACGAAAACATCTTGGTGTGGACTTACCTTAACACACACTAATACAGCCATCACAATTAACACCGGTTATCAGACAACTTCTACACACACCCAAAGTACACGGGGCTACATGACCACGTTGTTGCAACCCCTAAGGCCTAAACTAAGGAACCAACCAACGTTCCGATAATTCAAATGTATCTAAAATGTTCTTATTACAAATGATCTAGTACACATGAACGAGATTAAATCAACCTGCAAGATACCATTTCCGTTGTTGCTATTTCTTTCAGGGGCTCTGCAATATCGTGGTCAAGTAGCCCCGTGTACTTGGAAGTGTGTAGAATATTTCTGATAACCTGTGTCACTATGATGTCTTCACTAGTGTATGCATTTGTAAATGAGGTAAGTTTATGGTAGGAAGTAACTGTGGCCTTAGGTTAGGTAGCATCCAGAAATTTACATAGAGTAGAGTGGAAAACCACGTAAAGCCACTTCCATGATGGCTGAGGTAGGAATCGAACCCACCTCTTCTCAGTTTTGCCTCACGATGATGAGTGTATCCCGTTTCAGCCCTCAGACCAGATTAAAATGTCTTGGTAGAGCCAGGAATTGAACCCGAGCCTCTGCGGTGACAGCAAGAATGCTACTCACTGTTCCACGAGCTGGAATATTCCAAATTGATTTTAATGGAGTTCGAATAAAGATTAGGTTAGTTTAGCCACGCTCCAAGACTACAATGGGAACTTGTAGTTCTGATGTCCATGTTTTGAATCCCAGTGCTAAGAGCGACCATCCTGTGTGTATATTGCTCCGTGGTGTTTTCATATTCGTTCCCCCTGGGGCTCACAACTAGTGATACGTGGGTTGGCAACCACGGGACCCCAGCTGAGTTCGGCATTACTTCCACTTACTTGTGCCGGGCTGCTCTCTGTCATCTTTCCTATCGACCTCCCTTGGTCAACTCTTGTTCTTTTCCGACCCCAACGGTATGGCGGTATCGGAGGCTTAGGGAGTCTGTCATTTTCCCGCCTTAATTGGCCATTTTCTCATCTTTCCTGATACCCTCATTCTTTGAGGAGTCAGCCTTCTTTTTCTTTTCATGATATCTCCTGCCTTCTGCCCAAGGCCCTCAAGGAGAAAGGGTGTGTGTAGCCCCACCACTTCTGGTGCACCCTGGATATTGCTACACTCTCAAGGGCTCACGGCTGGTGAGTTCGGGATTTGGTGACCCCGAGGGATTCCTGAGCTGGGCCCGTATTTTCCCCTTTTTCCACTTACTTTGGAGCGGGCCCTCTCCTCTTTCCCTCTCCCATCTGTCTTTCAAGGCTCTCCTTCCTTCCAACTCCCTCAATCCTCAATTGTCGAGGGTTGAGGGCATTTCTTTTCTGCCTGTCCTTTATTTGCCTTATCCTTTATTTGTTTACCATTTCTTCTTCTAGTATGTAAGTCTGTAGTTAGCATTAGTTATAGTTTTCATCATCATCAACCACATCTTTCACTATCACCCAAACCATTAGGGGTGATAACCTAGATGTTAGGACCCTTAAAACAACAATTATCATCGTCATCATGTTTTCATATTCACTCCAGGTAATGGTACCTTACTTCAAGCCACAGGACCCCTACCCTAGTCTTAGTCCCTAATAATTGCAATTGAATTACTTGGTTAAAGAATCAGATAGCTCCACGTATGGACCAAATTGTGTTACAAATTGATCCTGACTGGAAAAAAATCTTCCTTCGTTTAGTGTAAGCACCATACCGTTCGACAGAACAAACAAGGAACTGGGAAGTTACGGTAGAGCTCTGTGTTATATACTGTAGTTGGTTGCCCCTCACAAAATCGGGTTCGATTCCTGGCCACTGCATGTAATATTTTTCTTTTTTATGTGAAATATCACGTTTTGTGGTTCTTATTCCTCGTAAAAGAAATGATAGCATGATTAAAGGTTTCGTAAAACTAAAAGCCTTCTTTCGTATTCTATATTTGTTCGAAAATAGAACTTCTGATGAAAATGATGCGCTCTCGGGTCGGCTCAAAAGATGCATGATATGATTTTAGGACTATTGACTGAAAATATTACTTGTAATAATCTTCGATGTGGATATTTATTATGAGATGTTTTGATATATACATTCCTCTTTAATCTTACCATTTTATTTAATTAGGACAGTTCGGCATGTAATAACCTCGTGTGATTAAGCACCATAGATTCATAAATGCAATATTTTAAACTAAAATTTAACATGTTTACGTTTTGGAGCAAGAATCAGGAAGATCCAACCACTAAAATATTCCAGTAGATGCAAATTTAGTGTGCTATATTTTTCCTTTCAGTGCTGGAAAGAATACTCACTCTAGGCCTGTCAATGTTTCAAATTTCAAATAAATGAAAACAAAATTATACCTATGTTTTATGTAGTGTTCTTTGGTTATCTTAAAATAAAATACTTTGGAACTGTCTGGTTCTTTCACCAAGCCCTTTAATTGCACACACTACTTACCACAGTCACACCAATAACACATGATATCAGAAAAATGGCATGCAAGCAGAAGTACCTGATGGCCATTACCAAATAATTACGTATTGAAACAGCAAGGACAACTCAGTTCTGAGAGTGAATTTGTGTAGATGGCAAGTCAGTACTTATTATCATTATATTCACTTGGCAGGCTTAGTGAGCATAGTTATTCTGGTAGTATGGAAACACAACTTTTAAGTAGGTTGGTCCTGAAACGTAAATTAATTCTGTACGGTATTGGAACACAACAGAACTAATCTAGGAATGTGGAACAAAATCCATTCTTTCTTCGAGTTGTTGGTTAAAGCTCACCGGTCGGGTTTGCTCAGTGCGTTGCACGCAAAGAAATGGAACCAGGCTACCTTTAGACTTGGATAAAGCGTAAGTTCAAACTCCGCAGTCACCCATCCTTAAAATTATTTTCCTAGGTTTCCAATTTTCAACTCCTGGCAAATGCTGAGATGGTACTTCTAATATATCATGAATTATTTCTCCAAGCCCCTTGCCTAATATATCTCATCCCATCTCATTAATGTCTGTGAAGTCTTTAAAATGAATTTAATCGTCAAATGTGATGCACAAGTAACTCACGGTCATCAACTTGGAAGACCTGCATAAGGCTTCCTTAGAAGCCACATGCCTTTAATGATTCTGCTGTCACGTGGAGTTCATAATATACCATCAGCGTTTTCTCACAGTTGAATTTTTCCCACCCATTTTCTGTGGTGATGGTGCGGATGAGATTTAGTTTTAGGGACAGATTATAATAGATAATTTTTCGAAGTCACCTTGGGCACATTATGTGTTGACCTACTGAAAAGGATTCAATAGTAAATTTCATAAAGTAACACGGAAATGCATATAACCGTTCTCAATCTCTTAAAATAACGGAAAATGATTTCCTGAAGAATATACACATTGGCCCGTATCAAACCATTTAAAAATGTAGATTTTTAGCCTATTTACATTTTATAAAAAAATAGGCTTATGAGATCACCTTTCGTCCGTGTGTCTGTGTGTGCGTGTGTGTGTGTCCCCCCACCCCCCGCTAATAAATTCTAAACGGCTGGAGAGATTTCACTGAAACTCGGTATGATCATAGCACCATCCTGGCTGACCCCGACCGTGCCCTTCAAATTTTATTGTATCTCACCAATCCAACATGGCGGCTGTGCGAAATATTTCACCAGCATTCAGTATCTCCTAACCCATTGTCGATATCACCCTGAAATGTTGTACGGTGATAAAGGGAACTACTAGAAGTTCACCTATGAGACTTTCAGAAACCTGGTATCTACAAAACCAACATGGCGGCCAAGCGAATTTGAGACTTTTAAATAGATTTATCTCGTGATTTAACCATCCAAACGTAATGAAACATGGTTACAGCAAATGTTTATACTCATTGTAATGCACTGGCGTCTAATTTAGTTCAATTGTTTACATAACCTCAAAATGGCGGCTGTGCGAACTATTTCACTGGCATCCAATATCTCCGAAACGATTACAGATATCACCCTGAAATTTTGTACGGTGATAAAGGCCGCTGCTACAAGATTACGTATGTAACTTTCAACAACCTGTAAAGTACAAAACGAACATGGCGGCCAAGCGAATTTGAAACATTTTAATAGACTTTTCTCGTGATTTAACCGTCTGAGCGCAGTGAAATGTGGTACAGTAAATGATTGTACATATTGTAATGCACTGGCATCTAATTTAGTTCAATTGTTTACATAACCTCAAGATGGCGGCTGTGCGAAATTTTAAAACCTCGTTTTTACTTCTTGTGTCCTAAATACATAAATAAAAAAGTCCTCTCGGCACGCCGGAAGGTGGAGGTAGATTTCACCGGACAAACTTGGGGATAGGCGAAAATAGGCAGAATATGCAGGTTTTCGTAGAAGGATCAGACCTCATTTATTGCGAGAAAGTATTTTATAATAGGAGCTTAATTAACTTTGTTTTTCGTCATTTTATGCATATTTTAAACAAATTATTTTCTTATGGGGACGGTAACCTTCTTGTCATTTAGGGTCCATTTTTATACTTGTGGTCACACTGTCCTTATGCAAGGTTTCGACACTGATGTGTAACTATGTAACGGTCTGTTACTTCTTCAGGCAAAATTATATTTCCCGCAGAGATTTTGATTGGTTCCTCAGTTTAGGGGCTGCGACAACGCGGTCATGTAACCCCGTGCACTTTGGGTGAGTGTAGAATCTGTCTGATAAACGGTGTGAATTGTGATGGCTGAATTAATCTGTAATTCAGGTAAGGACTGCAGACGGTCAATTTCAAGCAGAAGTTCCTAATGTTGCTACCAGTTACTACCATCAATGACACCTATCTGTGAACTTGGCTACTAGATGCCACCGCAAACAGCAACTCGCAACGAACGTTGGAACTTCCCCTCCAAAGTAAAGCATACTGAGGGATTTTTAGCGCTCTTAGAAAATCCGACGACTTCGGCCGGCTTTGAACCCGCGACCTTGGGCATAGAAGTTCAGCATGCTACCAGTTACGTCACCGAAGACGCTTCACACTTAGTCAGATGGAAATCTGAATCTGATATCGAGCAAGAGCGTTGTCATGGCAACGTCCGATGGCTCATCCGTCATCAATTTAGTAGTGTTGCCATGGCAACCTCTGATAGCTCTTGGCATTTTCTTATAATTCCGAAATAATTTTTCTCATCCCTTGGCGTAACGGTGGGTCATATCAAAAATTCTTTCAGACAAAAGTTTTAGGTAATTATTAGGGGAATATTGTCCATTTTGTACGGTTTTGATATTGTGCCTATTAAGAGAGATATGTTTAATGTTTCCAGAAAAAAACACTTTTTCCCACCCCTATGGTCAATGGTTGGTGCTATAAAAAAAACTCTTCAAACATAAATTTTGGGCTTTATCCGACACATAGTATGAACTTTTAACGGATTCGATATTTCACATATTAAGAGAGTTATAGCAATATTTCACTTTTTCGAAAAAAGCCCCCCCCCCCCGTTTTCACCCCCTTCAACCGATTTAGCCCAGTAACGAACTCGACCGAGGTTATATAGATATACATATTCGGTAAAAAATTCAAAGTGATTGGTGCAAAATTACGGCAGTTATCGTGTCCACAAGAAACTGATATACATATATATACATAAATATACATAAACAGTATATATACATACATAAATTATATATAAACTTTTGAACTGACGGTGGTTTTGGGGTCTAGGGGATGTGAAACGCGAAGATATGTCGAAATTTTCCGGAAGTCGAAACATGGTACCCATTGCAATAGTTAGCTTTCTAATGAAATCTACCTAAAATCCAACCTGGCGACCATCTGAAATATTTAGATGGTTCTCAATATCTACGAATCCATCACAACAATTAAACTGAAATTTTGTATATTGATAGAGGCAATTAACATGAGTAGGATATATGAAAATAGGCTGTATAGTTCTTCACGGAACTACTTGTTATATTATAAATATTTTTATTTGCTGCACGACTTGCAATGTATCATATTAAAGGAATAAATTAGAATGATATGGATATTTAGCCTCTCCCCTGACCTCTCAATTATATAGATTCTCAGTATAGCCTGACTTGTATCTAGGTTAATCTGTCAAACCGTTCCTAGGTTCGTACCATTCTTTCATCAACGAGAAATTATTTTCTAAAATAAATCCCTCATCCCCATAAACATTTCTTTTCTTAATTTCAGCTCAAAAATGCCTTTGACATGATGCATCACGCATGAATAATTAGCACTCTGCCCCCCCTGGTCCCCTCAATTGCATTGATCCGAAAGATTGTTTAAACGGTATTCTATGTGAATATCAAGCTATTCGCAAGGTCGGTAGAGCCGTTCTAAACTTATACGTAAACAGACTGATAGAACAAAAACGTGACTGAATTACAAAAATCCAATTTTATAGATATTGATTATTATTGGTATTACCACCAACATTATCTACGTATTCATCGTCGTAATCTGGAACTTTCAACTGATGGAAATCATGGGAACTTTTCGTGGTTAGATTATATGCAGTATATAACCTTGTTAATGTTTAGACATAAAGTGAGTAATATGAAATATGATACGTTCTCGCAGACCTGTACACTAACGTAGTCAATTTGTGAAAACGCAATGGGATGGAAACGAATGGGCCCAACGTCCAAGCTTGACAAGCAGAACAAATTACCTTGCCTCTGGCTCTGAGTTAGAGAGCTGTGGATCCATTCCTGCTGGCACGTGTACTCCGGGACAGGATGTTAGCATTGTAATGCCAAAAGTATACTGCAAATAATGTATGAGTTGCTTGGGAAAATCCAGAGCAATTTATATGCGAAATTATCGACAAAAGAAACGCGAGAAAAACATATTAACTGGAGGAGTACAGCCGAAAAAAATTAGCTTAACATATATTTCATCTCAATTTCATAGTGGATAGCATGTCAGATGTTACACATCATATGTGACTACTGTAAGGCTCCTTTTTATGTAGATTTCATTAGAAAGCTAACTATTGCAACGGGTACCATGTTTCGACTTCCGGAAAATTTCGACATATCTTCGCGTTTCACATCCCCCAGACCCCAAAACCACCGTCAGTTCAAAAGTTTATATATAATTTATGTATGTATATATATATATATATATATCAGTTCCTTGTGGACACGATAACTGCCGTAATTTTGCACCCATCACTTTGAATTTTATACCGTATATGTATACCTATAAAATCTCGGTCGAGTTCGTTACTGGGCTAAATCGGTCGAAGTGGGTGAAAATGGGGGGCTTTTTTTTCGAAAAAGTGAAATATTGCTATAACTCTCTTAATATGTGAAATATCGAATCCGATCACAGTTCATACTATGTGTCGGATCAAGCCAAAAATTTTATATTTGAAGAGTTTTTTTATAGCACCAACCATTGACCAAAGGGGTGGATAAAGTGGGTTTTTCTGGAAACATTAATCATATCCCTCTTAATAGGTACAATATCAAAACCGTACGAAATGGACAATATTCCCCTAATAATTACCTAAAACTTTTGTCTGAAAGAATTTTTGATATGACCCACCATTACGCCAAGGGACGAGAAAAATGATTTAGGAATTATAAGAAAATGCCAACAGCTATCCGAGGTTGCCATGGCAACACTACTAAATTGATGAGGGATGAGCCATCAGACGTTGCCATGACAACGCACTTGCACGAGATCAGATTCAGATTTCCATCTGATTAAGTGTGGAGCGGCTTCGGTGACGTAACTGGTAGCATGCTGAACTTCTATGCCCAAGGTCGCGGGTTCAAAGCCGGCCGAAGTCGTCGGATTTTCTAAGAGCGCTAAAAATCCCTCAGTATGCTTTCCTTTGGGGGGGGGGGGGAGTTCCAACATTCGTTGCGAGTTGCTGGTTGCGGTGGCATCTAGCAGCCACGTTCACAGCTAGGTGTCGTTGACGGTAGTATCTGGTAGCAACATTTGGAACTTCTGCTTGAAATTGACCGTCTGCAGTCCTTACCTGAATTACAGACTAATACAGCCATCACAATTCACACCGTTTATCAGACAAATTCTACACCCACCCAAAGTACACGGGGTTACATGACCGCGTTGTCGCAGCCCCTAAACTGAGGAACCAACCAAAATCTCTGCGGGAGATATAATTTTGCGTGAAAAAGTAACAGACCGTTACATAGTTACACATCAGTGTCGAAACCTTGCATAAGGACAGTGTGACCACAAGTATAAAAAAATGGACCCCAAATGACAAGAAGGTTACCGTCCCCATAAGACAATAAAATGTTTAAAATATGCATAAAATGACGAAAAACAAAGTTAATTAAGCTCCAATTATAAAATACTTTTTCGCAATAAATGAGGCCAGATCCTTCTACGAAAACCTGCATATTCTTCCTATTTTCACCTATCCCCAAGTTTGTCCGGTGAAATCTACCTCCGCCTTCCGGCGTGCCGAGAGGACTTATTTTAATGTGTAACATTTTTCCACTCAGTTGCTGGATACTTTTTGTGGGAGTGATTTTGGAAAAGGGACGGAAACGTGTAAGAGGAAACTTCGCATATGGTTTACTTCAAATATTGGAGACCCCATTAAAGATATTCCTAAAATAAATCATCTTCAATTTGTCGTTCTTTGATGTGAAAATATTCATTATATCATATTTGCTGAAAACAATTATGAATTTTTTAATCTTCATACTTTTGCTGTATTCTAATTTAATGTAAGCGTTCGAGGTACTGTCGGCCATGGAAATGGGACGGAAGTGTGTAAGAGGAAACATCGCATACGGTTCACATTAAGGTTTGAAGGGCCCATCAAATAAATTCGTAAAATAAATCATCTTCAAGTTGTCGTTCTTTGGTGTGAAAATATTCATTATATCATATTTTCTGAAAACAATTATGATTTATTATATCTTCATACTTTTGATGTGGAATGTATATCCAATACGGTTTACTTCAAGGTATGGAGGCCCCATTAAAGATATTCCTACAATAAATCATTGGTACCACGACGTTTCTCGCACACCGTTCAGGATTTGGCACTGGAGTTTAACAAGTAGATATTTCAAAGACCAACAGAGTTCATTGTTAACAAGGGAATTGCGCTCCCGGCAAATCTAATAGGTCATCGGCATTTTAATATCTCGCGAACGAATAATGCTAGGGACTTGTATGAGGTGTCCTAGGACTCGGGGTGACCCCCTCCCCCATCCCCGTTTTCCAATAGCCCCCTTAATTTAACCAAAGGACCCAAAACTTAATAGGTCATAGGCTTTTTAATATCTCGCGACCCAATAATGCTAGGGAATTGTATGAGGTGTCGTAGGACTCGTGGTGACGCCCCCTGTTTTTCTATATCCCCTTAATTTAACCAAAGGACCCAAAACTCATAGGTCATCGGCTTTTTAATATCTCGCGAACCAATAATCCTAGGGACTTGTATGCGGTGTCCTAGGAGTCGGGGAGACGCCCCCCGTATTTGTATCCCCCTCTTAATTTAACCAAAGGACCTAAAACTAATAGGTCATCGGCCTTTTAATATTTCACGAACCAATAATGCTAGGACATGTATGAGGTGTTGTAGGACTAGGGGTGACGCCCTTTTTAGCCTATTTTCATTTATGAACAAATAGGCTTATGAGATCATCTTTTGTCCGTATGTCTGTCTGTATGAGCGTGTGTGTGTGATTCGGGTGTGTGTGTCCCCCTAATAACATCTAAACGGCTGGAGCGATTTGAATGAAACTCGGTAAGTTCATAGCACTATTTTGGACGACCCCGACCGTGCCCTTCATATTTTGTTACGTCTCACCAATTCAACATGGTGGCTGTGCGAAATATTTCACCTGCATTCAATATCTCCGAAACTGTTACCGATATCACCCTGGAATTTTGTACGGTGTTAAAGGAAACTACTAGAAGTTCACCTATGTGACTTTTGAAAAACTGGTAACTACAAAACCAACATGGCGGCCAAGCGAATTTGCGACATTTAAATAGACGTTTCTCGCGATTTAACCAACCAAACGCAATGAAACTTGGTACATTATATGTTTATATACACTGTAATGCACCGACATCTAACTTCGTTCAATTGTTTACATAACCTCAAGATGGCGGCTGTGCGAAATGTTTCACCGGCATTCTATATCTCTGAAACTATTACCGGCATCACCCTGGAATTTTGTACGGAGATAAAGGGCACTGCTGGAAGTTCATATATGAGGCTTTCAAAAACCGGTTAACTACAAAACGAACATTTCGGCCAAGCGATGTTGAAAGTTTTAAATAAACTTTCCTCAGGATTTAATGATCCAAACGCAATAAAACCTTGTGCAGCAAATGTTTGTTCACATTGTAATGCACTGGTATTTAATTTAGTTCAATTGTTACATAACCTCAAGATTGCGGCTGTGCGAATTTTAAAATTAAGTTTTTATTTCTTGTGTTAAAATCTTGCGATCGAAGTGAAAGTTTGAATAAAGAACCTACGCATTAATGGTACATGACTCTATGGCCTATACATGTAAAAATCAAACATGGCGACCATCCGAAATATTTACACGGATATCGATATCTACGAATCTATTACAGCCATCAAATTTATTTTTAGCCTACTTTTCACATTTTGCAAAAATGAGGAAAAAGTAGACTTATGAGATCGATCCGGGAAAATGTGTGTCCGTCTGTCTGTCTGTCCTTCTGTCTGTCTGTCTGGCTGTGTGTGTGTCCCCCCTCCCCTATCAACTCCTAAACGGCTGCAGCAATCAAAACCAAATTTAGTATGAGTAAAGATGTGCACCGGAATATCTCACGTCCATATTTGAAAATGATGTCAGTGCTACCAACTGCTGAAAAAACGCACTAGAAATTTGAGCTCCATGTTGGATATCTCGCAAGGTATGCATGGGAGCTATTCCAAAATTGGTACACATACAGATAATACCATTTCAGTTTAATTTCCAGGAGGCTAACAATGACAGTGTTGCCAAAATAATTTTAAGCCTTCTGATAGGTCCAATGTTTAAATGCATATAACTTCTACACTATCATTTGGATTTCAACCAAATTTTGTATGTAATATCTGTACATAAACAGATATGATTGAGCGTATTCTTAGGAACCACCAGGGCTGCCAACTGTTAATAATTGCTCTCTCTATTTTTTTTTATCCAAGTACCAATATATCAGAAAGTATGCAAGCCAACAGCTTTAAACTATGCACACGTATATTCTGACATTTTAGATTAATTTGGAGTAACTTATTTCCGTCAGTTCTACCAACATGATTATAAGCCTGCTGATAGTACCAATTTTTGAATACATGTAACTTCTATACTATCAGTTGGATTTCAACCAAATTTCGTATGTGCTATGTGTACCATAACAGATATGACTGAAAGTATTGCTAAGATCAATCAGGGCTGCCAACTGTTAATAAATGCTGTCCATTATTTTTACCCTAATATCAATATATCAGAAAGTATGCAAGCCAACAGCTCTATACTTTGCACACGTATAGCACATGACATTGTAGATTAATTTGGAGTAATTAATACAAGGCAGTGCTGCCAACATGATTCTATGCCTGCTGATATGTCCAATTTTAAAATACATGTAACTTCTATACTAACGAATGGATTTCATCCAAAATTGGCACAGCAAGATATCATAATATTTCAGATTATTTCTGACCAGCACACGCATGGTATTGTTGGCAACATGCTTTTACGCGTGCTGATAGATCTAGTGTCTAACTGCATGTAACGTCCATTGGACTTCAACCTAATTTTGTATTCTGTACCTCAAGAGATGGAACTAAGAATATATTCAGTCACCAGGGCTGCCAACTGTAGTGCTCTATTAGGCCAAATTATACCAGGTATATTTTGAACTAATTTGATATTTCGATATTACCAACTTAATTTTGTCATTATTCTAGATAGGTAGAATAACCATTGGCATGAAAAGTAGGCTGTATAGTTCTTCACGGAACTTCTTGTTTTATGTTCATATGGGCTATGAACATAAGTTCACCTATAGGACTTTCAAAAACCTGGTGATCACAAATCCAACATGGCGGCGACGCGAGGTATAAATATTCACATTGACGTTTCTCGCAATTTAACCATCCGAGTGCAGTGACATTTGGTACAGTAAATCTTTATACAAATGTTAATCCACTAGCATCTAATGTACTTCAATTTTTTCCGTAACCATAAGATGGCAGCTGTGCGAAATTTTAAAAATATCGTTTTCACTTCTTGTATCCTAATCATGCGATTGAAGTTTGAATACTACACGTACACAATAATTTTCTTGTAACAGTAGGCTACATAACTCTAAGACCTACATATATAAAATCCAACATGGCGTCAATCCGCAATATTTAGTCGGTTCTCAATATCTACGAATCTATTACAGCAATCAAACTGAAATTTTGTATGTTGATAGTGACAATTAACATAAGTAGGTTATATGATAATCGGCTTTAATTCTTCACGGAACTACTTGTTTTTCATGATTTTGTGATTTGCAGAGCTGGGTATATCCAGAGTAGAATATATGCGAAATTATCGACAAAAGAAGCGTGAGATAAAATGAAAAACCGGAGGAGTACAGCCGAAAAAAATTGACTTCACATATATTTCATCTCATTTTCATAGTAGGTTAACATGTCAGATGTTACACATCATATGCCACTACTGTAAGGCTCGTCTTTTTTTCAGACGATCTATCGTTGCAGTTTCGGAACCCCCCATATGACACCGTCCTCGGTCCGCATCTGATTGTATTCATGTGATAAGCTATATTATTGTGAATATTGAGGTGCAGTTATTTAGACAGGATTCGGTATGTGCCCCGGGCCTTGTAATGAGGAATTAAGGATGTCCATCAGGATCTCTCACATACAGTAGTTTCCAATATATCAAATACCGTTTCACGTTGCCGCTTTGTTGAATTGGAGACAAAAATTGAAATTCAAACGGCATGTTCCACATTGGATTAAATTGTAGCCTATTCGTTCCTACAAGCCTCGCGCTAATCACTCAGGCAAGTCAAAACGTATTACACACACGCAGAGAAATGATGTGATTCCAAAAGCCTATTTATCTCATGATGAAAACAGACTACTGAGTTATGAACAAAGATCTCGTACATCGATGCTGAGAAGGGCTAGGTCA
Organism: Meconema thalassinum; assembly: GCA_946902985.2. Lineage (NCBI taxonomy): Eukaryota > Metazoa > Arthropoda > Insecta > Orthoptera > Tettigoniidae > Meconema > Meconema thalassinum. Next base: position 482,728,912 of record OX336391.1, read on the forward strand.
CGGTCTTTTGAGAGTACTGTTCACTGATGGAATTTATCGAGCCACAAGCTTCTAGGGTCGTAACTCGCTACTGTGTTGATAAGGAGGTTTTTATTATCACTCTTCAATTTACCTCTGGTCTGTGTGGGTGGTGGGTGACAGTGAGATAGCGAGACAGCCACTTTCTTCATTTCCGCGCCGAAATAACAACTCGAGTGAGACTGAGAGCTCTCGCTGACCAAGCATCTTGGGCACTCACCCCGGAGTAGACATCATCACAAATGTGTTGTAAATTTCTACAGAGACGCTGACTTTTTTCAAATATTGGGGAGAGGGCAAATCTATGCAACATAATCCGGTATTAGTAATAGATCGCGTGCTCGATGCCCAGTTGAGGAATATGTTTTTTTGAAAAGTGGCAATCATCTACGGCGCCCCAAGTCTTTCGAAATCGGCGCTTAAGAGATCTCTTGTCTTAAAGTTGGTGATCACAAGAAATAATTAATTAATTCTCAGCCATACGTCACACAACAGAAGACCGCGGTGTGTGGCAGGGTTTTGTTGACATAATTGCATGAAGAGTCACGACGTTGGAAATCGACCTACGACCAAGAAGAAGAAGAAATATTCGCCAGGGGGCTGAGGCATTTATATATTATTTTTTAATTTGTAATATTTAAACATTAATTTTTAATTCGTAATCATTAATATTTTATTAGCCTACTTTCGATTTTTGCAAAAAAAATGAAAGTAGACTTATGAGATCACTACAGGGCCAAAAAATGTGAGTCTGTCTGTGTGTGTGTGAGTGTGAGTGTGAGTGTGTGTACTCTGAATGTCTGCCCCCCCCCCTATTAATTCGAACACGGTGTAACCGAATTGAACGAAATTTGGTACAGAGGTAGCAGTAGCAAAGGGCACCTCAGTGTAATGTTTTATATCGCCACCATTTTGACGGAAACGTAATGGTGGCCACCCAAATATTAAAAGCTTAAATCCAATTACGACTAACTTAATAATTTGATCCCTACTAAATTATGCAACATAATACCTTTTGTGGGAAGCATCTTTTGACTGAACTACAAGGTCTTCAGCCCAATCGTTGGTGAGTTAGCCGTGGTCGTTACGGCATGACTGCTGGCTGTCGCTCACATCCGGGAGGCGAGGAGGTTCGAATCCCCCCGCCGGCAACCTTGAAGATGGTCTTCTGTGGTTTCCCATCTTCCTTCCAGGCAAATGCCGGGGTTGGTCCCTAACTATAGGCCACAGCCGCTACCTTCCAACTCCTCGACCTTCCATTCCAACATTCCTCCCCAACGGTCCTTGTAACTCACCCATTGGGTGCCCGTCTCGAAGCAGCTACAAAACTGTCGAACCGAACATGTCCTCGGACACTCCCGGCACTAAAAGCCATACGCTAAAGAAAAGCCCAATAGTTTGCAGATAGCGGCCACGTATGTGTGCAAATCGATTCCCCATATCAATTCAAATACGGTGAAACCGAACAGAATGATTTTTTTTACAGGGCACCTCATATTCATGTTTAATATCCGTATAGCACGTTGTATTTCAACAAGCTACTACAACCAACATTCAATTAAACCCCTTGAAAAGGACAAAGAGTTATAACAATACCCATGCATTTAGGAGAAAGTAGGCTATATGTTCTTTATTGAACATCTTGTTAGCCTACTTTCGATTTTTGCAAAAAATGAAAGTAGACTTATGAGATCAACACAGGGCGAAAAAATGTGTGTCTGTCTGTGTGTCTGTGTGTGAGTGTGTGTACTCTGAATGTCAGTCCCCCCCCCCCCACCCTATCAATTCGAACACGGTGAAAACGAATTTAACGAAATATGGTAAAGAGGTAGCACTAGCAAAGGGCACCTCAGTGCCATGTTTTATATCGCCGCCATCTTGAATGAAACGTAATGGCGGCCACCCAAATGTTCAAAGCTTAAATCAAATTACAACTAACCTAATCATCCGATCTCTACCAAATTCTTAAACAACATATATTTATATTTCGAGCGTCTTTTGAGCAAACTACAAGGTCATCAGCGCAATAGTTTGCAGATGGCGGCCATGTATGTCTGCAAATCGATTCCCCCTATCTATTTAAACACGGTGAAACCTAAATGAACGAAATTTGATACAGAGGTAGCACTGGCAAAGGGCACCTCATTGTCATGTTCTATAATGCCGCCATCTTGACGAAAACGTAATGGCGGTCACCCAAATGTTAAACGCTTAAATCAAATTACCACCAACCTAATCATCTGATCTCTAACAATTTTTGCAAAATTATACCTTTATGTATGAAGAATTTTTCGACCAAACTATGAGGTCATCAGCCCAATATTTTGCGGATGGTGGCCATGTATGTGTGCAAAACAATTCCCCCTATCTATTCAAAGACGGTGAAACCGAAATGAACGAAATTTGGTACAGAGTTAGCACTAGCAATGGGCACCTCAGTGGCATGTTTTATATCGCCGCCATCTTGATGAAAACGTAATGGCGGCCACCAAAATGTTACAAGCTTAAATCAAATTACGACCAACTTAATCATCTGATCTCTACTAAAGTTTGAAAAATTATACCTGTAGGTACTGTAACCGTGTGAAAGAGCGTCAGTTGCTGGTTATGGAGATGTTGTTTTTTGTCGCGGCTATATTTTGAATTTGAAGCGAGCGCCTGACTGAGTTGAGTTTCACTGCCGTTGGTTGCAGAATGGATGAGATGCGCGGACGGTGATGCGCGTATGTATGTTAACACCTGACGGTCTGCAGGGTCGAGCAGGCAGCTGTTATGACAGACACAGTCGTGTTTGTGCAGTTAATCCGTGCATAAGCGGGCGGCTTAATCAATCTTAAGTTACTAGTACCTGACCTGGAAGCCAAAATTAGCCTACAAACGAGGCATTGTTCAAATGTGCTCAGGATAGTTTTACTAGATGGGACTAGCTTTTGTAAATGCAAGGTTGTGTTGGGTATGTCCAGAGCTCACAGCATATTAAGGCATATGGGCTGGAAATAACTCCTTACTTGAGTTATGTGAATATAATACCATATACCAGGGTAGATTTCTGGCTAGCAATTGACTTGGAATTAAGGCTAAACAGGTGTGTAAGCGTACTGCAATAACTACAGAAGGATTACAATCAAGTAACCGGGAACATTACTGTAACTATTCGGAGTATTTCGGGACGTTAAAACACCGGGTGATTGTCGTAAAATCAGTGACAGCATTAGACACGTGCTTTTTCATAGCAGAAGCTGTGGTGTTAAGACAATCCGATCAGGACGTCATGGTAGCGAGACGCCGGTATGAACTTTTGAAATCTACCATGAGTCGAGCCAGTATTATGGTGCGTTAAATATGAATTGGGGGTACGATGGATGCTGACTTCTGGATACTTGGGACTTGGACCAGTAGAGCCATGAAGTCGAGCCGTACACATTTACGTGTGCGGAGGATCGCGTGGGATTTTATGCTCCGACTAAGGGCATTCCGCAGGAACTTGGACCTTCTTCAAGAACATCTGAAATGGACGTGAGCCCCTTATTCTATTCTTAATATCTAGTACCGGTGAATATCAGACCTTAGACCATACCATTCAACCATGTAGGAATCGTTTTACACGCCATAGATCTTTATTTTCTGCATTATATTGGGACATAAGCATGGATCTTTGTGATGTTGTCCACTCTTCGAATTTTATTTTATTTCTTTTGAGATAGCATATCCACGGTGGGCATATCGTAGAATGAGTATATTTTCGGAAGGCATCCGGCTGTTCTAATTAGACAGGAGTTTCATCCTGATTTTTGTTGTACAGTTCCGTGTATATTTTTATGGCACATTGTTATTTTAGCGATCGTTTTGAGATAGTTTATTTGTAATTTGTTTATTTAAATGTAGTTCTTGATCATTTTGATGCAATTCGTCTTGGATGAGTTCTGATTGTCATTTATCGTAAAATGATTCGATTTTTCTGGTGGTTAAGGATTTTCTTTAAAATGATAATGCGGAATGATCATGTATGAGAATTTACATGGGGAATTAAGGAGGCATATTCATAACAATTTAATGGATCTTATGAAAAATAGAACATGGTAATTATCCATGAGAATTTCATATTAATAATAATAATAAATGAATGAGTTTGGATTATTTAGGTGATGTTTCTTTAAAACCAATATGAGAAATTAACATGAATTAATGCACATTGGATTGATAAAGCAATCGTAACGTAGTTTTGTTATTAGAGCAAGGTGTATCAATTAGGAGGATTTGTGTTATGGTGACAAGCGGATAATTGATCAGGTTAATTAGTGACAGTTACTTATAACATTCATATGATAAATCTGATACGGTGATGAGTTGAATTGGGAATGCGCGTAGGCATTTGTCCCATTAATAATTATGATAATCCATTAAATACAGTAAATATGACTGGATGGAAGTTAATATGTGAAAATAATATGTAAAAGAATTATAGTTGTTGAATATAATGAAATGTTGGAATTTGGAGGATGTTGCCTCATATTACTCAAAAGAAGGGCGGTGCCGCTCTTGCAGCCCCACGCCACTATCTAGATCTTGTCACCAATGGAATTCTAGATTCTACTTTAATTTGCTCTAACCATAATTATATATTTTCTGGTTGAATGATATAAACCTGCAGATAGATTAAAATGCCTAATAATTTTGCCATATTGTGATATCAAGGAATAAACCAAATTGATAAAGTGCCTAAAGAAATGGGCCATTTAAAATGCGGCCTCATGTTCTGATGAAAGTCTTGAAATAGCTACGAATCATCCATAAGTGTTTGAAATTGGTTGGAATAATAAGGTTGAGTTGCAATTAATATCGCTGAATAATTAATCCCATAATCTATTTTATTATCGAGGATAAATCACAGATCCATAATTTATAATTTCTAATATGAATATTCCTTGCGTGGGAATAATGAAATATAAATAGTATTACGTTTCTAATGGGTCCATCTTTGTTCGACTTGGTCTGACTTGCATCAAGTTGTATAATTAACAATTCTAGTATGTTTCGGAATTTCTTCTCGTTTCATGGAAGAGAATATCCCATAGGATTATCCATGATTTTTGGAAATATGGAAATGTGTAGAACTTCAGAAATAAAATTGTATTCAAGTGTGATAGGACGATCAGTGATCTACACAACTTGAATACTGTAAATATCGTTTATAATATAATAGAATACCATGATGGACTATTAATTTCATGGGTATTCTAACACAATGAAATGTTTAAAAGTTGACGTTTTCGTTGCATTTTTTTTGGTACGTTATTCTACACCTGCGATTAAATAGTATAGGATCCCAGGGGGAGCGCAGGATGTTATTTTTTCCAGGTGGTGTTTTAGTTTTCTCCCTGAGGATACCCTTGTAAAGATTAGGATGGTTGAATGGATCAATTAAATTGATGCAAATTTTATCTTAACTGATACTGTGGTCATTCATGATTCTTGAAATATGCCTTCTATCCTTGCTGTAGTGTGCATCTCGGGAACAGCAGTGCTTGGCTTTTTCTTTATTCTACACCTTTGTAGAATGCTCACTGTTAACCCCGAGATGTTTTTGAGTCTTTGTGCTCGACTGTTGTTCGGATGTGCACTTGTGTGGTCGTAGGACGTTCGTCAAACGGTCACATAAAGTAAGATAGAAGAGTTTTGGCTGCCAACGTGTGTGGGCCCGAGTTCAATTCAGTTTCTGATACGATTCGATTCCGAATTTAGATTCGAGGTCGATTTGTGTTTGTTCTTGCTGTAGTAGGATTCAGGGTAATGAATGCGCAGTTTTCATAGTTTGGAGTGATTTGTTTGGTTTGTAGTGGTTGTTTTTGGTCATTTATTGTAGATTTTAAATTTAATAAGTCATCGGTATTGAAGTATCAATTTAAGGTTGTGTCTGAATATTCACTGTACTAGTAGTTTAGACTAAGTTTCCCCATCATCAGTTGACATCGTACCCCAGTGCTATAATTATTATTGTGAGTGGTCATGGAAGCACTTACCAAAATGATGGAAGAGTTGGGACAGAAAATCACAGAGAATTCTGCTTCTCTGGAAAAACAAATAAATGAGAATTCTGCTTCCCTGGAAAATAAAATTGAAAGTCAAATAAAAGAGAAATCCGCTTCTCTGGAAAATAAAATTTCAGGTTTAGAATGTAAAATCACAGAACATTCGAACTCATTAAAAGCGGAAATGTTAGAAAGGATAGAAGCGGTAGAAAGCCGGATGTCTAGAAACATAGAATCATTTGATGATAAAATGTCTGAATCGATAGATGCTAAGATTGATGATAAAGTTGTGTCATTGGAAACCAAGATAAGAGACAACGCTAGGAGAGCTCAGGAGAGTTTCATAAGTTTAGAATTTAGGATCGTGGATTCGGGAACGAACTTAAAGGATAATTTATTCGCAAACTATGGCATTATGAAAGATAGTTTACAAGATAGTCGAAAAGCGATGAAGGAAGAGTCAGCTCAAAATAAGAACGAGATTCAAAAGATGGTTAGATCATTAGAAAATAAAATGGAAGATAATGTTAGGAAAATAACAGATGATCTTGCGTCCTTAGAGATTAACACAACGGAGTAAAATACGTTAAATGCCACACTGGTAGTGCAGAGAGTTACTTCTGAATTTAGAGAAATAATTGTAGAGCAATTAAAGGAAGGAGTTGTAGCAGACTTGAAAAATGAAGTAAAAGAAACTGTAATTAATGAAATTCAAGCTCAGGTTGTAAAAGAAACTCAGGTCGAAGTCAAAGAGATCAGGAATGCTTTTTCATCAGAGATTAAAGTTGTATCTGGAGATATTCAAGCCATTAGAGAAAGTATAGAGAAATTGAAAGGTCACGAAACTCTTGTCGAAGAGAATCCGAAAAAAATGACAGAAGAGTTGAAAGATAGTCAAGTTGGGGGAGAAACAGAGAGGCAGATTAGGGATGAAATGTATGAATTCAGGTAGACCATTTGTGAGTTAGAGAAGAAAATTGAGGATTATAGATCGAAAGCGGATACAAAACAAGACAGCATAAATGAAAACGCTTTTTCTAATAGAGAAAGGTTGCCAGAGTTAGGGAAGTCTGAAGAAATTTCTACCATTCGCACTTCTACTCCGATCACGCTCGTTAAAAGTTACGAAGAGAAACCTATAAAATTTTCAGGGACTGGAAATGTCTCTCCTGTTGAATTTCTGCGCGATTGAAGAGATTATCTGAAGGATGCTAAGGTGAATAAGGAAAGAGAGATGAGAGTGATTAGTAAATTCTTAGATGGACCAGCACTCGTATGGTTTAGGGCTTTTCGATGTAGTTTGAGAACCTATGACGAATTTGAACAGGCACTCTTACGTAAATTTTGGTCGCCGGAGACGCAACAGAACATCAGGGCTGAATTATATGTCAAGCGGTATACCACGTCGCAGCCGACCAAATATTCAAATTACTTTGCAAATCAACTTGCCAAATTGCAATGCTTAGATCCACCAATGCCAACGTACGAGTTAATCCCAGCTTTGATTAGACAGTTTCCTTTGGAAGTTCAGCGGAGTCTAATTTCTGCGAATGTTGAGAACATGGAAGAATTTGATGAAGTGTTGCAACGTCTAGATCATTCTAATGCTCAATTTTACCAGCAGAGGTGTAATAAGCAAGAGTCCCAGGCTGCATATGCTGTTTTCGCCGATCGACAATGCCAAACCATGCCAGAACGGAATAGAGAAGAGCAAACGTCGAGGGATTATCAAGATAGAAGAGAAAGAGATAGTGGACGACCTTACATAAGGCGAGGAAGATACGGGAAAAATTGGAATTCATGGAGAAGACAAGGATACACGAGACCTTATGACAGATCAGGTTACAATAAATCTTACGAGAGAACGGATAATGAAAGGTTCAAAGATTAACAGAGGCAGAACCTTGAGCAAAAAGGAGAAGAAAGTAAACAGTATTTAAAGGAAATGGAAGAGGCAAGAAATAAATCTGGTACTTCTGGGACAAATAATTCGACAGGTAAAAACGAAAAAAAATTAACTTCGATTTCGGAACAAGGAAATCAACAGAACTAATTACTACACAATATGTTTCCAAAATCGTGAAATGGGAAGTTGAGGATGAAGATTTGATTCAAGAAGAACAGGAAGGAAAAGAGTATGGACCAAGAACTAGGCTACCCATTATTGTGTGTGAGGTGTATGGAAAACCAGTGTATACTTTGATTGACACAGGAGCGATGCTTTGTTTGGTGAGCGAGAGGTTGTACGCCATATGGAAGTTGACCGAGGAAATAGAGGAAATACCAGTATCCGGAATCAAGATTCCGGGAATCATCCCAGACAAGATCACAACTTGTAAAATTCAGCTGTACTTGAAGGTCAAGATTGGGGGATGTGTCTTTGAACATATCTTTGTCGTTATGAAGGACATTGCACATGATTTGATCCTGGGGACGGATTTTATCAAGAGATATAGAGCTGTTATCGATATGGAATCTGATACGATTAAATTCCATCATGCGGGAGACGTCCATTTCGAAGAGGAAGATAAATTCACCGTGGGAGAAGTTCGAGGGGCCAAGGTTTTTGAAGGTTTAGAGATATGTGAAGACGCCAATGAAGTAGTTGAGCATGTTCCAGTTATAGCGAACCAGTTGGAAGAATTCGTTGATGTCTTTGATACGACACCAGGAGAGATTCAGAACTTTGAGTACAAGATTCAAGTATGTGATGATAGCCCATATCATGCAAAGCTGTACAAATTCCAGAAAAACACAGGACTAAGGTGAAGGAGATCATTCAGGATCTTGAGAAAGATCAGATAATTAAAAAGTGTGTGACATCCTATGTAAATCCGTTAGCGGTGGTGCAGAAACCGGATGGAAATTTGAGAATATGCCTAGATGCGAGGTCATTGAATTCGAGACTGTTGCCAGAGTATGATAGACCTCCAGTGATAAAAGATCTGTTAAGGAAATTTAAAAACAAGAAATGGTTTTCTACAGTGGATTTGACATCGTCATACCATCATGTAAGGATAAGTGAGGATTCTCAGAAGTTTACGGGATTTTTATTCGAACAACAGACTTATGTTTTTAGAAAACTTCCATTTGGGATGAAAACCTCAGGAGCAGTTTTGATACGTGCCTTGGATCAGAACCGAAGTAATGCGGACAAGGATATGGTCTTAAGTTACGTGGATGATATTCTGATAGCATCGGAGACTGAAGACCAGCACTTAGTTCATCTACGGAATTTGTTTATGGACTTGAGGAAAGCAAATTTCAAAGTTAACTTGAAAAAGTGCCAATTCTTTAAGAATGAGATTAGATTTCTAGGACATGTCTTGGATGGGAACGGATATAGACCAAATGAACAAAAACTTCAGGCCATTGCAGAATTTCCCAGACCTACTCGGGTAAAGCATGTACGTCAATTCTTGGGAACTTGCCAGTTTTTTTGCGGGACATTGCCATAAATACACGGAGATAGTTGCACCCCTACAGGACTTGTTAAAAAAAGATAATAAGTGGAAATGGAACGATCTATGTGAGGAATCATTCAAGAAGGCAAAGGAATTAATGCTTAATAGCGTCAAGTTGGAGTACCCGGATTTTGAGAAGAACTTCATTATCGAATCGGATGCATCCAATATAGGGATAGGTGCCATATTACTCCAAGAGGATGAAGATCACACTCGACACTATTTATCCTTTATCAGTCCAAAAATTGAAACCATCAGAACGCAATTACTATACTACTGAACTGGAAGCTTTAGCGATCATCTATGCATTGGAAACATGGAAGAAGTTGCTTCTCGCACATTCGATTATAATCAGAACTGACCATCACGCACTAGAGTTTATACTGAAGACCAATTTCGCCAGTGACAGGGTCACTAGATGGGCATTATTCGTGCAACAGGTTAACGTCACTATTGAACATCGACCAGGAAGGAATAACTTAGGGGCTGATTTGCTAAGCAGAGTTGCGGAACCTACTCTTCGAGTATTGCCTATAACCCTCCTGCAAGAAGATGATGATACTTTGCGTAGACTTGAGAGAATACCCCAAGCCCAGAAGCGATATGGACCTTTGAGGAATATTTACAGATTTCTACACAGGGACATGGATCCTACAGATGATGCATATCTAGGGATGGAGAGGATGGTTAGAGATTAGGTATTGTTGAATGGCATCATATACAAGTTCATTGATTCCGAACACACTAAATTACGAATAGTAATTTCGCCTAGATTACAGGAAGATATAATATGGTTAGCTCACAGAAGCTCAGGTCACACTGGAGTGGACAAAGTGGTATGTTTGATAATGGAGAAGTTCACTTGGGATCATTTGAGGAATACTGTCAGAGAGGTCATCAGGACCTGTGATTTGTGTCAACGCAGCAAACACAATACGCATTTGTTGAGGGAGGAACCTAGGCCTATTATTCCGCCGAAGCCATGTGAGTTGTATGCTACCGATATCTACGGACCTCTACCTAAGTCCAAGCGAGGTAACCGATACATTTTGGTCACGGTTGATGTTTTCAGTAAGTTTACCATGATCCATCCGATTCAGAAGGCGAACTCCAGATATATAATCAAGAGGATTAAAGAATGTGTTATTCCCGTTGCGGGTAAACCAGAATTTTTGTTATCAGACAATGGGTCCCAATTCACATCCTGGGAGTTTAGGAATGCTATGAGGGAGCTGGATATCACACAGGTATTGTGTTCAATACGGCATACAGAGAGTAACCCGGCCGAACGACTCATGTCAGAAATAGCTAAGTTTTGTGGTCTTTATTGTGCAAACGAACATTGGCGATGGATGGATGTGGTTCCTATTATGATGAATTCGATTAATTCCACCGTACATGAAAGCACGGGGCATATTCCTTCAGTACTACATCTTGGAGAAAAACCTATACGACCGTGGGACGGAATCGTATCTATTCCTCCGGAGATAGAGCCTAACAGGAGAGGACGTGAAATGGAAGCCTTAGGAAGATTACGGAGACAGGCAGAGAAACGGAACAGAAGGGTTAGAGGAAGAAGATTTAGAGATCCTATGAGAGAAGGAACTTTGGTATTGATCAGGAAGCCTACTCCATCTGATGTTAGCAACAAAGTCTATTCCAAGTTTGCCAGTTTGTATAATGGACCATTTCGGATAGCCCAGAGCTTAGGTAATGGTGGTTACCGTGTTGTGGAGATTGTGTCTGGTAACACCGTGGGAACATTCAGCGCAGCGAATCTCAAGATGTATTTTAGAAGAACCAGATAAGAAGAAGGACGAAAAAACAACAGGAACCATAAAAATATAAATGGGGATTTTTATTTTGGCCATGTGTAGGGCGGATGTAACCGTGTGAAAGAGCGTCAGTTGCTGGTTATGGAGATGTTTTTTGTCGCGGCTATATTTTGAATTTGAAGCGAGTGCCTGGCTGAGTTGAGTTTCACTGCCGTTGGTTGCAGGCTGGATGAGATGCGCGGACGGCGATGCGCGTATGTATGTTAACACCTGACGGTGTGCAGGGTCGAGCAGGCAGCTGTTATGACAGACAGAGTCGTGTTTGTGCAGTTAATCCGTGCATAAGCGGGCGGCTTAATCAATCTTAAGTTACTAGTACCTGACCTGGAAGCCAAAATTAGCCTACAAACGAGGCATTGTTCAAATGTGCTCAGGATAGTTTTACTAGATGGGACTAGCTTTTGTAAATGCAAGGTTGGTTTGGGTATGGCCAGAGCTCACAGCATATTAAGGCATACGGGCTGGAAATAACTCCTTACTTGAGTTATGTGAATATAATACCATATACCAGGGTAGATTTCTGGCTAGCAATTGACTTGGAATTAAGGCTAAACAGGTGTGTAAGCGTACTGCAATAACTACAGAAGGATTACAATCAAGTAACCGGGAACATTACTGTAACTATTCGGAGTATTTCGGGACGTTAAAACACCGGGTGATTGTCGTAAAATCAGTGACAGCATTAGACACGTGCTTTTTCATAGCAGAAGCTATGGTGTTAAGTCAATCCGATCAGGACGTCATGCTAGCGAGACGCCGGTATGAACTTTTGAAATCTACCACGAGTCGAGCCAGTATTATGGTGCGTTAAATATGAATTGGGGGTACGATGGATGCTGACGTCTGGATACTTGGGACTTGGACCAGTAGAGCCATGAAGTCGAGCCGTACACATTTCCGTGTGCGGAGGATCGCGTGGGATTTTATGCTCCGACTAAGGGCATTCCGCAGGAACTTGGACCTTCTTCAAGAACATCTGAAATGGACGTGAGCCCCTTATTCTATTCTTAATATCTAGTACCGGTGAATATCAGACCTTAGACTATACCATTCAACCATGTAGGAATCGTTTTACACGCCATAGATCTTTATTTTCTGCATTATATTGCGACATAAGCATGGATCTTTGTGATGTTGTCCACTCTTCGAATTTTATTTTATTTCTTTTGAGATAGCATATCCACGGTGGGCATATCGTAGAATGAGTATATTTTCGGAAGGTATCCGGCTGTTCTAATTAGACAGGAGTTTCATCCTGATTTTTGTTGTACAGTTCCGTGCATATTTTTATGGCACATTGTTATTTTAGCGATCGTTTTGAGATAGTTTATTTGTAATTTGTTTATTTAAATGTAGTTCTTGATCATTTTGATGCAATTCGTCTTGGATGAGTTCTGATTGTCATTTATCGTAAAAAGATTCGATTTTTCTGGTGGTTAAGGATTTTCTTTAAAATGATAATGCGGAATGATCATGTATGAGAATTTACATGGGGAATTAAGGAGGCATGTTCATAACAATTTAATGGATCTTATGAAAAATAGAACATGGTAATTATCCATGAGAATTTCATATTAATAATAATAATAAAAGAATGAGTTTGGATTATTTAGGTGATGTTTCTTTAAAACAAATATGAGAAATTAACATGAATTAATGCACATTGGATTGATAAAGCAATCGTAACGTAGTTTTGTTATTAGAGCAAGGTGTATCAATTAGGAGGATTTGTGTTATGGTGACAAGCGGATAATTGAACAGGTTAATTAGAAACAGTTACTTATAACATTCATATGATAAATCTGATAGGGTGATGAGTTGAATTGGGAATGCGCGTAGGCATTTGTCCCATTAATAATTATGATAATCCATTAAATACAGTAAATATGACTGGATGGAAGTTAATATGTGAAAATAATATGTAAAAGAATTATAGTTGTTGAATATAATGAAATGTTGGAATTTGGAGGATGTTGCCTCATATTACTCAAAAGAAGGGCGGTGCCGCTCTTGCAGCCCCACGCCGCTATCTAGATCTTGTCACCAATGGAATTCTAGATTCTACTTTAATTTGCTCTAACCAAAATTACATATTTTCTGGTTGAATGATATAAACCTGCAGATAGATTAAAATGCCTAATAATTTTGCCATATTGTGATATCAAGGAATAAACCAAATTGATAAAGTGCCTAAAGAAATGGGCCATTTAAAATGCGGCCTCATGTTCTGATGAAAGTCTTGAAATAGCTACGAATCATCCATAAGTGTTTGAAATTGGTTGGAATAATAAGGTTGAGTTGCAATTAATATATCTGAATAATTAATCCCATAATTTATTTTATTATCGAGGATAAATCACAGATCCATAATTTATAATTTCTAATATGAATATTCCTTGCGTGGGAATAATGAAATATAAATGGTGGGTAGTTTATTGGCTGAGGAATAACCCACCCACCAAGGGAAGATGATTAAGAAAAGGAAGTGGGTTTCGTACTGGAGAAAAAGGATAGAAAAATAGGATGAGAGTTCCACAAAATCATAAATTTGACCTTCAATACACTTAGAGGCAGTTGCCACTGAAATTTAACTTTTTGATACCTAAAATAGGAACGAGCTTGGTCGAGGCTAACGGGAACCGCAGCTAGGACTTGGGCGGTTTGCAAGAGAGAGGCTTTAGTGTATTTCCTCCCAAGCACGAATAAAAGTACTATAGGGAAGGGTGATGGTCTGGCCAGACAGATAGTAAAAGCTTTATTGAGTATGAACGAGGGCATAAACCTAGGAAGAGCTAGGAAAGCCAGGATCCTGCCTAACTGTAGTATCAGAGAAATGATGAATCCAAAAACAAATATTTAATTTATTTAACAATTCAGGAGAAATTAATATTTTTGTTAATTAAATATTTTGCAATCTTGTTAACAATTTGGGGTCGCAGACCTCCAACAACATTCAGAAATTGCTCCAGGCAAATAACAATTCTTAAGGTTTTAAACCTAGTACTAAAACCTTGATAAGATTTTAAAAAGGCAATGAAATGTTTAAAGTTTAAACATTAAACTAAGTACAAGGAGTGTACTATAAGAAATTTCTGAAAGAACATTCTAGAGAGAATAACAAATTCGACAATAACAACATGGTAAACATAAAGCAAAAAATAGAAGTTACTACAACTTCTTATATTTAAATAGAATTACTTTATGAGAATTATACAAAAGAGGGCAGGTCACTTACTGTGAAACCTGAAGAGGTAATCAAAAAGAAGGTTCTAGACTTCTTATGTTTAATTAGAAATCACGAGCCAAATGGGGCAGTTTATATTTCGTGAGACCTAAAAATAACTCACTCAAGAGTTGAAAGAATTGTTTTCCCTAATTATAGGAAAGGAACAATGTGATTTAAAACTTGTATCACACAAGCAATTATGCAGAATTTAATTAATGTTAAACTAGCAAAGTTGGAAGGGTACTTCGTGAGTGACGCCTTATAGAAAGTTACAATTTTATTAATAATGGTTGTTAGTAGAAGGTTGAGGAAAGATCATTGGGATATAGGATCAATGTTCATGGCCGTATTTAATGTAAACGGACGAGCGCGACGCGGTAGAAACGTGGAGCAAGCACTGGTTATCACTGTAGTCTATAAAGATGGATGCAAAGTTCACTATAGAAACACTGAAGTTTATGAGAAAGAAAGTTATTGCAATTATGGAAATAACTGATTGCACTATATAGGTGAGAGTCTATTTCTTGAAAAAGTTGTGATTTACAATTAAATGCGCCATAGAATGTTCCAACGGGGGAAGAAAGTTCGCTATTGCAGTAATTTAAGGAAGATTCCTCATTTTAACTAGCATTTTCACAAGTGCGTGAACAATACTTGACGGCAAGACTCGCAGATAGAGTACAAGATCTCGAAGGTTCCAGAACGACCTTAGCAGAAAATGGGGTTGAGAAAATCCAACGGAGGAACTAGCTTTATAATTATAGACAGCGGGTATTAGATAATATCCCACGTAGCGAGAGGATTTCTCATTTGAATAGCTTAAGAAAAGCTCTTTTTTAGTAAGGTTGGCTTATACAAGCAAAAGCTCAACATGACAAATCCCACGAAGAATGATTTTTGCCCCCAAAGTAAATAATTTCACACTGTCTATAAATTATAATTAAAAGCACGTGGAAGTTAAAACCATGAAGATGAGGTTAAAACTTTTAAAATGGTACTTATCTTGATTTCATGTTGAAGTCGAAGTTTCCGTTGATGACTACTTAGCCAACATGGCGTAGAAGAGGGTGAGCCTCTTGGTTTGAGGAGGCTAGCTCGAGCGGAGCTTTGACTGACCGAGTCAACTGCAGACTGAGAAGTGAGAGCTGCTCAACGGAGCACGGAGGGACCAAGAAAGGGGGAAAGAGTGGGGGGTAGGAGACAAAAGGAGAACATATAAACATTGCCAACTTTAAAACAAAAAATTAATCTCTTGCTGAGCTGATCTTCTAAGAGTTGATAACAGATGATACTAGCGCAGCATGGTGAGTAAAGAAGTGGACATAGTCCTCTTGCTCAAGGAGAAAATAGCTGGCGATGATAACAGGATCTGGTGGCCAAATGGATAAGTAATTCCTCCAGCACCAGGAAGAATTGAGGAGCTTCAGAGATTCGTTGCTATACGACGCTAGGTGGGTCATAGAATATATATCTGGAACAGACACGTACAAAATATAAGCAACCTGAACCCCTAAGAGAACACAGAAGATCACTGTTGGTGTTTGACAAAGAGGAAGGAAAGAACATGCAAAAGCATTGAAAATTATAATCTCAGGTACCGTGTATTCCAAGAATGCACCATACTGGGAGGGGCAGACACCAACAGCGAACAAGAAAAACAAGTACAGTAATAAGCAATTGCGGAGAAGTAGTCTTGTGATCTGACCATTAGTGGTCAAGGCTCTGAATACCCTGACTCTCCTATCTCCTCCAGGGTAACACTCTGTCACTTTTCCAAAAGGCCAGACTAGTGGGGGGTGAAACATCCCTAACTAAGACCAAGTCTCCCACTTTAATGTCGGGACTGGAAAGAAACCACTTCTGTCTCCCTTGCAAGGAAATTAAATATTCCAAGTTCCACCTCTTCCAAAAAGAATTACGGAGGGCTTCAAGTTTACACCAAACAATAGGTAAATCAGAATCCCTGAAAGAATTAGGAAGGGGAGGATGGGCAGAGAGAGAAGTGCGTGTAAGACAGTGACCAGGTGTGAGTGGAAGGAGGTCATCAGGGTCATTAGAAAGCGGAGTTAAAAGGCAAGAATTAACGACACTTTCAATCACGAAATAGCTGGAAGCTGAGAGAAATAAAGCACTAGTAAAGATTACGATACAATGCAAAAGGAGAATTAACAAGTTTAAACAAAGCGTATAGAAACAAGTACATCTATTCAGGACAAGAATATACCAAATAAACAAAGGAACTATGCGAGTAGAAAGCAAGAACGCCATAGGTAACAACCTAGTAGCCATAAACAATGACCTCAAGTTATAATGAGTATCAAAGGGGTTACTCAGAAAAATACTGAAGTCAGCGAGAAACGTGACATAACAAGTATAAATGCAAAAACACATCGAATGTGACGACGAGAAAAAACAAGTTTGTTCATCAATGAACAATAAGATCGCAAAATATGTAAGCAAAGTGAAATACATGAGCGCGTGAGAAATACGCAACGAAGTTTTGAAACAAGGATCGAAGCAGTTATAGAATACGAGCATGAGTAAGTGGAATACAAAAGCAAGTGCAGCCTTGACCCACATAGTACAACGAGATAAGACATATAAATAGCTGAAAGAGTCCTTAACTGGAACAAGTTTATTTTGGGAAGTAGGTGAACGGCTTCTGTACTTGCAGGAGCGGCTCACTAGACAATGCTTGGCAATCAGCCAAAGTTGAGATAAGAGAAACATGCTTTGAACTTTGTCAAGCGTACAGGAAATAAACAGTGACTTGACCTTAATCGGGCTTGTATACAAACAAGTCTGACAAACAAGCAGTTCAAAGTACACAAACAACATTTGTTGAATCAGCTGTAACTTAAAGCAGATATTCAGGTTGAACGACATGCAGTCAATCGTAACTTGGACGTGAAAAAGCAATTTAAAGCTATATGAAATAAGGTAAGAAATCAATTTCGCATAATTTTGAGGATCACGAAATCGGACAATTTTCAACAAAAAGAAGCTTAATTCTTCCGAGCAAAGAAGACAAGCTGGGACATTGAGAAGAAGGTTATGCATAAGAATAGTTATTCTAGATGCTATAGAATTCAGATTTTCAAACGGTTTCATGAGCGACTTCCAATTGTGAGGAAGGAGGGAGGAGCCGACCGTGGCCATCCTTCTAAATAACGAAAGAAGTGAAACATGGCTTACAGCGAAGTGATGGAGACTGATAGCCATGGTTTTACACAAGGGGAAGGTAGTTTTCGAGAAAGAGTTTAAGCAATTACCTGCTATAAAAAATGACATAAGAAGGTAAACGAAATAACACAAGGCAAGGCGAACTTGAATTGCCATTTTGTGCGGGAAGAAGGAAAAACCATTTAAACAACTTACAGAGGTAGTGTAGTTGTTCACGATAAGACATCTTTTCGGCAAGTGTTTTTCAAGAATATTGAGATCTGAAACATGAGCGTTCTCTTTTTCAGAAATGGGATTTATGTCAGCTGTAACGAAATGGCATTGCGCTTTGGTTTGAAGACTGGGTTGTTTGATTTCACCAGTAATAACCCAACCAAAATCGGTGTCTCTGGCGACCACGGTTGAAGATAACTTGCGTGTTTGTTTGCGAAGACACTTCCAAAAAACATTGGCACTGAAAAGTACATCAATGGGACCTTGAGCATTAAACTGAGGATCAGCTAACCTTAAGTGCGAGGGAATGTTTAAACCGGAAGTATTGATAGAGTGACTTGGAGTGTCCTTGCCAATACTGGCAAGAATGAGACAGTTTAAATTAAGATTGGTGTTTCTTTGGCAAACGTCTCTGATTTTCAATTTTGAAGACTGCAAAACTTGAGTTTTCAAATTGTCAATGCCGGTCACATTGATAGAAGTAGGCGATGACGAAAGACCTAGTTTTTAATCAACGATTGCGAAACAAAGTTATGAGTTGAAGCGGAATCGAGAAGACCACGGGTTCTAAACCAATTTCCAAATTTATCTTGGATTTCGAATTGTACAGTGGTCAAAAGGGTTTGCGCACTATGAAAAGTTTCGGCGTTGGAAATGCAGGAAGAAGCATTAGTTTGTTCGGAGCTGCTCTGCATGGAGCTTGAAGAGGCGGGTGCTGATGACCTCGATTTATCGTGAACGTGCAATAAAGAATGATGCGGTTTTTTACAATGGAAACAGAGATTTGATGACGTACAGTTCGAAGAAGAATGCTTGGGTGACAAGCAATTGAAACAATGTTTGCTATTCAAGACAAACTTCCTTCGATCTTCGACAGACAATTCTTTAAAGGATTTGCACAAATACAATGTATGAAGCTTTTTACAGAGCGTGCATTTTAACGATTTGTTAAGCGGCCTGATATCTTCTCTTGCATGATTGAAAGAAGAACGGGTTTGCTTGTTCTCGACAGATGGGGGCTGATGTCCCTTTGAAAAAGCAAGGTTTTTCTCAAAAATGTGAGACTGATGATTCGTTTCGACCTTTTCGCACTGAAATGCGAGTGCTGTAAGTACTTGGCATCGGCTGTTAAGAAACGAGATTAAGTGTTCGAAGGAAAATTCTTCCTTGCGAGCGACTTCGATCTCCCAAGCCTTTAAAGTTGAAAAATCGAATCTTGATGTAGCCAGATAAATGAGTATGGTGTCCCATGTTTGGACAGGCTGCTTGAGTTGGTATAATGCTCTGACATTCAACTGTATAGAATCTAAGAGGTCTCTTAAAGAGGTGACGTCATTAGGTTTGACGGCTGGTAGGTTGAAGAGACAACGTATGTGGCGAGCTACACTCAAGCGTAAATTGCCATATCTCTCTTTAAGGAGATTAAAGGCGATGTGGTAGTTGTCTGCGCTTAAAGGCAGTGACTCCACTAAGGCTAAGGCTTCACATTCCAAAGAAGTACGGAGGAAGTAAAATTTATGTATGTCTGGGATCTCGATATTTTCATGAATTAGGGAGCAGTAAAGTTCGTAAAAAGAATACCATTCACCTTCCTTGCCTGAGAAGTGCGGTAGGCTTATCTTGGGAAGTAACGGTTTCGGTTTGTTCTTGTGAACTGAAGCGGGTGCGAACTGGACCGGATTGATGACCCTAGTGTCCGGTTCTGAGATATTGCGAATCAATTGGTGGGCCTTTGCAATCCCTTCAAAGTATAAGGGTTCGACCTCGTACCGATCCGATTGAAGTTCTGGGCAAGAGGATTCAATCTCGGTTTGAATTTGATCATAATAATCATAAGACCGTTCGTACAACTTAAGGCGATGTGTCAAGATGTCTAAATCACACTCGGCGGGATTTAATTTGCTGATGAAATTTCTGAATCTAGTGAGTTGCCCTTTATAGGAAGAACGTCTAGCAATGAGAGTTTCATCTTTTTCAGTAGGAGCCATGATAAAGAGAATAAATTGAAATACAACTCACGAAACTGTAGAACCTTGGAGATGCTGTCAAGTTTGCAGCAGCAAATGGGTATAAAGAACAGGACACCCCAAAGGAGACAGGAGCGGCCTCTTTCCCGTTCACAGGCTTTGCATGATGTAGTTATAACTGAAAAATCCAAAGCAGATATTAATAATTTGCAAAGTATTGTCAAATGACACTTGACAAACAATAGAAATAAAAAATGGACTCTCCCGGGTTTCGGTACAAAATTTTTGGGTAATTTATTGGCTGAGGAATAACCCACCCACCAAGGGAAGATGATTAAGAAAAGGAAGTGGGTTTCGGACTGGAGAAAAAGGATAGAAAAATAGGATGAGAGTTCCACAAAAATTATAAATTTGACCTTCAATACACTTAGAGGCAATTGCCACTGAAATTTAACTTTTTGATACCTAAAATAGGAACGAGCTTGGTCGAGGCTAACGGGAACCGCAGCTAGGACTTGGGCGGTTTGCAAGAGAGAGGCTTTAGTGTATTTCCTCCCAAGCACGAATAAAAGTACTACAGGGAAGGGTGATGGTCTGGCCAGACAGATAGTAAAAGCTTTATTGAGTATGAACGAGGGCATAAACCTAGGAAGAGCTAGGAAAGCCAGGATCCTGCCTAACTGTAGTATCAGAGAAATGATGAATCCAAAAACAAATATTTAATTTATTTAACAATTCAGGAGAAATTAGTATTTTTGTTAATTAAATATTTTGCAATCTTGTTAACAATTTGGGGTCGCAGACCTCCAACAACATTCAGAAATTGCTCCAGGCAAATAACAATTCTTAAGGTTTTAAACCTAGTACTAAAACCTTGATAAGATGTCAAAAAGGCAATGAAATGATTAAAGTTTAAACATTAAACTAAGTACAAGGAGTGTACTATAAGAAATTTCTGAAAGAACATTCTAGAGAGAATAACAAATTCGACAATAACAACAAGGTAAACATAAATAAAAAAATAGAAGTTACTACAACTTCTTATATTTAAATAGAATTACTTTATGAGAATTATACAAAAGAGGGCAGGTCACTTACTGTGAAACCAGAAGAGGTAATCAAAAAGAAGGTTCTAGACTTCCTATGTTTAATTAGAAATCACGAGCCAAATGGGGCAGTTTACATTTCGTGAGACCTAAAAATAACTCACTCAAGAGTTGAAAGAATTGTTTTCCCTAATTATAGGAAAGGAACAATGTGATTTAAAACTTGTATCACACAAGCAATTATGCAGAATTTAATTAATGTTAAACTAGCAAAGTTGGAAGGGCACTTCGTGAGTGACGCCTTATAGAAAGTTACAATTTTATTAATAATGGTTGTTAGTAGAAGGTTGAGGAAAGATCATTGGGATATAGGATCAATGTTCATGGCCGTATTTAATGTAAACGGACGAGCGCGACGCGGTAGAAACGTGGAGCAAGCACTGGTTATCACTGTAGTCTATAAAGATGGATGCAAAGTTCACTATAGAAACACTGAAGTTTATGAGAAAGAAAGTTATTGCAATTATGGAAATAACTGATTGCACTATATAGGTGAGAGTCTATTTCTTGAAAAAGTTGTGATTTACAATTAAATGCGCCATAGAATGTTCCAACGGGGGAAGAAAGTTCGCTATTGCAGTAATTTAAGGAAGATTCCTCATTTTAACTAGCATTTTCACAAGTGCGTGAACAATACTTGACGGCAAGACTCGCAGACAGAGTACAAGATCTCGAAGGTTCCAGAACGACCTTAGCAGAAAATGGGGTGCAGAAAATGGGGTTGAGAAAATCCAACGGAGGAACTAGCTTTATAATTATAGACAGCGGGTATTAGATAATATCCCACGTAGCGAGAGGATTTCTCATTTGAATAGCTTAAGAAAAGCTCTTTTTTAGTAAGGTTGGCTTATACAAGCAAAAGCTCAACATGGCAAAT
Organism: Meconema thalassinum; assembly: GCA_946902985.2. NCBI lineage: Eukaryota > Metazoa > Arthropoda > Insecta > Orthoptera > Tettigoniidae > Meconema > Meconema thalassinum. The sequence continues at coordinate 482,750,830 of OX336391.1, forward strand.
CCCACGAAGAATGATTTTTGCCCCAAAGTAAATAATTTCACACTGTCTATAAATTATAATTAAAAGCACGTGGAAGTTAAAACCATGAAGATGAGGTTAAAACTTTTAAAATGGTACTTATCTTGATTTCATGTTGAAGTCGAAGTTTCCGTTGATGACTACTTAGCCAACATGGCGTAGAAGAGGGTGAGCCTCTTGGTTTGAGGAGGCTAGCTCGAGCGGAGGTTTGACTGACCGAGTCAACTGCAGACTGAGAAGTGAGAGCTGCTCAACGGAGCACGGAGGGACCAAGAAAGGGGGAAAGAGTGGGGGGTAGGAGACAAAAGGAGAACATATAAACATTGCCAACTTTAAAACAAAAAATTAATCTCTTGCTGAGCTGATCTTCTAAGAGTTGATAACAGATGATACTAGGGCAGCATGGTGAGTAAAGAAGTGGACATAGTCCTCTTGCTCAAGGAGAAAATAGCTGGCGATGATAACAGGATCTGGTGGCCAAATGGATAAGTAATTCCTCCAGCACCAGGAAGAATTGAGGAGCTTCAGAGATTCGTTGCTATACGACGCTAGGTGGGTCATAGAATATATATCTGGAACAGACTCATACAAAATATAAGCAACCTGAACCCCTAAGAGAACACAGAAGATCACTGTTGGTGTTTGACAAAGAGGAAGGAAAGAACATGCAAAAGCATTGAAAATTATAATCTCAGGTACCGTGTATTCCAAGAATGCACCAAATGGTATTACGTTTCTAATGGGTCCATCTTTGTTCGACTTGGTCTGACTTGCATCAAGTTCTATAATTAACAATTCTAGTATGTTTTGGAATTTCTTCTCGATTCATGGAAGAGAATATCCCATAGGATTATCCATGATTTTTGGAAATATAGAAATGTGTAGAACTTCAGAAATAAAATTTTATTCAAGTGTGATAGGACGATCAGTGATCTACACAACTTGAATACTGTAAATATGGTTTATAATATAATAGAATACCATGATGGACTATTAATTTCATGGGTATTCTAACACAATGAAATGTTTAAAAGTTGACGTTTTCGTTGCATTTTTTTTGGAACGTTATTCTACACCTGCGATTAAATAGTATAGGATCCCAGGGGGGAGCGCAGGATGTTACTTTTCCAGGTGGTGTTTTAGTTTTCTCCCTGAGGATGCCCTTGTAAAGATTAGGATGGTTGAATGGATCAATTAAATTGATGCAAATTTTATCTTAACTGATACTGTGGTCATTCATGATTCTTGAAATATGCCTTCTATCCTTGCTGTAGTGTGCATCTCGGGAACAGCAGTGCTTGGCTTTTTCTTTATTCTACACCTTTGTAGAATGCTCACTGTTATCCCCGAGATGTTTTTGAGACTTTGTGCTCGACTGTTGTTCCGATGTGCACTTGTGTGGTCGTAGGACGTTCGTCAAACGGTCACAGTACGAAGAAGCTTTTAAACGAACTAAAAGGTCATCAGCCCAATAATTTGCGGATGGCGGCCATGTATGTGTGAAATTCGATTATCCCTATCTATTCAAACATGGTGAAACCGACTTGAACAAAATTTGGTACAGAGATAGCATTAGCAAAGGGCACCTCAGTGTCATGTTTTATATTGCCGCCATCTTGACGGAAACGTAATGGCGGCCACCCAAATGTTAAGAGCTTAAATCAAATTACGACCAACCTAATTATCTGATCTCTACTTACGTTTGCAATAAAAGGCCTATATGTGTTAAGCATCTTTTGACCAAACGGCAAGGTCATCAGCCCAATAGTTTGCTGATAGCGGCCAAGTATGTGTGCAAATGGATTCCCGCTATCAATTCAAACACGGTTAAACCGAAATGAACGACATTTGGTACAGAGGTAGCACTAGCAAAGGGCACCTCAGAGTAATGTTTTATATCGCCACCATTTTGACGGAAACGTAATGGTGGCCACCCAAATATTAAAAGATTAATTCCAATTACGACTAACTTAATAATTTGATCCCTACTAAATTATGCAACATAATACCTTTTGTGGGAAGCATCTTTTGACTGAACTACAAGGTCTTCAGCCCAATCGTTGGTGAGTTAGCCGTGGTCGTTACGGCATGACTGCTGGCAGTCGCTCACATCCGGGAGGCGAGGAGGTTCGAATCCCCCCGCCGGCAACCTTGAAGATGGTCTTCTGTGGTTTCCCATCTTCCTTCCAGGCAAATGCCGGGGTTGGTCCCTAACTATAGGCCACAGCTGCTACCTTCCAACTCCTCGACCTTCCATTCCAACATTCCTCCCCAACGGTCCTTGTAACTCACCCATTGGGTGCCCGTCTCGAAGCAGCTACAAAACTGTCGAACCGAACATGTCCTCGGACACTCCCGGCACTAAAAGCCATACGCTAAAGAAAAGCCCAATAGTTTGCAGATAGCGGTCACGTATGTGTGCAAATCGATTCCCCATATCAATTCAAATACGGTGAAACCGAACAGAATGATTTTTTTTACAGGGCACCTCATATTCATGTTTAATATCCGTATAGCACGTTGTATTTCAACAAGCTACTACAACCAACATTCAATTAAACCCCTTGAAAAGGACAAAGAGTTATAACAATACCCATGCATTTAGGAGAAAGTAGGCTATATGTTCTTTATTGAACATCTTGTTAGCCTACTTTCGATTTTTGCAAAAAATGAAAGTAGACTTATGAGATCAACACAGGGCGAAAAAATGTGTGTCTGTCTGTGTGTCTGTGTGTGAGTGTGTGTACTCTGAATGTCAGTCCCCCCCCCCCACCCTATCAATTCGAACACGGTGAAAACGAATTTAACGAAATATGGTAAAGAGGTAGCACTAGCAAAGGGCACCTCAGTGCCATGTTTTATATCGCCGCCATCTTGAATGAAACGTAATGGCGGCCACCCAAATGTTCAAAGCTTAAATCAAATTACAACTAACCTAATCATCCGATCTCTACCAAATTCTTAAACAACATATATTTATATTTCGAGCGTCTTTTGAGCAAACTACAAGGTCATCAGCGCAATAGTTTGCAGATGGCGGCCATGTATGTCTGCAAATCGATTCCCCCTATCTATTTAAACACGGTGAAACCTAAATGAACGAAATTTGATACAGAGGTAGCACTGGCAAAGGGCACCTCATTGTCATGTTCTATAATGCCGCCATCTTGACGAAAACGTAATGGCGGTCACCCAAATGTTAAACGCTTAAATCAAATTACCACCAACCTAATCATCTGATCTCTAACAATTTTTGCAAAATTATACCTTTATGTATGAAGAATTTTTCGACCAAACTATGAGGTCATCAGCCCAATATTTTGCGGATGGTGGCCATGTATGTGTGCAAAACAATTCCCCCTATCTATTCAAAGACGGTGAAACCGAAATGAACGAAATTTGGTACAGAGTTAGCACTAGCAATGGGCACCTCAGTGGCATGTTTTATATCGCCGCCATCTTGATGAAAACGTAATGGCGGCCACCAAAATGTTACAAGCTTAAATCAAATTACGACCAACTTAATCATCTGATCTCTACTAAAGTTTGAAAAATTATACCTGTAGGTACTGTAACCGTGTGAAAGAGCGTCAGTTGCTGGTTATGGAGATGTTGTTTTTTGTCGCGGCTATATTTTGAATTTGAAGCGAGCGCCTGACTGAGTTGAGTTTCACTGCCGTTGGTTGCAGAATGGATGAGATGCGCGGACGGTGATGCGCGTATGTATGTTAACACCTGACGGTCTGCAGGGTCGAGCAGGCAGCTGTTATGACAGACACAGTCGTGTTTGTGCAGTTAATCCGTGCATAAGCGGGCGGCTTAATCAATCTTAAGTTACTAGTACCTGACCTGGAAGCCAAAATTAGCCTACAAACGAGGCATTGTTCAAATGTGCTCAGGATAGTTTTACTAGATGGGACTAGCTTTTGTAAATGCAAGGTTGTGTTGGGTATGTCCAGAGCTCACAGCATATTAAGGCATATGGGCTGGAAATAACTCCTTACTTGAGTTATGTGAATATAATACCATATACCAGGGTAGATTTCTGGCTAGCAATTGACTTGGAATTAAGGCTAAACAGGTGTGTAAGCGTACTGCAATAACTACAGAAGGATTACAATCAAGTAACCGGGAACATTACTGTAACTATTCGGAGTATTTCGGGACGTTAAAACACCGGGTGATTGTCGTAAAATCAGTGACAGCATTAGACACTTGCTTTTTCATAGCAGAAGCTGTGGTGTTAAGACAATCCGATCAGGACGTCATGCTAGCGAGACGCCGGTATGAACTTTTGAAATCTACCATGAGTCGAGCCAGTATAATGGTGCGTTAAATATGAATTGGGGGTACGATGGATGCTGACTTCTGGATACTTGGGACTTGGACCAGTAGAGCCATGAAGTCGAGCCGTACACATTTCCGTGTGCGGAGGATCGCGTGGGATTTTATGCTCCGACTAAGGGCATTCCGCAGGAACTTGGACCTTCTTCAAGAACATCTGAAATGGACGTGAGCCCCTTATTCTATTCTTAATATCTAGTACCGGTGAATATCAGACCTTAGACTATACCATTCAACCATGTAGGAATCGTTTTACACGCCATAGATCTTTATTTTCTGCATTATATTGCGACATAAGCATGGATCTTTGTGATGTTGTCCACTCTTCGAATTTCATTTTATTTCTTTTGAGATAGCATATCCACGGTGGGCATATCGTAGAATGAGTATATTTTCGGAAGGCATCCGGCTGTTCTAATTAGACAGGAGTTTCATCCTGATTTTTGTTGTACAGTTCCGTGTATATTTTTATGGCACATTGTTATTTTAGCGATCGTTTTGAGATAGTTTATTTGTAATTTGTTTATTTAAATGTAGTTCTTGATCATTTTGATGCAATTCGTCTTGGATGAGTTCTGATTGTCATTTATCGTAAAATGATTCGATTTTTCTGGTGGTTAAGGATTTTCTTTAAAATGATAATGCGGAATGATCATGTATGAGAATTTACATGGGGAATTAGGGAGGCATATTCATAACAATTTAATGGATCTTATGAAAAATAGAACATGGTAATTATCCATGAGAATTTCATATTAATAATAATAATAAATGAATGAGTTTGGATTATTTAGGTGATGTTTCTTTAAAACCAATATGAGAAATTAACATGAATTAATGCACATTGGATTGATAAAGCAATCGTAACGTAGTTTTGTTATTAGAGCAAGGTGTATCAATTAGGAGGATTTGTGTTATGGTGACAAGCGGATAATTGATCAGGTTAATTAGAGACAGTTACTTATAACATTCATATGATAAATCTGATACGGTGATGAGTTGAATTGGGAATGCGCGTAGGCATTTGTCCCATTAATAATTATGATAATCCATTAAATACAGTAAATATGACTGGATGGAAGTTAATATGTGAAAATAATATGTAAAAGAATTATAGTTGTTGAATATAATGAAATGTTGGAATTTGGAGGATGTTGCCTCATATTACTCAAAAGAAGGGCGGTGCCGCTCTTGCAGCCCCACGCCACTATCTAGATCTTGTCACCAATGGAATTCTAGATTCTACTTTAATTTGCTCTAACCATAATTATATATTTTCTGGTTGAATGATATAAACCTGCAGATAGATTAAAATGCCTAATAATTTTGCCATATTGTGATATCAAGGAATAAACCAAATTGATAAAGTGCCTAAAGAAATGGGCCATTTAAAATGCGGCCTCATGTTCTGATGAAAGTCTTGAAATAGCTACGAATCATCCATAAGTGTTTGAAATTGGTTGGAATAATAAGGTTGAGTTGCAATTAATATCGCTGAATAATTAATCCCATAATCTATTTTATTATCGAGGATAAATCACAGATCCATAATTTATAATTTCTAATATGAATATTCCTTGCGTGGGAATAATGAAATATAAATAGTATTACGTTTCTAATGGGTCCATCTTTGTTCGACTTGGTCTGACTTGCATCAAGTTGTATAATTAACAATTCTAGTATGTTTCGGAATTTCTTCTCGTTTCATGGAAGAGAATATCCCATAGGATTATCCATGATTTTTGGAAATATGGAAATGTGTAGAACTTCAGAAATAAAATTGTATTCAAGTGTGATAGGACGATCAGTGATCTACACAACTTGAATACTGTAAATATCGTTTATAATATAATAGAATACCATGATGGACTATTAATTTCATGGGTATTCTAACACAATGAAATGTTTAAAAGTTGACGTTTTCGTTGCATTTTTTTTGGAACGTTATTCTACACCTGCGATTAAATAGTATAGGATCCCAGGGGGGAGCGCAGGATGTTATTTTTTCCAGGTGGTGTTTTAGTTTTCTCCCTGAGGATGCCCTTGTAAAGATTAGGATGGTTGAATGGATCAATTAAATTGATGCAAATTTTATCTTAACTGATACTGTGGTCATTCATGATTCTTGAAATATGCCTTCTATCCTTGCTGTAGTGTGCATCTCGGGAACAGCAGTGCTTGGCTTTTTCTTTATTCTACACCTTTGTAGAATGCTCACTGTTAACCCCGAGATGTTTTTTAGTCTTTGTGCTCGACTGTTGTTCGGATGTGCACTTGTGTGGTCGTAGGACGTTCGTCAAACGGTCACATAAAGTAAGATAGAAGAGTTTTGGCTGCCAACGTGTGTGGGCCCGAGTTCAATTCAGTTTCTGATACGATTCGATTCCGAATTTAGATTCGAGGTCGATTTGTGTTCGTTCTTGCTGTAGTAGGATTCAGGGTCATGAATGCGCAGTTTTCATAGTTTGGAGTGATTTGTTTGGTTTGTAGTGGTTGTTTCGGGTCATTTATTGTAGATTTTAAATTTAATAAGTCATCGGTATTGAAGTATCAATTTAAGGTTGTGTCTGAATATTCACTGTACTAGTAGTTTAGACTAAGTTTCCCCATCATCAGTTGACATCGTACCCCAGTGCTATAATTATTATTGTGAGTGGTCATGGAAGCACTTACCAAAATGATGGAAGAGTTGGGACAGAAAATCACAGAGAATTCTGCTTCTCTGGAAAAACAAATAAATGAGAATTCTGCTTCTCTGGAAAATAAAATTGAAAGTCAAATAAAAGAGAAATCCGCTTCTCTGGAAAATAAAATTTCAGGTTTAGAATGTAAAATCACAGAACATTCGAACTCATTAAAAGCGGAAATGTTAGAAAGGATAGAAGCGATAGAAAGCCGGATGTCTAGAAACATAGAATCATTCGATGATAAAATGTCTGAATCGATAGATGCTAAGATTGATGATAAAGTTGTGTCATTGGAAACCAAGATAAGAGACAACGCTAGGAGAGCTCAGGAGAGTTTCATAAGTTTAGAATTTAGGATCGTGGATTCGGGAACGAACTTAAAGGATAATTTATTCGCAAACTATGGCATTATGAAAGATAGTTTACAAGATAGTCGAAAAGCGATGAAGGAAGAGTTAGCTCAACATAAGAACGAGATTCAAAAGATGGTTAGATCATTAGAAAATAAAATGGAAGATAATGTTAGGAAAATAACAGATGATCTTGCGTCCTTAGAGATTAACACAACGGAGTAAAGTACGTTAAATGCCACACAGGTAGTGCAGAGCGTTACTTCTGAATTTAGAGAAATAATTGTAGAGCAATTAAAGGAAGGAGTTGTAGCAGACTTGAAAAATGAAGTAAAAGAAACTGTAATTAATGAAATTCAAGCTCAGGTTGTAAAAGAAACTCAGGTCGAAGTCAAAGAGATCAGGAATGCTTTTTCATCAGAGATTAAAGTTGTATCTGGAGATATTCAAGCCATTAGAGAAAGTATAGAGAAATTGAAAGGTCACGAAACTCTTGTCGAAGAGAATCCGAAAAAAATGACAGAAGAGTTGAAAGATAGTCAAGTTGGGGGAGAAACAGAGAGGCAGATTAGGGATGAAATGTATGAATTCAGGTAGACCATTTGTGAGTTAGAGAAGAAAATTGAGGATTATAGATCGAAAGCGGATACAAAACAAGACAGCATAAATGAAAACGCTTTTTCTAATAGAGAAAGGTTGCCAGAGTTAGGGAAGTCTGAAGAAATTTCTACCATTCGCACTTCTACTCCGATCACGCTCGTTAAAAGTTACGAAGAGAAACCTATAAAATTTTCAGGGACTGGAAATGTCTCTCCTGTTGAATTTCTGCGCGAATGAAGAGATTATCTGAAGGATGCTAAGGTGAATAAGGAAAGAGAGATGAGAGTGATTAGTAAATTCTTAGATGGACCAGCACTCGTATGGTTTAGGGCTTTTCGATGTAGTTTGAGAACCTATGACGAATTTGAACAGGCACTCTTACGTAAATTTTGGTCGCCGGAGACGCAACAGAACATCAGGGCTGAATTATATGTCAAGCGGTATTCCACGTCGCAGCCGACCAAATATTCAAATTACTTTGCAAATCAACTTGCCAAATTGCAATGCTTAGATCCACCAATGCAAACGTACGAGTTAAACCCAGCTTTGATTAGACAGTTTCCTTTGGAAGTTCAGCGGAGTCTAATTTCTGCGAATGTTGAGAACATGGAAGAATTTGATGAAGTGTTGCAACGTCTAGATCATTCTAATGCTCAATTTTACCAGCAGAGGTGTAATAAGCAAGAGTCCCAGGCTGCATATGCTGTTTTCGCCAATCGACAATGCCAAACCATGCCAGAACGGAATAGAGAAGAGCAAACGTCGAGGGATTATCAAGATAGAAGAGAAAGAGATAGTGGACGACCTTACATAAGGCGAGGAAGATACGGGAAAAATTGGAATTCATGGAGAAGACAAGGATACACGAGACCTTATGACAGATCAGGTTACAATAAATCTTACGAGAGAACGGATAATGAAAGGTTCAAAGATTAACAGAGGCAGAACCTTGAGCAAAAAGGAGAAGAAAGTAAACAGTATTTGAAGGAAATGGAAGAGGCAAGAAATAAATCTGGTACTTCTGGGACAAATAATTCGACAGGTAAAAACGAAAAAAAATTAACTTCGATTTCGGAACAAGGAAATCAACAGAACTAATTACTACACAATATGTTTCCAAAATCGTGAAATGGGAAGTTGAGGATGAAGACTTGATTCAAGAAGAACAGGAAGGAAAAGAGTATGGACCAAGAACTAGGCTACCCATTATTGTGTGTGAGGTGTATGGAAAACCAGTGTATACTTTGATTGACACAGGAGCGATGCTTTGTTTGGTGAGCGAGAGGTTGTACGCCATATGGAAGTTGACCGAGGAAATAGAGGAAATACCAGTATCCGGAATCAAGATTCAGGGAATCATCCCAGACAAGATCACAACTTGTAAAATTCAGCTGTACTTGAAGGTCAAGATTGGGGGATGTGTCTTTGAACATATCTTTGTCGTTATGAAGGACATTGCACATGATTTGATCCTGGGGACGGATTTTATCAAGAGATATAGAGCTGTTATCGATATGGAATCTGATACGATTAAATTCCATCATGCGGGAGACGTCCATTTCGAAGAGGAAGATAAATTCACCGTGGGAGAAGTTCGAGGGGCCAAGGTTTTTGAAGGTTTAGAGATATGTGAAGACGCCAATGAAGTAGTTGAGCATGTTCCAGTTATAGCGAACCAGTTGGAAGAATTCGTTGATGTCTTTGATACGACACCAGGAGAGATTCAGAACTTTGAGTACAAGATTCAAGTATGTGATGATAGCCCATGTCATGCAAAGCTGTACAAATTCCAGAAAAACACAGGACTAAGGTGAAGGAGATCATTCAGGATCTTGAGAAAGATCAGATAATTAAAAAGTGTGTGACATCCTATGTAAATCCGTTAGCGGTGGTGCAGAAACCGGATGGAAATTTGAGAATATGCCTAGATGCGAGGTCATTGAATTCGAGACTGTTGCCAGAGTATGATAGACCTCCAGTGATAAAAGATCTGCTAAGGAAATTTAAAAACAAGAAATGGTTTTCTACAGTGGATTTGACATCGTCATACCATCATGTAAGGATAAGTGAGGATTCTCAGAAGTTTACGGGATTTTTATTCGAACAACAGACTTATGTTTTTAGAAAACTTCCATTTGGGATGAAAACCTCAGAAGCAGTTTTGATACGTGCCTTGGATCAGAACCTAAGTAATGCGGACAAGGATATGGTCTTAAGTTACGTGGATGATATTCTGATAGCATCGGAGACTGAAGACCAGCACTTAGTTCATCTACGGAATTTGTTTATGGACTTGAGGAAAGCAAATTTCAAAGTTAACTTGAAAAAGTGCCAATTCTTTAAGAATGAGATTAGATTTCTAGGACATGTCTTGGATGGGAACGGATATAGACCAAATGAACAAAAACTTCAGGCCATTGCAGAATTTCCCAGACCTACTCGGGTAAAGCATGTACGTCAATTCTTGGGAACTTGCCAGTTTTTTTTTGCGGGACATTGCCATAAATACACGGAGATAGTTGCGCCCCTACAGGACTTGTTAAAAAAAGATAATAAGTGGAAATGGAACGATCTATGTGAGGAATCATTCAAGAAGGCAAAGGAATTAATGCTTAATAGCGTGAAGTTGGAGTACCCGGATTTTGAGAAGAACTTCATTATCGAATCGGATGCATCCAATATTGGGATAGGTGCCATATTACTCCAAGAGGATGAAGATCACACTCGACACTATTTATCCTTTATCAGTCCAAAAATTGAAACCATCAGAACGCAATTACTATACTACTGAACTAGATGCTTTAGCGATCATCTATGCATTGGAAACATGGAAGAAGTTGCTTCTCGCACATTCGATTATAATCAGAACTGACCATCACGCACTAGAGTTTATACTGAAGACCAATTTCGCCAGTGACAGGGTCACTAGATGGGCATTATTCGTGCAACAGGTTAACGTCACTATTGAACATCGACCAGGAAGGAATAACTTAGGGGCTGATTTGCTAAGCAGAGTTGCGGAACCTACTCTTCGAGTATTGCCTATAACCCTCCTGCAAGAAGATGATGATACTTTGCGTAGACTTGAGAGAATACCCCAAGCCCAGAAGTGATATGGACCTTTGAAGAATATTTACAGATTTCTACACAGGGACATGGATCCTACAGATGATGCATATCTAGGGATGGAGAGGATGGTTAGAGATTAGGTATTGTTGAATGGCATCATATACAAGTTCATTGATTCCGAACACACTAAATTACGAATAGTAATTCCGCCTAGATTACAGGAAGATATAATATGGTTAGCTCACAGAAGCTCAGGTCACACTGGAGTGGACAAAGTGGTATGTTTGATAATGGAGAAGTTCACTTGGGATCATTTGAGGAATACTGTCAGAGAGGTCATCAGGACCTGTGATTTGTGTCAACGCAGCAAACACAATACGCATTTGTTGAGGGAGGAACCTAGGCCTATTATTCCGTCGAAGCCATGTGAGTTGTATGCTACCGATATCTACGGACCTCTACCTAAGTCCAAGCGAGGTAACCGATACATTTTGGTCACGGTTGATGTTTTCAGTAAGTTTACCATGATCCATCCGATTCAGAAGGCGAACTCCAGATATATAATCAAGAGGATTAAAGAATGTGTTATTCCCGTTGCGGGTAAACCAGAATTTTTGTTATCAGACCATGGGTCCTAATTCACATCCTGGGAGTTTAGGAATGCTATGAGGGAGCTGGATATCACACAGGTATTGTGTTCAATACGGCATACAGAGAGTAACCCGGCCGAACGACTCATGGCAGAAATAGCTAAGTTTTGTGGACTTTATTGTGCAAACGAACATTGGCGATGGATGGATGTGGTTCCTATTATGATGAATTCGATTAATTCCACCGTACATGAAAGCACGGGGCATATTCCTTCAGTACTACATCTTGGAGAAAAACCTATACGACCGTGGGACGGAATCGTATCTATTCCTCCGGAGATAGAGCCTAACAGGAGAGGACGTGAAATGGAAGCCTTAGGAAGATTACGGAGACAGGCAGAGAAACGGAACAGAAGGGTTAGAGGAAGAAGATTTAGAGATCCTATGAGAGAAGGAACTTTGGTATTGATCAGGAAGCCTACTCCATCTGATGTTAGCAACAAAGTCTATTCCAAGTTTGCCAGTTTGTATAATGGACCATTTCGGATAGCCCAGAGCTTAGGTAATGGTGGTTACCGTGTTGTGGAGATTGTGTCTGGTAACACCGTGGGAACATTCAGCGCAGCGAATCTCAAGATGTAATTTAGAAGAACCAGATAAGAAGAAGGACGAAAAGACAACAGGAACCATAAAAATATAAATGGGGATTTTTATTTGGCCATGTGTAGGGCGGATGTAACCGTGTGAAAGAGCGTCAGTTGCGGGTTATGGAGATGTTGTTTTTTGTCGCGGCTATATTTTGAATTTGAAGCGAGTGCCTGACTGAGTTGAGTTTCACTGCCGTTGGTTGCAGGCTGGATGAGATGCGCGGACGGCGATGCGCGTATGTATGTTAACACCTGACGGTGTGCAGGGTCGAGCAGGCAGCTGTTATGACAGACACAGTCGTGTTTGTGCAGTTAATCCGTGCATAAGCGGGCGGCTTAATCAATCTTAAGTTACTAGTACCTGACCTGGAAGCCAAAATTAGCCTACAAACGAGGCATTGTTCAAATGTGCTCAGGATAGTTTTACTAGATGGGACTAGCTTTTGTAAATGCAAGGTTGGTTTGGGTATGGCCAGAGCTCACAGCATATTAAGGCATATGGGCTGGAAATAACTCCTTACTTGAGTTATGTGAATATAATACCTCATACCAGGGTAGATTTCTGGCTAGCAATTGACTTGGAATTAAGGCTAAACAGGTGTGTAAGCGTACTGCAATAACTACAGAAGGATTACAATCAAGTAACCGGGAACATTACTGTAACTATTCGGAGTATTTCGGGACGTTAAAACACCGGGTGATTGTCGTAAAATCAGTGACAGCATTAGACACGTGCTTTTTCATAGCAGAAGCTATGGTGTTAAGTCAATCCGATCAGGACGTCATGCTAGCGAGACGCCGGTATGAACTTTTGAAATCTACCATGAGTCGAGCAAGTATTATGGTGCGTTAAATATGAATTGGGGGTACGATGGATGCTGACGTCAGGATACTTGGGACTTGGACCAGTAGAGCCATGAAGTCGAGCCGTACACATTTCCGTGTGCGGAGGATCGCGTGGGATTTTATGCTCCGACTAAGGGCATTCCGCAGGAACTTGGACCTTCTTCAAGAACATCTGAAATGGACGTGAGCCCCTTATTCTATTCTTAATATCTAGTACCGGTGAATATCAGACCTTAGACTATACCATTCAACCATGTAGGAATCGTTTTACACGCCATAGATCTTTATTTTCTGCATTATATTGCGACATAAGCATGGATCTTTGTGATGTTGTTCACTCTTCGAATTTTATTTTATTTCTTTTGAGATAGCATATCCACGGTGGGCATATCGTAGAATGAGTATATTTTCGGAAGGTATCCGGCTGTTCTAATTAGACAGGAGTTTCATCCTGATTTTTGTTGTACAGTTCCGTGCATATTTTTATGGCACATTGTTATTTTAGCGATCGTTTTGAGATAGTTTATTTGTAATTTGTTTATTTAAATGTAGTTCTTGATCATTTTGATGCAATTCGTCTTCGATGAGTTCTGATTGTCATTTATCGTAAAATGATTCGATTTTTCTGGTGGTTAAGGATTTTCTTTAAAATGATAATGCGGAATGATCATGTATGAGAATTTACATGGGGAATTAAGGAGGCATATTCATAACAATTTAATGGATCTTATGAAAAATAGAACATGGTAATTGTCCATGAGAATTTCATATTATTAATAATAATAAATGAATGAGTTTGGATTATTTAGGTGATGTTTCTTTAAAACAAATATGAGAAATTAACATGAATTAATGCACATTGGATTGATAAAGCAATCGTAACGTAGTTTTGTTATTAGAGCAAGGTGTATCAATTAGGAGGATTTGTGTTATGGTGACAAGCGGATAATTGAACAGGTTAATTAGAAACAGTTACTTATAACATTCATATGATAAATCTGATAGGGTGATAAGTTGAATTGGGAATGCGCGTAGGCATTTGTCCCATTAATAATTATGATAATCCATTAAATACAGTAAATATGACTGGATGGAAGTTAATATGTGAAAATAATATGTAAAAGAATTATAGTTGTTGAATATAATGAAATGTTGGAATTTGGAGGATGTTGCCTCATATTACTCAAAAGAAGGGCGGTGCCGCTCTTGCAGCCCCACGCCGCTATCTAGATCTTGTCACCAATGGAATTCTAGATTCTACTTTAATTTGCTCTAACCAAAATTACATATTTTCTGGTTGAATGATATAAACCTGCAGATAGATTAAAATGCCTAATAATTTTGCCATATTGTGATATCAAGGAATAAACCAAATTGATAAAGTGCCCAAAGAAATGGGCCATTTAAAATGCGGCCTCATGTTCTGATGAAAGTCTTGAAATAGCTACGAATCATCCATAAGTGTTTGAAATTGGTTGGAATAATAAGGTTGAGTTGCAATTAATATCGCTGAATAATTAATCCCATAATTTATTTTATTATCGAGGATAAATCACAGATCCATAATTTATAATTTCTAATATGAATATTCCTTGCGTGGGAATAATGAAATATAAATGGTATTACGTTTCTAATGGGTCCATCTTTGTTCGACTTGGTCTGACTTGCATCAAGTTGTATAATTAACAATTCTAGTATGTTTTGGAATTTCTTCTCGTTTCATGGAAGAGAATATCCCATAGGATTATCCATGAATTTTGGAAATATGGAAATGTGTAGAACTTCAGAAATAAAATTGTATTCAAGTGTGATAGGACGATCAGTGATCTACACAACTTGAATACTGTAAATATCGTTTATAATATAATAGAATACCATGATGGACTATTAATTTCATGGGTATTCTAACACAATGAAATGTTTAAAAGTTGACGTTTTCGTTGCATTTTTTTGGAACGTTATTCTACATCTGCGATTAAATAGTATAGGATCCCAGGGGGGAGCGCAGGATGTTATTTTTTCCAGGTGGTGTTTTAGTTTTCTCCCTGAGGATGCCCTTGTAAAGATTAGGATGGTTGAATGGATCAATTAAATTGATGCAAATTTTATCTTAACTGATACTGTGGTCATTCATGATTCTTGAAATATGCCTTCTATCCTTGCTGTAGTGTGCATCTCGGGAACAGCAGTGCTTGGCTTTTTCTTTATTCTACACCTTTGTAGAATGCTCACTGTTAACCCCGAGATGTTTTTGAGTCTTTGTGCTCGACTGTTGTTCGGATGTGCACTTGTGTGGTCGTAGGACGTTCGTCAAACGGTCACAGTACGAAGAAGCTTTTAAACGAACTAAAAGGTCATCAGCCCAATAATTTGCGGATGGCGGCCATGTATGTGTGAAATTCGATTATCCCTATCTATTCAAACATGGTGAAACCGACTTGAACAAAATTTGGTACAGAGATAGCATTAGCAAAGGGCACCTCAGTGTCATGTTTTATATTGCCGCCATCTTGACGGAAACGTAATGGCGGCCACCCAAATGTTAAGAGCTTAAATCAAGTTACGACCAACCTAATTATCTGATCTCTACTTACGTTTGCAATAAAATGCCTATATGTGTTAAGCATCTTTTGACCAAACGGCAAGGTCATCAGCCCAATAGTTTGCTGATAGCGGCCAAGTATGTGTGCAAATGGATTCCCGCTATCAATTCAAACACGGTTAAACCGAAATGAACGACATTTGGTACAGAGGTAGCACTAGCAAAGGGCACCTCAGTGGCATGTTTTATATCGCCGCCATCTTGACGGAAACCAATGGCGGCCACCCAAATTTTAAAAGCTTAAATCAAATTACGACCAACCTAATCATCTGATCTACCAAATTTTGCAACAACATACCTTCATGTGAGGAGCGTTCTTTGACCAATCTACAAGGTCATCAGTCCAACAGTTTACAGAGAGCGGCCATGTATGTGTGCAAATCGATTCACCATATCAATTCTCAAACACGGTGAAACCGAATTGAATGAAATTTTGTACAGAGGTAGCACTAGCAAAGGGCACCTCATATCCAAGTTTAATATCCTTATAATACGTTGTATTTCAACAAGCTACTACAAACAACATTAATTTATACTCCTTGAAAAGGACAAAGAGTTATAACAATACCCATGCATTTAGGAGAAAGTAGGCTATATGTTCTTTACTGAACATCTTGTTTTTAATCTTTAATCGTTAATTTGTAATCTATAATCGTTAATTCGTAATCTTTAATCTATAATTTTTATTTTTTTATTATTTTATATTTTATTTTCACAATTTCACTAAGACGATTGATGTCCAAATTAACCACACATACGGGCTGATCCCTGGCATAACTCAGTGGCTTCTTGTAGTAATAAGGGTACTCTGGTAGCGATTACCCCAAGATTATATTGTAAATTGGCAGATGATACACTTGGAAGATCACTCATTACGTTGGTGATTAGAAAACCGGCTAAATGTAGCATATAGTCTCTATTTAATTCGATTGGGAAGACGCGGAATAATGAGTCAGCGCACGAAAATGGAAGACAGCCGTCCGCAGGCAGCCTCGTCGAAGTGACCAGGCAAACGCTACCATAGTTCCCTTGGAAGCCAGATTCATCCGCCACATCTCTTCTTAGAGAGTACCACAAGCAATGCTGCTGCATGCCTCAAAGGCTCCGGCCAAGATATCTTCCATTGAAGACAGTTGAACGGCTCGCGACACAGAACTATAACATCGTTCATGTTGTTGTTGTTTAAATTAGGGGCTTGGACATCGTGGTCATTTGTGCCCCGTGTAGTTTGGTGTATGTGTATATAATTATATAGCCCCACACAGTATAATTTGCCTGATAACCTGTGATATTGAGGAGTCTGCAGTAGTGTGTGTATTTGTAATTAGGGCGAGGATAGAGATGAATGGCCTTAAATTAGGAATCATCCCGATATTTGCCTGGATTAGTTGGTTGGTTGGTTCCTCAGTTTAGGGAC
Source organism: Meconema thalassinum (assembly GCA_946902985.2). Taxonomy (NCBI): domain Eukaryota; kingdom Metazoa; phylum Arthropoda; class Insecta; order Orthoptera; family Tettigoniidae; genus Meconema; species Meconema thalassinum. The sequence continues at coordinate 482,768,000 of OX336391.1, forward strand.
TGCGACAACGCGAACATGTAGCCCCGTGTACTTTGGTCGTGTGTGGAATTTGTCTGATAACCGGTGTTAATTGTGATGGCTGTATTAGTGTGTGTTATCTGTTTATGATTCAAGTAAGGACTTCAGACATTCAATTTTCAAGTAGTTTTGAGGGGCAGCTGACCTCGCTGTTCCACCCCCTTAAAACAATAACGACTCCTACTTTTGTTACCAAACGCCACCGTCAACGACAAATAGTTCTGAAATTGGTTACTAGATGCCACCGCAGTCGGCTCCTGGCAACGAACGTTGGAACCTAAGAGCGTCAGTCAAATATAACCTATAATTTAGCTTCACACAAGTGTAATTAGTGAAAGGTTCCTTTACATGCCATAATCTATGACATGGGACCGCCGGCTTTACTTCCTCTCCGAAGGAAGGCATACTGAGGGATTTTAACGCTCATCAAAAATTCGACGACCTCGGCCGGGTTTGAACCCGCGATCTTGGGCATAGAAGCTCAGTATGCTACCAACAACGCCACCGAAGTTGGGTAATTGTGCAAACCAATTTTAGGACGGCTGAGTTAGGAATTGAACCCGTCTCTTCTTAATGTTCTCTCACGAGGCTAAGTGTAGCCCGTTCCAGCCCTCAGACAAGAATTACATTTTTGGCAGATCCAGCAATCGAACCCGGACCTCCGGGTTTACAGTCAAGAGTGCTTAACGCTACACCACAATGTCATCGTAAAAGTGTTTTATCAACGGTCTAATGGCTGGAATCTATCTGCTCTTCCAGAATTACGTGATATTGTGCCCAAATCTAGGAATGGGTATTCCAAGTTTCAGACACCTAGATATCAAGGGAAAGGCTGTAGCCGCTTTTGAAAGTTCAGATATTTGAATATCGCGCTACATTGCTTCTCGAAGCCTTTCGAAGGAAATTACCGATAGTTGGATGGTAAATGACGTAGCGAGTCATAGCAGAGGTGGAGACTATTTATTGATTAAATAGTTAACTATGGAGCAGAGACTTGAGACTGGGATCAGATTACTGGCACGGCCAAATGGATGAGAATGCAATTAGTATCAAGTAAATCGGACCAGGGATTCAAGAGATATGAGGATTTTTAGATATCAGGCGATGACGCGTGACCCTGACCGTTTTTGTATAAAAGCAAGCTGGAGCAGGCTTAGTTAGCTCAATTCATCACAAGCACTTGGCGAACAAGTTGCGTCTACGCTGAGCCAAGGCACATGGTTGCCGCCTCTACGAAGAAGTACTTTTCAAATCGTGATAGTCACGAGAAGTGCTGCGCAAACGAGTTGGAACTTAGTAAGTTTCTGGTGAGGAGAATCACTGAGGTGATTGTTTTTCTACAGACATTGGTGGAAATATTTATATTTCCTAAAGGACATATGCTAGACTTGGTCTAGAAATTAGTATTTGTCACAGTCCAATAGTAAATTAATACTTGGATGTTTAAATCCTTTTAAAGTCAGTTTTCATATTTTGTAACTATTTAACCACTTCGATCCGTCAGTACATTGAAGAATAGTCTATAACGGTGGCGTTCATTAGTCTACGCAAGGGAAACTGCAGGTTGTCTAGCGCATGGCAGATGGTGATATTAATAAACCATGCCCAGGGAACGATCTTCAGAACAGCCGTTAACTGCTTAGACTGTCAATGTTTTTCTTGTACTGATGAGATTACAGTGAGTTAAGTTACAACTGACACATTTAAGAAGAGATCGCTTAGATCTGACCCTTTTCAAACAAACTGTTATGGCTTTGTTAGAAGCACATATTAAAATGGAACCACAGTCATTTAAAACGTCGAAAGATACTACCACTATGTCTGACTAGACGATTTGTGGGTCTACAATGGCGGCCGATACAAGGATTAAACGTGCTTGTCCGCTAGGGCATGTCTACGGATAAATCTGGTATAGACCAGGTTTACTACACTTCAAGAACATCAAGAAATGTAAGCCACATTTGAATTATTTTATGCTTAGCTAATTGGAACAAACTATTTTTTCTGCAGATGACCAACACATTTTTTTTCGTCGTATTTAAAGCTTGTAATGATTTACGCAAGACTAGTTAGATTTATTCTGAGCATTTTCAGCACTCAGAACAGTTTAGGATCGATGACCGAGCATTTTGAGCATTTATTTGAATTTTTCATATTTTTGGGAAATCACGGTAATCAGCCGATGTAACTGTAAAAGTTAAATTTAATTTTGTTGAGGAATGGATATTTTTTTCCATATTCGAAGGTTCGAACATGTGGATTCTCACATAATGAGATGATAATTAAACATATTTGAAATAATAATAATAATAATAATCCACTAATAATAATAATAATAATTTTCATAATTTTTCTAAATAATTCTTGGATATTATATTTTATAATAATCATATGTATTGAGAAAGAGCCTATGAAGTAGTTGAAACATTTCTAGTTTGGAACAGGAGATTTTACGAAGGAGAGTGGTTAGCGCAAGCCCGCATTCAACCAACATTTCAGTTCTGGTTGAACAGTTGATATTTGCAATGAGCAAAGTATATGTTTCATATAACACGGAGAGGCATGAAACGGGAAGCAAATGATATTTGTATCAAATAGGATATTGTTGTATTTATATAAAATCATGACGTAAATACACTCGAAAGTGAAATGAAGCTTTTCATAAGTATGGTAAATTCACGGGTTGAACTGAATGGTAAAATAAAATAAACTTGTAAGTTTATTAATCTTCCAGTGTTGATAACAAGCAGAGGCTTGATTTATTGTATAAATTTTAGGAAGATAATTTATGTGTGTGGAGTAGTTGAAATGCCATTCCCAGGTGCGCATGTTAAGTCGCAGGAATGAAGGTTTTTTCGAGCATCAATCAAATAGCAGGTTCGATGGCTCTGGTTTATAGTAGGAGTATTGGAGCCACACATTTCGTCGTATGAATAACCCGAAGGTTATTTCTTTGAAACCATCAGTTCTTATTTCAACCTTGTTTACGAATTCCATTTAGAATTTGATTTTGCTAGAACCCGGATTTGTCATGATAGTAGTTTATTCTTCTTCAGAGGAAGACCTTTGCCGTTGTTGTTGTTGTTATAATATTGTGTTCTTACACAAATAGTAGAATGGGCCACTGCCAATTTAAAATAATTCTTTAACCACGAATAATTTGAAGGATATTTTCAATCCTAGTGCCATGAACCAAATGAATTCATTATAAGACTACAATTCTAATTTTCGCATTCTGTCGAAGAATTGCAAGTTGTGAAAGTTGCTAGAAATGGCCATAAATATAAACATTTTTTTCATAATAATTCCAAGTGGGAAAATCAAATAGTTGAATGGTTCAACCATTTATTGATCAAGTTAATGATTCAGAAATCATATATTTTGTTTGGAACTTGAAGTTCATAATCGAGTCACTTCTCGAATATTTAATGTCAGAAGAACAATTAGTTGTTATTGTGCTTCGCACAGTTCTTCGATGCTATGCTCAATGGTCAAATACTTTTCAGATGTTGTTAATATGTGTTAATAATTTGTGTTGCTACGATGATAATAATAGTTTCAACGATATATTTTGGAAAACTGGAAAACAAATGAAAGTTTAAGAAATTCTATAAACATTTATTCTACGAGTGTTAATATCATGTAAATAGTCAAACAGTGATCAACGTTATTTCCAGTATGAACAATTCATTTTGCACTGGAGTAAAATGTTAATAATTTTGGAACACAGTCCACAGGACTAACAATCGGACTTGTGTTTTCAAAAAGATTGTCAGATGTGTTTGGAAGATTCTGTATATTGTGTGTAAATAAGAGTGTGGATCGCCACACGTGGATGTTGATGCTTTGAGCATTATTCTTGCAGTCAGATTTTAACTTTAAATAAACTGAGATAATTTTACCAGATGTGTTTCACCCAATTAAATCTCCTTCTATCCTTATTGTTGCATTGAGCCAAAAATCAGCAAAGCATTTTTATAAATTTGATGTCGTTTTTGCGATTTGCTTTAACCCATCTGGCGCTCCGGGATATTTTGATTCTCGTGCTGACTGATTATTGGTAAAATGCATATGTGGTCGTGCGGACTCCGGTCTAAACGGGCACATAAAATAAGATAGAGAGAGAAATGGCGCCCAACGTGGGGCTCGATTTAGACATGGTCAATCGCATGCCGATTTGAAATTGTGATAATTTTTATAGAAATATTTTGGGAGTTGAGAGATGTCTGGTTTGGATGAATAAATTAGTAGGAAACCCAATTAGTGGGAAAATTAAAAATTTAACTTGGTTAATAATTAGAATGGGTTTGATTATTTTTGATAATGGCTTAACCATTAGGGCGTCAAGTAAATTCAGTAGTAAACGTTCGATGACTGGAGATACACATTATTAGAATCCAGGTGGAGGATATTTGAGAACTTGCATATTTTTCTTGTGATATTGTGGTAAATGTAATTCGTAAAAGTAGAGAATTTTGTTTTTCCATCACGTCGATATTAGGACAAATCTCATTTTATTATAGTGTTCCAATTAGCTATTCATATTTCTTGTTCTAGTTATAAGCTTGTGTTTGCCACTGTTGTATACCCCTAAGTTTTGAATAATAATTGAAATTATGGAAGAAATGATGAGGATGATGAGGAGTTTGGAGGAGAGTTCGAAAGAGGCTGGACGGCGTGTAGCCGCTATTATGAAAGAAAATACAGAGGCTTTAGAAAAGAAACTTAAAGAAAATTCTGATTCTTTAGAAAGTAAACTTAAAGAAAATTCTGATAATTTGAAAGAAAGTTTAGATGATAAACTTAAAGAAAATTCTGATTCTTTAGAAAATAAACTTAAAGAAATTTCTGATTCTTTAGAGAATAAACTTAGAAAAAATTTGAATGATAAACTTAAAGAAAATTCTGAGTCTTTGGAAAATAAACTTAAAGAAAGTTCTGATAAACTCAAAGAAAATTCCGACTTGTTAGAAAGCAGGTTAAAAGATAACTTAAAGGAAAATTTAAACAGTAAATTTAATTCAATGGAAAGTAAATTTAAAGAAAATTCTGAAATTTTGAAAATGACACTTGAAAGTAAAATGAATAAATTATGCGATAAAACACATGAGCTCGAAACTTCATTAGCTACTAACGCAAGTTTAATGGACGATAAATTTCGCGATGCCGATCTTCGATCCCAAAGCTTAGCTGATAGGATAGAACATGGTCTTAGGAAAGTTGGTGAAGACATGGTCAACCTGGAAGTCAGAGTGAAGAAGGAGAGTAACGAGATGGGAATTCTAGTTGTTCAGCGTTTAACGGAACAATTCAAGGAACTTGTCATGGGAGAAATAAGAGAAGGAGTGATTCATGAATTGCAAACTGAAATCAAAACCACAGTTGTCAATGAAATTAAAGACACACTCAAGCTGGAGAATCAAGAGGGAATCAAGGAGATTAGGGAATCTTTGTCATCCCACATTGAAGTAATTGCCAAGGATATTCAAGCAACTCAGAAGGACATATCAGATATGACAGGGTCATTGAAAAGTCATGAGGCTGTTATGAACCAGATATCCATTGATGTTAAAGACAATTGTAAGGAGACTGAAGCAATCAAGAAGATGGCAGAAGAAAACCAGAAGGAACTTGAGGCTATGAAAACTCAAATAAAGGATGAGAAACAGTCTGATCATCTTTTGAAAATGCCGAATGTAAGGGGAAAGGAACCGATACAGATAAATCTAGGAGGAGCTAGAGAGACTGATAGACAGGATGAGGTCAGGACAGTATTTCAATCCAACCCCATAACTGTATTTAAGAATATAGAAGACAAGCCTTCTAAATTTTCAGGGCGAGATTCTGTAACACCCGTGGAATTTCTGAGAGAAGCAGGTGATTACCTGAAAGATTCTAAGATCCCTAAAGAAAGACAGATCAGGGTATTAGGGAAGTTCTTGGAAGGTCCCGCACTTTTGTGGTTTAGAGCATTTAGATCCACTCTAAATACTTTTGAAGAGTTTTCTCGTGGGTTATTGAAGAAGTTTTGGTCCCCTGAAACCCAACAGCAAGTTAGAGCAGAGTTGTATTCGAAGAGATTCTCGACGTCACAACCTACTCGATACTCTACATACTTTTCTGGACAGCTGTCTAAACTCCAACATTTAGATCCGCCAATGCCAGATAACGAGTTGATTACTGCTTTGATACGACAATTTCCAGCAGACGTCCAGAGGACTTTGATCGCTGCTGATATCTACAATATGGAACAGTTTGATGAAGTATTGCAGAAGCTGGATCATACAAACGCTCAATTCTTCCATCAGAAGGGAGTAAAGAGTAATAACGCTGTGTATGCTGTTATGGTTGACAGTTATTCTCAGACACCTCGAGAGATTCGAGAGGAGCGAGAAGAGGAAGACATCGAGGGAGATGCTCAATGGTCTCTGATTTTTCATGAAGCTGAAGGAAGAGAAGTCTACACTGAGAAGGAGTCCCCAGAGCTAGGGAGAATTTTGGAAGAGTATCAAGATATTTTTGACATTAAACCTGGTGAAATTGAAGATTTTGAATATTGTGGAAGTAAACAATAATGGAAGCTATGAAGTAGCTAATACACGAACTGGTAACATCGTGGGAACTTATAATGCTTCGAATTTGAAGATCTATTATTCAAGAACCAGATAATTTAATGTGTAGATAGGAAAAATAAAAATTTTTCAATTTTTATTTTTTGCTAGGTGTGGGGTGGATGTGCCCAAATCTAGGAATGGGTATTCCAAGTTTCAGACACCTAGATATCAAGGGAAAGGCTGTAGCCGCTTTTGAAAGTTCAGATATTTGAATATCGCGCTACATTGCTTCTCGAAGCCTTTCGAAGGAAATTACCGATAGTTGGATGGTAAATGACGTAGCGAGTCATAGCAGAGGTGGAGACTATTTATTGATTAAATAGTTAACTATGGAGCAGAGACTTGAGACTGGGATCAGATTACTGGCACGGCCAAATGGATGAGAATGCAATTAGTATCAAGTAAATCGGACCAGGGATTCAAGAGATATGAGGATTTTTAGATATCAGGCGATGACGCGTGACCCTGACCGTTTTTGTATAAAAGCAAGCTGGAGCAGGCTTAGTTAGCTCAATTCATCACAAGCACTTGGCGAACAAGTTGCGTCTACGCTGAGCCAAGGCACATGGTTGCCGCCTCTACGAAGAAGTACTTTTCAAATCGTGATAGTCACGAGAAGTGCTGCGCAAACGAGTTGGAACTTAGTAAGTTTCTGGTGAGGAGAATCACTGAGGTGATTGTTTTTCTACAGACATTGGTGGAAATATTTATATTTCCTAAAGGACATATGCTAGACTTGGTCTAGAAATTAGTATTTGTCACAGTCCAATAGTAAATTAATACTTGGATGTTTAAATCCTTTTAAAGTCAGTTTTCATATTTTGTAACTATTTAACCACTTCGATCCGTCAGTACATTGAAGAATAGTCTATAACGGTGGCGTTCATTAGTCTACGCAAGGGAAACTGCAGGTTGTCTAGCGCATGGCAGATGGTGATATTAATAAACCATGCCCAGGGAACGATCTTCAGAACAGCCGTTAACTGCTTAGACTGTCAATGTTTTTCTTGTACTGATGAGATTACAGTGAGTTAAGTTACAACTGACACATTTAAGAAGAGATCGCTTAGATCTGACCCTTTTCAAACAAACTGTTATGGCTTTGTTAGAAGCACATATTAAAATGGAACCACAGTCATTTAAAACGTCGAAAGATACTACCACTATGTCTGACTAGACGATTTGTGGGTCTACAATGGCGGCCGATACAAGGATTAAACGTGCTTGTCCGCTAGGGCATGTCTACGGATAAATCTGGTATAGACCAGGTTTACTACACTTCAAGAACATCAAGAAATGTAAGCCACATTTGAATTATTTTATGCTTAGCTAATTGGAACAAACTATTTTTTCTGCAGATGACCAACACATTTTTTTTCGTCGTATTTAAAGCTTGTAATGATTTACGCAAGACTAGTTAGATTTATTCTGAGCATTTTCAGCACTCAGAACAGTTTAGGATCGATGACCGAGCATTCTGAGCATTTATTTGAATTTTTCATATTTTTGGGAAATCACGGTAATCAGCCGATGTAACTGTAAAAGTTAAATTTAATTTTGTTGAGGAATGGATATTTTTTTCCATATTCGAAGGTTCGAACATGTGGATTCTCACATAATGAGATGATAATTAAACATATTTGAAATAATAATAATAATAATCCACTAATAATAATAATAATAATTTTCATAATTTTTCTAAATAATTCTTGGATATTATATTTTATAATAATCATATGTATTGAGAAAGAGCCTATGAAGTAGTTGAAACATTTCTAGTTTGGAACAGGAGATTTTACGAAGGAGAGTGGTTAGCGCAAGCCCGCATTCAACCAACATTTCAGTTCTGGTTGAACAGTTGATATTTGCAATGAGCAAAGTATATGTTTCATATAACACGGAGAGGCATGAAACGGGAAGCAAATGATATTTGTATCAAATAGGATATTGTTGTATTTATATAAAATCATGACGTAAATACACTCGAAAGTGAAATGAAGCTTTTCATAAGTATGGTAAATTCACGGGTTGAACTGAATGGTAAAATAAAATAAACTTGTAAGTTTATTAATCTTCCAGTGTTGATAACAAGCAGAGGCTTGATTTATTGTATAAATTTTAGGAAGATAATTTATGTGTGTGGAGTAGTTGAAATGCCATTCCCAGGTGCGCATGTTAAGTCGCAGGAATGAAGGTTTTTTCGAGCATCAATCAAATAGCAGGTTCGATGGCTCTGGTTTATAGTAGGAGTATTGGAGCCACACATTTCGTCGTATGAATAACCCGAAGGTTATTTCTTTGAAACCATCAGTTCTTATTTCAACCTTGTTTACGAATTCCATTTAGAATTTGATTTTGCTAGAACCCGGATTTGTCATGATAGTAGTTTATTCTTCTTCAGAGGAAGACCTTTGCCGTTGTTGTTGTTGTTATAATATTGTGTTCTTACACAAATAGTAGAATGGGCCACTGCCAATTTAAAATAATTCTTTAACCACGAATAATTTGAAGGATATTTTCAATCCTAGTGCCATGAACCAAATGAATTCATTATAAGACTACAATTCTAATTTTCGCATTCTGTCGAAGAATTGCAAGTTGTGAAAGTTGCTAGAAATGGCCATAAATATAAACATTTTTTTCATAATAATTCCAAGTGGGAAAATCAAATAGTTGAATGGTTCAACCATTTATTGATCAAGTTAATGATTCAGAAATCATATATTTTGTTTGGAACTTGAAGTTCATAATCGAGTCACTTCTCGAATATTTAATGTCAGAAGAACAATTAATTGTTGTTGTGCTTCGCACAGTTCTTCGATGCTATGCTCAATGGTCAAATACTTTTCAGATGTTGTTAATATGTGTTAATAATTTGTGTTGCTACGATGATAATAATAGTTTCAACGATATATTTTGGAAAACTGGAAAACAAATGAAAGTTTAAGAAATTCTATAAACATTTATTCTACGAGTGTTAATATCATGTAAATAGTCAAACAGTGATCAACGTTATTTCCAGTATGAACAATTCATTTTGCACTGGAGTAAAATGTTAATAATTTTGGAACACAGTCCACAGGACTAACAATCGGACTTGTGTTTTCAAAAAGATTGTCAGATGTGTTTGGAAGATTCTGTATATTGTGTGTAAATAAGAGTGTGGATCGCCACACGTGGATGTTGATGCTTTGAGCATTATTCTTGCAGTCAGATTTTAACTTTAAATAAACTGAGATAATTTTACCAGATGTGTTTCACCCAATTAAATCTCCTTCTATCCTTATTGTTGCATTGAGCCAAAAATCAGCAAAGCATTTTTATAAATTTGATGTCGTTTTTGCGATTTGCTTTAACCCATCTGGCGCTCCGCGATATTTTGATTCTCGTGCTGACTGATTATTGGTAAAATGCATATGTGGTCGTGCGGACTCCGGTCTAAACGGGCACATAAAATAAGATAGAGAGAGAAATGGCGCCCAACGTGGGGCTCGATTTAGACATGGTCAATCGCATGCCGATTTGAAATTGTGATAATTTTTATAGAAATATTTTGGGAGTTGAGAGATGTCTGGTTTGGATGAATAAATTAGTAGGAAACCCAATTAGTGGGAAAATTAAAAATTTAACTTGGTTAATAATTAGAATGGGTTTGATTATTTTTGATAATGGCTTAACCATTAGGGCGTCAAGTAAATTCAGTAGTAAACGTTCGATGACTGGAGATACACATTATTAGAATCCAGGTGGAGGATATTTGAGAACTTGCATATTTTTCTTGTGATATTGTGGTAAATGTAATTCGTAAAAGTAGAGAATTTTGTTTTTCCATCACGTCGATATTAGGACAAATCTCATTTTATTATAGTGTTCCAATTAGCTATTCATATTTCTTGTTCTAGTTATAAGCTTGTGTTTGCCACTGTTGTATACCCCTAAGTTTTGAATAATAATTGAAATTATGGAAGAAATGATGAGGATGATGAGGAGTTTGGAGGAGAGTTCGAAAGAGGCTGGACGGCGTGTAGCCGCTATTATGAAAGAAAATACAGAGGCTTTAGAAAAGAAACTTAAAGAAAATTCTGATTCTTTAGAAAGTAAACTTAAAGAAAATTCTGATAATTTGAAAGAAAGTTTAGATGATAAACTTAAAGAAAATTCTGATTCTTTAGAAAATAAACTTAAAGAAAATTCTGATTCTTTAGAGAATAAACTTAGAAAAAATTTGAATGATAAACTTAAAGAAAATTCTGAGTCTTTGGAAAATAAACTTAAAGAAAGTTCTGATAAACTCAAAGAAAATTCCGACTTGTTAGAAAGCAGGTTAAAAGATAACTTAAAGGAAAATTTAAACAGTAAATTTAATTCAATGGAAAGTAAATTTAAAGAAAATTCTGAAATTTTGAAAATGACACTTGAAAGTAAAATGAATAAATTATGCGATAAAACACATGAGCTCGAAACTTCATTAGCTACTAACGCAAGTTTAATGGACGATACATTTCGCGATGCCGATCTTCGATCCCAAAGCTTAGCTGATAGGATAGAACATGGTCTTAGGAAAGTTGGTGAAGACATGGTCAACCTGGAAGTCAGAGTGAAGAAGGAGAGTAACGAGATGGGAATTCTAGTTGTTCAGCGTTTAACGGAACAATTCAAGGAACTTGTCATGGGAGAAATAAGAGAAGGAATGATTCATGAATTGCAAACTGAAATCAAAACCACAGTTGTCAATGAAATTAAAGACACACTCAAGCTGGAGAATCAAGAGGGAATCAAGGAGATTAGGGAATCTTTGTCATCCCACATTGAAGTAATTGCCAAGGATATTCAAGCAACTCAGAAGGACATATCAGATATGACAGGGTCATTGAAAAGTCATGAGGCTGTTATGAACCAGATATCCATTGATGTTAAAGACAATTGTAAGGAGACTGAAGCAATCAAGAAGATGGCAGAAGAAAACCAGAAGGAACTTGAGGCTATGAAAACTCAAATAAAGGATGAGAAACAGTCTGATCATCTTTTGAAAATGCCGAATGTAAGGGGAAAGGAACCGATACAGATAAATCTAGGAGGAGCTAGAGAGACTGATAGACAGGATGAGGTCAGGACAGTATTTCAATCCAACCCCATAACTGTATTTAAGAATATAGAAGACAAGCCTTCTAAATTTTCAGGGCGAGATTCTGTAACACCCGTGGAATTTCTGAGAGAAGCAGGTGATTACCTGAAAGATTCTAAGATCCCTAAAGAAAGACAGATCAGGGTATTAGGGAAGTTCTTGGAAGGTCCCGCACTTTTGTGGTTTAGAGCATTTAGATCCACTCTAAATACTTTTGAAGAGTTTTCTCGTGGGTTATTGAAGAAGTTTTGGTCCCCTGAAACCCAACAGCAAGTTAGAGCAGAGTTGTATTCGAAGAGATTCTCGACGTCACAACCTACTCGATACTCTACATACTTTTCTGGACAGCTGTCTAAACTCCAACATTTAGATCCGCCAATGCCAGATAACGAGTTGATTACTGCTTTGATACGACAATTTCCAGCAGACGTCCAGAGGACTTTGATCGCTGCTGATATCTACAATATGGAACAGTTTGATGAAGTATTGCAGAAGCTGGATCATACAAACGCTCAATTCTTCCATCAGAAGGGAGTAAAGAGTAATAACGCTGTGTATGCTGTTATGGTTGACAGTTATTCTCAGACACCTCGAGAGATTCGAGAGGAGCGAGAAGAGGAAGACATCGAGGGAGATGCTCAATGGTCTCTGATTTTTCATGAAGCTGAAGGAAGAGAAGTCTACACTGAGAAGGAGTCCCCAGAGCTAGGGAGAATTTTGGAAGAGTATCAAGATATTTTTGACATTAAACCTGGTGAAATTGAAGATTTTGAATATTGTGGAAGTAAACAATAATGGAAGCTATGAAGTAGCTAATACACGAACTGGTAACATCGTGGGAACTTATAATGCTTCGAATTTGAAGATCTATTATTCAAGAACCAGATAATTTAATGTGTAGATAGGAAAAAAAAAATTTTTCAATTTTTATTTTTTGCTAGGTGTGGGGTGGATGTGCCCAAATCTAGGAATGGGTATTCCAAGTTTCAGACACCTAGATATCAAGGGAAAGGCTGTAGCCGCTTTTGAAAGTTCAGATATTTGAATATCGCGCTACATTGCTTCTCGAAGCCTTTCGAAGGAAATTACCGATAGTTGGATGGTAAATGACGTAGCGAGTCATAGCAGAGGTGGAGACTATTTATTGATTAAATAGTTAACTATGGAGCAGAGACTTGAGACTGGGATCAGATTACTGGCACGGCCAAATGGATGAGAATGCAATTAGTATCAAGTAAATCGGACCAGGGATTCAAGAGATATGAGGATTTTTAGATATCAGGCGATGACGCGTGACCCTGACCGTTTTTGTATAAAAGCAAGCTGGAGCAGGCTTAGTTAGCTCAATTCATCACAAGCACTTGGCGAACAAGTTGCGTCTACGCTGAGCCAAGGCACATGGTTGCCGCCTCTACGAAGAAGTACTTTTCAAATCGTGATAGTCACGAGAAGTGCTGCGCAAACGAGTTGGAACTTAGTAAGTTTCTGGTGAGGAGAATCACTGAGGTGATTGTTTTTCTACAGACATTGGTGGAAATATTTATATTTCCTAAAGGACATATGCTAGACTTGGTCTAGAAATTAGTATTTGTCACAGTCCAATAGTAAATTAATACTTGGATGTTTAAATCCTTTTAAAGTCAGTTTTCATATTTTGTAACTATTTAACCACTTCGATCCGTCAGTACATTGAAGAATAGTCTATAACGGTGGCGTTCATTAGTCTACGCAAGGGAAACTGCAGGTTGTCTAGCGCATGGCAGATGGTGATATTAATAAACCATGCCCAGGGAACGATCTTCAGAACAGCCGTTAACTGCTTAGACTGTCAATGTTTTTCTTGTACTGATGAGATTACAGTGAGTTAAGTTACAACTGACACATTTAAGAAGAGATCGCTTAGATCTGACCCTTTTCAAACAAACTGTTATGGCTTTGTTAGAAGCACATATTAAAATGGAACCACAGTCATTTAAAACGTCGAAAGATACTACCACTATGTCTGACTAGACGATTTGTGGGTCTACAATGGCGGCCGATACAAGGATTAAACGTGCTTGTCCGCTAGGGCATGTCTACGGATAAATCTGGTATAGACCAGGTTTACTACACTTCAAGAACATCAAGAAATGTAAGCCACATTTGAATTATTTTATGCTTAGCTAATTGGAACAAACTATTTTTTCTGCAGATGACCAACACATTTTTTTCCGTCGTATTTAAAGCTTGTAATGATTTACGCAAGACTAGTTAGATTTATTCTGAGCATTTTCAGCACTCAGAACAGTTTAGGATCGATGACCGAGCATTTTGAGCATTTATTTGAATTTTTCATATTTTTGGGAAATCACGGTAATCAGCCGATGTAACTGTAAAAGTTAAATTTAATTTTGTTGAGGAATGGATATTTTTTTCCATATTCGAAGGTTCGAACATGTGGATTCTCACATAATGAGATGATAATTAAACATATTTGAAATAATAATAATAATAATAATCCACTAATAATAATAATAATAATTTTCATAATTTTTCTAAATAATTCTTGGATATTATATTTTATAATAATCATATGTATTGAGAAAGAGCCTATGAAGTAGTTGAAACATTTCTAGTTTGGAACAGGAGATTTTACGAAGGAGAGTGGTTAGCGCAAGCCCGCATTCAACCAACATTTCAGTTCTGGTTGAACAGTTGATATTTGCAATGAGCAAAGTATATGTTTCATATAACACGGAGAGGCATGAAACGGGAAGCAAATGATATTTGTATCAAATAGGATATTGTTGTATTTATATAAAATCATGACGTAAATACACTCGAAAGTGAAATGAAGCTTTTCATAAGTATGGTAAATTCACGGGTTGAACTGAATGGTAAAATAAAATAAACTTGTAAGTTTATTAATCTTCCAGTGTTGATAACAAGCAGAGGCTTGATTTATTGTATAAATTTTAGGAAGATAATTTATGTGTGTGGAGTAGTTGAAATGCCATTCCCAGGTGCGCATGTTAAGTCGCAGGAATGAAGGTTTTTTCGAGCATCAATCAAATAGCAGGTTCGATGGCTCTGGTTTATAGTAGGAGTATTGGAGCCACACATTTCGTCGTATGAATAACCCGAAGGTTATTTCTTTGAAACCATCAGTTCTTATTTCAACCTTGTTTACGAATTCCATTTAGAATTTGATTTTGCTAGAACCCGGATTTGTCATGATAGTAGTTTATTCTTCTTCAGAGGAAGACCTTTGCCGTTGTTGTTGTTGTTATAATATTGTGTTCTTACACAAATAGTAGAATGGGCCACTGCCAATTTAAAATAATTCTTTAACCACGAATAATTTGAAGGATATTTTCAATCCTAGTGCCATGAACCAAATGAATTCATTATAAGACTACAATTCTAATTTTCGCATTCTGTCGAAGAATTGCAAGTTGTGAAAGTTGCTAGAAATGGCCATAAATATAAACATTTTTTTCATAATAATTCCAAGTGGGAAAATCAAATAGTTGAATGGTTCAACCATTTATTGATCAAGTTAATGATTCAGAAATCATATATTTTGTTTGGAACTTGAAGTTCATAATCGAGTCACTTCTCGAATATTTAATGTCAGAAGAACAATTAATTGTTGTTGTGCTTCGCACAGTTCTTCGATGCTATGCTCAATGGTCAAATACTTTTCAGATGTTGTTAATATGTGTTAATAATTTGTGTTGCTACGATGATAATAATAGTTTCAACGATATATTTTGGAAAACTGGAAAACAAATGAAAGTTTAAGAAATTCTATAAAATTTATTCTACGAGTGTTAATATCATGTAAATAGTCAAACAGTGATCAACGTTATTTCCAGTATGAACAATTCATTTTGCACTGGAGTTAAAATGTTAATAATTTTGGAACACAGTCCACAGGACTAACAATCGGACTTGTGTTTTCAAAAAGATTGTCAGATGTGTTTGGAAGATTCTGTATATTGTGTGTAAATAAGAGTGTGGATCGCCACACGTGGATGTTGATGCTTTGAGCATTATTCTTGCAGTCAGATTTTAACTTTAAATAAACTGAGATAATTTTACCAGATGTGTTTCACCCAATTAAATCTCCTTCTATCCTTATTGTTGCATTGAGCCAAAAATCAGCAAAGCATTTTTATAAATTTGATGTCGTTTTTGCGATTTGCTTTAACCCATCTGGCGCTCCGGGATATTTTGATTCTCGTGCTGACTGATTATTGGTAAAATGCATATGTGGTCGTGCGGACTACGGTCTAAACGGGCACAATATGCCATCTATCATAACACATGTTCCTGGTTGCGACCTCCTTCGTGCTATCTGGTCCAGATGAAATCACATCAGAAGCAACTCTGCTGCACGTACGAAGGGAACAAGCTATAGTTTCCAAAGTGCAGTGAAACCCTTCACACAGGCATGTGTCAACAAAGATTACACTGGAGATGGGCTGGATTTTATCACCCCAACTCCTGCATTAGTAGTCTATAATATTTTCTACATTGAGGCGCTTAAGAGATACATTATTTCACTTGGAAAGAGGCATGTTTCAAGAGCATTTTCCCACGCATCTTACCCTTCCCTAGGCTTATAAGCTCCTCCTCAATTATACATTAGACTGTAATAACATTTTTCTTTGTTTGTAATGTGACTTTGTTTATAATTTTAATAATAATAATAATAATAATTTTGTTAACAACATTGATGTTATTATTGACATTTTGGGGCAGAAAATAGGGTCGAGGTGTATCAAAGCCAATGCAGTGAGTTCTCAGTTGCCATCTACAGTATTACGCAAGAAAGAAGTTAGTATAGCCACAGAACTCACCCTACATAGCTCAGTATTTAGACCGACCTTGCTGTATATAAGTGAAAGCTGGATAGATTCAGAATATCTGATACATAAGCTAGAGTTAACTGATATGAGATTAGAACGAATGATTGCTAGGACAAATAGATGGAAGCAATTTCAGGAGGGTGCTGGTAATGAAGAGTTAAAGGCTAAG
Organism: Meconema thalassinum; assembly: GCA_946902985.2. Taxonomy (NCBI): domain Eukaryota; kingdom Metazoa; phylum Arthropoda; class Insecta; order Orthoptera; family Tettigoniidae; genus Meconema; species Meconema thalassinum. The sequence continues at coordinate 482,784,779 of OX336391.1, forward strand.
TCAAAAACGAACACACTAGTTGAAGCTGTTCGTATGAGCTGACTCAGATGGTTGGGTCATGTGATGAGAATGGGGGGGGGGGGGAGGAGGAGGAGGGGGGGAGAGTTTACCTGAAGAGGTAAATGTGTTTGGCTGTCGAGGGTAAGAGAAGCAGAGGTAGACCTAGGATGCGATGGTCAGATCCAGCGATGAACGATCTCAAAGTGAGAGGTGTAGAAGCAGAGTAGGCCGCAGTGCTAACTGCTAATAGGGCATCATGGAGGCGACTTGTTCGCTAACAGAGGCTTGCAGACTAGACTGGACGCTGGAAGGCAAAACAGTCACAAATGGAAATGTATATATGACTTTTTTTTTAATGATCGTTTCGGTCTTCTATGGACCACGTTATTTCAACTGCCTTTTGCCTCGTTCTTTCACATTGGCCCAGTGTTCGCGCATTCTCCATTGTTGTTATTATTATTATTATTATTATTATCATTATTATTATATTTTAGAAATGCATACAGTTCGTACCTATAAAATAATTATTCCCTACACGAGCAGCTAGGTTGATCTCCTTCACAGTTGTATTACGCCGGGCTTCTTCAACTGATCATTATAACCTTGCTAACTGCTTCTAACAACATGCGGTTAAAGTCCATCTAGTCTCTTAACGACGGACAATCAGCATAACAGCCCTTATCTAGCTTCACAGTATCCTGACGAGGTAGCTCGACACTATCGGGAGAATTAGCACGCAATTATGCAACCTTATGCAGGTCATATTGGTTTGGGGTGCTGCCAGGTGGCTCCATATACTACCTTTACTGCTAATACCGCGACCGTTGCTAAGCAACTAGTGGGAATTTCAGACAGTCTAAAATAGATAATAACAGCAATGTACGAGCTTTTCCTTATTAGCATCACAGTTGAAAATGACATTAAAAAGAAACACGTAGGCTTACAACCGATATTAAGAGCAAAATGGAAGTCGGAAAAGACAGGAAAATCCTTTGAAATTCGGTTGTGGTTTATTGGATATTGTTAATCTGCAACATTGACAAGAACTAATGAATACTGTCAAACAATTGGAACTGGAACTTTGCATTAATTCATTCATTCATTCATTCACTCATTCTTTCTTTCTTTCTTTCTTTCTTTCTTTCTTTCTTTCGGGTTTCGAATCTAGTGGGTATAATAATAATGTGGGAACGGATGAGGATCATGACGGCCAAGTATGGTATCTAGGGGGCGCAGGAGTAATCTCAGCGCCATTGTCTGATAATAAAAGAATAGAAGCAATCTTCCGAGTTCCGACGAGCCGCGAAAAACATCCCCTTAATTCCCTACTGTATTTTAATCAGTTTCATTGTTGTAATAAATAATTCAGGCTTAAATTCGATGCTCGTGAGTATAAAGATCTAGAAACAGTTTCCCACAATAATAATAATAATAATAATAATAATAATAATAATGAAAAATGAATGAAAATCCACAGCCTACTTCCAGTCTCTGACCGGGTCAGGAATGGAATGAATGAAGCCCCCATCTAGCGGCGAGGATATGAACTGTGCCGGCTGCCGAGGCCTGACGCACTCCTCTGGGGCAATGATTAAATGAATGACAGATGAAATGAAATGATAGTGGAGAGTGTTGCTGGAATGAAATTTTGACAGGGAAAACCGGAGTACCCGGAGAAAAACCTGTCTGCCTCCGTTTTGTCCAGCACAGATCTCACATGGAGTGACCGGGATTTGAACCACGGACCCAGCGGTGAGAGGCCAGCGTGCTGCCACCTAAGCCACGGAGGCTTAATAATAATAATAATAATAATAATAATAATAATAATAATATCGCATGGCCTCGAATGCCGGGTGCAAGCTTTGTTATTTGACACCCAGATGGTAGCTTGCATGTCGAATTTTGTTGTTCCTTGAAGCACTATGAAAGTCAAGGAGGTTAGATATCTAAGCTCCTTGACACTATAGTGCTTTCTAGTAGAGAAATGAGGAACTTTGTTTTGGCAGAAAATCCCGAGATTAATTTTTCCATTATGAACACGGCCTACTGAATTCAAATGGGCACTTTAAGATGCCAACATCGTATGACATGTGTGTCGTAAATTTTGCCGCCGTTCAAAAAATCACTTACCACGGCCAGGAGCGAACCTGCAGGCTTGGGGATAGTAATCTGACACGATAACCACACACCCACCGTGGCAAGCTATCTAGTGGGTGATCTCATTATTATTCTTGTACATAACTCATGCTTGGTAGAGGCTATGTCGTTAGGGTTATTATTATTTGAAATGTTATAGTTCTATCTTTTAGTGCCTAGTGCAACTATATCTTAGTGCTAATACCTACATATAGGTGCGTTCAAAAAGTAACGAGGCGGAGGCTGGAATGCACAAACCGGTGACTACATCGGCTAATCGTGGCGTGTGTAACGAGGTGTGGTTCCGACCAGAACGTGGAAGGTCACAGCCCGTCACTAGAGGGCACGCGTGTACGTCGCGTTACGATACAAAACGAGCGACAGCTTGCATCAATCAATCGTCCAACGCTGCCAGTCGCATTGCAAACTGTGATATGGAGGAGTCAACCGAAGAGCAAAGAGGTGTTGTTCGGTTTCTAACAGCGGAAGGAGTAGGGGGAACGGACATTCATCGCCGAATGTCACAAGTGTACGGCGAACACTGCATGTCCCTTGCAAGGGTCAAGTCGTTATCCGATGATGCCCGGTATGAGCCCCCCCCCCCCCTGCATTACCGATGACATTGTCCAGCTGGTTGATGCACTCATTACCCAGGACCGCCGAGTGATAGTGAACGCCATAGCCGCCGTGGTCGCTCCACGACAATGCACGACCTCATACGGCCAACACAGTCGCGCCCACTCCTGCAGAGATTCAAATGGGAGGTTCTCGGCCACCTTCCACCTTCCCCCTCTCTCCCTACGATTACGGCATGTTTGGTCCCCTGAAAAGGGCTCTGCGGTGCTAACGATTCACCTCGGACGCTGACGTCCAGCTGTACGTGCGGAACTGGTTCACATCACTGCCCAGGGAATTTTATGAGACAGCCATTCACCGCCTCGTGTCACAGTTGGACAAGTGCCTCTACATCCAGGGTCAATATATCTAACATACAGGTACTGGTTTCTGTAATTATGCCTCCAGCTCGTTACTTTTTGAACGCACCTTATATTAAAACTGTAAGGTGTTCTTTTTACCGACAGATTGAGAGAACGTCTGAACAGATTGACTCTAACGAAATCTGCAAATTGGCAGTGTGCCTTTAAAGAAAATATGTTGCCGTTTATTTAAAATTATTAAAGAAATCTGTAGCATTCCTGGCCCACGCACGTGCGCACATTCGCTTTCGCCCATGAGAGACATTGCGGGGAGAATATTCTATTTGCTCTGATCGTTGTTCCCATAAGATTTACTGGATTAGAATTATAACGGTAGGAAAATATTAAAAAATGGCAGTTGTGTGTAAAAGTTGCTTACATAAATAAATGGTACGCTCTCTCTTTCTTGTCTTGGTGGTTCAAGTGACAGCGTTGCCTGCAGTGACTATATTTTGCAGAGCCAAAGCAGTTTGAATCCCACCTTGGATATGTTTATTCATTTCCGTATTAATATTTCTTATTATTGGCATTCCATTGGCATATACATATATTACTTTTATTCTTCCCGTAAAGTAACGAATTCTCCGCGATTTACCTAGAGACACGTTTTAACTATTAATGCGCGAATGAATTCGTATTATAGTCAGCCGTCTCCTTGCTGTGGCGAAGACGAGAATACATCACACTGCATAGACGAATTGTTAAACATTTCCTTTTATATCCCATAGCTATGTAGGCCTACTGCTACAAAGCGACTGCACAGCATTACTGGGTGGCTTTGAGTCTATACTTCATTGGTAGGCTTAAGAGTGGGTTTCCCTGTGTTAATTCGATTTTAACACGCACGGGACATATCATTCTAAAACCTGCCACCATTATGGTGGCGAAGCGATTCTATGGTCCCTTTCATAATGTATTGTCATGGAAATCCGAAGGATTGTGTGAGTATGGAAATTGCTTGTATAGAGCAGTTTTCAACTGGTTATATCAGAACGAAGAACGTCATCGTAAGCTGCGATTGACGACCAGTCTTAACCAGTCTTATACATTCAACTGTATAAGACAATGCAATCAAAAAATATGCGAAAAAAACAATTGGATTTAAGAGGAAAACGCCAACCGTTATATTTGGTCATATGTTTTACCCAGACGTTACAATAACCCAATATCCTCAGAGATTGCAGCTATGTTTGAAACATATATATGTGCTCCGGCTTTACGCCACCACATAGCGGTATTTTCTAATTGGGGAATTTTATAATAAATAGTTGTTGACAGTATGCATTGTGATCCCTCGTTTTAATCTGTCCTTGCGTAGAAACAAGGTGGCATATATCACTCCCAACTGGACGGAATCGTAAGACGAACGTTGGGCAAAATACAGTATGACAATGCGTGAAAATATTTTGTGTCGACTGTCGATTCGAGGTTGTCCTCATGCAGAATATGTCCAGTCCTTTACCTAATGCTGATAACTAACCTAACAATTAATAACAGACTTATTGTCGAATGTAAGGATATATAATGATATATATTCGCAATCAACAATTGTAATTGCGTATCGATACCTAATGTATGTCGGTCTGACCGACGGCCGAATCCCAGAAACGTGGTGCTTTGCTTCAAGAAAGAAGCGGAAATTTGAGCCTTCACGTACATGAGATATGAGTAATAAATGTCGATGGAATGAGAAGAAAACTGCGTACCGAAGGTTGGACGAATCAAGAATACGAGGTACGAATGTGCAGGCAACATTAGAGCGAGTCTCAGAGCTATCTCATTTAAAATAATATTTAATCAAATAGATGAAACGTAGTTCCATCCCATGACGTAGATCTTGGAGCTGAATGTGGAATGTATTTTGTAAATTAAATGTAAATAACTGACTTTGAGAATAATCTTCACTAAAAGAAATGTTGGCAAGTCAAAGAACCCATTCGAATTCAGAGGGCTGTGATCATAATGGCAAAATTAAATTCGGGATTTTCCGCCAACACACAGTTCCTCATTTCTCTACTAGAAAGCGCTATAGTATTCAAGGAGCTTAGATATCTAAACTCCTTGACTTTCATAGTGCTTCAAGGAACAACGAAATTCGACATGCAAGGTACCCTTTGGGTGTCTAATAAAAAAAGCTTGCACCCGGCACACGAGGCCATACGATATTTAAAAAAAACTAAAAGATATGAATTTCGATGTTTTATAAACTGCCTAAATAGACTAAAGGTGTTTCAATTGTTTAGCAAGTCCGAAGTTTAGTAAAGTGTGATGGGAGTCAGAATAACTGAAAATCTACAGCCTATTATCAGGAATGAAGACATTCACTTCATAAGGGAGTAAGTACGAGACAACGAGTGATCGGATGTTTCACTTACGGGACAACGTGTGAGGACCGCATTATGGGAAAGCCCGCATGTGTAAGGTACGTTCAAAAAGTAACGAGCCGTAGGCTGTAATGCGCAAACCGGAGCCGACATCGGCTAATCGTGGCGTGTGTAACGAGGTGTGGTTCCGACCAGAGCGTGGAAGGTCACAGCCCGTCGCTAGAGGGCACGCGTGCACGTCACGTGACGATACAAAGTGAGCAGCAGCATGCATCAATCATCCAACGCTGCCAGACGCATTGCAAACAGTGACATGGAGGCGTCAAACGAAGAGCAAAGAGGTGTTGTTCGGTATCTGACAGCGAAAGGAGTAGGGGGAACGGACATTCATCGCCGAATGCGACAAGTGTACGGCGAACACTGCATGTCCCTTGCAAGGGTCAAGACGTGGCACAAGCGCTTCAGGGAAGGACGGGTGTCGTTAGCCGATGAAGCCCGATCTGGGGCACCCCCCTGCATTACCGATGACAACGTCCAGCAGGTTGATTCACTCATTACACAGGACCGCCGAGTGACAGTGAAAGCCATAGCCGCCGTGGTCGGATTGAGCGTCGGAAGTGTGCACACCATCATGAAGGAACGAATACACTTGCACAAAGTGTGTTCCCAATGGGTGCCCCACAGTCTTCAACTACACCAGGAAGCATGTTGAATGGCCTGCTGTCTTGGTCTTGGTTGGACGATTGATGCATGATGCTGCTCGCTTTGTATCGTCATGTGACGTGCACGCGTGCCCTCTAGCGACGGGCTGTGACGTTCCACGCTCTGGTCGGAACCACACCTCGTTACACACGCCGCGATTAACCGATGTCGTCACCGGTTTGCGCATTACAGCCTCCGGCTCGTTACTTTTTGAATGCACCTTATATCATTCCATTAGAGCGGATATTTCACTGGACACAACTATTACGACACCACAATTTGGCTATCAATGTGGAGATTAGCAATAATGGATTGATTGTTTATTGTTGCATAGGACTATATGGTTCCATTGAATATATATAATCCACTCATACATGAAAAATACAACAATCATTAAATTTAACAAACTATAATCTACATTAAAAGTACACTAAAAGTATCTATGTAAATCCAAGTTGTACTTGCCACGATCTCGTAATCCTCTTTCATTGTCACTCATAGCCCGCCATTAATGTACTGGTAAGGTCTCTCTTGATTACTGATATTCTCATAGATATACAACGTATACAGATTATTAATGCGTGATGCGGTACAAATGAATGATTAATTGAATGTGGCCATCGTAATTTGAGTGAATCTATTACATCGACCATGAACGTTCTCCATATGGGGAAAATGATTAGAGATATGGCGGGGCTCGTTTTTAGCCTACTTTCGATTTTTGCAAAAAATGAAAGTAGACTTATGAGATCAACACAGGGCGAAAAAAGTGTGTCTGTCTGTGTGTGTGTATGTGTGTGTGTGAGTTTGTGTGTGTGTGTGTGTGTGAGTGTGTGTACTCTGAATGTCTGTCCCCCCCCCCTATCAATTCGAACACGGTGAAACCGAATGGAACGAAATTTGGTACAAAGGTAGCACTAGCAAAGGACACCTCAGTGTCATGTTTTATATCGCCGCCATCTTGACGGAAACGTAATGGCGGCCACACAAATGTTCAAAGCTTAAATCAAATTACGACTAACCTAATCATCCAATCTCTACCAAATTTTGCAACAACATACCTTTATGGGGGGAGCATCCTTTGACCAAACTAATAGGTCATCAGCGTAATAGTTTGCGGATGGCGGCCATCTTTGTGTGAAAATCGATTCCCCCTATTAATTCGAACACGGTGCAACCGAATGGAACGAAATTTGGTACAGAGGTAGTACTAACAAAAGGCACCTCAGTGTCATGTTTTATATCGCCGCCATCTTGACGGAAACGTAATGGCGGCCACACAAATGTTCAAAGCTTAAATCAAATTACGATTAACCTAATCATCCGATCTCTACCAAATTTTGCAACAACATACCTTTATAGAGGAAGCATCCTTTGACAAAATGAATAGGTCATTAGCCTAATAGTTTGCGGATGGCGGCCATCTTTGTGTGAAAATAAATTCCCCCTATTAATTCAAACACGGTGAAACCGAATGGAACGAAATTTGGTACAGAGGTAGCACTAGCATAGGGCATCTCAGTGTCATGATTTATATCGCCGCCATATTGACAGAAACGAAATGGCGGCCACACAAGTGTTTAAAGCTTAAATCAAATTACCACTAACATAACCATCCGATCTCTACCAAATTTTGCAACAACATACCTTTGTGGAGGGAGCATCCTTTGACCTATCTAATAGGTCATTAGCCTAATAGTTTGCGGATGGCGGCCATCTTTATGTCAAAATTGATTCCCCCCTATTAATTCGAACACGGTGGAACCGAATGAACGAAATTTGGTACAGAGGTAGCACTAGCAAAGGGCACTTCAGTGTCATGTTTTATATCGCCGCCATCTTGACGGAAACGTAATCGCGGCCACCCAAATGTTAAAAGCTAAAATGTAATTACGACCAACCTAATAATCTAGTCTCTACCAAATTTTGCAACACCATATCTTTATGTGGGAAACATATTCTGACCAAACTGCAAGAACATCAGCCCAATAGTTTGCAGATGGTGGCCAAGTATGTGTGCAAATCGATTCTCCCTATCAATTCAAACACGGTGAAACCGAATTGAACGAAATTTGGTACAGAGGTAGCACTAGCAAAGGGCACCTCATATTCATGTTTAATATCCCTATAGCACGTTGTATTTCAACAAGCTACTACAATTAACATTCAATCATACTCCTTGAAAAGGACAAAAAGTTATAACAATACCCATGCATTTAAGAGAAAGTGGGCTATATTTTCTTTCCTGAACATCTTGTTTAAGTATATTGAGAGTAATGATTGACGTCATAACAGAGAGAAGACTATCATCTAATGCAGCCAACTTTTAAGTTGCATTTTATGTGCCAGTTTTAGTGTCTGCAAACATGAGTGACGACAATCAATGCAACCCAGATCAACTGATGACCGTCATGAGCAAGATGGGAAAGTTTCATCCGTAGCAACTTATTAAACCTAGAACAGTAGCGCTAATTGCAACGTTGTTATCGGTAGCACTTCGTATCGGCGACGACTCCGATTCTAGAAACTGATCACCACTTACGTCAACTTTTATTTGACTATCTAGGCTAGCAGAATGGAGACTTCCAGGGGCCGATAACCTAGATGTTAGGCCCCTTAAAACAACAATTATCATCATCATCAGAATGGAGACTGTCAACTTTTGACTATCTAGGCTAGCAGAATGGAGACTGTTAATGAATAACTTTGTTTGCGTTTCTTATTTTATTTTATATTTATTTTGCAATCTTTGAGCTCGTTTTCACTAATTTTGACCAATTGTGATTGTTAGCCTACTTTCTCTTCTATGCCCAAGATCGCGGGTTTAAACCCGGCCGAAGTCGTCGGATTTTTAAGAGCGTTAAAATCCCTCAGTATGCCTTCCTTTGGAGGGGAAGTAAATCCGGCGGTCCCATGTCATAGATTTATGGCACGTTAAAGAACCTTCCACTAATTAGACCTGTGTGAAGCTAAATTAGGTTAAAAATGTAAACAACGCTCAGTTTCCTACGTTCGTCGCCAGGAGCCGACTGCTATGGCGTCTAGTAGCCGAGTTCTGAACTAGTTGTTGTTGACGGTGGCCTTTGGCGGCAAAAGTAGGAACTACTTGAAAAATTCAAAGCCTGCAGTCCTTATTTGAATTAAGAAACAGAAACACACACTAATACAGTCATTACAATTAACACCGGTTATCAGATAAATTCTACACACACCCAAAGTACACGGGGCTACACGACCGCGTTTTCGCAGCCCCTAAACTGAAGAACCAACCAGCCTACTTTCTATTTTTGAAAAAAATGAAAGTAGACTTATGAGATCTACACGGGCCAAAAGTTATCAGTCTGTGTGTGTGTGTGAGTGTGTGTGAGAGTGTGTATATCTGTCTCCCCTGTATCAATTCAAACACAACGAAACCGAATTGAACGAAATTTGTTACAGAGGTAGCACTAGCAAAGAGACCTCAGTGTCATGTTTTATACATCCGCCATCGTTACCAAAACTTAATGGCGGCCACTCAAAAGGTCAAAACTTAAAATTAAATTACGACCAATCTAATCATCGGAGCATTACTAAATTTGGAAAAATTATACCTTGATATGAGACGCGTCTTACCCCCAAACTGCATGGTAATCAGCCATACCATCTCAGTATGGCGGCCGGGTGAATTATGCAAGCTTTATAATGCAAAACCTTTGACCCACCAGTTCCGATTATTGAACCGAGAATTGTTTAAACTGTTCTAAAGGACGTGGCCTGTTCGAAATTAGAAGTTTATCTATACTAATATAATAAAGCTGAAGAATTTGTCTGTGAGTTTGTGTCTTTAAACACGCTAATCTCTGCCACTACCAGTCGGATTCGAAAAATTATTCTTGTATATGATAGCCAGATTCAAGAGGAATAGTTTAGGCTATGTTATATTTCGGACAGACCACTCCATGCCCTGCATTTAGGCCCTTTGGCACAAATCTACACCGTTCAACCTATCTGAACCAAAATTTGTACACTTACCCTTTGGAACCCTGCGAGTAACACAGTCTACATGAAATTTATGACAGACCAGTCCATTTCATGCATTTAGGTCCTTTGGCACAAATCTACACCGTTTCACTAATCTGAACCAAAATTTGTATATTTACCTTTTACACCCTGCGAGTAACACGCTGTTTATATGCAATTTCGAACAGACCACTCTATTCCCTGCATTTATGCCATTTGGCACAAATCTACACCGTTTCACCGATCTGAACCAAAATTTGCATACTTAACCTTTGGAACCCTGCGAGTAACACTGACTGCATGAAATTTCGGACAGACCACTCCATTCCCTGCATTTAGGTGCTTTGGCATACATCTACACCGTTTCACCGATCTGAACCACATTTTTTATACTTTTTATTTTATTTTATCGAATTTACCCTCTAGTTTGTTGGCTCCCAGGGACTCAGCGGGAGAACTCACCTCTACCGCCTCTACGGGCAGTGTCCTAGAGCTGGGAACATCTGATCAGAGTGGATACAACTAGGGAGGTGTTACCAGCACCGCGCCCAGGCGCCTCACATGCAAAGCGAACAGAGGCCTCATGAGGGAAGGGAGGGATAGGCAAGGAAGAGGGAAGGAGGCGGCCGTGGTCTGACAGTAGGAACCATCTCAATATTTGCCCAAAGACGAAGTGGGAAACCACGGAAAACCACTTCGAGGATGGCTGAGGTGGGAATCGAACCCCCTCTACTCATTTGGGCCACCTGAGGCTGAGAAGACCCCGTTCCAGTACTCATACCACTTTTCAAATTTCGTGGCAGAGCCGGGAATCGAACCCAGGACATCCGGGGTGGCAGCTAACCATGCTGACCGCTACGCTACGGAGGCGACATTTTGTATCCTTACCCTTTGGAACCCTGCGGGTGACACTGTCCACTTTAAATATCGGACAGACCACTCCATTCCCTGCATTTAGGCCCTTTATCACAAATCCACACCGTTCCTCCTAATTGCGCCAAATTTTAATTACACTTTGAAACCCTGCTGGTAACACTGTCCACTTCATATTTTGGAAAACGCTCTCCATTGCCTACATTTAGAGTAACAAACAAACTAAACTTGAAAACCCCGTATTAAGGCTCTTGAACCATTCATGTCCGTAGTTGTGTAACTATAAGAGTATTTTAATAAGTTCATTCCTGACTGACAATTCGGGCTGCATCACATCGCCCCTACCTGTGTTCTGGTGCAGAATTGCGAAAATAGTTAAATCATGCACTGCTTATAAATTGCAGTCACGGGGATTAGTGCAAAACGATTTCTTAGGCCCCTTAAAACAGTTATCATCATGAACATATTATGCCTCTGTATAAGTGCAATGGTGTTGGTGCAGTACATTGAGGTTATCAGCTGCAATAAGCGTTGGTGCTTTCAAATTTACCTTCATTTATTCCGAAACTTATCGTTGAGTGCTATGTGGCGGTAAATGATACTATTCTACCTCAGGAGCTCGGGACAGCCGAAGTTTTCCAAAGTGGTCTGATTATTTTCCTATGGCGCTATGCGACAAAAGATGACACTATTGGTCTCTACATTTCTAACAGCCAATGAAATATAGGCCCTAGGCAGTGTCTTATTTCACTTACTCCTCTTTCAAAACATATTTTGAAATTTGTTTGTAATTTACATGTGTCAGTGCTGTAGTTAAACAGCCATTTCCTTATTCATTATTATCATAACGGGAAAATCACCTGAATGTTTCGTCCATTATAATGTACTACTTATCACCCCCACTACAACCACCACCACCACCACAAAAAGTTATATTTAAAAATATTTATTCTCTGCTAGTTTAAGTATCATGTGCCAGTTCTGTAGTAGTATTAATTATCATTCATGTATGTATGTCTACCCCTTATTATTCCCGTTTTCCAACGGGGTCGGGGATGAGATGCGATGGAAGTCTTAGTGGCGATGGTTTTTACGGACGGATGCCCTTCCTGACGCCAACCTCATGAGAGGAGTTAATGAGAGATGAAATGAATGATGGTGATTGAAACTGGGCAAGGATGTGGAAGGAAGCGGCCGTGGCCTGTCAGAAATGTACCGTCCCAGCATTTGCCTGGTGTTGAAAATGGGGAAACCACGGAAAACCATTTCAAGGACGGCCGACGGTGGGGCTCGAACCCACGCGTCTACCGAGTCAGCAGAGAGCTTGGTCCCATGACCTAATGCTGCGCTTTAGCCAGCGTAGCCACTACTGTCGGTTATTAATTATCATTCATAAAACAAATAAATCCACCGGGCGAAGCCGAGCACTGCTGCTAGTGTTATATAATATTATATTGCAGAAGTGGCTTTAAAAAGCTGAGCTGTCTCGGTTACAAGCCAAGATGGCAGCTGATCTCTCGTTCTGACTTATATTTCACTAATTTGAGTATATTGCATGCAATATAGCCTACTGATAGAAATAATATAAACTTTGTATGAAATGAATTATAATGGATACATACTCCAGTGAAGAAATCGTTTAGTCCAAGTCATTATGTGCTAAGATGTTGTATGTAAATCGATTGATAACGTTGAACTTTGGTGGACAAGTTTGGCTCTGTGGTAAAGATTTGGTCTTTCACCCGGTCGGCCGGAGTTCAAAGCCTATCAGAGTTGTACTGTATTCTTTTGCTTGATATTTTTAAAAATATTTATTGTTCATTAAGTACTGAAACGTTATAAAATTGAGCGTTATATTGTGCACCTTGCAATGGAAAATATATATTTAATTAACACAAAGTTCGCCACTGGATCTGCACGAGTGGCATCTACTAGCAACCAGGTGAACTATGCGTGTGCTAACCACGGCCTACTAGATTCAAGCTGCACTCTACAGTATACCGGCCTAGACATTCCCAGTTAGTGAACCCGTGCATACGGTGTAATTGAAAAATGTCCTCTTGTTGCCGATAGAGCGAATTCGCCCTCAAGGGGATAGGTGCGATTAAAATTTAGCTGTGCGATAGGTTTATTAAATGTGTTTCTCCCAGTATACATTTAGACCAACGAAGTTTTGTTTCATTTTCAATTATTGTAAGTAGTAGTCGTTAATATAACTTACTGAATTCCTAGGTTGTTTGGAGTATCTGCTGATGAAATTGTAAGGGTAAATTATAAATTATGGTTTGAATGCCGCTGCTCAAGTCCAGTATGTCATACTGTTGTGTGCCATTTTGCACTTCGAATAGGAAGAAAATAGGAGATGATAAGGACAAAGAGTTATAACTAGGGCTCGGATCGATATGCTCGATAAAATCTCCAGATATGCTCGAAAACCATGTGTTTCATGCTCGATAGATATGCTCGAAAAAACCATTATATGCGGTTAAATATGCAGAATATGCTCGGAAAACACCGTTAAAACCTATAGAAAGGAAAGTGGAACGAAAAAAACAATAACATACCGTGCCTCTATATACAAGCTTTATTTTCTAATTGTATGTATGACACACTGCAATATTGTACAATACCCAAGGGGTATGCACCCCTTAGAGATCATCCCCCCCATCATCTGTCTAAATCTCATAAAAGGCAACCCTTTAAAAGCCTACCCAATATCCATCAATACTATAAGGGCAGCTGGCTACTCCATAAAGCAGCTCAACCCTTGCGTAATTATGACACACAGCGACATACTACAAACTGGTTCAACTATGCCACAACGCGCTGACAGAACAGAGGCTAAAGGTATAAAAGGTGCCTTAAGTGGGTCACGAGAATCTCTCCATCATCAGTGCTTCGACGAGACAGCCGGAGGCTAACGACAGTGTCAACCGAGGTGAGTCAGTCAGTCAGTGTTCAGAATCCTACTTTTGTAACCTAACACCCACAGTTTGTACTCACATTATAACATCACAAGATCCCTTAAAAAGGGACTAACAGTTACTCATTGCTGACCAATAAACACTTGGTCAGTCTCTTACACTTGCATTACTGATCTACACTCTTCTTCACGTCCCCACGTCCTTCCTTACTCCCGTCACAGTCAGACGTGACGCACCGTAGTAATAACGCCAACTCAGACGTCCTTGTATTCCTCACGGCGGCTCGCGTGCTCAAGTGAAGCGCGTGCCGAACCGCTGACACTAGCAAGGTGATTATATAATAAGTAGCCGGCTGGGTGACTAGTACATCGACCCGCGTGCTAAGGCTACATCCCTTAAACCACATTTACAGTCTTTATAGGAGCGCCCCCTAGTTCCTAGCACACCACAACACACTACACTGGTCAGCTTGCCCTGTCAAGGGGAGCTACCCTTATTTAGGCACAAACTCATAAATTAGTACAGCAACTCTCCCTTTTAGATCCACCCCCAAATAAGGGATCTAAAACACTGGTGGAGGCGCGGTCCTACGCATAGAGAAAAGGGACTCAACCAACGAGCCCTCGTAGGTAAAACGACCCCTTCCGTACCGCAAAAAGCCAAGCAAATAGTGAGAAAATTTTTCCCCCCAGACAAAAAGCACCATTTTTTTTTGTGTGCTCCAAACTAGCTACACAGGGGAAATTCTTCATTAACCAACCCCCTAGCCCCATACAGAATCAAAGAAATATAAGAATACACTGGCAAACACGAACAGATTTTTTTTTTATTATTATTCTTATTGTAGGCCCATACACTTCAGTCAGAATGGCACCTCATGCAGAGATTGCAAGCCATAGAGGCAATAGGGGTACGCCATTATTATTAACATTATTGTTCAGATGCCAAGGGCACATACAAAGCCGGCAAACACAAATACGGGCACTCCAAACAAAAATCGGGGCAATACAGGGCAAACAGCCATACACCCCGTCAGAGGGTAGGACAGCGCGATTAAGATGCGCACATACACTCTTGAATCACATACATGAACACCTCAATAGGTTCCATATACAAAGAAACAGAATATACCAACAATTAACTACCACACATGGTCCCGTAATAGATAATGCAACCCTCGAGAGAATGAGGGTGCACTACACAAGTTTACACGCCCAATACAGGGAGCTAATTCGCGTCCAAGCGCTTCTCCAACTAGCGGCCACAAAACAATACAGAGCACAGAAACATTAATACATTAATACAGTAATTTGCAAGCAGGCCATGAGCCTCAATAAGGCAGTACACCCAAATTTGGGACAAATACCGTGAGCTACAAGCCAATAAGGCCATTTTTGAGTTCATGTTAGGGCCATCAGCCCACCCGAGAGAGGACATAAGCGTGGATACGCTGACTCGACAATTTGCGAGGATGTCCCTCTCGCCACGTACTGCCACAGAATGGAAGGAGTTCGCCGTGGCCACAGTCAAGAAGACGGCCAGGTTAGGCTCCAACTTACTACAAAATAAACCTAACACAAACACACGTCCTTCAGCTCCGGATCGGAAGGCAATTTTGCCAAGCCGAGGGGAAGAGCCTAGAACAATCCCCTCGGACCGGGTGAACGAGAGGGAGTTGAAGCCAGGACCTTCAATCACACATAATACGACAGAGGGACAACAGGAGGTAACCTCGTCATGGGCTGACGACGTAGAGCCTGACCTACCACATATAAAGCCTACATACACTCACACAGATAGGCTAACACAGTGGCAGGAGGCTGCCGTGGCCACGGGCCAGAAAGCGGACAGGCTACACGACACCACATTGGCAGGACAAAAACAGGCACTTAAGCGGCCCTCACCGCCAGTTCAAAGGGCAAATTTGCCAGAACGGAGGCGAACACCGGCATTAGTCCCTCAGGATGCACGGTACACGCACATACAGATTAAACAGGCATTACCATACAATACACGGGGATTAGGAAAGGTATTATTACCCACCCCACAAAACCTCGCAGTCAAACATACATACACTCCCGCAAAATCTGCTAAGATAGCGCCAAGCGCAATAACGCCCTTAAATACAGGTACACTTAGACCTAGAAACACGCGCTACGGTGGAAGTAGGGCAAGGCTTACTTTGCTAGAAATTCCGCCGGAAAACAGCAAAGAAACACCTCAATGGATTTCAGAGGCCTATAATATCGTAACAGGGCAAAGCCCTTCACCTTTCTGAGCACTGAAGCTCGAAAGACGATAACGACTTTCACCAAGGCCAGAGAAATAAACTAACATCGCTAACACCAAAATTATAGGCCACATAAGTTCTTTCACACGGGGGCGATAGGAAAATGGTCCAACAAGTACATAATCAACATGAGATCGCATATTTTTCTTTCTTATTTTATGTATATACAGTGCAATATAGCCAAATTAGAGGGAACAATTCTAAATCCTTCCGGTTTTTTTTTTTCTTTCAACCATGGCATTTTCCTCTCAGGCCATCAATGGTTATTGGGCGAAGTGATTAACGCCATAACGTAAAGTCTCTAATATGCTAAGCCAAGTGGAAGCCAAGCAGGCTTCAGGCCGGAAAGAGATATTTTGAACACAACTTAGGCATAAAATCACAGCATAAAGCTTAAGTGAGTCTTTCTAAGTAGAAATGACTAAACGTTCTATGTTAGGGTTCCACAGTTTGATAGATTCTCCTGTTGCGGGCGAAAGCCGTAAGTGTGGCAAGAATTAAGAATCTCAAACTAGTTTCAAAAAAAAAATTTTTGGGAGGTGTGCTTTAACCAACTAAAAAGCCCAATTGCACACCGGGATGAGACACTGTCATTTTGGTGAGTTACAATTACTTTGATAGGCAGGTTTGACTCCCACAGTGCACTGGCTTTGCTCGTGACGTGGATACAAGGGTATCAGTTACGTCTGGCAATGGCCTTCCTAAGGTGTACTAGACAGTGTCGGTAGATTCCCCTGAGACGTAACCAGATTACGGTAGTACTCACGTTACCAAATTGGTAAATACTACACTCAGGTCCCAATCACCATTTTTTTTCAAAAACATAGTGCTCACGACATAATTTTTAGAGACTAACGCCACCTACTATTATTTTCTTTCAATGTGCTCTCTTAATGCAGAGCGGGGCATAAATAATTTTTTTTTTGTTTTACACATTTAGCCCAAGAAAGAAAAATGGCCAAATAAACTATATATATATTTTATACATAGGTATACATAACACAACACTCGGGGACACAAGTGTAGTCAATGGAAGGTTCTTTTGCAGACGGCCAATGCATATGAGATTTCCGAAGTGAAATGCCATGGCCTGTGGTTTGGATTCCAAGTAAAACGGAAATCCCGTGGCACATGATCTCTAGAAATGGTCACGTTAAACCACAAAATTCCCCTCTTGCCTTTTTATAATGCGAAGAACACTAACAGAAAGCAGAGTGATTAAGAACACATGTTCGGATACACAGCGTTATCGAAACAAGTAAACAAGCGACCGCGCAAGACATTGCAACCCGACACCCTCATACTCAGCAGTAAAGCAGACCTCAGTGATAAACTGCGAGCCTTACAGACGACAGTTCCCAAAGCACACTGCACGGAATCATTCATAGCCAACCTAAGAACCCTATATCTTCAAAATTTACACTACGAGGAGAGGGCAAAAATAAGCAAACTCCTCGCAGGAAGGTATACTAGGGGTTGCGCATAGAAAAACACACAGCCCATTTGCCATAGTGTAGGCGGCACAGAAATGGCCACCAAATCTTTACAGACAACCGGCTTCGAACCCATGTCCACACACAAAAACCTCGTACCGAAAACTAACTAAACAACGGTATTTTCGGTACGAGAAACACAAACAAAATACAGGCAGAATGCCCGCAGAACATGAACAACGCAGACATATAACACAGAGAATTACATAGAACACGGGTTCGAACCCCAGAGAAATTTGCACGCCAGGGAAAAACAAGCAGACGGCCTTCCAATCACACCAAAATTGGCCCATATAACGGCTTAGACAGATAATACTACATTCCTGCGGCCAAATGACAGGCATAAAATTCCAGAAATACACTTGACAGGGAAAATGGACTTTTCAGACAGAGACATATAAATTTCGTAAGACAACGGTCTTACGGAATAATGGCCACACAACGGCAATAGTAGCAGGGCGGATTACCACATCGGGCCGCCAGGAATTTAACACAATGACCACACTGGCATACGTGCAGATAAACGCGCAACAGTGGTTAACCTACATAAAATCCCGGCCTGAAGTTACACACACAAACTGATGACTTGCAGACTTAGCCACTTTGCAACACTGTCGATGACAAAACGCGATTGTGTAGTGGCAGTGACCATGAATAAACAAATGCAGAACAATCATAACACTATACATTTTTCAACACTGCGAAAGCATTTATCAACAAGCAGACGTCACAGACCAAAACTTGTCGCAGGCCCAGAGTAGCACGTTCGTAAAGACGTTGGCAGGCCACGGGCGCTTCCTACCCATACACAATATACACAGTAGGACTTGGCCCTACAGCAGACCAGGCGTCCGCGTGGTGTAGCGGAGCGTAGTCACACACACACACACAAACGCGCTCACCAATCAGGGGCGAACATAGGGACTTTGAGGAAACGGGACCTCCCCTTAACAACTTCTTTTTGCGACCCTAGTCCCGAAACAAATCATTCCAGGCGACTAGGACTTAGCCCTATAACGGACCAGAGTAGGTCGTGAAGCTTCGCTATCCCAAAGCGCGGATAGAAAACCAACATGGACCAAGGGAGGATGACAAGAGAACATGCTAACAGCGTCCCACTCTACTCCCTTCCCATAACCTTTTCACGTCCAAACATAAACAACGCAGACACATGAACACAACCAGAACAGATACACTACACTACAAAGTATACATAAGGGTTGGTAAACTTCATGTGTTTACAGAAAGGGCATGCTACGCCTTGAGCCCCACCGCTATCACCTGAATGAGAGGGGTGCATCGGCAAACAACAACTAAGCGTAATGCACATCTCCATATGAGAGATGAGGCCATAAGTAATAAATACTAACCATTTTTTTTAAATTTAAATCATCCCGCATGAGAGGGAAATATATTAGTATTATGCCTCAACCTACACCTATCCATACATGAGTGCAAACGCCTCATATCCAGACGCATGCATGTATATCCCATCCATTCACCAGGGGATATTGATATCAGACCGGCATGGATTTTTATTTTATTTTTTGCAACCCCGGGAATTACCTGCCCCGTTCCACTCACTGTAGGAGCATCCCAGCACAAAAACCGGTTCCAGGCCGCCACTAACGCGGAATTCGGAAGTGCGCAACCTCCTCCTACCCTGCTTTAACCCACTCTACAGATAACTACCCCCAGATCACAATAACAGGGTACCTGACGCCACAGACCCTACTAACACCTCCATCAAGGTTAAAAAAGAGCATTATCGCTGGAGAAGCTGATATAGCACAGGTAGCCTAAAGTAGTCTACGTATGTAGAGGTTTTACCAGCCCACCACACTGGAAGTATTTTACATTTGACACTTTTTACACAGGTTACACCTATATTTAAAAAAAAAAAAGGGAATCTGAAACACCCTGGCTGATGATACCGGCGTTAGCCAAAGGTCAAAAGCACAACACTAGGGGCAGAACTGGGGTAGGTAATGACAACCCTTACCCCAGTTGGCTCGACAAATCAAATTATTGACGACTAGACCAAATAGACGAACCACGTAAGGTCAAAGCATTCGCGGCCTGGTCGGGCAAGCTCTGGAATCCTAGGTGCGCATAAACCGCCCCTGGGAGGAAGGGATGCTAAACCCACTTTGAGCCACGGTCGTCGAAGCCAAGACCTGCAGGGAGACTTTCTGAGAATGGCGGGAGAAATAGCTCACTCCGCGTCGGCCTCGGGAGCTATCCCTAGAGACGACCACATTATGACTAGACTGCTAGTTAAGTTTAAATTTAAGTAGGCAAGACTTCCATGGCGGGAAGCAAAACTCCTGTGCGTTGGAGCATACTACGGCGGCCCATAGAGGCAAATTTATATATCAATGCGAAAATGCATACTACGGCGGCCCATAGAGGCAACTTTATATATCAATGCGAAAATGCATACTACGGCGGCCCATAGAGGCAACTTTATATATCAATGCGAAAATGCATACTACGGCGGCCCATAGAGGCAAATATCACTGCGAAAGCAGATTGCGACGGCCGATTAAGGCGGAGACAATATTATGCCATTGGACCACACTGTCCAATGCCCACATAAATGACGACGCATCGGGCAGTCAGAGGGCATTAAGAGATGGGGCATTGCGCGCCCCTCACAGGAGCCAAGTGGGCGGCTCACCTACGACTAATCGGAACGGCAAAACGAGCACGACAAGGAAGTTACAGCGGGCGGAACGGTTAGCTTAGTGGCACCGTAAGCCGCCCGCGGATAGATTAATCCTAGTAATAGACGTCGACACTAGACTTAAGGGGACGGAATCTAGCGACCCTAGAGACAACCGGTGTTTCTGGGGCTCGTGCGGGTGGTGATCTGGGGATTTAATTGCCCCAGGCGATCGTCCTAGGCCAAATTTAGTTATAGACGGTTGCATTTGACACGCAACCTAGGATTAAGCAAATTTAATGAACACTGTTGCAATTCAGCACAGAATCTTTCGGCAATAGATTAAGGCAACCCTCTCGGCTTAGATGTAGTTTTTTTTTATATATACCATAAGTAGAATAAGTAGTATAAGAGAACGCCGTTCGGTGCCTGATGACCCACAAATCCGTCATCAGGGTAAGTCCGATAACTCATGATAAGTTATTATAATGTAGCATAGTCTTACATTTAAGACAATTTTTTTTTAATACATATATTGAGGTAAAATTTCGGCGCCTGGCGGCCCAAATTCGTTGCCAGGGTAAGCCCAATACTACAACACATTAGGAAATGACGTAACGGCACCATATAGGGTAAGCCCGGCCATATATCGAGTAATAGTAACCATGCCATTCTTTTCACAGGTAAAAAGGGGCTTCAGACTGTGGCAACGCTGCCACAGGAAGCGGCATATGGAATAGGGAATTTCAATGTTTTGTTAACCTCTCCATTTTTTTTTGCAGGCATTGTCACCTAGAATATGACACGTGTAATTATGATTTTGCTGCCAGATAGCAGCAACATGCTATTTAATGCCCCCTTATTGTAGTATTATACCTGTGCATACTAACCTCCATTTAACATTCATTCTCACTTACACACTCACTACATTTTTTTTACAGCTACACGTCAATAATCTGCACAGCGGGAATGATGCCTGTGGGGCATCAAGCTTGCTGGCAGATCTGCATAAAACAAAAACACTTGAAGCGTCAAAATGCGACGCAGCTTACGGCGATGAGGGCGCAACCGGCATGTGGCGGCGACCCTCATGGCCAAGTGTGCAAGCATTCACCCACAGAGGATGCTTCACAGACTAGGTATTAAGAATACACTGCAAGCGGTACGACCACTCAACCGTGCCAAGAGGTGGCCGTATAGGATCAGCCGTGATACGGCAAGCGTACGTACAAACAGGTAGCGTGCACGCGAGGATCCAAATAAAAACTAGAATTATAAGGGTTTAGCGCGCTTAAGTAGACATAAGGTCATTGTAGTTCATAATTTTAAAGAGTAAACTACATACATATTCATGCGCCCACGGGCAATTATTCCAACTGAAATTCCTAAATGTCAGCATCGCAACATGATACATTAAACTCTATATATATTTTTGTCTGTTTATCAAGTTCACGTGTACACGATGTCTATATTTTTGTTTTGTTTTGTTTCGTTTGCTAAGGTAACACGTAACCAATGTCTGTGAATTGTTTTCTTTCATTTTTCTCTCTTCTAACTTCCCCATTTGTCAGGGTGTTCCGTTTTATCCCACACCAATAAATACATTTTAAATATTTCCTTTAAATTATACCCTGGAACACCCATTTTTTTCTATTCTCTCCTATCTTCTTTATTGCAGGGAGCACTTTTTCCCCAAGATAGGGCGGACGACGCAATCATCCGTTCGGCCCTGGGTTTTTCCTCCCTGCACAACTATGTAACCATGTATAACCATGTTTTTTTTCTTTTTTATGCCGACAACGGCAATGGCGATTGTGCCTCAATAGCAATTATTTTCTTTATTCAACAATGTTAATGCACATTTCACCATGCAATGTAAAATTTATATACATATATATCTATGTACACCCCATAACCCTCCCCTCTGAACACGGGCTGACCGCACACCTACACTTCTGCACGACGACACCCGTTCCATACGACGACGCTTACGACGCCACCACCAGAAGAGACGAGGGGGATTCAAAAACTACTACGACAACATCCCAACCCCAAGTGCCCTTCCCGGTCGCGAGGACGCGACCAAATGGAGGAAGAGGCTTGTACAATACCCAAGGGGTATGCACCCCTTAGAGATCATCCCCCCCATCATCTGTCTAAATCTCATAAAAGGCAACCCTTTAAAAGCCTACCCAATATCCATCAATACTATAAGGGCAGCTGGCTACTCCATAAAGCAGCTCAACCCTTGCGTAATTATGACACACAGCGACATACTACAAACTGGTTCAACTATGCCACAACGCGCTGACAGAACAGAGGCTAAAGGTATAAAAGGTGCCTTAAGTGGGTCACGAGAATCTCTCCATCATCAGTGCTTCGACGAGACAGCCGGAGGCTAACGACAGTGTCAACCGAGGTGAGTCAGTCAGTCAGTGTTCAGAATCCTACTTTTGTAACCTAACACCCACAGTTTGTACTCACATTATAACATCACAAGATCCCTTAAAAAGGGACTAACAGTTACTCATTGCTGACCAATAAACACTTGGTCAGTCTCTTACACTTGCATTACTGATCTACACTCTTCTTCACGTCCCCACGTCCTTCCTTACTCCCGTCACAGTCAGACGTGACGCACCGTAGTAATAACGCCAACTCAGACGTCCTTGTATTCCTCACGGCGGCTCGCGTGCTCAAGTGAAGCGCGTGCCGAACCGCTGACACTAGCAAGGTGATTATATAATAAGTAGCCGGCTGGGTGACTAGTACATCGACCCGCGTGCTAAGGCTACATCCCTTAAACCACATTTACAGTCTTTATAGGAGCGCCCCCTAGTTCCTAGCACACCACAACACACTACACTGGTCAGCTTGCCCTGTCAAGGGGAGCTACCCTTATTTAGGCACAAACTCATAAATTAGTACAGCAACTCTCCCTTTTAGATCCACCCCCAAATAAGGGATCTAAAACAATATACTCGCATTCAAGTTTTTCAAGTAAATATAAGAGAAGTTTTCTTTTAACAGTTACAGTTTAAAAGTTCATTTACAAAATGTTCAGAATTAGGCGAGTCAATGAAGTAGGTCTGCATTGGTCTGTACTACAAGAATTTTTTCTATGTTTTCAGTTTTAAATGATTTTCTGAAATCAGTCAATAAAAGTTTCAATGACGAGTACGACCTCACTAAAGGTTAAAAACTTGCTGTTCTGTTATTCGCACCAGATAGGCTTTTCAATAATTATTTCTGTTTTCGAACCTTAAGGATGGTCAGGGCCCGAATTCAGGGGATAATTCGAAGAAAAACAAACTATTTAAACGAAAACCACAAGAATATGCATTTATATGCTTCTATTCTGAAAATCACGATTTTATGCATTTACATGCTCGATAAATTTCAATTCTGTTGGTCCCAGAGAGGTGAAAATACCACCGAAAGGCTTCTTTCAATGTGTACTATTCAGGAAAAATATATGCAAATATGCTCGAATCCGAGCCCTAGTTATAACTATACCCATACATTTAGGAGAAAGTAGGCTATATGGTCTTTCCTGAATATCTGTATTTTTTAAAATTTGGACTAATTTTGTGTTTATTTAGATTTTAATACGTTTTTCTTGTTTTTTTTTTCTTTTTTTCTTTTTGAGCTTTTTCTGACTAATTTTAACTAACTTTTATTGTTTTTTTTTTTTTTTTGATTTTGACATTCTTTTTAATTTGACTAATTTGCTTTGTATTTTAGGACTGCCAAACACTGGTAGGGATTGGACAAAAAGGAGGAGTGGGGAGAAGAAGGAGTCGCGGAGATGAACGCTACAATTCTAGGGTTAAAAGTGACACGTATTATAGTTATTGGTATGGTAGTTAGGTTGACTAAAGGTCTACCCACAATGCGCTGTCGGCAGACGGTAGTGGGCAGACGGCAGACGGCAGATGAAGTCAGAAGTCGATAGTTCACAACATAGCCACCCACAATTCGCAGTCGTTAAAATGCTAGGAGTAAATAATAACTTGACCTTCATTTATTCCTTGAGAAGGTTGTCAATTGTCGACAACCTAACCTAAAATTTGCAAGGATGGATGACTTGGAGCGGTACGGTTTATTTTTATTGCTGCTAACTGGTACAGCATTGTTAAAATTAAGGAAAAATACTCGTGCATCCAGTATCCCCTCTTGTAAATAATTAATAACAAATCCAACTCTGAATTAGGCCTACTGATTTTTGAACATAATTGTTTTTGTGATGCTGGTCCTTTTTGATTGAAAGCCCGAGGGCTCCCAACACGTTCAATCTATTACTACATCATTTCCTAATTTATTTTTCGTCATTAGAAAATGTATTTTGGCTAATTTCATTACTGGTAGACCCTACTTTAGAAAATGTTTTCGTACGATGAGCTCTCATTCCGCGTTACCTTCCGCTGCATTATATTTGCTACAAAGGAAAACGTTATAATCAATGAACAGTTTACTTTTAAATACTTGGGCTCACTCGTGTCATACATCCAACAGCGTTCCTTCCCAAGATCAATGAATATATCTTCTATCCCAAGGTTAGTACATTCAGTCATCATCTTTTTATATACTGTAATTATGCGAAGAATATACCGCGAATACAACTAGTCAACTACACAGCTGATGACGACAAAGTGACGCCATCTTGTGATCTTTTCTGAATGGCTCTTAAATATGTTGTTGGCTGTCAAAGATAAAATTGGCAACAGCCGACTACACGCTGTCGATTGTCAACTATCTACTACCGACATGCAACTTCACATTGTGAATGACGCCATAAGAGAGCACCGGTCAGCCTTCAACTACCGTCTGCCCACTACCGTCTGCCGACTGCGCATTGTGGGTAGAGCTTAAAACCTTGCTGCTTCACCTCTCCGGATGTTATATGTAAGCATCATTGGAGAGATAGATGAGCCGGGTGGGAATAAGACCAGCTTGTATGGTGCAATATATTGCATGTCAACATATTAAATTCTTGTTCCGTGCAACTACAGTGCACAGACGTTCAAAATAAAAGTTGCAAGATATTGCATTATATTCGCTGACGTGATAAATTGTCACTATTAATGTAAACGACCAGCTATTCCTGGCATGCGTTGCAATGCCAATCAAAGACAGAGAGGAAGATAATAATCATTAGGGCTCGGATTTTAGGTGCTAAAAATCGGGAAACATTTATTTTTAAGTTCTAACAAGATGTTCAGTAAAGAACATATAGCCTACTTTCTCCTAAATGCATGGGTATTGTTATAACTCTTTGTCCTTTTCAAGGAGTATGATTGAATGTTTGTTGTAGTAGCTTGTTGAAATACAACGTGCTATAGGTATATTAAACATGAATATGAGGTGCCCTCTGCTAGTGCTACCTCTGTACCAAATTTCGTTCAATTCGGTTTCACCGTGTT
Organism: Meconema thalassinum; assembly: GCA_946902985.2. Lineage (NCBI taxonomy): Eukaryota > Metazoa > Arthropoda > Insecta > Orthoptera > Tettigoniidae > Meconema > Meconema thalassinum. Next base: position 482,810,585 of record OX336391.1, read on the forward strand.
TGAATTGATAGGGGGAATCGATTTGCACACATACTTGCCCACTATCTGCAAACTATTGGGCTGATGTTCTTGCAGTTTGGTCTGAATATGTTTCCCACGTAAAGATATGGTCTTGCAAAATTTGGTAGAGACTAGATTATTAGGTTGGTCGTAATTACATTTTAGCTTTAAACATTTGGGTGGCCGCGATTACGTTTCCGTCAAGATAGCGGTGATATAAAACATGACACTGAAGTGCCCTTTGCTAGTGCTACCTCTGTACCAAATTTCGTTCCGTTCGGTTTCACCGTGTTCGAATTAATAAGGGGAATCGATTTTCACACAAAGATAGCCGCCATCCGCAAAATATTAGGCTGATGACCTATTAGTTTGGTCAAAGGATGCTCCCTCCATAAAGGTGTGTAGTTGCAAAATTTGGTAGAGATCGGATGATTAAGTTAATCATAATTTGATTTAAGCTTTGAACATTCGTGTGGCCGCCATTACGTTTCTGTCAATATGGCGTCGATATAAATCATGACACTGAGATGCCCTTTGCTAGTGCTATCTCTGTACCAAATTTCGTTCCATTCGGTTTCACCGTGTTTGAATTAATAGGGGGAATCGATTTTGACACAAAGATGGCCGCCATCCGCAAACTATTAGGCGAATGACCTATTAGTTTGGTCAAAGGATGCTCCCTCCATAAAGGTGTGTAGTTGCAAAATTTGGTAGAGATCGGATGATTAAGTTAATCATAATTTGATTTAAGCTTTGAACATTCGTGTGGCCGCCATTACGTTTCTGTCAATATGGCGTCGATATAAAACATGACACTGAGGTGCCCTTTGCTAGTGCTACCTCTGTACCAAATTTCGTTCCATTCGGTTCCACCGGGTTCGAATTAATATGGGGAATCAATTCTGACATAAAGATGGCCGCCACCCGCAAACTATTAAGCTAATAACCTATTAGATTGGTCAAAGGATGCTCCCTCCATAAAGGAATGTTGTTGCAAGGTTTGGTAGAGATCGGATGGTTATGTTAGTCATAATTTAACTTAAGCTTTGAACATTTGTGTGGCCGCCATTACGTTTTTGTCAAGATGGCGGCGATATAAAACATGACACTGAGGTGCCCTTTGCTAGTGGTACCTCTGTACCAAATTTCGTTCATTCGGTTCCACCGTGTTCGAATTAATAGGGGGAATCAATTTTGACATAAAGATGGCCGCCATCCGCAAACTATTAGGCTGATGACCTATTAGATTGGTCAATGGATGCTCCCTCCATAAAGGTATGTAGTTGCAAAATTTGGTAGAGATCGGATGATTAGGTTAATCGTAATTTGATTTAAGCTTTGAACATTCGTGTGGCCGCCATTACGTTTCAGTCAATATGGCGGCGATATAAAACATGACACTGAGGTGCCCTATGCTAGTGCTACCTCTGTACCAAATTTCGTTCCATTCGGTTCCACCGTGTTTGAATTAATAGGGGGAATTGATTTTCACACAAAGATGGCCGCCATCCGCAAACTTATAGGCTAATGACCTATTCATTTGGTCAAAGGATGCTTCCTCTATAAGGGTATGTTGTTGCAAAATTTGGTAGAAATCGGATGATTAGGTTAATCGTAATTTGATTTAAGCTTTGAACATTTGGGTGGCCGCCATTACGTTTCCGTCAAGATGGCGGCGATATAAAATATGACACTGAGGTGCCTTTTGTTAGTACTACCTCTGTACTAAATTTCGTTCCATTCGGTTGTACCGTGTTCGAATTAATATGGGGAATCGATTTTCACACAAAGATGGCCGCCATCCGCAAACTATTACGCTGATGACCTATTAGTTTGGTCAAAGGATGCTCCCCCCATAAAGGTATGTTGTTGCAAAATTTGGTAGAGATCGGATGATTAGGTTAGTCGTAATTTGATTTAAGCTTTGAACATTTGTGTGGCCGCCATTACGTTTCCGTCAAGATGGCGGCAATATAAAACATGACACTGAGGTGTCCTTTGCTAGTGCTACCTTTGTACCAAATTTCGTTCAATTCGCATTCACCGTGTTCGAATTGATAGGGGGGGACAGACATTCAGAGTACACACACTCACACACACACAGACACACACACACACACAGACTCACACACACACATACACACACACACACAGACTCACACACACACATACACACACACAGACAGACACACTTTTTTCGCCCTGTGTTGATCTCATAAGTCTACTTTCATTTTTTGCAAAAATCGAAAGTAGGCTAAAAATGCCTTAAATATGTGACAAAAAGTAAAAATATTTAATTATAATTTAGTTTATTAATGTGATTATAAACAATAACCGACAGTAGTGGCTGCGCTCGCTAAAGCGCTGCGTTAGGTCTTGGGGCCAAGCTCTCTGCTGACTCGGTAGACGCGTGGGTTCTAGCCCCACCGTCGGCCGTCCTTGAAATGGTTTTCCGTGGTTTCCCCATTTTCAACTCCAAGCAAATGCTGGGACGGTACCTTCTGACAGGCCACGGCCGCTTCCTTCCACATCCTTGCCCAGTTTCATTCACCATCAGTCATTTCATCTCTCATTAACTCCTCTCATGAGGTTGGTGTCAGGAAGGGCATCCGGCCATAAAAATCATCCGCCACAAAGACTTCCATCGCATCTCATCCCCGACCCCGTTGGAAAACGGGAATAATAAGGGGTAGACATACATACATACATACATACATACAATGTGATTATAAACAATATGCAGTACCCATGAATGCAATTTATTCTATGCCTCACTGACTGCTGAAGCATTACAATACACAACGAGATACATCTTCAGCTTGTCCGTCACAAATGACCGATGATTATCGCGAAACACTTATTCTGAAGTCGCAAAACTGCGGCTATAAGTTTCTTGCCCTTGAGGTATTGTGTAACTTGAGAACGCTGTTCAGCCTTGATTGCATTCCCACATGGTTGGCAGAACAGAATCTTTAAATTCTGCAACAGACGATATCTTGTAGTTGTTTTTAATTTAGGCATCGTAGAACTGCCTTACACTGAAATAAACTGCATGTGAGTGACACTGGTTCCTGGTAGCTGGGGGAGGTCTAGCACGTGGTGCAATATGGCTATGGACAAGGAAATCTCCGGCTGCCACAGTGAGTGGCACAGGGCGACAAGTTAAGAATAACACAGTTGAAAGCTGACATATGCTCTGCATGAAGATTAGATAGCTCACAGGTTCTTCCCCGTTGAAGTAACACAGAACAAAAATGCAATAAGCTGAATTATCTAGCATACTGATTTTAAAAAAATGTAAATATTATGTTTTTATATGTGCTAGTAAGTGAAAAACAGGAATTTATGTATTTATAGAAAAAATGCTTAAAATATGTATTTACATAGAAAAATATTTATTTACCTAATGGGTTCAGTACTGGCTCCTCTCCTCTTCAATTTGTACTTATCGGATCTACCGGAAACAAACTCAAAAAAGTTTTGTTATGCTGATGACATAGCATTGGCCACTAGACACCAAAATATGGAAGATTTGGAAAATGTATTTGAAGATGATTTGGCTAAACTTGGAAGATATTTCCACAAATGGAGGCTCCAACCCAGTGCTACAAAAACTGAGGTATCTTGTTTCCACCTGAGCAACATATTGGCTAATACCCAACTCAATGTAAAATTTGAGGGGAAGATTTTGAAATATAACAAGTTCCCAAAGTACTTAGGAGTAATACTGGACCGAACACTCTCTTACAAGCAACACCTCCAGAGCACAGCAGCTAAAATTAGAAGCCGCAACAATATATTGCTAAAGCTATGTGGAACATCTTGGGGAGCTTCTGCCACTACTACAAGATGCTCTGCCTTAGGTCTAGCCTTCTCTGTGGCTGAATACTGCGCCCCAGTTTGGCTCAAATATCCCACATGTCAAACTCGTTGACACCCAGTTGAACAACGCCATGAGACTAATCACTGGTTGTATAAGAACTACACCAGCATATTGGCTTCCAGCCCTCAGCATTATTCTTCCACCCCACCTTCGTAGAGAAGTTGCCTTGCTACAGGAGTACTACAAGATTATGGATCACCCTACACTACCTATTCATGAAGACATCCCCTCTCTTCAAATGAACAGGCTCAAATCCAGGAAGCCACCCATTTGTCATGCCCAGAGACTTCTAGGAAACCATTTTGATTCCAGCATGCAGTGGATTAGTGAATGGACACTAAAAACTTGTCCTGAGTCGAGCTCCTTCCTGGATGCTACAAGAACATCCACTCCAGGTTCCGATCTGCCTAGGAGGGCTTGGGCAACTCTCAATAGGATTCGGAAAAACCACGGAGTATGCAATGGAACTTTGTTCAAATGGGGAAAAATTTCATCTCCTCAGTGTGATTGTGGTGCTCCTAATGAAACCATCCAACACATTACAACTGACTGTCCTCTGAGGGCATATGGAGGGGACTGGTTCGACTTCCTGTTGGCGACACCTGTCGTGGTCCAATGGATAGACTCATTAGACCTGAGACTGTAAATAATGTAAATAGTAAAAATAATTTACGGCAGATTTTAAAGTGATTTTCTTTGTACTCTGAAATCTTGTATTGATTATATTGCCAAACGATAAATAAATAATAAATATTTACCGAAAAATCCTAGCCCTAATAATAATGAATCACCGGCAAAAAGCCGTGGCCTGCTCGCGCAAACTGTACCTGTCAACGAAGCAGAGTGACGTGTGACACAAATAAACAGAGAATAGTTCCCATCTCGACCGACGGCAACCAATTCGTGAAAGGGTAATATATGAACGCATAGGGGACATATATGCAGACAGACAGACAAACTATCACGTAACTGATTTATATCTATATATTAAGAGCGTTAAAAAATCCTTCAGTATGCCTTCCTTCGGAGGGGAAGTAAAGCCGGCGGTCCCATGTCATAGATTTATGGCATGTTAAAGATCCTTTCACAGACTAAACTTGTGTAAAGCAAAATTTGTTAGGTTAGATTTCGTCAGAACGCTCTATCAAAGTTCCAACGTTCACCACTAGGTATCATTGATATCTGGTGGCGAAAGTTGGAACTACTTGAAATTGAACGGAACTTGTAGCTCGCCCTTTAGAGTGTCCGCTGGAAGCAGCTACAGACTCAGGCGAGCCGAACATGTCCTCGGACACTCCCGGCACTAAAAGCCATACGATAAATAAATAAATAAATAAAATCTATATATATATAAATCAATGTAACGTGATAGTTTGTCTGTGGGTATGTCTGTGGGTATGTCTACTATGCGTTCATATACCATTCGTCCGATTCCGATGAAACTTGGATGAGATGTTGAGTACACTCCAAGGAAGGTTTCTGACTTAGTAAATCCATTTTACAATAGGTAGCGCACGCGTAGATTCAACAAATGAGCGACGATGCGCGAAGCATTTCAACAAAGTCCCGTATGTGTTCATATACCATTCGTCCGATAGCGATGAAACTTGGGTGCGATGTTGTGTACACTTACGTGAAGGTTTCAAAATTAGTGAATACATTTCACAGTAGATAGCGCACGAGTAGATTCAACAAATGACCGACGACACGCAAAGCGTTTCAACAAAGTCCCGTATGCATTAATATACCATTCGTCCGATAGCTATGAAACTTGCGTAAAATGTTGTGTACACTGCAGGGACATTTTCTGGCTTAGTACATCCACTTTACAATAGGCAGCGCACGAGTAGATTCAACAAATGAGCTACGACGCGCGAAGCATTTCAACAAAGTCACGTTTGCGTTCATATACCATTCGTCCGATAGCGATGAAACTAGGCTGAGATTTTGTGTGCACTCCAGGGAAGGTTTCTAACTTAGTAAATCCCTTTCAAAATAGGTAGAGCACGAGTAGAATCAACAAATGAGCAACGACGCGCGAAGCGTTTCAACCAAGTCCCATATCATTTCATATACCATTCATCCGATAGCGATGAAACTTGGGTGAGATGTTGTGTACACTCCAGGGAAGGTTTCTGGCTTAGTACATACATTTTACAATAGGTAGCGCACCAGTAGATTCAACAAATGAGCGATGACACGCGATGCGTTTCAACAAAGTCCCGTATAAAGTCATATACCATTCGTCTGATAGTGATATGTGTTTGGTGAATTGTTGTGTACACTCCAGGAAAGGTTTCTGGCTAAGTAAATCCATTTTACAATACGAAGCGCACGTTTATGTTCAACAAATGAGTGACTACGCGCGAAGCGTTTCGACAACGTCCCGTATACGTTCACATACCATTCATCCGATTGCGATGAAACTTGGGTGAGATGTTGTGTACACTCCAGGGAAGGTTTCTGGCTGAGTACATCCATATTACAATATGTAGCGCAAGAGTAGAATCAACAAATGAGCGACGACACGCGAAGCGTTTCAACCAAGTCCCGTATGCATACATGTACCATTCGTCCGTAGCTATGAAACATGGGTGAGATGTTGTGTACACGTCATGGAAAATTTCTGGCTTAGTAAATCCCCTATACAATATGCAGCGCACAAGTTGATTCAACAAATGAGGGACGACGCGCGAAGCATTTCAACAAAGTCCCGTATAAGGTCATATACCATTCTGCCGTTAGCTGTGAAACTTGGGTGAAATATGGTGGACACTCCAAGGAAGGTTTCTGGCTTAGTAAATACATTTCACAGTAGGTAGCACACGAGTAGATTCGACAAATGAACGACGACACGCGGAGCGTTTCAATACAGTCCCCTATGTCTTCATATCCCATTAGTCCGATAGCGATGAAACTTGGGTGAGATGTTGTGGACACTTACGTGACGGTTTCTAACTTAGTAAATACATTTTACAGTAGGTAGCGCACGAGTAGATTCAACAAATGAGTGACGGAGCGCGAATCGTTTAAACAAAATCAGGTATGCGTTCATATATTATTCATCCGATTGCGATGAAACATTGATCAGTTATTGTGTACCCGCCAGGGAAGGGGAATTAGTAAATCCATTTCACAATAAGTAGCGCAAGAGTTGATGCAACAAATGGGTGACGACGCGCGAAGCGTTTCAACAAAATCCCCTATTGCGTTCATATAACATTCTTCGATTGCGATGAAACCTTGATGAGTTATTGTGTACACGCCAGGGAAGGGCTTCGACTTAGTAATACATTTCTCAATAGGTAGCGCACGAGTAGATTCAACAAATGAGTGACAGCGCACGAATCGTTTAAACAAAAACCCCTATACGTGCATATACCATTCATCCGATTGCGATGAATCATTGATGAGTTATTGTGTACACGCCAGGGAAGGGTTTCGACTTAGTAAATCCATTTCACAATAGGTAGCGTGCGAGTAGATTCAACAAATGAGTGAGAGCGATGAAACTTTTGAAAGTTGTTGTGCACGCTCCCACGAATGGTTCTAAATTAGAAAATCCATTTTACGATAGCTTAGAGGCAGTTAACATGTTGTGTATCCAAAAGCACTTCAAGAAACAGAATTTCAACGCCAACACTTTCTTTGATTGGCATTGCAACGCATGCCGGGTACAGCTTGTATATATATATATATATATATATATATATATATAGATAGATGATACGCATCGTTGTTGTTGTTGTTGTTGTTGTTGTTGTATAACTTCTAGTTTATTGACTTCATCAGTATAATGTGCTTTCCACATTTTAAAACAACTTCCACCGCCCCTCAAATTTTGTAACATTTGGTCAATTCAGGTGATCTAGCCCCGTGTAATTGAGCTAACCCCGTGTATTTGGGTGTGAGTGTGTCGAATATTTGTCTGATGACCTGTGTTATTGTGATGGTGGTATTAGTGTGTGAATTTGTAATTCAGGTGAGGATTGGGAAGGAGATGGCCGAGCCCTCACGTTTGGCACTGTCGTGGCGTTTGCTTGGAGTTGAAATGGGAAACCTCGGTAAACAACTTCCAGAATGGCTGAGCTAACAATCGAACCCACCTATTCTCAGTTTTGCCTTACGAGGCTGAGTAGGCCTATATCCCGTTCCTGCCCTCAGACAAGAATTAAATTTCTCGGCTGAGCCGGGAATCAAATCCAGACCTCTGGGGCACTGGCCAAGAACGCTAGGGTAAAATAGCTAAAGGTTTGTGTTTAGTTTATGCAATCAGTTTTCTCGCATTGTAAGGGAGTTTTCCTTTGAAATGAAATAACGAAGTACTCTTCAAGTCCAGAAATTAAGTTAAGTTACATTTTTATACGTTGCCCCGGTATCACTGCAATCGCAGTTTGGCGCATGTGTGGTAGTATCTTAGTCAAGGAGAAGAGATAACGCCATTTTGTGATCGCTGTGTGTTGTTTACGCTTTATAGTGCTTGGTTGGAATGGCAGAGATGATTTAAAATGCCGCCGCTTGTGAGATTAGATCCGCCATCCGTTTTCTGAATGCGAAGAACATGAAACCTGTCGACATTCATCGACAGATTTGTGAGGTGCGCAGGAAAAAATTCGATGAGCGATTCAATGGAAAGTAGATGGTTCCGACAGTTCAATGAAGGAAGTGATCAGGTGCACGATGATGAACAACGTGCGGTGCGTGTCCATCGTTGGTTAATGAAGACTTGGTTCGTGCAGTATGAACGCGTGAAGGTAAACCGTTCTACGAATTTTCCCCAAATTACAAGACCACGTCTTCATGAAATTGCTGACAACACAGGCGGCAACGTTTTATGAAACTGGCAAACAAAAGTATATGTCACGCTATGACAAATGCCTCCAAAATGGCGGGAGCAATGTGGAAAGGTAGTTTAGGATAATAATAATAATAATAATAATAATAATATAATATATCGTAAGGCCTCATGTGTGGGGTGCAAGTTTTGTTATTTGACACCCAGAGGGTAGCTTGCATGTCGAATTTCGTTGTTCCTTAAAGTACTATGAATGTCAAGGAGGTTAGATATCTAAGCTCCTTGAACACTATAGCGCTTTCTAGTAGAGAAATGAGGAACTTTGTGTTGGCGGAAACTCTCGAAATTAATTTTGCCATTATGAACACGGCGTACTGAATTCAGATGGGTTCAATGACATGCCAACAACATATGACATGCGTATCGTAATTTTTGCCGCCTTTCAAAAATCACTTACCACGGCGAGGAGCAAACATGCAAGTTTGGGGGTTATTAGACCGACACGTTAAGCACTCACCCACCGTGGCAAGCTATAGTTTACGATGTGTAGTACGTTTTGCAATAAATGCCGACCCCGTGATGTGTGGGTAGCACGCCTGCCCTGCACCCGGGGGCCCCGGGTTCGATTCCCGGCTCCGTCAGGGATTTTAGACTGAGGGCTGGAACGGGGTGCACTCAGCCTCGTGAAAACACTTGAGTACGGTATCGCAGCGACCCCGTCATGGAGACCAAGATTAACGACCGATGGGACCCTATGCGCTGACCACGCATCACCTCATAATCAGCATGCCAAATGGCTGGGCAGCGGTTGCTTGGTAGGCCTAGGCTCTTCATGGGCTGTAGCGCCGCGGGGTTTGGATTGGTTTGCAATAAATAGTTCACCTGTATCTGTAGGCCTACTCGTTTGGTTTTTATTACCAAATGAAACTTGCCGTAATTTCTGGATGTACAACGCATATTCGGAACGCCCTTCGTGGTTTTCGTGTACTGAACGGTGTCCCGCTCCAATGTTGTTATTTTTGTTGGTAACACTCTGAAACTTGCTTGTGCTTTTTGTGCCATTTTATTGAGGCTAACTACTTTTAACAAACACCACATTCTCACTTTTAAAATCAGGAAATTATCAACATTCACTTTGAAGTAATAAACGGACGAAGAAACACGTCGCTATGTTGGATAAGGCAATGCTGCCAACCTCACTTCACTGCACTCGCTGTAGCGAAGTTAGATGCTCGCCTGGACAAAAATGACTGATGTACTAAGATGGGTGAGACAAAAGCCATTGGTCGCTACTTGGTTAGATGACTGTCTGGACGAAAATTACTGTTTGTACTACATGCAAGGGGGTCTTGGGCGTAAGCCCCAGGTTACAGTAGTTTTGTGTTTGATTTTAAAACCTTAATCCGCGTTCACCACTGCAATGACCGGACGGACTAAGCGGCAAAACCAGTGCCAAATATTAATGTTGGCACTGCTGAAAAAAATGCAATATCACTTTCTAGCGACGAAGAGACATGAAAATGACCACTACCCAATAAATTCAGCCTTTTTATAAACTTTACTATCAGATTGGCAGCTTCATTTCCCATTAATTACCTTTGCTGACGAAGGTCATAATGTGACCGGTCGGTCGGTTCCTTAGTTTAGGGGCTGCGACAACGCGGTCATGTAGCCCCGTGTACTTTGGGTGTGTGTAGAATCTGTCTGATTACCGGTGTTAATGGTGATGGCTGTATTAGTGTGTGTATCTGCTTTAATTCAATTAATGACTGCAGACATTGAATGTTTTCAAGTAGTTCCTACTCTTGCCGTCAAACGCCACCGTCAACGACCAACAAGTTCAGAACTTAGTTACCAGATGACACCGCAGTCGGCTCTTGACGACGAACGTAGGATCCTAAGAACATTAGTCAAATGTTTAACCTATATAATTTAGCTTCACACAGGTGCAATTAGTGGAAGGTTCAACATGCCATAAATCTATGACATGGGGCCGCCGGCTTTACTTCCCCTCCGAAAGATTGTCAAATTTCTTAAAAATCCGACGACTTCGGCCGGGTTTGACCCCGAGATCTTGGGCATAGGAGCTCAGCATGCTACCAACTACACCACCGAAGCCGCTAAATAATGTGACGGAAACCACTACATTTTATGAATAATACTTTTATTGACTTAAGGTAGGCTATTATTTTCCAATTTTACTACCCTCTAGCGATTAAATGTTCAACTCCTGCATCTTACTCACATCACCCATTCCCATACAGTAGAAAATTTTCCGGATTTTGATGGTAGCGGCCACCGTATATTACACGAATTCCCTCTTCGTAATTTCGGGTAATGATCCGCATAATGTTTTGCAGACTACAAGTGGAAACCCACACAAAATATGTAGGACACAGACTGAACTCTGGAATCCCAACATTAACAATAGGCTCGCCATAACGAGATTGTTCCTTCAGCCTCTTTCCTCCACAATTCTGTCGGTCGTTATTTTTCGCGAGCCTCATTTGTTCTCCCTAACGCCTGCCGGAAATACGAGGAAGTTCCTCTTTCTTCTGCGGACTGGCAAAATGCCCACAACATCGCACTCCCTCTGCATGTACCAGGGTGAAATACATAACTCCCAACTGACAGTGGAACAAGACTACTCTGGTTTAGTTTCCCTTAATTTGAAAGCGTGGTCGCTACAGTGCCACTAACACCATGATACGGTCCCCATGTAGTAAGCCTACATATTATCCTCGTAATTATTCGACCAACAGTTCAGCTGAGCGCTTTGAGTCATGCTCCAAGAATGCAGTGAGGACGTCACGGGCACTGATATTGGCCGTTCTAACTGTGGTATTTCCGGTCCTTTTTAACCCTCCCTCCATGAAAATACTGGGATAGTACCTTATTTCATGTCCCGAAGAACCAACCCCGATCCCAGTCCCAAATAATTACAGAGATATACTCACTACTACAAGGTGCCAGATGCGACCGTGGCGGATGCGACCCGTGTCGCAAGCGACCCACCAATTTGCCATCGTGCCACTAGCGACCCGAGCACTGATGTATCTGTGGAATCTGGGAATTTCTCTGCTAAAATTCCGCTTAGGTTAGGCGCCGTAAAAATTGAAGAGCTAATTTCCAATGTGACGTAAATGCAAAATTGACGGTTTTTCTTTTTTTCTTTCATGAGCTAGTTTATAGGTCTCTCAACGTATAGAAAAGGTTTTAACTTGCAATACGTCGTATATCCCATATTTACAGAGATTTAAGAACTACTGTCGACCAAAGTATTATGTGTACTCGAGTTTGAAGGTTCTTTGTGAGGTAACCAATAGACCTACATGAAATACAATAACATCATCATTTTCATCGTTCTATTTTACGTTAGTTCATGTAGGTTTGGAATTTTTAATTCATATTTTAATATTTTTTGTCGCAGTTGGAACACAGAAAGTTCACGTTTTTAAGCGTGTTTCAACCATGCGTCACATTTAAGAATTATTATCTCAAAACTCCGTCATCAGATCGAATCCAAATTTTAACACAATATACATTGGAATGTTGTATAACTGGTTTATTAATTTAAAAATTTTGCGTGTCCAAGAAACAAAGTTGTTATCATTTTTGTAAGGTAACTTTTTCTCGGTTCGGAGTGGTTAGAAAATGTAGTTCTTGGACCCGATGTAATCCTTATACATCAAAAAGTTATGCTGTATGACTGTGAAATATGTAAATTAACTCACTTATTTTATATCGGTTTGTATTTGTAGGCGGAAATAACACATCGTTCACCAGCTACCCGCTCCAGGAAAAGCTGTACAGCGTTGCTGTGATGGAGCCCATCACTTCCGAGCGAGGCACGCCATGATGCGTGATGGGCTCCATTTGGCAACTCTGAACAGCTTTTCCGGGAGCGGGTAGCTGGTGAACGTTGTGTTATTTCCGCCTACAAATACAAACCGATATAAAATAAGTGAGTTAATTTACGTATTTCACAGTCATACAGCATAACTTTTTGATGTATAAGGATTACATCACGACCAAGAACTACATTTACCAACCACCCCGAGCCGAGAAAAAGTTACCTTACAAAAATGATAACAACTTTTTTTCTTGGACACGTAAAATTTTGAAATTAATAAAACGGCTATACAACATTCCAATGTATATTGTGTTAAAATTTGGATTCGATCTGATGAGGGTTTTTGAGATAATAATCCTTAAATGTGACGCATGGTTGAAACACGCTTAAAAAGGTGCACTTTTTATGCTCCAATTGCGACAAAAAATATTAAAATATAAATTAAAAATTCCAAACCTACATGAGCTAACGTACAATAGAACAACAAAAATGATGATGTTATTGGATTTTATGTAGATCTATTGGTTACTTCACAAACAACCTTCAAACTCGAGTGCACGTAATTCTTTGTTCGACAGTAAGTTTATTTTCAATGTGATAAAACTCCAACGTCTATTTATTTCCAATGAGTCTTACATCCATGTTGACCAATCCGATGGCTCTCTGGACATCACGTGATATTGTTTTAGATCCCGTAGTTGGGGGGGTAGTTTAGGGATAAAACATTAGTGTCACTGTGCTAATTTGGTAGGTTGTTTCTAAATGATAGCAGCTTCCCGTAGCTGGGAGAGCTTACCAGTGTAGAGTGTTGTTTAGTGTTCAAATGCTAGGGGATGTTCCTGCAAAGATGCAAGAGTCTACTAGGGGATGGTCCTCTGGCTGCAGGTCGCTGTGCTAGTCTGCCAGCTGGACGGAGTGAGTGATATAATAGACGTGCTAATGTCAGCGGCTCGCTGCTATGCAGTCGCGTGCGGGAAACACAATGAAACCTGAGCAAGCGATTACTGGCTACTATGGTCACGGTCAATCGTGACGAGAGTCAGGAAGGGTATGAGGATGTAAAGAGGCGTGTAATTATCAAGACAAGTGTAGTTTACTGACCATGTGTTTATTGGTCAGTGAGTGTGAAATTGTAAGTCCCTTTTAGGGGAATGTAAGCGATGATACAAGTTAAGTGTACAAGATTGTGGATGGGTGTTTACAAAGTAAAGGATATCTCAACACTTGCTGAGTCTCACCTGATGATGGTAGCTGGAACAGGGCCTTCGGCGACACACACTGTATGACAGATAATGCTCCGAAAAGGCCCCTCTTCTTATAGGTTCTGCCGTTGCTTAGTCAGCATTCCGTTGACGTAGCTGCCCCAGTTAGTTGTAGTGTTAATGTTTATGAATGTGTTGCAAGTGGTTAGCTAACCTCCCGAGCTGGGTGGTCGCTTCTTGCCGTGTAAAGGTGATGTTCTGGTCTTATGATGTTTGCCAGTTGGGGTGGTTTTTAGTAGATGATGGGGGGTGGCTCTCAGGGGGTACAGCCCCCCGGGCCTGTACAATATCACGTGATAAATCAAGGCCTTTGCTAACTTTGAAGATTAAGTAGAGCATGAGTTTGTGTTTGTTATGTTTAAACCATTTAAATCAGTGGTTCTGAACCCGTAGAAGTCTGCGGACCACTCAGCGTGAAATTGAATCATGTACGGACCACCCCCTCCCCCCCCCCCCCTTCCCCTCGCCCCTCCCCCCAATACACCTAATCAGTTGTAACATTTCCTCAATAACACTTATTAGGTATTTCAATTCAAAATCTGATAGTCATCGCCGCGAATACATTCGGACGATTCTCGTTCAACGTACATCGTTTCCGAAATCCCCATTTATTAGCCACTTTTTTATACGTGCTGGTGGTTCCTTTTCTCCCAAAGACCACTCCTGAGGCACTCGCGGACCACCAGTTAAAAACCACTGATTTAAATGCTCATAAATGCCATTCAAAGCGTATGCAAATATATGATTTATTTCTAAAACGTCCTAAATCCAACTTACAGGACACGATTACCACAATTTCCATTGATAGGAGATTTTTAAAACACAGTGTCAGGATGTACACACATCAAAAAAAGTTTTGCATCACCTCGGTTCCCAGATCTCCGGCATATAGACGTTGACTGTGTATATTGTATCCAAGATACAGTCCCTTTGACTGTTCATAGATGTCACTAAAACTGCTCAAAGATGTAAACAACCATGCATGAGCAGGGCCTAATAGACGGAGGGGGTACGACAGCCGATCAGTTCCAGTCATTCCACCAGGACGAAGGTACGCTGCTCATGTTGTCTGTAGTTCTACCATGCCTAGAAGGTCAATACCGCAGTTCGATCGCGTCCGCATTGTTACTTTGTGTCAAGAAGGGCTCTCAACAAGGGAAGTTTCCAGGCGTCTCAGAGTGAACCAAAGCGATGTTGTTCGGACATGGAGGAGGTACAGAGATACAGGAACTGTCGATGACAGGCCTCGCTCAGGCCGCCCAAGGGCTACTACTGTAGTGGATGACCGCTACTTACGGATTGCCGCTCGGAGGAACCCTGACAGCAATGCCACCATGTTGAATAATGCGTTTCGTTCAGCCACAGGACGTCGTGTTTCAACTCAAACTGTGCGCAATAGGCTGCATGATGCGCAACTTCACTCCCGACGTCCATGGCGAGGTCCAGCTTTGCAACCCCGACACCATGCAGCGCGGTACAGATGGGCCCAACAACATGCTGAATGGACCCCACGGAATTGGCATCACGTTCTCTTCACCGATGAGTGTCGCATATGCCTTCAACCAGACAATCGTCGGAGACGTGTTTGGAGGCACCCTGGTCAGGCTGAACGTCTTAGACACACTGTCCAGCGAGTGCAGCAAGGTGGTGGTTCCCTGATGTTTTGGGGTGGCATTATGTGGGGCCGACGTACGCCACTGGTGGTCATGGAAGGCTCCGAAACGGCTTTACGATACCTGAATGACATCCTCCGACCCATAGTGCAACCATATCGGCAGAATATTGGAGAGGCATTTGTCTTCATGGACGACAATTCTCGACCTCATCGTGCACATCTTGTGAATGCGTTCCTTCAAGATAACGACATCGCTCGACTACAGTGGCCAGCATGTTCGCCAGACATGAACCCTATCGAACATGCCTGGGATATGTTGAAAAGGGCTGTTTATGGACGTCTTGACCCACCAACCACTCTGAGAGATTTACGCCGAATTGTCGTTGAGGAGTGGGACAATTTGGACCAACAGTGTCTTGATGAACTTGTGGATAGTATGCCACGGCGAATACAGGCATGCATCAATGCAAGAGGACGTGCTACTGGGTATTAGAGGTAGTGGTGTGTACTGCAATCTGGACCACAAATGCTGAAAGTCTAGCTGTATGATGGTACAACATGCAATGTGTGGGTCTCATGAGCAATAAAACGAGCTGAAATGTTGTTTGTGTTGATCTCTATTCCCTTTGTATTTAACGGTTCCGGAACTCTTGGAACCGAGGTGATGCAAAACTTTTTTTGATGTGTGTACATAAAAGTAATGAATGAAATTACATTATATTCATAATCATATCTGTTTTAAATTATACGAAGAAACAAAAACGCGATTTCTGAAGTTTTGCATTTCATGGATTTACGTCACTTTGGAAATAAGATCTTCAATTCTTCTCTCGAACAATGGGTCGCATGGGACACTGTAAGCTACTAGCAGGGTCGCTACAGCCACGATTTTTACTGGGTCGCATCCGCCACGGTCGCACTCGGCACGTAATACTACTACACAGGTGGCTAAATTATAATGGTAAAGCTAAATAGCGACAACTTTTCTGTTGTTAATTGGTTTACAGGAGTCTTCAACAATGAGTAGATTTCCTGTATACTGATGAAGAGATTTTGTTTTGGTGGCATCCTAACCAGAACAGTATTTGTCGCCAATTGAGGTAACGCAGTTGGGAATAAATTAAATTCATGATATCTAGAGGAGGGCGGGCATCAATTCCACCCGGGAATTCCAGTCAGGTAGCCAGGGTTACCTCAATTCCACCCGGTCCTCCAAGGGACCCAGAAATTAGTTCCTCAACTCCGCCCAGGCTTTTCCCCAATGACGTAAACAAATGTCATAACCCTCCTGCTCGCATACCATGGGCCGGGGTTATAGTTTGAAATGAAGTAAAGATTTATGTGATTTTAAGATACTGATTTTTCTTATTTTTATTAAATTTCTGGCCCATATTTTTATATAACAACAGTGATTAATATCTAGCTCTTTATGTATTATGTTTATATCTGATTTAACGAATGAGCGGACTTGACTTCAGAGCGTTTGACCGATGGCGTGGTGGTGTTCGCAAGACATTGTTGTGCCATTGGTCAACCGCTCTGATGTCAAATCCGCTCATTCGTTTAATCAGGTATAAAGTGTTTGGCACATTATAACTTATATGGCAGAAAATACGAGTGATTTAAAATTAATCATAATAATCTTTTAAATAAGTCTGCCAAGTTTTCTATTTTTTCTACAAATTTTATACATTGTTTTTAACATGTGCATAATTAAATGTTTGTATGTTTTTTGACCTCGTCAGACATTATTAAATTAAATTTAGATAATAATAGGTGTATAATTTGAACCTAAAAGAATACTTTCGATATCAACTGCGGATGCTGAAAATACTGTTTTCCAGCCGAGAACGGAAAAATCAGCTGCATTCAAGAATTCACTGATGCGCTGCATAAGGTGTTAGACCCGGCCCTTGGTATGCGAGCAGGAGGGTTATGACATTTGTTTACGTCATTGGGGATAACCCCTTTGCCGACCCCTTGCCACAGCCTGAGTGGATTTGAGGAACTTATTTTTGGGTCCCTTGGAGGACTGGGTCGAATTGAGGAAAATCGGGTGGAATTGATGTTCGACCCTAAAGGAGGCGTAGGGATGTGGCAGCCCCATCGCCCTGTGGGAAACCACTCCAATCAGCCACCCGAGTATTGCCGGGAAAACCATACCTAAGTGGGTAAGGAGGAAATGCCTGCCCAAACCCAAACCCTGACCATCTGGGGCATCCTGGCTCGCCAACCAGGGGATACATATGGAGGATGGGAAGGTAACCCAACAAACCACTCTACGTTGGGCTAATCACCCATGTGGAGGTAAAGTGATTCAGAAAACTACAAGTAGCCTCAGATTGGATGGATATAAACGTCGACAGGAGTGGAAACGGAACACGAGTATCGGAACATGAAATATTAAGACAATCGTTGGTAAAGAAGTGGAATTGATACAGGAAATGAAGGACCACAAACTAGAAGTAGCCTACTGGGATTAAGTGAGGTGAAGAGAAAAGGTAACGGAATGAGGATTCAAAAATTGGGACAAAAAAGGGGCAAAACTGTTGTGGAAATGAAGAGAATGTGCAGAAATAGAGCGGAATGGCAGAAATGGCTCAAACGAGGCTACCCCGACGCCTGAAGGCTTAAGGGAATCGAAGAAGAAGAAGAAGAAGAAGAAGAAGAAGATATCTAGATGATGTGAAGAAATGAAAATCCACAGCCTGCTTCCAGTCTCCGACCGGGTCAGGAATGGAATGAATGAAGCCCCCATCTAGCGGCGAGGATATGGACTGTGCCGGCTTCCGAGGCCTGACGCACTCCTCTGGGGCAATGATTAAATGAATGACAGATGAATGAAATGATAGTGGAGAGTGTTGCTGGAATGAAATGTTGACAGGGAAAACCGGAGTACCCGGAGAAAAACCTGTCTGCCTCCGTTTTGTCCAGCACAGATCTCACATGTAGTGACCGGGATTTGAACCACGGACCCAGCGGTAGGAGGCCGGCGTGCTGCCGCCTAAGCCACGGAGGCTTATATGATTTACAATGAAGTAATTCCTTCTATTCTAAAAATCCGTTTGCTATACACTACTCGTAACAAAAGAAGATACGACGACAGATTTAATTTTAGCTCAGGGTGTGTTCCGTCAGCAGACGTTTCGCTTTCTTAAAGATGATCTTTTAATGCCTATTGCTTAATAGAAAGTGAAATAATATAAAAACGCTTTAACGTTATATGCGTAAAACAAGAGCGTAAATTCATATAATGTTGGTTCGTAACTTATACTATTTTTTGTAACACATTATGTGAAACAAGTAGTTCCGTAACGGACTAAAGAGCCTATTTTTCTTAAAATGTAAGATTCATGCCAATGATTTCGCTAGAATAATGACGAAATTAAGTTGGTAATACTGCCATTTCTCTTTAGTTCGAAGTATACCTGAAATAGTGTATCCTAATAGAGAACTACATTTGGCAGCCCTTGTGACTCAGAATATATCCTTTGATCCAGAATGCACATACGAGTACAGCATTTGGTTGAGGTCAAGTGGAAAATATGGACGTTATATGCAGTTGGACATTGGATCTATCGGCTCGCGTAAAATCATGTCGGCGACAAAGTCATGTATGTTTTGCTTGGAATCATTCTGAAATATTATGATCTATTATTGTGCCGAGTATAGAAGTTAGGCCTACATGCATTTAAAAATTGGTTATCAGCAGGCTTAAATCATGTTGGCTGCACTGACGTATGTTATTTACTCCAAATTAATTTAGAATGTTAGGTACTAAACGTATGCAAAGTTTAGAGCTGCTGGCTTGCATATTTTCTGATTTATAGATATTAGGGTAAAACAAATAAGGAGAGAGCATTTATTAACACTTGGTAGCCCTGCAGCTCTTAAGAATACGCATAGTCATATCAGTTATGGTACACAAAGCACATTCGAAATTTGGTTGAAATCGATTTGTTAGTAGGCAATACAAGTTACATGCATTTAAAAATTGGACCTATCAGCAGCCTTAAAATCATGTTAGCAGCACTGAGGTATATTAGTTACTCCAAATTAATGTAAAAGGTCATGTACTACACGTGTGCAAAGTATTGAGCTGTTGGCTTGCATACTTTCTGATGTATTGGTATGAGGATAAAAAATAAAGAAAACATTTATTAACAGTTGGGAGCCTTGGTTGCTCTTAATAATAGGCATAGTCATATATGTTATGGTACGCATAGTAGGCCTACATACAAAATTTGGTTGAAATCGAATTTATAGTATAGAAGTTACATGCATATTAGCAGACGTAGAATCATATTGGCAACACTTAATATCTATAATTTGCCAAGTTTTGGAATAGCTCCCATATATACCTTCTGAGATATCCAACATGGAACACAAATTTCAATTGCGATTTTTCAGCAGCTGGTAGCACTGAAGTTATTTTAAAATATGGCCGTGAGATATTCAGGTATAGATCTCTACTCATACCTAATTTGATTTCGATTGCTGCAGCCGTTTAGGAGTTGATAGGGGGACATACACACACAGACAAACTGACAGACAGACAGACAGACACACATTTTCTCGGATCGATCCACAAATCTACTTTCTCCTAATTTTTGCAAAAAAAAAGAAAAGTGGGCAAAAAATACAACCAAGTAATGTAGACTTGGAACTGAATTAAACCTTCCATTTTAATGCATTGTATCTTAATTTGCAATAAAGAATTTGGTTCAATTTATGTTTGCCATAATAATTTGGCCACCTGTTGTACTGTCACCATATTGAAACATGTTATCACACTTATAGAAGCGGCTTCGGTGGCGTAGTTGGTAGCATGTTGAGTTTCTATGCCCAACATCGCGGGTTCAAACCCCACCGAAGTCGTCGGATTTTTTAAGAGCGTTGAAAATCCCTCAGTACACCTTCCTTCGGAGGGGAAGTAAAGCCGCGGTTCCATGTCATAGATTTATGGCATGTTAAAGAACCTTCCACTAATTACACACGTATGAAGCTAAATTATAGGTTAAACATTTGACAAACGCTCTTAGGTTCCGACGTTCGTCACCAGGAGCCGACTGCAGTGACATCTGGTAACCAAGTTCTGAACTAGTAGTCGTTGACGGTGGCGTTTGGCCGCAAAAGTAGGAACTACTTGAAAAAAAATCAATGTCTGCAATCCTTACCTGAATTGAAAAGAGATAACACACACCTATACAGCCATCACAATTAGCACTGGTTATCAGGCAGATTCTACACACACGCAAAGTACACGGGGCTACATGGCCGCGTTGTCGCAGCCCCTAAACTGAGGAACCAGCCGAACATCACACTTACAGACCGCCTCATGGTATAGGTTATAGCGTTGGGGGTGCCACCCCTGAGGCCCCGGCTACGAATACTGCCTCTGCTAAGACTTAAACAATTTTGAAAATGGAGGTTGCACAAAAAAATCCATTTGATGCGCATCCGCTCTTAATTGAGCATTGTTCAAACTGTGAGGTCTGTTTAATTACGATTTAGGGTTGAAAGACTCCTGGATAAGGAATTATGGCAGAAATGTTTGAAAATGATTGGTAATAAATTCCAAAGTGTAGAAAGTAAGGAATAGCAGGACATGGAAAAGAAGTGATCTGAATACAGGGATAGAAGGAAAATGTACACATATTCTTAATTGAATTTTTGAGTCATTAAACGAGTGTTGATAGGCATACTTTCTAGCTTTGTCTAGCACATTTTAACTCAATACTAAATATTACCATTATGGTTAGTGTCTTAGCTTGTACGAATTAAAACATCGTTGTAGTAGCTTCTTAGGGAGTACGACATCGCGGGCATATAGCCTCGTGTATTTTTGGGTGTTTGTGTGTGTGGAACTTGTGTGATGTTGTTGGAGTCCTCAGTCTTTTGATTGGTTTGATGCAGCCCTCCATGATTGCCTGTCCTCAGCTAATCGTTTCATCTCTACATAGCTACAACGCCCTTCATCCGAGGCAATCTGTTTAACATATTCTAACTTTGGTCTACCCCTACAGTTCTTATCCTCGACCCTTCCATACCATACCTAACTTTGCTATTCCTGGGTGTTTTAATATGTGTCCTACCACCAATCTCTTCTCTTCATTAGCAGTCGCCACAAACAACTCTCGTCTCCCAATCGTTTTAATACCTCTTCATTTGTTACCCTATCTACCCATCTGATCTTCATTATTCTCCTGTAACACCACATTTTAAACTCTTTAATTATCCTCTTTTCTGCTGCTCCAACAGTCCAAGTTTTACTTCCATAGAGTGCCACGCTCCAGATAAAATGCTTTCAAAAATGACTTCCTAATACCTAAATCTATATTCGATGTCGAACTGAGTTATTGTAATGGCTTTACTAATGTGTGTATTTGTAATTTGGGGATAGGATTGGGAAGGAGATGACCTGTAGTTAGGAATCATCACAGCATTTGCCTCGAGTAGAACTGGGGAAACTTCCAGGATGGCTGAGGTGGGAATCGAACCCTCCTCTACTCAGTTTTGCATCACGAGGCTGAGTGTACCCCGTTACAGCCCTCACACCAGAGTTAAAGTTTCTTAGCAGAGTCGGGAATCGAACCCGGTCCTCCAGGGTGGCAGCCGCTTAACCATGAGGTGGTCAATTAAGACATCATACAAAGATACAGGATATTTCAGTAGGAATGGGAGATATCTAATTAAAACATTGTATATAGGTATTTCTCATTCCTACTGAAATATCCACTATAAACGATTTTTCTCGGACAATGCATGTGCGATTTTTAAAGTGAAATGCCATGTCCTATGATTCGGATTCTACGTAAAAAGGACGTCCCGTTGGTTATGAACTCGCGATTATCGGTTACGTAAAACTAAAATCTCCCTTTCTTATGAACGAATTTAACTGACCACATTTTAATCTGTACCAGTATCAATAAATAAGAACGTGGACCTGATCCAAAGCAATCGACTCGAACCGCGTGACCAATGTTACCATTTAATCAATATTCTGTAAACAATACGTTACTATACACTGTTAATTAGATGAAAACTTATAATTTGGTTACGACAAAGATCTTCGTTTTAGGTAGAGCCCTGTGCGGATAAACAAAATGTTATCAGCGTCTGCCCCGCATCCGGACGACTTTTATTCGCATCCGCACGTTTGGTATCTGAATCCGCTGACATTACGATAATATGTGTACGGTAACTTATTAAATAAAGCATAAGGTATCAAAGCAACACGTTTAGACATTTGAGGAGAAATTCGTTCCCCTAGGCCAGGACTGCCCAAACTACGGCCCGCGAGGCTATTTTATCCGGCCCGACGCTCCGCGCCCGCGCCCGCGCCGTGTCACCAAAACTTTGAAACAACTAAATAAATAATAATAATATTATTGGTTTTACGTCACGACGGCATTAGAGCCCCCATTGCAAGCGCCCATGTACTTAAACCACAAGACAAATGTTATGTCCTCAAAATTAAAGGAAGGCCAACAACAATAAACATTGATCGGCTTAAGCTGGACTATTTGCTAGTTAATGAAAATGGAAACAACTCATTGCAGGCACAGTCACAAACAAAAAGATCTGGCCGGCGAGTACATTTTCCAAAGAAGTATTTGGAATCGTCACCACTGGCAGGGGAGCAGTGTGGCAGCACTTCCAATGAAGCAAGAATACGCACGTCAAAGAAAATAGAAGACCAGAGATAGACAGAGTGGAATTGTTTTATTATCTCATAGTATCTGTTTATATGTTTCATTGTTTTCTCTATTATTACAAAATAGTTCATAAACATCTTTACTGACAATCAAACCCTTAACAGTTTTTAAAATCGTATTCTTTGTTTTTAAAACACAATGTCTTGCTCCAAAAAGAGGAAGATTGACAGTGAGTGTCGAGTTTTTCAAGAAAAGTGGGGTGAAAAGTACTTTGTGGAAGAAAACAGCAACAAAACATTGTGTCTCATTTGTAATGAAACCATAGCGGACCTAAAAGAGTACAATGTCCGAAGACACTTTGAAACCAAACATGGTCAAAGCAAATATGCTCAGCTCTCAGGTAAACATAGAATAGAAACATTAGCCGCTATGAAGGCATCCTTGACCTTACAAAGAAAGATATTTACTAAACGTACTGATGAAAATGAGTCTGTAGTACGCGCAAGCTACAAAATTGCTCATATTTTAGCTAAGACAGACAAACCTTTCACTGATGGGGAAATAGTAAAAAATTGCATTTCAAAACCTGTTGAGGAGCTTTGCCTTGACAAACTTCCGCTGGTAAATTCTATTAATCTGTCTCGTAACACTATGACTCGTCGAACCGAAGATCTTGGCAAATACGTCAATCGTCAATTAATGTTAGCTTGTGAAAAATTTGAGTGTTTTTCTATTGCTTTGCATGAGTCCACTGATACCTCTGATTCAGCTCAGGTGCTAGTGTTTATTAGAGGAGTGAATAGTGAATTTCCGAATTACCGAAGAACTAGCTGGAGTTCACTCAATGGAAACTACAGTAACTGGCGAAGAAATATTTTTTAAGGTTAAGGAAACTATTTTTGCACTTGGACTTGACTTAAAGAACTTAGTTGGAGTGACTACAGATGGAGGTCGAAACATGTGTGGTGAAAAAACTGGTTTTGTTGGAAATGTATGCACAGCAGTGAAAGACACCGGTGGAGAAAACCCAATCATACTGCATTGTATCATACATCAGCAGGCTTTGTGCGGCAACAGTTTGAAAATACTGTATCTGAAGTTATGACTGTTGTTGTTAAAACAGTAAATTACATACGCTCACACTCCCTAAAACACCGCCAGTTTAAGTTATTTTTGGCCGAAATGGACAGTGTTTACCCGGACCTTCCCTATCATTGTGAGGTCCGATGGCTCAGTAGAGGTAAAGTGTTACAAAGGTTTTTTGAACTTCGTGCAGGAGTAGATATGTTTATGTTTGAACAAGGCCGTCAAGTGCCTGAGCTTTCTGATCCATTGTGGCTGTGGAAGTTAGCATTTTTAGTTGACATTACAATGCACATAAACTTTTTAAACTTGAAACTACAGGGAGTTAATTCACTTGTTTTTGATGCCTACCATCATGTTAAGGCTTTTAGGAAAAAACTTGCACTGTTTGAGAAGCAGCTTACCAAGAACGATTTGGGTCACTTTGAGACATGTAAAGATTTTTTGTCTGAAGCTGGTGCGCCCTTCCCTTCTGACTTTGCTGCTGATGTCGTCAAGCAATTGAGTCAGCAGTTTAATGACAGATTTGAAGATTTTGACCATGAATGTGACAAAATCAACCTATTTCACAATCCTTTCAAATGTGAAATTGATTCTGTGCCAACAAGCCTTCAACTTGAAATCATTGACTTAACAACAAATGAAATACACAAGGAACACTTTCAGGAGTGCTACAAAAATGGTGACCTGTTGCCGTTCTACAGCTCCTTGAACAATGAAGATTTCAAAAACTTAAAAATGTTTGCTCGTACCATGTTTTCAGTGTTTGGCTCAACTTTCATTTGTGAACAAGCATTTTCCAAAATGAACTACATAAAATCAAAATTTCGAGCTTCACTCACTGATGAACACTTAACATCCTTATTAATGATTGGTAAAACTAAGTTCGAGCCAAAATGGGGAGACATTTTAAGTACCGGTACAAAGCAGTTCCATTCATCGCACTAACTAAATTTTTATGAACTTTGTTTCTTAATTGTATTAATGACTGTCTCAAATGAACATAAATAATCACTCTTTGTCATTCATGCTGTATGAGTATATTAAAAATCATCGTACATCAATTTGAAGGGATTTATTAAAATGTTTAAAATTATTTTTAGTGTTTTATTTTTGCATCCACTATAAATAAATATATAAAACGGCAACAATACCAAGAAAGCTAAGCTCAGACTGCTACAAAACTCACCATATTGCACTTATATATTTTTTTTAAGTCCATACCCACCAAATCCGCCGGAGTGTCATTGGACCGCAAGGCCCCTCAACTATTTACAATGTGGCAAAAATTAACGATACGCATGTCATATGATGTTGGCATGTCAAAGAACCCATTTGAATTAAGTAGAACGTGTTCATAATGGCAAAATCAATCTCGGGAGTTTCCGCCAACACAAAGTTCTTTATTTCTCTGCTAGAAAGCGCTATAGTGTTCAAAGAGCTTAGATATCTAACCTCATTGACTCTCGTAGTGCTTCAAGGAACAATGAAATTCGACATACAAGCTACCCTCTGGGTGTCAAATAACAAAGCTTGCACCGGCACCCGAGGCCATACGATATTCTTATATAATCAACGGGTGACTAATTAGAAACGGGTGTAGAAAACATCATCACTGAACGTGTCAGCTCTTTTAACTATTTTGGTTACAACTTATTATTCCTGGATGAAAAATACATGGTAGTCAAAATCTCAAAATTTATCAAATTACAGGAGTAATCAATCAAGTTTTCGAGCCATCTCAGGTGCAACGAAACACTAGACTGAAAGTATATATAACTCTTTCCAGACCAGTTCTTGCATATGGAAGTGAAACCTGGACCATCGGGAAGGCAGATGAAGAAAGACTAACAGCAGCAGAAATGAGATTCATGAGACGAACTACTGGTTACTCCTTATTTGATCATCGGAGGAATGAAGACACCCTGCAAGAAATAGCAATTAGTTCCGTGAAGATCTAAAGCCTATTTTCATTTAACCAACTTATGTTAATTGCCACTATCAACACACAAAATTGCAGTTTGCTTGCTGTAATCAGCAGACTTAGAATCATTTTGGCAACGCTGTCATATATGACCTCCTGGAAATTAATCTGAACAATTATTATTCCAAGATATCCAATATGGAGCTCAAATTTCAATTGCGATTTTTCAGCAGTTGGTAGAACTGACATCATTTTCAAATACGGCATTGAGATACTCAGGTATAACTTTACGCATCCAAATTCTGTTTTGATAGCCGCTGTTAAATGTCTAACTGCATGTAACGTCCATGCTTGCCGCTCTTTAGGTCGTCACGGAACTTCTTGTTTTTTAGCTTGTACCGATAACAACAGCGGCCGTGAAGCCGTGGATGATGTCATAGCATGTATTACGTACGCTGCTGGCAAGATACCTTAGTTGTGATACTTAAGAATTGATGTGCAGTACTGTAGCCTACCTCGTATCCCGTGAACAGTAAATTGTTCTTCAGTTTCACCGCAGTGCGATTTTTAGCCTACTTTTCACATTTTGCAAAAATGAGGAAAAAGTAGACTTATGAGATCGGGCAAATGTGTGTGTGTCTGTCTGTCTGTCCTTCTGTCTGTCTGTCTGGCTGTGTGTGTCCCCCCCCCTATCAACTCCTAAACGGCTGGAGCAATCGAAACAAAATTTGGTAGGAGTAAAGATCTATACCTGAATATCTCACGGCCATATTTGAAAATAATGTCAGTGCTACCAACTGCTGAAAAATCGCAATTGAATTTTGAGCTCCATGTTGGATATCTTGGAAGATATGAATGGGAGCTATTTCAAAATTGGCACACGTATAGATAATATTATTGCAATTTATTTTCCAGGAGGCCATACATGGCAGTGTTGCCAAAATGATTATAAGCTTGCTGATACGTCCAATTTTTAAATGCATATTACTTCTACACTATCAATTGGAATTCAACCAAATTCCGTATGTACTATGTGTACATACACAGATATGAATGAGCATATTCTTAAGAGCCACCAGGGCTGCCAACCGTTAATAAATGCACTCCCTATTGTTTTTATCCAAATACCAATATATCAGAAAGTATACAAGCAGACAGCTTTAAACTATGCACACGCATAGTACCTGACATTCTGTATTAATTTGGAGTAACTTATATACGTCAGTGCTACCAACATGATTCTAAGCCTGCTGAGAGGTCCAACTTTAAATACACGTAACTTCTATACTATCATTTGGATTTCAACCAAACTTCGTGTGTGTTATGTGTACCATAAGAGATATGTCTATGCCGATTCTTAAGAGTAACCAGGGCTGCCAACTGTTAATAAATACTGTCTCTATTTTTGTTACCCTAATATCAATATATCAGAAAGTATGCAAGCCAATAGCTCTAAACTTTGCGCTCTTATAGTACCTGGCATTCTAGATTAATTTCGAGTAACAAATATAGGCCTATGCCGGTGCTGCCAACATGATTCTAAGCCTGCTGATAGGTCCGATTTTAAAATGCATGTAACGTCTCTACTAACTGATGGATTTCATTCTAAATTGACACAACAATAGATCATATTATTTCAGATACAAGTATGTCATTGATGCCAACATGATTTTACGCGCGCTCTTAGATGCAATGTTTAACTGCATGGAACGTCCATGCTATCCATTGGACTTCAGCCAAATGTTGTATTCTGTACCTTAAGAGACAGAACTAAGAATTTATTTAGTCACCAGGGCTGCCAACTGTAGTGCTCTATTAGCCTACATTATGCCAGGTATACTGTATTTCGAACTAATTAGAAATTTCGTTCTTACCAACTTAATTTCGTCTTTATTCTAGACAGGTCCATTTAGATTAATCATTGGCATGAATCTTAAATTTTAAGAAAAGTAGGCTCTTCAGTTCGTCACGGAACTTCTTGTTACTTGTGGGGGAACCTCAAACACGAGGTATACAGAAACAATACGCGTAATCGGAGGCTCTCGAGAACGAAAAGACTGCACTGATACGAAATAACAGTGAGGATGAATTACAGAGAGTGTAATGATGATTATTAAATACGTTAAAAAGTGTAAATGTGTTAAACTACAGGTGGGCACAAAGCCCCGTTGCCCCTATATATTTTAGGAAATACATTGCTTTTTTTAACATTTTCTGTTTCATATATAATCAATGGCTGGTACTAGTGACTATAGCATTGAAGAACGCATTGTCACAAGCACTTGGGTTCATGAGAGACCAAGAACAGGGGAAACGTTGGAACAGGTGCGTACTGACTTTGAGCAGCGATTCGGACGACAGCCTCCTCAAAAGGCAACTCTTTGGTCGATATGGGTGCAACTTTAAGTCATGTTTCATGTGTTTGCGCAGAGTTGACCGGGGTATACCCAGTTCCTCGGATCGTTTACGAGTTGATTTCGTTGGTGATCTTTCCACTGACTCCGCGACTTCTCGGCATTGTTCCTCTCTTGTTGAGGGTCGACCACTTCTTAGTTTGTCCTTCACGCTGCCTGTAGCGAACAGTTTCTTTTCCCAACGCGGCTAGCCACAGTGCCCCGGCCCCCGTGAGTCTCCGTCCAATAGGGAGAACCCTCACTGTATAGGCTATTTCGCGGTCTTAAGTTAGCCGCGTTTACACCGGAGTTGACAACAGTGTTGCCAACAAATGTTGACAACATTTACTACAATCGCACTACAATTTTTGTCAACATTGCTGCCAACAATGCTGTCAACACCGAAAAAGTGTTGGCAACATTACCCAGTCGTTAAAGATTAAAGTGTGTTGTTAACATTTATTGGCAGCAATGTTGACGGGACTTAAAGCAAATAGCTTATAAAGATAATAGCGGAAACTCCGCCGTAAAAGCATGCGCTCGCCTGGAGACAGCGATCACAGTGCCATCTCTTGGAGCGAGTTGACAGCATTACGCTCCTTGCCACCCACAGCTAGTATTTTTGAGTGCGCACCGACCGAAATTGCATTGTGGAGTTAACATATGTCTCTGCTTGATATTTAGGCAGCAAATAATTTAAAGATTAGTGTTAAAAGAAACAAAAGATACTTGGTTCTGTACAATTTATATAGAATTCTAAACAAGTAGTTCCGTGAAGAACTATACAGCCTATTTTCATATATCCTACTTATGTTAATTGCCACTATCAACATACACAATTTCTGTTTCATTGCTGTAATAGATTCGTAGATATTAAGAACCGACTAAATATTTCGGATGGTCGCCATGTTGGATTTTATATATGTAGGTCCTAGAGTTATGTACTGTTACATGCAGATTATTGTGAACGTGTAGTATTCAAACTTCAATCGCATAATTAGGACACAAGAAAAAACAAGGAGATTTTAAAATTTTTCACAGCGGCCATCTTGAGGTTATGGAAACAACTGAAATAAATTAGATGCCAGTGGATTAACATTCGTATAAGGATTTACTGTACCAAGTTTCACTGCACTCGGATGGTTAAATTGCGAGAAACGTCCATGTGAATATTTATAATTCGCGTCACCGCCATGTTGGATTTGTGATCACCAGGTTATTTAAAGTCCTATAGGTGAACTTAAGTTCATAGCCCCTATGAACATTAAAAAATGCAGTTTGATTGCTAAAATAGATTCGTAGATATTCAGTATCGTCTAAATATTTCGGATGGTCGCCATGTTGGATTGTTAAATGTATAGGCCATAGAGTCATGTAGCATTAAAGGAAAATTATTGCGTAGGTTCATTATTCAAACTTTCACTTCGATCGCATGACTACATCACAAGAAATAAAAACAATTTTAAAATTCGCACTGCCGCCATCTTGAGGTTATGTAAACAATTGAACTAAATTAGATACCAGTGGATTACAATGTGTATAAATATTTCCTGTACCAGGTTTCAGTGCGCTTGGAACATTAAATCGCGAGAAAGGTATATTTAAAATTTTCAAATTCGCTTGGCCGCCATGTTCGTTTTGTAGTTAACCGGTTTTTGAAAGTCTTATAGATGGACTTCCAGTAGTGCCCTTTATCTCCGTACAAAATTTTAGGGAGATACCGCTAATAGTTTCAGAGATATAGAATACAGGTGAAATATTTCGCACATCCGCCATCTTGTGATTATGTAAACAATTGAACGAAGTTAGATGTCGGTGCATTACAATGTATATAAACATATACTGTACCAAGTTTCATTGCGTTTGGTTGGTCAAATCACGAGAAACGTCTATTTAAAAGTCGCAAATTCGCTTGGCCGCCATGTTGGTTTTGTAGTTACCAGGTTTTCAAAAGTCACATAAGTGAACTTATAGTAGTTCCCTCTATCACCATAGAAAATGTCAGGGTAATATCGGTAATAGTTTCGGAGATATTGAATGCTGGTGAAATATTTCGCACAGCCGCCATGTTGGATTGGTGAGACGTAACAAAATTTGAAGGGCACGGTCGAGGTCGCCGGGAATAGTGCTATGAACTTTCCGAGTTTCATTGAAATCGCTCCTGTCGTTTAGATTTTATTAGGGGGGGACACACACACGAATCACACACACACACACACACACACACGCACACGCACACACACACGGACAAAAGGTGATCTCATAAGCCTATTTTTTCAAAATTGAAAATAGGCTAAAAATACTGCAGATAATTCATGACATGGTATTGGTGTGGGTTACTGAAGTCTGGAATATACCCATACATACCCGTAAGCATTTGCACTTATTGATGTGTTACTTTTCGTAATTTAACACTTCCTATGTTTACAAACGATTCAGAAGAATCATTTGTCTTATTCACAAATGCCTTTATGAAGACTGCAAAATATCTGCTAGCCAACAACAGAATACAGTTCTTGCATACTCCCTCCGGTGTGGCACATTCACTCGTAAGTAAATTAACCATCTTGATTTTGACCCCATGCGTGCTTTCAATCAAAAATTGATCAAAATTGCATCTAAATAGTTCTGACATTTTGTGTGACAGATCTTGAGCACACTCATTAGGAAAAAGCATTTTGCTCAATTCATACTTTTTCATTTGTATGTGAAAGTTACCAACGTCATGCTCATTATCGTTGAATGATGCCAGAGCCATTTTACATTCCTCATGTTCCAGTCCACTGCAGGCCCAACCCATAACATAATTTCTGGCATTTGTCTGCGGACCTTCAATGATAAGGAAATCAACATAAACAGACACATCAACAGTGACCTCACTAGGCATTACAGTCACAGGTGCAATGAAAGTCCTTTTTTCTAAGTCCTTTAGTCTTACTAGGAATGATGCAGCATCAACTTCACAGTTACTCCCTTGGGATGGGGAAAGCAAACTGTTGACCATTACTGTCCTTATGGCACTGCGAAACTTAGAGGCATCAGGTGTTACATTATTACCTCCTTTCCCTCTTATGATCGAAAATGCATTCTCAATACAGTCTTGAGTCAACCTTCGAGTAAACAGAAAGCTGAACCCAAACCTATCACTAAGTTCTTTCCACAGCAAAGTAAGAGCTGTGATATTGTCTATCCATCCTTTGATGCACTGTGGGTTATTTTTACTGCTTGGCCTCTTATTTTGAACAACAATATTTTTCAAAACTTCTTTGATTTCTTCAAGCTTCTTTAAATGTTCAGATTTGTTACAAAGAGGCTTCCTATATTGCTTTGGGCTGCTACATTTTGACGAGTTGAAAATATCATACAAAATATCACAGATTTCAATTAATTCAGCAGTGAAAGCAGCAGCTGGTGGCAAGGAATTAAACCCTACATGCACTAACATGCCTGCAGCAACAGAGTGACTTAGAACCCTTACTGCCAAACATACCCTCATTGGAGAAAATGGAGGGAGTGTGATGCATTTCTTAGACAAGCGAGGGGCAAGTCGAGGTACCATTCCAGCATCCTTCTTATAAAATTCTTCAATGTGGGCCCAACTGCAAATTTTCCCTTCCCTGTGGAAATCGTATTTCTTAAGATTATTTCTCACTGATTTTATCAGGTGTGGTGGATCATAAAAGAAATAAATATTTTCTCCATTGACTTCAATAAAAGGGTTCTCAGAAGTTACACCTAAAATCTTTCTCATCTTTACATTGTTAGCACCCTGATCACAAGTGACAGCTTTTGGTATTAACCCAGTCTGCTGAAGTTTTATTATCACCTGAACTAGCATTTCTTTTATGCATTCACCTTTCATAGCACCCTTGGTTAAATAGTACCCTATGATTTGCTTGAAATTCAGATGCAAACCTTTGACCATTACCACCATAGCCTGGTTGCACAGTGGTCGCATTGCATTTGTGTCTATTAATTCACCATCTGAACCAAAGTCTTCAAAACCTTCAAACAAATCATTCTGTGCACTGTAGGTCAAAAGTGATTTTAGAGACATTTCATCAAATACCACAGATATAACTTTTTCCCTAGCCTCCATCTTTTCACACTTAATTTTCAATAAGTCAAGGACCATCTTGTTTACACCAGGCTTTATTTCTGCATTTTCTGACCAGCTCCGCAGTGATCTAGTGGTTGGCAGACAAAAATATTGTTGCAAAAACCTATATGACTTCGCTGAGCAAAAATGCAGAGCTAAAGAGAAACTTTTGTCTTGTTCTGTATACCTACGTCCCTGAGCCTTCCTGTTTTCAAGTATTGTCTGAAGATTGATGAATTTTCCTGAAACATCATTACACACATTATTCCTTCTACACACACACTGTAATTCCTTCTGTTTTAGTTTAACTTTTAGTTGACGAATTTCAGTTTTCAATTTAATATTCAATCTCTTGTACTTGCTCACTGCTTTCTGAGACAGTCTGAACCTCTTCTTCACCTTAACACATTCTTCACACTGGTTTTCTTCTCTACATTCAGGGATTTCCATAGGCTCATAATTATCTGCTGTTTCTTTTGGTTCCAATTCCTCTTCTCTCTTTCTTTTCTTTGGACTGCTTCTGCATATGGTTTGCTTTGCCATAGGCAGTAGAACTGAAGGCACTGCACCAGGCCAAATACTGAAAATTACAAGGAAATATTAGGACATTGGTTTTAATCTATCCTTTTTGACATACAGTACTGGTATTTAAAAACGAGTTGAACGCGCTTAATTACATAAAAAAACAGTTACCTTCTCATATATTTCCTAATAAAGTCAGTAAAATTAAAATTTGTGTTTCTGAACTTGTTAGATTACACCAACCTCCTTTTGCTTTAATAGTGCAATACATACACTTTAGAGGCAGATGACCTCGCTGTTCCGCCCCTTATAACAACAATAAATAACTACGTACACTTTCAATCGGAAATATTGAAGCATGTTGTTAAATGTTAGGCCTACGGTACCCTAGTCACCATGTTTTATAATTATGCTGTTATTTCAATATTAACATTAGGCCTACTATCAACAACCTACAAAGATCTTACCCTTGACTTAACAAGTTTTTGTTCCTGAAATCTTTCTCCACAAAGTGGTCTGAGCATACAACATGAGTTCTGTTTAAATGTTCTGGGCCATTCCTTTTCAATACGTCATCTAAGTCAGCTCTTCGGCTTCGAATAACCCACTGCGTGCATCTATAAATAAATAAATAAAGAACAGGCTAAAATATACTAAATTATATTCTAAAAGCATTCTGTATTAAAAGAAAACCGAACTATCAGTGTAATGGTAGGCTACTTGTTTACAATAAATTCATACTTACATTTCCTTATTTCTTGGGAACCTGAAGAAAGATTTTGGGTCACTTTGCTGTTTATAATTATTACAGCCATATATGGCACAAATACTCCCCGTACCAACCATTACAATTGGATAATTAGATCATCCACATCTTATAATTGTTTGGTTGGATCTCACGGTTGTAAATCAGCTGGTCTTACGCTGCCAACTCGGACCGCTAGGCGGTGCTGGGGTGCGCTGTCTCTTGTTTTGGTGAGGAGTTTCCGCTATTATCTTTATAAGCTATTTGCTTAAAGTGACCCGCAACAATGTTGGCAACAATTCCCCTTCAACTGTCCAGCGCACGTGGTTGGCCTACGCGGCTTCACTCTAGTCACGGCTGTTGCTGGTAGTACTGGACTTCTGTTTGTGATGTCGAACTGTCGAAGTCCAAGTCAAAATGGACAACCTTTTAAGTGATTTTGATTGGTCACGGGATAATGTCCTAAATTTGATCGAGTTCTATCGTGAGCAACCAGTTCTCTGGAGCCCGATGGACCCAGACTTTAAAAACCAAAACCTTGTCATCCTCAAGAAGTTTTTAACACTACCGTCACACCTCAACTCTCTTGACAATGGATCAAAATCGTCTTCCTTGATTTAAATCGGAAAGTAGGTCACTTCCACTATATACAGATCTGGCCCTAAGGGAAGGCCTTACCCAGATTCTCTTCGGCCTTCTCTTTTTACCTATGATGACGCACGCTGCTGCTATCGCCGCAAGTTCCTCTAGTGTTGACATCTCGGAATGCAGAATGCAACTGGCGAAACGCGCCAAAAATGAGCTAAATTGTTGTCAACAAATATTACCATTCGCCAACATTGTTGCCAGCATTTGTTGCCAACTTTTGTCAACGAAAGTTGGCAACAATTTGTTGGCAACATTTGGTGTAAACGCGGCTTTAATGCAATCGAAAATAGCGACAACGCCATTGCTTCTGTGACTCCGCTGCAGAAAAGTAGCTGCCTGTCACTCACGCGGAACGTGGTAGCCCAATAGCATCAATAACCTTTACATTGTTGTGAGTTAGTATTGTTCATACAATGGGATTATTGTTTCCAAGCGACGAAAATATTGTTGACGTATCGAAGGCAACGCGTTAAAAATATAATATCCAAGGTTATGCTAACAGCGGCTAGCATGAGTGCCTGCAAAGCCGTTGTGAGAATATCAGATGAAAATTCTGACATACTTGTTAGTGGTGATGATATTCTGTAGCACCTTACTAGAGAATCTGAATGGGAAGGTTTTACTTCATCGACCACTTAGCAGGTAAATACTTCTAACATCAGTAATATCCATGATTTTCTCCCCCTAACCCACCATTGGGCGCGCTGTATGTTCCTGGGATCTCAAGGTCCCATGCTATTGTCCCCTACCTTATTGTTGCTAATTGTGATTTTGAAAGCTTTGTATGTATTCTTAAATGACAAATGTACTGAAGGATTATGTGAATATCATATTACAATCGAAATTAGTCTCCAAATATAAAAGAACAACTCAATATCTGCAACTACGAATTAAATTAAAATTCGTATTTTAGAATAACAATATAGGGGCAGTTCCGTAGTTCCACCCCTTAAAACAACAATAACTAAGCAAGATTCATTCCCTTTAGCAAAAGGCAGAACAACAAGCACAGGCTTTATCGATATGATGTCCAGAGCCCATAGATCAACAATAACTAACTAACTAGAATAGCAAGATACATTCCATTTAGCAAAAGGCAGAACAACAAGCACAGGCTTTATCGATATGATATCCAGAGCCCATAGATCAACAATAACTAACTAACTAGAATAGCAAGATTCATTCCCTTTAGCAAAAGGCAGAACAAGAAGCAAAGGCTTTCTCGATATGATGTCCAGAGCCCATAGATCAACAAAGAATTCCAAGATAAGTATCAACAATTACTTAAGGTAGATACAGACAGACATATTTGGCCAGGAAGCACTTAGTTATAATAATAATAATAATAATAATAATAATAATAATAATAATAATAATAATAATAATAATTATAATTCAGAAAACTTTAGGATATATAAGGGGAAACCAGCCATAAAAATTGGAGATAATTTATCACAATTTGGAACAGCGTTTTTTGTAAGAATAATAATAGCCAGTTCAGTACTCAACTTTACTTCTCCCTCCGAAAGGATCTCCGTTCTCTCAATAAAATCAAGCAACAAGGCATACACATTGATTAATGCCCACGCTCCCATAAATAATGACAATAAGAAAAACCCCCAGAAAGTAGAAAACTTTTGGGAACTCCTTGAGGAAACCATCAGCAAAATACCTAAACATCCTGTGAAAATTTTACTCGGTGACTTTAACGCACAGGTTGGTAGAGAAAATAAGTATAGA
Organism: Meconema thalassinum; assembly: GCA_946902985.2. NCBI lineage: Eukaryota > Metazoa > Arthropoda > Insecta > Orthoptera > Tettigoniidae > Meconema > Meconema thalassinum. The sequence goes on from OX336391.1 coordinate 482,846,805, forward strand.
TCCATAGTTGGTCATCATCCGGCACATTGGAGAACAAATCAGAATGGTGAGCATCTGATAAATTGCTGTAAACCCTTTAATTTGAGGCTCATGTCTACATATTTCACCAGGTCTCCACACAAGAAGAAAACATGGAAATCACCAAATCCAGCACTAGGAGAATTCCAAATTGATCATGTAGCAGTGTCCAAACAGAACATATGTGAAATCCTAAATGTTAGAGTGCGCAGGGGAGTGATTGACTCTGATCACTACTTAAGCCCAATCAAAGTGAAATTCCTGCCTAATAGATCCAAACCAAAAACTAATAGATTACTAAGAGCGGATCCGGAGCACCTCAAGCAGAACGCCAAAGAATTTCTTCAGGCAATAAAAGAGCAAAATCCCAAAGACTGGAGGGACTTAGGAAACTCAATTCTGACATCAGCACAGAAGTTAGGGCAGTCCCCAAGGAAATGGAAACACAGATGGTGGAACACAACCTGTGATAAAGCAATTGAAGACAGAATTAAAGCCTGGAATAAATGGAAAGGACATAAGACAACTGAACGATGGGAATTAGTCCTTAAGATCCAGAAATCAACAGCTAAGGTCATCCACAGGGAGAAGCGGACATACGACAGGAATAAACTCATAGAACAGGATTTCCTAAAAAACAACACCAGAAATTTCTATAAGACCTTCCGTGAGAGTCTGTCTAGTTACCAACCACCTAGCATATGTTTCAGTAGACCAGATGGCTCACTAGAAACAAACACCAAGGAAAACTGCAAGATCTTAGCAGATTACTTCCAAGACCTACTCAATTGTGACCCACCGAAAGAAAAAATGCACTTTGAAAAGCCTGCACTGAATCCAGATTCACATCCACCGACAATGGAAGAAACAGCAGAAATCATTTAATCCCTTTAAAACAACAAAACACCAGGAGAGGACGGTATTACCGCTGAAATGTTGAAACTCGGAGGGGAAGAGGTCACCAGAAGAATCCACGCAATTTCAAAAGCAATTTGGGAAACAGAAGTGATCCCACAGGACTGGAAGTGCGCGTTAATACATCCATTGCACAAGAGAGGAAACAAAACTTATCCAAACAACTATAGAGGTTTATCCCTATTATCTGTGGCCTATAAAATCCTATCTAAAGCTCTTCTGAACAGACTAGAGAAACAAACAGATCATTTGATTGGTGAATATCAAGTGGGTTTTAGGAAAGGGCGTTCATGTGCTGAACAGATATGGAATCTGAAGATGATTTTGAAGATCCGCAGATCCAACCCCACAATTGTCACCTTTGTGGACCTAAATAAAGCATATGATACTGTGGACAGGCAGACCCTGTTTGAGACGCTAGAAGAACTTCAAGTGGACAGGAAGACCAGAGAACTGATTCGTCAGACTCTCACCAATACAACATCGAAGGTGAAGTTTCTTAGGGAAATTTCTGACTCATTTGAAGTACGAACAGGTGTTCGCCAATGAGACGGACTTTCACCCTTTCTATTTAACCTGGTTCAAGATAAAGTCATTAGAGAGTGGGAAAAGAACATCAATGGCGTTAGCATAGGAACTGCTGGAAACAAAATCAATGTGAAATGCTTGGCTTTCGCAGATGACCTAGCGATTATCACTAGGAACAAAGAAGAAACTAAGCATGCTATTGAGACATTATACAGAATAGCATCACAAGCAGGCCTTCAAATATCATTTGAAAAAAAAAACAAGTACATGCAGAATTTTTAGCAAAAGAACAAGAAAGAAACAAGAAGTTCCGTGAAGAACTATACAGCCTACTTTTCATGCCAATGATTATTCTATAGTATATGAATCTATCTAGAATAATGACGAAATTTAGTTGGTAATATCGAAATATCTAATTATTTCAAAATATACCTGGTATAATGTAGCCTAATAGAGCAACACAGTTGGCAGCCCTGGTGACTGAATATATTCTTAGTTCCATCTCTTAAGGTACAGAATACAAAATTTGGTTGAGGTCCATTGGACGTTACATGCAGTTAGACACTGGATCTATCAGCACGCGTAAAAGCATGTTGGCAACAATGTCATGTGTGTGCTTGTCAGAAATAATCTGAAATATTATGATATCTAGTTGTGCCAATTTCGGATGAAATCCATTTGTTAGTATAGAAGTTACATGTATTTAAAAATTGGTCTTATCAGCAGGCATAGAATCATGTTGGCAGCACTGACTTATATTAATTACTCCAAATTAATCTAGAATGTCAGGTGCTATACGTGTGCAAAGTATAGAGCTGTTGGCTTGCATACTTTCTGATATATTGATATTAAGGTAAAAATAATATAGACAGCATTTATTAACAGTTGGTAGCCCTGATTGCTCTTAAAATACTTATAGTCATATCTGTTATGTTACACATTGCACATACGAAATTTGGTTGAAATCCAACTGATAGTATAGAACTTACATGTATTTAAAAATTGGTACTATCAGTAAGCTTATAATCATGTTGGTAGAACTGAAGTATATAAGTTACTCCAAATTAATCTAAAATGTCAGATTATACGTGTGCATAGTTTAAATCGGTCGGCTTGCATACTTTCCGATATATTGGTATTTGGATTAAAAAATAGAGAGAGCAATTATTAACAGTTGGCATCCCTGGTGGCTCTTAAGAATACACTCAGTCATATCTGTTTATGTTGACATTTTACATACAAAATTTGGTTGAAATCCAATTGGTAGTGTAGAAGTCATATGCATTTAAACATTGGACTTATCAGAAGGCTTAAAATTATTTTGGCAACACTGTCATGTATGGCCTCCTGGAAATTAAACTGAAATAGTATTATCTACATTTGTGCCAATTTTGGAATAGCTCCCATGCATACCTTGCAAGATATCCAACATGGACCTCAAATTTCTAGTGCGTCTTTTCAGCAATTGGTAGCACTGACATCATTTTCAAATATGGACGTGAGCTATTCCGGTGCATATCTTTACTCAAACTAAATTTGGTTTTGATTGCTGCAGCCGTTTAGGAGTTGATAGGGGGACACACACACACAGCCAGCCAGCCAGACAGACACACATTTTCCCGGATCGATCTCATAAGTCTACTTTTTCCTCATTTTTGCAAAATGTGAAAAGTAGGCTAAAAATAGAAACAGCGTATGGAGCAAAATCACAAGTAGAATTTTTAAATACCTTGGATAAATAATTCTTCGTTCAGGATTGGACAGTTTGGCTAACACTGAAAGAGCCTCAAAACTTCATAGAGCATTCAGACTAACATGGGATCACTATAATAGAAGAGTAATGTCACATAATGCAAAACTGAAACACTACAAAACAGTTGTACTACCGGAAGCTCTATATGCTTCAGAAAACATAGCTTTAGGAGGTCATTATAAAATTGCAAATATAGAAAAGCAAGAACGTACAATTCTTAGAAAAATATTCGGCCCCACACAAGAAAACGGAATTTGGATTAAAAGACGAAATTCAGATCTATACCGTCACACAGATAGTTTCAGCAACACTGTACGAAGATGATGATAATTGTTGTTGTAAGGGGCCTAACATTTAGGTTATCGGCCAAACTGTACGAAGAAGACGTTCAACATTTTATGGACACCTCTTCAGGATGGACGATTATAGACTTACAAAAAGGTTATTCAATGCAATAAATTCTCAGAGGTCAAGGATAGCCTGGTTGGATGAATCAAGAGACGACCTGCAAGAGTTGAACATCGGAGAAAATATTCTGAGAAACCGCAAAGTCTTCAGGACCGCAGTAACAAAGCACAAGTTTAGGGTGAAAACTAGTGGCAGGACTGGAACCAAGTGGACAGAAGAACGGAAGAAGGAGCACAGTGACTTCAAGAAGAGATTTTGGGAAGATAGGAAGGCGAATATCATCAAGCCGAAAAACAAGTTCAAGCGTGCTCTATAATGGGCAAAACGCAAAAAGAAGAAAGAATAATAATAATAATAATATCGTATGGCCGGGTGCAAGCTTTGTTATTTGACACCCAGATGGTAGCTTGCATGTCGAATTTAGTTGTTCCTTGAAGCACTAAGAAAGTCGAGGAAATTAGAGCTCCTTGAACAGTATAGAGCTTTCTAGTAGAGAGATGAAGAAATTTGTGTTGGTGGAAACTCCCGAAATTAATTTTGCCTTTATGAACACGGCCTAGTGAATTCAAATGGGTACTTTGACATGCCAGCATCGTATGACATGTGTGTCATAATTTTTGCCGCCTTTCAAATTTCACTTACCATGGGCAGGAGCGAACCTGCAAGCTTTGGGTTTGTATACCCACACGTTAACCACTCACCAAACGTGGCAAGCAGCACTTAGTTATTGAGGTTTCAAGGGGTGGAACTACGAGCTCATCTGCCCCAGGAAGCACTAAAACTGACCATTTAACTAGCTAAAACGAAGAGGAATGTCTGGTGGAATGAGGATTGTGAATAGGTCCTAAATCGGCGATCAGAAGCAAGTACGTGGATACTAGACTCGAACAGTACCTGATGTGGAAAACTTCGATCTGTCTGGTGAGCCAAACAAAAGTGACTGTTGTGTAGAGCATAGTCACGCCCACGAAACCGAGACCGCAAGTAACAATGGTGAACATTGTGGACAAAACGAAGGCTATAATAGTGATGGTCCATTTACTGGAAATAATCATTATGTCGTTGAGGGACGGGGAAAACATCACCTGCAAAGGAACATTAGAACACGTAACGTGTCTTGCATCTATCTCTTTGGAGTCAAATCCGGCAAAAGTCGTCGGATTTTTTTAAGAGCGTTAAAAATCCTTCAGTATGCCTTCCTTCGGAGGGGAAGTAAAGCCGGCGGTCCCATGTCATAGATTTATGGCATGTAAAAGATCCTTCCACAGACTAAACATGTGCGAAGCTAAATTGTTAGGTTAGATTTCGTTGGAACGCTCTATCAAAGCTCCAACGTTTACCACTACTTGAAAATGAACGGCACTTGTAGCTCACCCTAAGGGAAGCAGCTACAGACTCAGGTGAGTCGAACATGTCCTCGGACACTCCCGGCACTAAAAGCCATACAATAAATAAATAAATTCGAGAGATCACGATGTAAAACCTACTGATGCACGTGAAATAATATATGAGATTGGTTATTTTGTTATTGACAGGTTTTAGTCGTTCTTGAAATCAAATTTTTCACAGAAGAAAACCAATTTTGAAAGAAAATTATCATGGCTTATGTCTAGGGCTCGGATCGATATGCTCGATAAAATCTCCAGATATGCTCGAAAACCATGTGTTTTATGCTCGATAGATATGCTCGAAAAACGCGTTATATGCTCGATAGATTTGCTCGAAAAAAACATTATATGCTGTTAAATATGCAGAATATGCTCGAAAAACATCGTTAAAAACTATAGAAAGGAAAGTGAAACTAAAAAAAAACAATAACATACCTTTAAATACGAGCTTTATTTTCTAATTTTATGTATGATACACTGCGATATACTCGCATTCAAGTTTTTCAAGTACATATAAGAGAATTTTTCTTATAAAAGTTACAGTTTATAAGTTCATTTACAAAATGTTCAGAATTAGGCGAGTCAATGAAGTACTGCATTGGTCTGTACAACAAGATTTTTTTCTGTTTTCAATTTTGAATGATTTTCTTAAATCAGTCAATAAAAGTTTCAATGACGAGAACGACCTCACTAAAGGTTAAAAACCTGCGGTTCTGTTATTCGCACCAGATAGGCTTTTCAATAATTATTTCTGTTTTCGAACCTAGGATGGACAGGGCCCGAATTCGGGGGAGGATTCGAAGAAAAACCAACTATTTAGACGAAACCCACAAGAATATGCAATGCTTCTATTCTGAAAACCGCGGTTTTATGCATTTATATGCTCCATAAATTTCAATTCTGTTGGTCCTAGAGAGGTGAAAATACCACCAAAAGGCTTCTTTCAATGTGTACTATCCAGGAAAAAAATATGCAAATATGCTCGAATCCGAGCTCTACTTATGTCACATAATTAACTAATGATTGGGGTGCTGTCGGCACTACGTAAGTTAATAAAGGAGGTTTTCATTCAGATGGCGGCAACATAAGACATACCATGGAGATCCCCATAACATGTACGATGTTTATGTATTACCAGTTTTCCGGGTGCGGTAAATGAGCGCTCTCCATTTAGTTCTCTCCAAGAATGTCTCCCCTTCCACGACTTGCTGCAAATCCAGACCTCTCCCTGTTGTTTGAGTCTTCAGTCTTTTGACTGGTTGGATGCAGCTCTCCCTGTCCTGAGCTAAACGTTTAATCTCTACATAGCTAACACACCCTGCATCCGAGGCAATCTGTTTAACATATTTTAACCTTGGTCTACCCCTACAGCTCTTGTCCTCAACCCTTCCTTCCAAAACTAAGCTTGCTATTCCTGGGTGTCTGAGTATGTGTTCTACTAACCTATTTATTCTCTTCATTAACAGTCGCCAGAAACATCTCTCCCAATCGTCTTAATACCTCTTCGTTTGTTACCCTATCTACCCATCTGTTCTTCATCATTCTCCTGTAACACCACATTTCAAATGCTTCAATTCTCCTCTTTTCTGCTTCACCAAAAGTCCAAGTTTCACTTCTATCGAGCGCCACGCTCCTGACAAAGGCTTTCACAAATGACTTCATAATACCTAAATCCTTATTCGATGTAAACAGATTCCTTTTTTGTAGAAATGCTTTCCTTGCCTGAGCCAACCTACTTTTTATATCCTCGTTCATCACTGGTTATTTTGCTTCCTAAGTAACTGAAGCCTCCTACTTCGTTCAGCTTATCTCCTGCCAATTTGATGTCCATAGAGGTTTCTGATTTATTTCGGCTTCATTCCAGTATTTTTGTTTTACATTTAATCATTTGCATCGTGTATTCTTTCCGTAAGACGGAGTCCATACCATTCAAAAATAAAATTCCTCTCGGCACGCTGGAAGGCGGAAGTAGATTTCACCGGGCAAACTAGGGGATAGGCTATAATAGGCAAAATATGCAGGTTTTCGTAGTCGGATCAGACCTCATTTATTGCAAGAAAGTATTTTACATTTGGGGGTTATTTAACTTTTTTTTTTCGTTTTTGTATGCATATTTTTATCATGTTATTGTCTTATGGCGATGGTAACCTTCTTGTCATTTGGGGTTCATTTTTTAGCCTATTTTCAATTTTGAAAAATAGGCTTATGAGATCACCTTTTGTCCGTGTGTGTGTGCGCGTGTGTGTGTGTGAGGTGTGTGTGTGTGTCCCCTAATAAAATCTAAACGGCTGGAGTGATTTCAATGAAACTCGGTAAGTTCATAGCACTATTCCCGGCGACCTCGACCGTGCCCTTCAAATTTTGTTACATCTCACCAATCGTACATGGCGGCTGTGCGAAATATTTCACTAGCATTCAATATCTCCGAAACTACTACCGATACCGCCCTGAAATTGTGTACGGTGATAAAGGGCACAACTGAAAGTTCACCTATGATATTTTCAAAAACCTGGTGACAAAAAAACCAACATGGCGGTCAAGCGAAGTTGAGACATTTAAATAGACCTTTCTCGCGATTTAACTATCCAAATGTAATGAAACTTGATACAGCAAATATTTATACACATTGTAATGCACTGGAGTATAATTTAGTTCAATTGTTTACATAACCTAAAAATGGCGGCTGTGCGAAATATTTCACTGACATTCTATATCTCCGAAACTGTTACAGATATCACCCTGCAATTTTGTACGGTGATAAAGGGTACTGATACAAGTTTACCTATGTATATTTCATAAACCTGTAAAGTACAAAACGAACATGGCGACCAAGCGAATTTGAAATATTTTAATAGACTTTTCTCGTGATTTAACTCTCTGAGCGCAGTAAAATGTGGTACAGTAAATGATTTTGCAGATTGTAATGCACAGCCATCAAATTTAATTCAATTGTTTACATAACCTCAAGATGGCGGCTGTGCGAAATTTTAAAATTAAGTTTTTATTTCTTGTGTCGTAATCATTTGATCGAAGTGAAAGTTTGAATAATGAACCTAGGCAATATTTGTCCTTGAATGGTACATAACTATATGGCCTATACATATAACAATCCTAAATGGCGAGCTTCCGAAATATTTAGACGGTTCTCAATATCTATGAATCTTTTACAGCAACCAAACTGAATTTTTTAATGTTCATAGAGACTATGAACATATGTTCACCTATAGGACTTTCAGTAACCTGGGGAGCACAAATCCAACATGGCGGCGACGCGAAGTATATATATTTAAATGGACGTTTCTCGCGAATTAACTATCCGAGGGCCGTGAAACGTTGCATGTTAAATGCTTATACAAATGTTGATCCACTGGAATCTAATTTATTTCAATTGTTTGCATAATCACAAGATGGCTGCTGTGCGTAATTTTAAAATCTCGTTTTTACTTCTTGTGTTCTAATCATGCGATTTAAGTTTGAATACCACACGTACACAATAATCTTAATGTAATAGTACAAAAATAAAAATCTAACCTGACGACCATCTGAAATATTTAGAAGGTTCTCAATATCTACGAATCTGTTACAGCAATTGAACTGAAATTTTGTATGTTGCTAGTGGCAATTAACATGAGCAGGATATATGAAAATAGGCTGTATAGTTCTTCACGGAGCTACTTGTTATACTTGTGATCACACTGTCCTTGTGCAAGGTTTGGAACTGATGTGTAACTATCTGACAGTCTGTTACTTCTTCACGCAAAATTTTATCTCCCGCAGAGATTTTTGTTGGTTCCTCAGTTTAGGGGCTGCGACAACGTGGTCATGTAACCCCGTGTACATTGCGTGTGTGTAGAATCTGATAAACGGTGTTAATTTTGATAACTGTATTAGTCTGTAATTCAGGCAAGGTCTGCAGACGGTCAATTTTAAGTAGTAGTTCCTAATTTTGTACCATATACTAATGTCAACGACACCTAGCTGTGAACTTGGCTACTAGATGCCACCGCCACCAGCAACTTGCAACGAACGTTGGAACTACTCCTTCAAAGGAAAACATGCTGAGGGATTTTTAGCGCTCTTAGAAAATCCGACGACTTTGGCCGGCTTTGAACCAGCGACCTTGGGCATATAAGTTCAGCATGCTACCAGTTAGCCGCTTCCCACAGTCAGATGGAAAAATGAATGTGATCTCGTGCAATGGCGTTGTCTTGGCAACCTCTGATAGCTCATCCCTCATCAATTTAGAAGCGTTGTCATGGCAACCTCTGATGGCACATGGCATTTTCTTTAATTCCGAAATCATTTTTCTCATCCCGTGGTGTAATGGTAGGTCAGATCAAAAATTCTTTCAGACAAAGTTTTAGGTAACTAGTAGGGGAATATTATCCATTTTGTAGGATTTTGATATTGTGTCTATTAAGAGAGATACGATTATTGTTTCCCGAAAAACCCACTTATTCCCACCCCTTTGGTCAATGATTGGTGCTATCAAAAAACTTTTCAAACATACATTTTTGGGCCTTATTCGACACATAGTATGAACTTTGAATGGATTCGATATTTCAAATATTAAGAGAGTTATAGCGATATTTCACTTTTTCGAAAGAAAAAGCCCCCACCGTCACCCCTGTCGACCGATTGTGCCATTTAATGAACTCGACCGATATTTTAAGGGGATACATATTATGTAAAACATTCAAAGTGATTGGTGCAAAATTACGGCAGTTATCGTGTCCACAAGAAACAGATATGTATGCATATATTTACACACACATATATATAAACTTTTGAACTAACGGTGGTTTGGGAGTCTGGGGGATGTGAAACGCGAAGATATGTCGAAATTTTCCGGAAGTCGAAACATGGCACCCATTGCAATAGCTAGCTTTCTGATGAAATCTACCTAAAATAGGCTACATAATTAAAAGTACTACCATCGACACCTAGCTGTGAATTTGGCTACTGGATGCCACCGGAACCATCAACTCGCAACGAACGTTGGAACTTCCCCTCCGAAGGAAAGCATACTCAGGGTTTTTTAGCGCTCTTATTAAATCCGACGACTTCAGCCGGGTTTGAACCCGCGATCTTGGGCATAGAGGTTCAGCATGCTACCAGTTCCGATACCGAAGTCACTTCCCACAGACAGATGGAAAACTGAATGTGATCTCGTGCAGTGGCGTTGTCATAGCAACTGCTGATGGCTCATCCCTTATCAATTAAAAGTAAAGTTGTCATGGCAACCTCTCTTGGCACTTGGCATTTTCTTATAATTTAAATCATTTTGCTCACCCCGTGGCGTAATGGTGGGTCATATCAAAAATTCTTTCAGACAAAAGCTTGAGGTAATTATTGGAGTAATATTGTCCATTTCGTACGGTTTTGATATTGTGCCTATTAACAGAGATATGATTAATGTTTCCCGAAAAAAACACTTTTTCCCTCCCCTTTGGTCAATGGTTGCTGCTATGAAAAAACTTTTCAAACATACATTTTAGGGCCTTATCCGACACATAGTATGATCTTTGAATGGATTCAATATTTCAAATATTAAGAGAGTTATAGCGATATTTCAATTTTTCGAAAAAAGCCTCCCATTTTCACCCCCTTTGACCGATTTTGCGCATTAACGAACTAGACCGATATTGTAAGGGGATACATATTATGTAAAAAATTCAAAGTGATTAGTGCAAAATTACGGCAGTTATCGTGTCCACAAGAAACAGATATCTATACATATACATAAATTATATATAAACTTTTGAACTGACGGTGGTTTTGGGGTCTGGGGGATGTGAAACGCGAGGATATGTCGAAATTTTCCCGAAGTCGAAACATGGGACCCATTGCAATAGTTAGCTTTCTAATGAAATCTACCTAACTCATTCAAATCTTCAGCCGTGTCGGACAAGATGACGATGTCATCAGCAAATCTCAGAATTGAAATTATTTCTCCTTGAATCTTCAGTCCCACTTAAATTTTTTTCTCCAATTTCCTTAATTGCTGGTTGGATCCTCAAAATGTACCGCCGTTAGGTTATGTGGGTAGGTACCCACAAAAACCCAAGGCAGCGCTATATTGAGGCGTACTAGGCAAGATGAGGAGTGAGGTAGTTTGCCATTGCTTTTCTCACAAATAAATCTCTACATACCGGTAGTATAAAACAAATTCCTCGATTCTTGGATATTACGGGTTATCTCGAGAACCACTGGATACATTTTGATGCGGTTTTCGCCATTCAGTAAAGAATTTCTTGAGGAAGGCTTTTGTAGAAAAACACTCATTTATGACCAAAAGAAGCCGAGCAGTAACGTGTTCAGTGAATCGAGTCGAAGAAAAATCTGCCGTCCGTGCGTCATTTAAGCTTACGCTGGGTAAACTGTTACTTTAATACATCGCCCACTATAAGTGTTTTACGTTCTCATTTCTTCCAACAATCTCCATTAAGTGGAAATTTAAATTACTAGGTTTGGGGATAGATTACAAGCTAGCGAGTGATCCTATCACCCCAGCTTCGGCCAGCATCAAACCGTCGAGTCGTTTCGAGTTTAGACTTCAGAGTAGAGTATATGTGTTGGGAGTTTAGCTGTTCACAACGACTTTTCTGAATTGAGTCTGGAACCTGCCGTCCATACGCCTTTCAAGCTTTCGCTGGGTAAACCGTTTTAAGATACTAGGCGAAGCCGGTTTGGTTGCTAGTGATACAGCCTATAATATTTTGAACTGGCGGTGGTTTTGAGGTCTCGGGGATGTGATACGCGAAGATATTTCGAAATTTCCGTAAGTCACACCTTCGTACCCATTAAGATAGGTAGCTTTCTAATGAAATCTACTTAAAACACGGATAGGCTACCGGTACGAAGGAATAAATGCGATGGTATTATTTTAATGTTGAACCTGAATAATAGGTTTCGTGCACTATAGAAATAAACGCTAGAAATCCTTTTGACAGCGGCTATATCTTGAGCATGATTTTCTTTTTACTTCCCCTCCAAGCAAATACCGGGAATATACCGAATTTCAAATCCCGGAGTCTCTATCCAAGTTAGACACACTATTACAGTCACCAAAGAAGTATAGGTTATCAGACAAATAATTAAACGTGTGGGACTGTTGACCAATGGATTCCAAGCCCCTTAAGGACATATATAGGAGGGTGGTTTTTTCCACCGTGTACAAACTCGAGGGATTGATCGAGAAGAGGATATGGAACAGAAAAGTTCTAATGAACGTATGTCCGGAAATGCAGGGTTTGTTTGTTAGGGACCATTTTCACCCTTTGTTAAAGAGACAGCGGTCTAATATGCTCTGTACAATGCACCACAGTTACAGTATGTGTTGAAAATGGTTTCCCTTTGCCCCCAGGCATGCGTGTACGCGCCGTAGCATGTTCTGTCTCACACGTTCTCATCGGCCAGGCTGCATCCGAACAGTGTCAAAGACAGCATGAATACGCAGCTCTAGTGTCTCCACATCTGGAATGGACTCTGCATACACGATATTTTTGAGATGGCCCAATAACCAGAAATCACACGGGTTGACATCTGGTGAACGAGCAGGCCACGCAATTGGACCTCCTCGTCCTATCCATCGACCAGGGAAGACACAATTGGGATACGTCCGGACGTTATCGTCGAAGTTGGCTAGAGCACCATCTTGTAGCAGCCACAAAACCCTGCGAATCATCAATGGTACGTCTTCCAGCAAGGGAGGCAAAGTCACCCGCAAGAAACGCCGATAGTTCCGCCCTGTTAGGCAACGTGGAAGGAAGACTGGTCCCTAGCATGGACACCATACATTTCCGGACATTAGACCATTTTTGTTCCGTATCCTCTCCGCGTACAATCCCTACAACTTTCCTTTAATACATTGAAGTTACTAACCTTGTGCCCAAATCTAGGAATGGGTATTCCAAGTTTCAGACACCTAGATATCAAGGGAAAGGCTGTAGCAGCGTTTGAAAGTTCGGATATTTGAATATCGCGCTACATTGCTTCTCGAAGCCTTTCGAAGGAAATTACCGATAGTTGGATGGTAAATGACGTAGCGAGTAACAGCAGAGGTGGAGACTATTTATTGATTAAATAGTTAACTATGGAGCAGAGACTTGAGACTGGGATCAGATTACTGGCACGGCCAAATGAAAGAGAATGCAATTAGTATCAAGTAAATCGGACCAGGGATTCAAGAGATATGAGGATTTTTAGATATCAGGCGATGACGCGTGACCCTGACCGTTTTTGTATAAAAGCAAGCTGGAGCAGGCTTAGTTAGCTCAATTCATCACAAGCACTTGGCGAACAAGTTGCGTCTACGCTGAGCCAAGGCACATGGTTGCCGCCTCTACGAAGAAGTACTTTTCAAATCGTGATAGTCACGAGAAGTGCTGCGCAAACGAGTTGGAACTTAGTAAGTTTCTGGTGAGGAGAATCACTGAGGTGATTGTTTTTCTACAGACATTGGTGGAAATATTTATATTTCTTAAAGGACATATGCTAGACTTGGTCTAGAAAATAGTATATTGTCACAGTCCAATAGTAAATTAATACTTGGATGTTTAAATCCATTTAAAGTCAGTTTCATATTTTGTAACTATTTAACCACTTCAATCCGTCAGTACATTGAAGAATAGTCTATAACGGTGGCGTTCATTAGTCTACGCAAGGGAAACTGCAGGTTGTCTAGCGCATGGCAGATGGTGATATACAAACCATGCCCAGGGAACGATCTTCAGAACAGCCGTTAACTGCTTAGACTGTCAACGTTTTTCTTGTACTGATGAGATTACAGTGAGTTAGGTTACAACTGACACATTTAAGAAGAGATCGCTTAGATCTGACCCTTTTCAAACAAACTGTTATGGCTTTGTTAGAAGCCCATATTAAAATGGAACCACAGTCATTTAAAACGTCGAAAGATACTACCACTATGTCTGACTAGACGATTTGTGGGTCTACAATGGCGGCCGATACAAGGATTATACGTGCTTGTCCGATAGGGCATGTCTACGGATAAATCTGGTATAGACCAGGTTTACTACACTTCAAGAACATCAAGAAATGTAAGCCACATTTGAATTATTTTATGCCTAGCTAATTGGAACAAACTATTTTTTCTGCAGATGACCAACACATTTTTTTCATATTTAAAGCTTGTAATGATTTACGCAAGACTAGTTAGATTTATTCTGAGCATTTTCAGCACTCAGAACAGTTTAGGATCGATGACCGAGCATTTTGAGCATTTATTTGAATTTTTCATATTTTTGGGAAATCACGGTAATCAGCCGATGTAACTGTAAAAGTTAAATTTATTTTTGTTGAGGAATGGATATTTTTTCCATATTCGAAGGTTCGAACATGTGGATTCTCACATAATGAGATGATAATTCAACATATTTGTAATAATAATAATAATAATAATAATAATCCACTAATAATAATAATAATAATTTTCATAATTTTTCTAAATAATTCTTGGATATTATATTTTATAATAATCATATGTATTGAGAAAGAGCCTATGAAGTAGTTGAAACATTTCTAGTTTGGAACAGGAGATTTTACGAAGGAGAGTGGTTAGCGCAAGCCCGCATTCAACCTACATTTCAGTTCTGGTTGAACAGTTGATATTTGCTATGAGCAAAGTATATGTTTCAGATAACACGGAGAGGCATGAAACGGGAAGCAATTGATATTTGTATCAAATAGGATATTTTTGTATTTATATAAAATCATGACGTAAATACACGCGAAAGTGAAATGAAGCTTTTCATAAGTATGGTAAATTCACGGGTTGAACTGAATGGTAAAATAAAATAAACTTGTAAGTTTATTAATCTTCCAGTGTTGATAACAAGCAGAGGCTTTATTTATTGTATAAATTTTGGGAAGATAATTTATGTGTGTGGAATAGTTGTAATGCCATTCCCAGGTGCGCATGTTAAGTCGCAGGAATGAAGGTTTTTTCGAGCATCAATCAAATAGCAGGTTCGATGGCTCAGGTTTATAGTAGGAGTATTGGATCCACACGTTTCGTCGTATGAATAACCCGAAGGTTATTTCTTTGAAACCATCAGTTCTTATTTCAACCTTGTTTACGAATTCCATTTAGAATTTGATTTTGCTAGAACCCGGATTTGTCATGATAGTAGTTTATTCTTCTTCAGAGGAAGACCTTTGCCGTTGTTGTTGTTGTTATAATATTGTGTCCTTACACAAATAGTAGAATGGGCCACTGCCAATTTAAAATAATTCTTTAACCACGAATAATTTGAAGGATATTTTCAATCCTAGTGCCATGAACTAAATGAATTCATTATAAGACTACAATTCTAATTTCCGCATTCTGTCGAAGAATTGCAAGTTGTGAAAGTTGCTAGAAATGGCCATAAATATAAATATTTTTTTCATATTAATTCCAAGTGGAAAATCTAATAGTTGAATGGTTCAACCATTTATTGATCAAGTTGATGATTCAGAAATCATATGTTTTGTTTGGAACTTGAAGTTCATAATCGAGTCACTTCTCGAATGTTTAATGTCAGAAGAACAATTAATTGTTGTTGTGCTTCGCACAGTTCTTCGATGCTATGCTCAATGGTCAAATACTTTTCAGATGTTGTTAATATGTGTTAATAATTTGTGTTGCTACGATGATAATAATAGTTTCAACGATATATTTTGGAAAACTGGAAAACAAATGAAAGTCTAAGAAATTCTATAAACATTTATTCTACGAGTGTTAATATCATGTAAATAGTCAAACAGTGATCTACGTTATTTCCAGTATGGACAATTCATTTTGCACTGGAGTTAAAATGATAATAATTTTGGAACACAGTCCACAGGACTAACAATCGGACTTGTGTTTTCAAAAAGATTGTCAAATGTGTTTGGAAGATTTCTGTATATTGTGTGTAAATAAGAGTGTGGATCGCCACACGTGGATGATGCTGCTTTGAGCATTATTCTTGCAGTCAGATTTTAACTTTAAATAAACTGAGATAATTTTACCAGATGTGTTTCACCCAATTAAATCTCCTTCTATCCTTATTGTTGCATTGAGCCAAAAATCAGCAAAGCATTTTTATAAATTTGATGTCGTTTTTGCGATTTGCTTTAACCCATCTGGCGCTCCGGGATATTTTGATTCTCGTGCTGACAGATTATTGGTAAAATGCGTATGTGGTCGTGAGGACTCCGGTCTAAACGGGCACATAAAATAAGATAGAGAGAGAAATGGCTTTGAACGTGGGGCTCGATTTAGACATGGTCAATCGCATGCCGATTTGAAATTGTGATAATTTTTATAGAAATATTTTGGGAGTTGAGAGATGTCTGGTTTGGATGAATAAATTAGTAGGAAACCCAATTAGTGGGAAAATTAAAAATTTAACTGGTTAATAATTAGAATGGGTTTGATTATTTTTGATAATGGCTTAACCATTAGGGCGTCAAGTAAATTCAGTAGTAAACGTTCGATGACTGGAGATACACATTATTAGAATCCAGGTGGAGGATATTTGAGAACTAGCATATTTTTCTTGTGATATTATGGTAAATGTAATTCGTAAAAGTAAAGAATTTTGTTTTTCCATCACGTCGATATTAGGACAAATCTCATTTTATTATAGTGTTCCAATTAGCTATTCATATTTCTTGTTCTAGTTATAAGCTTGTGTTTGCCACTGTTGTATACCCCTAAGTTTTGAATAATTGAAAATTATGGAAGAAATGATGAGGATGATGAGGAGTTTGGAAGAGAGTTCGAAAGAGGCTGGACGGCGTGTAGCCGCTATTATGAAAGAAAATACAGAGGCTTTAGAAAAGAAACTTAAAGAAAATTCTGATTCTTTAGAAAGTAAACTTAAAGAAAATTCTGATTCTTTAGAGAATAAACTTAAAGAAAATTTGAATGGTAAACTTAAAGAAAATTCTGATTCTTTAGAAAATAAACTTAAAGAAAATTCTGATTCTTTAGAGAATAAACTTAGAGAAAATTTGAATGATAAACTTAAAGAAAATTCTGATTCTTTAGAAAATAAATTAAAAGATAACTTGAAAGAAAGTTTAGAGGATAAACTCAAAGAAAATTCCGATTTGTTAGAAAGCAGGTTAAAAGATAACTTGAAAGAAAATTTAAATAGTAAATTTAATTCAATGGAAAGTAAATTTAAAGAGAATTCTGAAATTTTGAAAATGACACTTGAAAGTAAAATGAATAAATTATGCGACAAAACACATGAGCTCGAAACTTCATTAGCTACTAACGCAAGTTTAATGGACGATAAATTTCGCGATGCCGATCTTCGATCCCAAAGCTTAGCTGATAGGATAGAACATGGTCTTAGGAAAGTTGGTGAAGACATGGTCAACCTGGAAGTCAGAGTGAAGAAGGAGAGTAACGAGATGGGAATTCTAGTTGTTCAGCGTTTAACGGAACAATTTAAGGAACTTGTCATGGGAGAAATAAGAGAAGGAGTGATTCATGAATTGCAAACTGAGATTAAAACCACAGTTGTCAATGAAATTAAAGACACACTCAAGCTGGAGAATCAAGAGGGAATCAAGGAGATTAGGGAATCTTTGTCATCCCACATTGAAGTAATTGCCAAGGATATTCAAGCAACTCAGAAGGACATATCAGATATGACAGGGTCATTGAAAAGTCATGAGGCTGTTATGAACCAGATATCCATTGATGTTAAAGACAATTGTAAGGAGACTGAAGCAATCAAGAAGATGGCAGAAGAAAACCAGAAGGAACTTGAGGCTATGAAAACTCAAATAAAGGATGAGAAACAGTCTGATCATCTTTTGAAAATGCCGAATGTAAGGGGAAAGGAACAGATACAGATAAATCTAGGAGGAGCTAGAGAGACTGATAGACAGGATGAGGTCAGGACAGTATTTCAATCCAACCCCATAACTGTGTTTAAGAATATAGAAGATAAGCCTTCTAAATTTTCAGGGCGAGATTCTGTAACACCCGTGGAATTTTTGAGAGAAGCAGGTGATTACCTGAAAGATTCTAAGATCCCTAAAGAAAGACAGATCAGGGTAATAGGGAAGTTCTTGGAAGGTCCCGCACTTTTGTGGTTTAGAGCATTTAGATCCACTCTAAATACTTTTGAGGAGTTTTCTCGTGGGTTATTGAAGAAGTTTTGGTCCCCTGAAACCCAACAGCAAGTTAGAGCAGAGTTGTATTCGAAGAGATTCTCGACGTCACAACCTACTCGATACTCTACATACTTTTCTGGACAGCTGTCTAAACTCCAACATTTAGATCCGCCAATGCCAGATAACGAGTTGATTACTGCTTTGATACGACAATTTCCAGCAGACGTCCAGAGGACTTTGATCGCTGCTGATATCTACAATATGGAACAGTTTGATGAAGTATTGCAGAAGCTGGATCATACAAACGCTCAATTCTTCCATCAGAAGGGAGTAAAGAGTAATAACGCTGTGTATGCTGTTATGGCTGACAGTTATTCTCAGACACCTCGAGAGATTCGAGAGGAGCGAAAAGAGAAATCGCCGAGGGAAGATTCCAATACGAGAGGATGGAACCAATACCGTAACAGATACAGTTACAAACCATATGCAAGACCGGATGGTGGTAATCGATACAACACTCGATGGAGAAGACCACGAGATACTCAAGGAAGTTACCAGGAAAGAAGATCCTATGGTAATAACTATAATAACAGAGGGAATGTAGATACTCGTCAGTCCAATGAAGAGTTTAACAAGGACACGAGGAAAAACTTGGAAGCAAGACACCAAGATAACTTACAATTTGTGGAGCAGAGGCCCAATGATCCAGGTCCATCGGGAACACAACAATCCCGGGGGAATGGTAATGAAAAAAAAAACTTCGAATTCGCAGTAGAAGATAGAATTTTGAATACTTTCACTTCCAGAATAATTAAATGGCAAGCAGAGGATGATGACTTAATTCAACAGAATGACGAACGAAAAGAAATGGGTACCAGAATTAGAATGCCAATCATTTCATGCGAAGTATTTGGTATGCCTGTCGATACTTTGATCGATACTGGGGCTATGCTTTGTCTGGTGAGTGAGAAGCTTTATATTCTGTGGAAGCTCAAGGAGAACTTAGAGGAAATTCCAGTATCAGGAATTAAGATCCAAGGAATAATACCCAATAAAATATCTCTGTGTAAAACACAATTATACTTATGTATTACGATTGGAGGACATGATTTCCGACATGTATTTGTTGTAATGAAGGACATGGCTTTTGACATGATATTGGGAGCAGATTTCATTCAGAAATATCAAGCAGTGATAGATATGAGGACAGAGACGATTAAATTCAAGAATACCGAAGAGATAAACTTCGAGGGAAAGGAAGAGGAAGACATCGAGGGAGATGCTCAATGGTCTCTGATTTTTCATGAAGCTGAAGGAAGAGAAATCTACACTGAGAAGGAGTCCCCAGAGTTAGGGAAAATTTTGGAAGAGTATCAAGATATTTTTGACATTAAACCTGGTGAAATTAAGGATTTTGAATATCATATTCGTGTAAATGATGATGCACCTTTTCATGCTAAATTGTATCCAGTAGCAGAAAAGCATCAAGAAAAAGTAAAAGTACTTATCAAGGAAATGGAAAGTAATAATGTGATTGAAAAGTATACTACATCTTATGTCAATCCATTAGCAGTAGTGTCTAAGCAAGATGGAAGTCTGAGACTATGTTTAGACGCGCGAAATTTAAATTCAAGATTACTGCCAGAGTATGACAGACCACCAATCATTAGGGAACTGTTGAGGAAATTCCAAGGCAAGGTCTGGTTCTCTATTATTGATCTCACTTCGTCCTACCATCATATTAGGCTTAGTGAAGATTCTAAGAAGTTTACAGGATTTATGTTTGACCAGCAGACATATGTATTCCGCCGTTTACCATTTGGAGTTAAAACATCTGGATCCGTTTTGATCAGAGCCCTAGAACAAAATTTGAGTCCTGAAGTAAAAGAGATAGCAATTCGTTATATTGATGATATCTTAATTGCATCTGAGACTAAGGAGGAACATTTGCTACATCTTCAAATGTTATTCGCAGATTTGAGGAAAGCGAACTTCAAAGTAAACCTTCGAAAATGTCAGTTCTTTCGAAAGGAAATAAAATTTTTGGGTCACATTTTGGATGGAGAAGGATACCGTCCCAATGAGACGAAGATACAAGCAATTGCAAATTTCCCTAGACCTACTAGAGTGAAGAATGTCCGCAGTTTTCTCGGGACATGCCAATTCTTTGCAGGGCATTGTCCGAACTTCACCAAGACAGTTGCGCCATTGCAGGAGTTGTTAAAGAAAGGAAATAAATGGAAATGGGATAAAGATTGTGAACAATCATTTCAAGATGCCAAGAGGTTATTGGTAAACAGTGTGAAATTGGAGTATCCTGACTTTACCAAGAATTTCATCATAGAATCTGATGCATCCACCGTAGGGATTGGAGCTATTCTACTTCAAGAGGATGAAGACCACAAGAGACATTACCTGGCGTTCATTAGCAGGAAACTTCGTCCATCAGAGAGGAATTATTACACCACAGAGTTAGAAGCACTTGCTGTAATATTCGCTTTGGAGTCGTGGAAGAAAATGTTAATTGGACATTCAGTCATTGTGAGGACTGATCACCACGCATTGGAGTTCATTTTGAGAACAAACTTTGCCAGCGATAGAATAACTAGATGGTCACTTTTTATTCAGCAATTCAACCTAGTTATTGAACACACTCCTGGAAAGTTGAATGTGGGAGCTGATTTGTTGAGTAGAGCAGTGGAGTCTACATCTAAGGTTTTTCAAGTTAACCTGACGCAAGAGGATGAAGATACCTTGAGGAGGTTACGGTTATTGCATTTATCCCAGAGGAGAGACCGACGTCTTAGGAACATTTTTCGTTTTCTACAGGGTAACATGGATCCCAATGATGATGATTTTGTGGAAACTGAAAGAATTTCCAGAGATTTTATGATGTTAGATGGTTTAATCCACAAGTTTGCAGATCCCGACCATACGAAGCTGAGAGTAGTGATACCTCCACGATTGCAAAAACCCATTATTTGGATGGCACATCGAATCGCAGGTCATGCTGGAGTAGATAAGACAGTCAACATGATTCAAGAGAAATTTTCGTGGGAGCGAATGCGACAAACTGTCAGAAACACTATTCGAGAATGCGACTTATGCCAAAGGAGTAAGCATAATTCTAGGTTATTGAGAGAATTACCAAGGCCTATTATTCCTTCTAAGCCTTGCGAAATCTTCGCGACTGATTTATATGGTCCTCTCCCAAAGTCTAAAAGAGGTAAACGATATATTTTGGTGACTATGGATGTTTTCAGCAAATACACCATGTTACATCCAATTCAGAAGGCAAACGCAAAGTATTGTGCGAAGAGAATTAGAGACAGCGTGATTCCGGAAGCAGGCAAACCGGAATTCCTTTTATCAGATCGTGGACCTCAATTCACATCTTTGGAATTTCGAACCAGCATGAATAATCTTGGGATTAGACAATTGTTTTGTTCTATTAGACATCCAGAGAGCAATCCAGCGGAACGCGTGATGGCTGAGATAGCAAAATTTTGCCGCCTCTATTGTCCAAATGAGCATTGGAAATGGATGGATGTTCTTTCTTTAGCGTCCGAATCCATCAACTCTACTATTCATGAGAGTACTGGACAGATTCCTATGTTGCTACATCATGGGATTAAACCAACACGATTATGGGATCGAATCATCTCTATTCCACCTGAGATTGAACCAAGTCGTCAGATGAGGGAAACTCTAGCTTTAGACAAGTTAAGGAGTCAAGCTGAGAAGAGAGAGAGCGCAGAGTGAGAGGAAAGCGTTTTCGCAGACCCTTGCGCGTAGGAACTCTTGTTTTAGTGAGAAGACCTACACCCTCTGACGTGCAAAATCGAGTGTACTCGAAATTTGCAAGCCTTTACGCTGGACCCTATCGTATTGTGGAAGTAAACAATAATGGAAGCTATGAAGTAGCTAATACACGAACTGGTAACATCGTGGGAACTTACAATGCATCGAATCTGAAGATCTATTATTCAAGAACTAGATAATTTAAGGTGTAGATAGGAAAAATAAAAATTTTTCGATTTTTATTTTTTGCTAGGTGTGGGGTGGATGTGCCCAAATCTAGGAATGGGTATTCCAAGTTTCAGACACCTAGATATCAAGGGAAAGGCTGTAGCAGCGTTTGAAAGTTCGGATATTTGAATATCGCGCTACATTGCTTCTCGAAGCCTTTCGAAGGAAATTACCGATAGTTGGATGGTAAATGACGTAGCGAGTAACAGCAGAGGTGGAGACTATTTATTGATTAAATAGTTAACTATGGAGCAGAGACTTGAGACTGGGATCAGATTACTGGCACGGCCAAATGAAAGAGAATGCAATTAGTATCAAGTAAATCGGACCAGGGATTCAAGAGATATGAGGATTTTTAGATATCAGGCGATGACGCGTGACCCTGACCGTTTTTGTATAAAAGCAAGCTGGAGCAGGCTTAGTTAGCTCAATTCATCACAAGCACTTGGCGAACAAGTTGCGTCTACGCTGAGCCAAGGCACATGGTTGCCGCCTCTACGAAGAAGTACTTTTCAAATCGTGATAGTCACGAGAAGTGCTGCGCAAACGAGTTGGAACTTAGTAAGTTTCTGGTGAGGAGAATCACTGAGGTGATTGTTTTTCTACAGACATTGGTGGAAATATTTATATTTCTTAAAGGACATATGCTAGACTTGGTCTAGAAAATAGTATATTGTCACAGTCCAATAGTAAATTAATACTTGGATGTTTAAATCCATTTAAAGTCAGTTTCATATTTTGTAACTATTTAACCACTTCAATCCGTCAGTACATTGAAGAATAGTCTATAACGGTGGCGTTCATTAGTCTACGCAAGGGAAACTGCAGGTTGTCTAGCGCATGGCAGATGGTGATATACAAACCATGCCCAGGGAACGATCTTCAGAACAGCCGTTAACTGCTTAGACTGTCAACGTTTTTCTTGTACTGATGAGATTACAGTGAGTTAGGTTACAACTGACACATTTAAGAAGAGATCGCTTAGATCTGACCTTTTTCAAACAAACTGTTATGGCTTTGTTAGAAGCCCATATTAAAATGGAACCACAGTCATTTAAAACGTCGAAAGATACTACCACTATGTCTGACTAGACGATTTGTGGGTCTACAATGGCGGCCGATACAAGGATTATACGTGCTTGTCCGATAGGGCATGTCTACGGATAAATCTGGTATAGACCAGGTTTACTACACTTCAAGAACATCAAGAAATGTAAGCCACATTTGAATTATTTTATGCCTAGCTAATTGGAACAAACTATTTTTTCTGCAGATGACCAACACATTTTTTTCATATTTAAAGCTTGTAATGATTTACGCAAGACTAGTTAGATTTATTCTGAGCATTTTCAGCACTCAGAACAGTTTAGGATCGATGACCGAGCATTTTGAGCATTTATTTGAATTTTTCATATTTTTGGGAAATCACGGTAATCAGCCGATGTAACTGTAAAAGTTAAATTTATTTTTGTTGAGGAATGGATATTTTTTCCATATTCGAAGGTTCGAACATGTGGATTCTCACATAATGAGATGATAATTCAACATATTTGTAATAATAATAATAA
Organism: Meconema thalassinum; assembly: GCA_946902985.2. NCBI lineage: Eukaryota > Metazoa > Arthropoda > Insecta > Orthoptera > Tettigoniidae > Meconema > Meconema thalassinum. The sequence goes on from OX336391.1 coordinate 482,870,534, forward strand.
TAATAATAATAATCCACTAATAATAATAATAATAATTTTCATAATTTTTCTAAATATATCTTGGATATTATATTTTATAATAATCATATGTATTGAGAAAGAGCCTATGAAGTAGTTGAAACATTTCTAGTTTGGAACAGGAGATTTTACGAAGGAGAGTGGTTAGCGCAAGCCCGCATTCAACCTACATTTCAGTTCTGGTTGAACAGTTGATATTTGCTATGAGCAAAGTATATGTTTCAGATAACACGGAGAGGCATGAAACGGGAAGCAATTGATATTTGTATCAAATAGGATATTTTTGTATTTATATAAAATCATGACGTAAATACACGCGAAAGTGAAATGAAGCTTTTCATAAGTATGGTAAATTCACGGGTTGAACTGAATGGTAAAGTAAAATAAACTTGTAAGTTTATTAATCTTCCAGTGTTGATAACAAGCAGAGGCTTGATTTATTGTATAAATTTTGGGAAGATAATTTATGTGTGTGGAATAGTTGTAATGCCATTCCCAGGTGCGCATGTTAAGTCGCAGGAATGAAGGTTTTTTCGAGCATCAATCAAATAGCAGGTTCGATGGCTCAGGTTTATAGTAGGAGTATTGGATCCACACGTTTCGTCGTATGAATAACCCGAAGGTTATTTCTTTGAAACCATCAGTTCTTATTTCAACCTTGTTTACGAATTCCATTTAGAATTTGATTTTGCTAGAACCCGGATTTGTCATGATAGTAGTTTATTCTTCTTCAGAGGAAGACCTTTGCCGTTGTTGTTGTTGTTATAATATTGTGTCCTTACACAAATAGTAGAATGGGCCACTGCCAATTTAAAATAATTCTTTAACCACGAATAATTTGAAGGATATTTTCAATCCTAGTGCCATGAACTAAATGAATTCATTATAAGACTACAATTCTAATTTCCGCATTCTGTCGAAGAATTGCAAGTTGTGAAAGTTGCTAGAAATGGCCATAAATATAAATATTTTTTTCATATTAATTCCAAGTGGAAAATCTAATAGTTGAATGGTTCAACCATTTATTGATCAAGTTGATGATTCAGAAATCATATGTTTTGTTTGGAACTTGAAGTTCATAATCGAGTCACTTCTCGAATGTTTAATGTCAGAAGAACAATTAATTGTTGTTGTGCTTCGCACAGTTCTTCGATGCTATGCTCAATGGTCAAATACTTTTCAGATGTTGTTAATATGTGTTAATAATTTGTGTTGCTACGATGATAATAATAGTTTCAACGATATATTTTGGAAAACTGGAAAACAAATGAAAGTCTAAGAAATTCTATAAACATTTATTCTACGAGTGTTAATATCATGTAAATAGTCAAACAGTGATCTACGTTATTTCCAGTATGGACAATTCATTTTGCACTGGAGTTAAAATGATAATAATTTTGGAACACAGTCCACAGGACTAACAATCGGACTTGTGTTTTCAAAAAGATTGTCAAATGTGTTTGGAAGATTTCTGTATATTGTGTGTAAATAAGAGTGTGGATCGCCACACGTGGATGATGCTGCTTTGAGCATTATTCTTGCAGTCAGATTTTAACTTTAAATAAACTGAGATAATTTTACCAGATGTGTTTCACCCAATTAAATCTCCTTCTATCCTTATTGTTGCATTGAGCCAAAAATCAGCAAAGCATTTTTATAAATTTGATGTCGTTTTTGCGATTTGCTTTAACCCATCTGGCGCTCCGGGATATTTTGATTCTCGTGCTGACTGATTATTGGTAAAATGCGTATGTGGTCGTGAGGACTCCGGTCTAAACGGGCACAACCTAACATTGTATTATCAATTTAATCCAACGAAAACGATAGCTTTCCATAATTCGAGTCAGTATAGAACATACAAGTAGTTCCGAGAAGACCTAGAGCCTATTTTCATATATCCTACTTATGTTAATTGCCTCTACCAACATACAAAATTTCAGTTTGATTGCTGTAATAGATATTGAGAACCGACTAAATATTGCGGATGGTCGGCATGTTGGATTTTTATATGTGTGTGGGTCTTAGAGTTATGTCCTGTTGCATGAAGATTATTTTGTACGTGTAGTATTCAAACTTCAATCGCATGATTAGGGCACAAGAAGTTAAATTTCGCACAGTTGCCATCTTGTGGTTATGGAAACAATTGAAATAAATTAGGTGCCAGTGGATTAACATTTGTATAAGGATTTACTGTACCAAGTTTCAATGCACTCGGATGGTTAAATTGCGAGAAACGTCCATGTGAATATTTACACATCGCATCGCTGCCATGTTGGATTTGTGATCACCAGGTTATTGAATGTCCTATAGGTGAACTTATGTTCATAGCCCCTATGAACATAAAAAAATACAGTTTGATTGCTGTAATAGATTCGTAGATATTGAGATCCATCTAAATATTTCGGATGGTCGCTATGCTGGATTGTAACATGTATAGGTCATAGAAGCATGTACCATTAAAATAAAATTATTGCGTAGGTTCATTATTCAAAATTTCAGTTCGATCGCATGATTAAGACACAAGAAATAAAAACTTAATTTTAAAATTCGCACAGCCGCCATCTTGAGGTTATGTAAACAATTGAACTAAATTAGATACTAGTGCATTACAATGTGTGTAAATATTTGCTGTACCAAGTTTCATTGCATTTGGATCATTACATCGCGAGAAAAGTCTATTTAAACTTTCAACTTCGCTTGGCCACCATGTTCGTTTTATAGTTAACGGGTTTTTGAAAGTCTCATAGATGAACTTCAAGTAGTGCCCTTTATCTCCGTACAAAATTGCAGGTTGATACCGCTAATAATTTCAGAGATATAGAATGCCGGTGAAATATTTCGCACAGCCGCTGTCTTGAGGTTATGTAAACATTTGAACGAATATACTCGAATATACTCGAATATACAATGTGTACACACATATTATACTGTACCAAGTTTCATTGCGTTTGGTTGGTTAAATTGCGTGAAACCTCTTATTTAAAAGTCGCAAATTCGCTTGGCCGCCATGTTGGTTTTGTAGGTACCAGGTTTTCAAAAGTTACATAAGTGAACTTCTAGTAGTTCCCTTTATCACCGTACAAAATTCCAGGGTGATATCGGTAATAGTTTCGGAGATATTGAATGCTGGTGATATATTTCGCACAGCCGCCATGTTGGATTGGTGAGACGTAACAAAATTTGAAGGGCACGGTCGAGGTCGTCCGGAATTGTGCTATGAACTTACCGAGTTTCATTGAAATCTCATTGAATTAGGCTAAAAATAACTGTTTCAAAATAATCTTCTAAAATATGCTGGTCAGAAAAGAGGTTACTTCTGCCAATGCAGCTATTGCAGGTGATCACTTTGTGTTCCTGACATACAGGTCTATTGCAAACACCACAAAAAGTTTTGGTTTTGTTGTCTTTACTTCTTGGGCAGGCATAGCATTGCTTAACAGGAAAAGTATTGTATAGATTAAGATGGGGTGCGACACCACCCCAAGTTCTGTGTCTAGGCAACTGATAAATACGCAGACCAAAGGTCGAAGTGGCACTGACTACCTACTAGAGAGACAAGCAATTTCACCGGGGGGATATAAGAAATCAATGCTACCAACTTCAAAATATCCCAGAATAAAAAATACTCTGGCCTGAACCTGCACCCCACCTTACTCATCCAGGCTTAAATAACTAAATCTTATTCAATCATCAAAAGCTTTTAACGGAGTTCTTCTATTTAACGCATATAATATTCTGAACTAGAATCGTGCAGTTAACTGCCACAGACAGGATGGAGTAGTTTTTGATGTGTAACATCTTTCCACTCGGTTGCGGGTTATTTTTGTGGGAGTGATTTTCAAAAATGGGACGGAAGTGGATCGGACGGAAGTGTGTAAGACGCACTGTCAGCTAGGTCACATCCCTCCTGGCTGCTTAAGCAGCGTACCATGTGGAAGGTATATAACATACGGATTACTTCAAGGTTCGGAGGCGCCATTTCAGATATTTCTACAATAAATTATCTTCAAGTTGTCGTTCTTTGGTGTAAAAAAAAAATAATTATATCATATCTGCTGAAAACAAAATGTATGATTTATTAAGAGACTGTGTTTCAATATCTGGATAAAAGTGATGGGCACCCACTCCCCGAGTAACTTTGCTCAACGCTTTCATACTGAATGGTAAACGCTCATGCGTACTCTGGTGTCAACTGATTGAAACACAAACCACAAGTTAAAAGTCTTCGTATCAGTATTTAAATGATTATTTGGTTTAATTTGAAGCATTGTAACTAGTCGGCAAAGCCGGTATTATGTTTCTGTACAATGGCTATTCAGATATTAACCCATGTTGCGGTAATGCAGTGATCAATGAAATATATATCGATGTTTTTATACGGTAACTGAGCTAGCAATTCATAGACCACTATAGGAATTCCATTTACTGTCGAGTAGGCGTATTCATAACTAATTTAAAACTCAATTCCACGCAGGAATATTATCGAAAAAAAAGCAAAATATTTATGGAGCGTTAAAAAATACTTCCATATTATTACTGGCACGTGAAAATTAGTACCTGTCTTGTACTCTAAATTTCTGTGGTTGTAAGAGCTGTATGGATAGCATCTTGGCCTGCGAATCATGAGGTCCCAGGTTCGAACACCTGTCCCGGCAATTATTAGCCTATTTTCAATTTTGAAAAAATAGGCTTAAGAGATCACCTTTTGTCCGTGCGTGTGTGTGTGCGTGTGTGTGTGTGTGTGAGGTGTGTGTGTGCCCCCCCCCCTAATAAAATCTAAACAGCTAGAGCGATTTCAATGAAACTCAGTGAGTTCATAGCGCTATTCCCGGCGACCTCGACCGTGCCCTTCAAATTTTGTTGCGTCTCACCAATCCAACATGGCGGCTGTGCGAAATATTTCACTAGCATTCAATATCTCCGAAACAATTACCGATATCGCCCTGAAATTGTGCACGGTGATAAAGGGCACCACTAGAAGTTCACCTACGAGACTTTCAAAAACCTGGTGACTACAAAACCAACATGGCGGCCAAGCGAAGTTGAGACTTTTAAATAGACTTTTCTCACGATTTAACCATCCAAACGTAATGAAATTTGGTACAGCAATTGTCTATATACATTGTAATCCACTGGAGTCTAATTTGGTTCAATTGTTTACATAACCTCAAAATGGCGGCTGTGCAAAATATTTCACTGACATTCTATATCTCCGAAACTATTACAGATATCACCCTGCAATTTTGTACGGTGATAAAGGGTACTGATACAAGTTTACATATGTATATTTCATAAACCTTTAAAGTACAAAACAAACATGGCGACCAAGCGAATTTGAAATATTTTAATAGACTTTTCTCGTGATTTAACTCTCTGAGCGCAGTGAAATGTGGTACAGTAAATGATTTTGCAGATTGTAATGCACTGCCATCTAATTTAATTCAATTGTTTAGAAAACTCAAGATGGCGGCTGTGCAAAATTTTAAAATTAAGTTTTTATTTCTTGTGTCGTAATCATTTGATCGAAGTGAAAGTTTGAATAATGAACCTAGGCAATAATTGTCCTTGAATGTTACATAACTCTATGGCCTATACATATAACAATTCTAAATGGCGAGCTTCCGAAATATTTAGACGGTTCTCAATATCTATGAATGTTGGTTGGTTGGTTCCTTAGTTTAGGGGCTGCGACAACGCGGTCATGTAGCCCCGTGTACTTTGGGTGTGTGTAGAATCTGTCTGATAACCGGTGTTAATTGTGATGACTGTATTAGTGTGTGTATCTGTTTTTTAATTCAAGTAGAGACTGCAACTTTGAATTTTCAAATAGTTCCTACTTTTGCCGCCAAACGCCACCGTCAACGACTACTAGGCCTAGTTCAGAACTAGCTACTAGACGCCACCGCAGTCGGCTCTTGGCAACGAACGTAGCAACCTAAGAGCGTTGTTTACATTCTTAACCTATCCAATTTAGTTTCACACAGGTGTAATTAGTGGAAAGATCTTTAACATGCCATAAATCTATGACATGGGACCGCCGGCTTTACTTCCCCTCCGAAGGAAGGCATACTGAGGGATTTTTAACGCTCTTAAAAAATCCGACGGCTTCGGTCGGGTTTGAACCCGCTATCTTGGGCATAGAAGCTCAGCATGCTACCAACTACGCCACAGAAGCCGCCAAATATCTATGAATCTTTTACAACAACCAAACTGAATTTTTTTATGTTCATAGGGACTATGAACATATGTTCACCTATAGGACTTTCAGTAACCTGGTGAGCACAAATCCAACATGGCGGCGACGCGAAGTATAAATATTTAAATGGACGTTTCTCGCGAATTAACTATCCGAGTGCCGTGAATCGTTGCACGTTAAATGCTTATACAAATGTTGATCCACTGGCATCTAATTTATTTCAATTGTTTGCATAATCACAAGATGGCTGCTGTGCGTAATTTTAAAATCTCGTTTTTACTTCTTGTGTTCTAATCATGCGATTGAAGTTTGAATACCACACGTACACAATAATCTTAATGTAATAGTACAAAAATAAAAATCCAACCTGGCGACCATCTGAAATATTTAGACGGTTCTCAATATCTACGAATCTGTTACAGCAATTTAACTGAAATTTTGTATGTTGATAGAGGCAATTAACATGAGCAGGGTATATGAAAATAGGCTGTATTGTTCTTCACGGAACTACTTGTTTTTCTAACGGATTATCGATTTAAATGATATCTATCATAACATTATGCGTCATTTTAACAGAATCAACATGAAATTACTATTTATCTAATTTTAATTACAATAGTTTTCTCCAAGCAGGAATCGGGAAATTTAATTGTATTGAACATTATTTCTAGTAGTCTATGGTTTCATTCCTCCTCTTAATTTACAATATAATATGTGATGTTTGTTCAAAGAAGTGTGACAGTAGCATATCTCCAATTCTCTCTATACATTCATCATAGTACCAGTATGAAAACGGAGCGTAAATTAACATTTTATGAATGTCCAAGCCGTGTAGTATACGAGTAGGATAACATGTCAGATGACTTCACATACATTTGATCTCAATTTCACAGTAGGATAACATGTCATATGTTACACATCATATGCGTCTACTGTAAGGCTCGTTTTTTTTTCATTTTTCAAAAAAGGAATGCAATTTTAACATTGCTTAAAATAAACAAGGTGGCTAAAATTTTCAAAGTACCAAAAAATCCCTAGTTCACAGCATCCCTTCATTCATTAGCTTCAATTTGATTTATCAATAATATTCCAATGCCAATTTTTAGCCTACTTTCGATTTTTGCAAAAAATGAAAGAAGACTTATGAGATCTACACAGAGCCAAAATTTGTGTGTCTGTCTCTCTCTCTCTCTCTCTCTCTCTCTCTCTCTCTGTGTTAATGTTAATAATGTTATTGGTTTTACGTCCCTTTTAACTACACTGGCTTTTAGACACGCCGGAGTGCCGGAATTTTGCCCCGTAAGGGATCTTTAATGTGCCAGTAAATGTACTGACACGGCTCCCTCGCATTTGCGCACCCTCAAATGCCAGCTGACTGCGCCAGGTTTCGAACCTGCAACCTTGGGCTCAGCAAGCGAGAACGTTACCCCTGAGCCACGCAGCCAGACAGTGTGTGTGTGTGTGTGTGTGTGTGTGCGAGAGAGAGAGAGAGAGTACTCTGAATGCCTGTCCCCCCCCCCTTTCAATTCAAACACATTGAAAACGAATTGAACGAAATTTGGTACAGAGGTACAACTAGCAAAGGGCACCTCAGTGTCATGTTTTATACCACCGCCATCAAGACGGAAACGTAATGGCGGCCACCCAAATGTTCAAAGCTTAAATCAAATTACGACTAACCTAATCATCAGATCACTACCAAATTTTGCAACAACATATCTTTATATGGCGAGCGTCTTATGACTAAACTACAAGGTCATCAACCCAATAGTTTGCAGATGGCGACCATGAATGTGTGCTCATCGATAATTTATTTAACAATTATGAACGGTGAACTGAATAACAATACTTAAGTTTTGATTTTAGTTTGAGTTAAGAATAACAATTGGTCATAAAATGACAAGGTCTCAGACCTAATAATAATAAGTTGATAATTACAAACAATATTAAAGTTGTTACAAGTTTCAAACTTGTTACAAGCACTAAAACCTGTACAAAGGTTTTAAAATGTGCTTAAAATTGGGAAATTTTAAGCTTTTGCGGGCAATAAATTGTACAGTGATTATAACATTTGCAAATTAAGTAAGTTACAAGCGTTATTTTACTGCACTTGGCAAACAAACGAGCTACAGACAAATAGATTAGATCCTGATCGTAACAGGAGAAAGAAAACAGAAAATGGAAAGCGGAAATTACCGCTATTTGAATCAGTAATTACTAGATGCGAAATACAAAAACAATGTACAGGTCGTATTAACGAAACCTAGAGCAAAAGGATTAGTTAAGAAAGTTGAACACTTAGAAAATTAACAATTCCTGTACTGGCAGGATACGAAAATAGATTAATAAGCAGTTTCTATAACTACTGATAGTTAAACACAATGAATAAGTTATACGTGGAGCAAAATTGTGAGGGCGCCTATGGTTTGGCGAAGCCTCGTTGAGTAATAGCTAGGTACATAAGTTAATTTAAATTTTGTTAGTAGAGGGTGTTTGGAAAAGGAGGATGGGAATATAAAGTCCTGGCCAGTTTTATTGCTTTCACAAACGCGGCGCGGTTGATAGTTCAACGGGCACTGTTTTGCACTAAATTTTATTGATGGATTGGAAAAGTTCACTATTGCAGCACAGAAAGTTCATGAAGCGAAAAGTTATTGCAGTTGTGGAGATCACTTAGTTGAATTTTGATATGTTACTTGCGTTGTACAAGTTTTAAGATGCACATAATAGTTCCAGAATTGTAGCAACAGTTAATTGATGCAGTAGTAGTCCCTCGGTGGGGTAACGTATTCCCTTATTTGGTGTAGGAAATACTAGGTTTCTTGACTGTTAGAAAGATTGGTTTACGTAGAAAGTTCTGGAGTTATGATGACGGTTGAATAGGGCGGTAAGTTCCCACGGATGAAAAAGCTAAGTTTTATAGACAGCGGTTTAATTAACATGAATCTCTCGGTGTGGGAAAGTATTACCAGTTATTTTGTACAAGAAGTACTATATTTTCATGTTAGAAACCTAGCTTAGATAGCCATAGCCTGACAAAGGAAAATCCCGCGAAGACGGTTATTGCACAACAGTGAGCAATACCATGCTGTCTATAAATTAAAAAAAGCATTTAGCTCTTTAAAATCTGTTTAAAACATTGAAGTTTTGTACTTAGCTTGGTTTTCATGAAGAACAGACGATGGTTCCTGGTGACGGTTGGTTTTAAAAATTAGACATGGCGTCTAATTTAAAATGTATCATTAAAACAGGAGACTGGCCCTGAGAGGGGTATGCACTGTACACAAAACGGCCGACCACGGAGTGAAAGAGCGGAGCGGCGCACCGAAGGGACCAAGGGGACGAGTTAGAGGGGGTAAGGGACAAGAGAATTTACATCAGAATGACCAACATACAAAAAATAACATCTTTGTACAAGTGTAACTCTTCTTCATGGAGCAGTCTTCAAGGAGGTGTTAGCTGGCGACAACGACGACGCCTGGTGGATTGGATTGGTGAGGAAGTTCTCTTGAATTCGTAGAAATTGAAGAACTTCGGCAGTTAGCTGCTAGATGCCGCTAGGTTATCCATGGAAGATATGTATCCGGAACAGACTTATACAAAACATAAGCAAATGCACGGAGAAAATTGAAGGGAAGGGTTTGCTGTTGGTGTCTGCGGGAAGGGGAATTAAATAAATTAATTACTATAGAAACCCACAGAGCAGCAAGAGCTAACACTGACTGACCGTGTATTTCGAGAAATACACCAGGGAGGGGCACACTCACACACACACACACACACACACACACACACGGTCAAAAGGTGATCTCATAAGCATATTTTTTCATACTATGAAAATAGGCAAAAAATAGGCTTATGAGAATACCTTTTGTCTGTGTGTCTGTGTGTGCGTGTGTGATTCATGTGTGTGTGTGTGTCCTCTCTTCATAAAATCTAAACAGCTGGGGCGATTTCAATTAAACGCTTTAAGTTCAGTCTTACTCTTCTCTTCACTTATTTTCATTCCATATTTCTCTATCTCTTGATTCCATACAGTAACTTGTTCATGCACTTCTATTTCATTTTCTCCCCATATTACTATAGGCCTACATACCTTAAATGAAGAAGCAAAAACGAATATTCTCATACTGTATAGTTTATATTCATATTTTACTTTTCAGCCGAAACTTTCATGTATGGAGTCTTGCTGAGCCATCGAATGCGGATTACGCACTCCGAGGAAGTCAGATATCTACCCAGAATAATCCGCAGTTAGTCCAAGCGGAATCCGACCCCACGTCCGATGTATATTTCCTGAAGGAAATGCCAGCAGTACTATCAACAGTAAGATAATACGATAGTTGATAAATCAACGAAGACATAATTTCATTTTCGTAAAGGAATCCCTCTAAAATAAAAGGGAAACCAAACATTCTCAAGTACCGAGCAGCTCATCACGGCAAAGAGGCGGTATCAATACCAAATCGGCCATGGGTGTAACCGCTTGAGATATTCGCTCTGTTACGCCGTCATATTCTAGCATTCTGGGAGAGTCAGGCTAAGGATAGGTCATACAAGATCCACCCACTCATACCTAATGAGAAGGGAAGACCCCCACTCTGTACCTGTGGAGCCTTTTTCACCTTGGTCCACATTTTTTCCGAGTGTGTGGATCTTGCTGACTTACGAAAAAAACTTGGTTTGCAGATTACACTCAAACTTATATTAGCCGATGACGCGGTGGCTGCTGATCTCGTCATCCGGTTTATAAGGGAGAGTGGGTTAGGGCCAGCAATCTAAATTTTCCAGTGCACATTGATTCAACAACTTGTTCGTTTTTGAATGCTGAATTTTTGTTTTTCCGTAATTTTTGTTTATATTATAATTATTCGCTTTTTTTTTTTAGGATATTTTTCGGTCTTTTCAAATTTACGTGTCCACCTCTGAATTGTAAATTCCATTCCAAATGTTTATGCTTTAATCTGTGTTGAGAGGGGGCAGATGACCTCGTAGTTCCGTCCCTTAAAACAACAATAACTGACTCAGTGGCTAGCTGACCCAATACCCAACAAACTGAGAGCGGTCAAGGGAACTACTCGCATGCGGAGGGGCTTTTTCCAGTCACGGAGGGAGACTATTATTTTCTGCAGACCAAGGATAGGTCACGCAAGATACACCCGCTCGTACTAATGAGATGGGATGACCCCCGCTTTGTACCTCTGGAGCCGTTTTCACCGTGGCCCACATTTTTACCGAGTGTGTGGATCTTGCTGACTTACGAATAAACCTTGGTTTTCAGATGACGCTCAAACTTACATTAGCCGATAACGTAGTGCTGCTGATCTCGTCATCTACTTTATAAGTGAGAGTGGGTTAGGGCCAGCAATCTAAATTTACATTTGGAAGTTTACTCAAAGACTTGTTCTTTATTGAATTGTTGTTTTTCCGTAATTTTTGTTAGTACCGTACTATAATTAGTTTTATTATTTTTAGACTATTTCATATTTAGGCTTCCACCTTTAAATTTTAATTTATTCTAAATAAGTATAGGCTTAATTTAATCCATTTTAAGAGGAGCCGATATCCTTGCTGTTCCACCCCTTAAAACTCCAATATCTAAATAACTATTCCTTCCTCTTCAACGCATACCACAATCCATGTATTCCAAAAGAAAACTTCTCGATTATCCGCGGGCGGTTTATCCGCTTGGCGGATTTTCCGCGGTGCCTGTAGGAGAACATTTTTATAAAAAAAGGAAGGTTTTTAAACCGAAAATTATTCTCAACAATTGAAATGAAGTTACTAAATCCTTAAACGTAATAAAAATCGTAATTCGCAAATAGAGTACAGTACAATTAATAAATATACAGTACAAAATGTGTACAGCAGTTCAGTATTATTGTACAGTACTCTACTGTATATCAGTATACACACTGTACGTCGTGTGTGCTTGAGCAGTTTTGGACGCGACCAGTGGCACTGCAGATCTTTGTTTACTTAGCGTGCGAGTGAATCACGTGACCAGTGAGTCATCTGCACGTGCGAGGTGTCTGCCACTGTTGACTCACTCCCTTCCCCGCAATCCGTGCATCGCTACAGCATTAGTTCAGTTTAACTCGTCGTTCAAACTGTTTGCATCGTTCGTGAAGAACCAAGATGTGAGTTGTCCAAGTTGTGTGTGTGTCTGTCTACCTTTTGTGTGTTTTGTTTTAAAATGGCAGCTAAAAGGAAGAAAGTGGTTTTTTCAATCCAAGATAAATTAGAACTCATAAAAAGTGTTGAAAATGGTGCGTCTAAGAAACAAATGTGCTTGCGCTACGGAATTGGAGAAAGCACCGTAAGGGACATAATGAAGCAAAAGGACAAGTTGATAGAATTTGCATCTTCTTCAGACAACACATCGACGATGAAAAAGAGAATAACCATGAAAAATAGCACCTATGAAGAACTAGGGCTTTATTGTAGTGGGTTAGTCCAAATGTAGTCAGGGCACACCAATATCAAGGCCTATTATTGCAGCGAAGGCAAAAACATTTTTCGAAATGCTTAATTTAGATGGGGATAAGGAAAATTGGGCTTCACGGGGAGAAACTGAGCGGCGATGAAGAGGCTGCAAGGGAGTTCAAGTCTGATTTTGAACAACTTATAAAATCTGAGGGTTTAACTTATGAACCGGTCTATAACTCTGACGAGTCAGGCTTATTTTGGAAATGTTTACCTACAAGAACCTTGGCTTTTGAGACCGAAAAGCAAGCTTCAGGGTATAAGTCAAGCAAAGAGCGGATTACAATTATGCCAGTAGAGGGATGACAGGAAACTAACCCCCCCCCCCCTTACTACTCCCTCTAACGTCACATTCTCAGCCATGTAATATTTAATAGCTCGCGAATTTTGACAAATGAGGTGTCGTGGGACTCTGGCTAAAGCCCTCTTTCCTATGGACAACGTATTTCCACCCCAAAATAAAACCTACCCCTACAAGGGGGTGAAAGAATAATTTTATAGTAAACGTTGCTTTGCAGATGCATGCAGTTGAATGCTATGATGAAATTAACCGTTGTTCCACATGAAACGCATGCATACAACTATATGCCACTATGAATTAACATTTCTTGTTTTTTGTTTTTACGCATGCGCACTTGGTTTTCTGTAAAAGGGTGGGCTTTTAGAATAATGATTTATAAGAAGGGGGCGGGGGTGAGGAGAGAGCTAGATAGTCACCTACGCCTACTTTCTCACGTTCTTTGCTGATATCTCACGAACGCATGGGCGGATTTGGACATGTGACGTGTCAAATGGCTTGTCTCGAAGCCCTCTTTATTTTGTTAATAGGTTAAATTTTGAGAATGAGGGAAACAGAATTTTTGGGGTAAAACCATGATTTTAGACTTTGTGTTATATCTCGCAAACCAATAAGGCTAAAGACGCATACGAGGTGTCAAATGACTCGGGGTGACGCCCTCTTTTTGAAAATTGTATTTATGGTTCCAAAAAATTGTTAAAGGGCCTAACGCCATGCATGTTTAAAATGTTCATAAAGAGTGGTTGTAGATAGAGAGACGACAATGCTGGGCATATGTTTGAAACGAACCTGTCTCCAGCCACGGTGGTGGTATCCCAATATAGTAATTGATATTTCGGTGGGGAGGTTTATGACGGGGCAAGGGTTCGTTTTCGGATATTTTACCCCCGAAGGGGATCTTTAACGTGTAAAAGGTTATAGGTTACATGACAAATTATAATTATAAGATTAGATGAAGGCAAACAGAACTTGGTTATATGTTGGTTGAAGCGAGTGGAGAAAACAAACTTGCTGGAGAGCAGACTAGCAGGATGTGAATGTCATTTGAGCTTATTGGAATGCGCTGATTTGACTTGACAACAGAGACAATGGAAAACTACAGAGGCGCAGAGGACGCTTGAAGGTCAAAATATCTGACAACCGTGGTGGGAGGGGAGAGCGAAACGCATGCGAACACGTGTGAAACCACATGTAAGCAAACAAGTCACATCCTGTTTGGTTCGTACGTGAGAAAATGCAAGTTGATGTGTAATATGACCTGACACAGGTGTTGGACGTTAGCTGTACACGTGCACGATAACAGGATGTGGAATTGTGTAAATTGCTGAGTCAGTAAAAATATAATGCACGTGCAGGAATGATGTAACGTGCAGGAATGATGTAACCTGCAGTATAGGCTGGGTAAGAAGGGTTGGGTGGGGGGTTTGGGAGGAAGGAGAGAGAGAGAGACACTTGTTGATATTAAGGCATATAGCGTGATATAAAAGAGATGTCTTAAACCTTTTTTACGCTCACTTATATGGTTACCTCTTGAGACGTTACAACGTTGTGTGAAACACTTGGCCTTGTTTAACTGATTTGGTGCTGGTGGAAAAAATCTTAAACTTGTTGTAGGGTAGGTACTTTTTACATATTTATTGATTTACATATTCACAAGCAATTATTTATTGATAAGGTGATGAATAAATGTTTATTTATTTGTTTGCAGATAACGAGTATACCTGTTGTGTGTGGGAAAGAGATTAAGAGAGGGAGAGAGAAAGACAGACCGCTAGAGACTGAAACCATTACCACACTAGCCCACGAGGCGGGACTAAAGCAATGCATTGCAAGTAAATGTGAGATTTATTTTTTATATATAACCTGTTTGATTTGTTTTTTTTTGTTTGTTTGTGACATGCATAAACCATATGGAATTAAGATACCTACGGTGGTTTATGTTATATCTTTTTAGGTATTTGGAATAAGTTTTTTTTGCTTTAGACACGACAGTTGAACCCGAAGTGGCTCTAGAGTGGGACCATTGTCAAGCAGTCTGCAGCTGAAAACTCAGGTGAGAGTGTTCTTTCAAAATAATGGCTTTTACTGCTGCGGATACGTTAACTTGCAAACCCCTAAACAGTTGTTTCAAATCGCGTGTGTGCTCTGGTCGTGTGGTTAATGTTAGGGAAAGTTTAATTGCCAAAAATATGTAGAATCTTGTTTTGAAATTTAAAAAAATAAAATTTGTACAGATCAAGGGTTGCACACAGCTTTAAAGGTGAATACAGAACTTGTGCGTGATTTTTGAATATAAAAAGATGGACGTTGAGCATAAAGAAACATTTTATATTTGCAGTAAAATGCATGAGCTTTTCATAGCCCATAATTTGGAACAGTGGTATGAATCCAACGTGATCAATGCCTTGCTTGCTAAATTTGATAAACTGTAACAAGAACCCAGTGGTCTTGCGTTAGAAAAAAAAACATCTCCTGCAAATCAACATTTGTCAATTCAACACCTTCAGTGCTGGGTCTAGACATATCCCTTTACCACATGCAATAACATTGAAAAAGGCAGTGGTAAATATTAAAAATATGGATGAAAAATGTTTCTTGTCGTGTATGGCTGCGCAGTTGCAGCCAGTATATCATCATGTTGACAAACCTGGAAAGTACAAGGCCAAGTTTGATGAATTAAAACAAATTTCTATTTTACTCATGTATCGTTCCCTATGGACGAACCAATATCCATAGGTTTGAACAAGATAACCAGGACTTTTCGTTCATGGTGTATAGCCTTGACGGTGATGACATTGTGGGTCCCCTTTTTGCTACAAAAGAACCAAAACGACACCTCATTTATCTTTCATATCTGTCTTATGGAGAGGTGAATCACTATTGCCTCATTAAGAATTTGAGTAGATTGCTAAGCAGTCAAGTGTCCAATCATAATGGAAAAAACATATTTGTGATCGTTGTCTGCAATATTTTACAACCCCTACGCTTTTAGAACGACATAGGGTAGATTGCGTATCTCAGGAAGCAGTGAGACTAGTATTGCCACAAGGAAAGGACGTTGTGTTGAAGTTTAAGAACATTAATAAGCTTGATACTGTCCCTTTTGTGGTGTACGCTGATTTTGAAGCTCTCACTACACCCATGGGAGGATGTGAACCAAATCCCTCCATCAGCTCTACCACACCCATTCAAAAACAAGAACCCTTCGCTGTAGGATTTAACATGGTGTGTGCCTATGACCCCACAAAATCCTATTACGAATCCCGTGAGGGACCAGATTGTGCGAAATGGTTTTTGACCAACTTCTTGCGTTGGCGGATCATGTACAACTATTACTGGACAACCCAGTACCCATGAGCCTAACCTCAGAACAGCAGCAACAGTATGAGCATGCCACTACATGCCATACTTGTGAAACGCCACTGGTCAGTGTTGAAGACACCGCTCGTGATCAGTCGCTCTTTACATGGGAGTTTCGGGGAGCTGCCCGCAAAAAGTGTAATGTGAGTTACCCAGCCCCTAAATTTATCAGTGTGTGTTTCCAGAGTTTTTGATTTGTGAATTGGGTCTTGCCAGCAAAGGATCGTTTTCAATTATCCCTCAAAACCATTAACGTTTTACAGCCTAGACATGGCGGTTGGGCGAATTTTGCATTCGATTTCTAGATTCCTTTAAGTATATGCATCCTCTTTCGACAGCCTTGTCAAAGGCTTGGATGAGAAGGAATTAAAATACACCAGAATGCACTTTGGAAATCCTGAGAATTTTAAATTGAGCATTCGGAAAGGTATTTTTCCCTATGATTTCTGTAACAGCTGGGACGTGTTAAAGCAGAAACTCTCCCACCACAATATAAATTTTACTCTAAACAGACACGCACTACCGTTTCCGATGAAGACTATTCACATGCATTGCAAGTTTGGCTGCTGACTGATGGGTTTCAAAAATTCCGTGAGTTGTGTAAACACATATATGGCATTGACCCTGCTCACTATTGTTCAAGTCCTGGTCTGTCGTTTGACGCAGCTTTGAAATATACGCAAAGGAATTGGATTTACTGACGGATGTAGACATGGTCTTATTCTTCTTTGAAAAGGGCATTCACCGTTGCTTTGTGTCGCTTAACCAGCGCCTTGCCAAAGCGAATACTTCCTACATGTCCTCTTATTCACAAGACAAACCAGAATCGTACTTAATGTACTATGATGTGAATAATTTGTATGGTTTTGCCATGAGCCAGCCATCACCCTATGGGGATTTTACCTGGCTGACAGAGAAACAAGTGTCCCAATTTGATGTGAACGCAGCCAGCCAAGAAACAGGCCGTGGATATGTGTTAGAAGTGGATACTGAAAATCCCTCATCCTTGTATGATAAACATGCCGATTTTCCATTCGGCCTAGAGCGAATGGTCCCCCCAGACAGTAAAGTGAAAATTGAAAAACTCATGGGTACTAAAACTCAGCAATTCTTCTAGGTTTGTGCCGTGTCTTGTGTGGGGTTTCGCCTAGGACACCAAGCTAGGCTCATCGGCGGGCTCTTGGTGTCCCTGCCCGGACCCCCACAGGAGTGACGAACTGCGCGCCACCTCCCTTTATATAAGGTGCAACTGCACCACTTGACTACGAGAACTAAAAGCTCAAGCAGCCTTAACCTCCCTATGAAGGCTTCCAAAAAGATGGTATATTGGCTTTCACGGCCGGTGAATTAAAACTCAGCAATTCTTCTAGGTTTGTGCCGTGTCTTGTGTGGGGTTTCGCCTAGGACACCAAGCTAGGCTCATCGGCGGGCTCTTGGTGTCCCCGCCCGGACCCCCACAGGAGTGACGAACTGCGCGCCACCTCCCTTTATATAAGGTGCAACTGCACCACTTGACTACGAGAACTAAAAGCTCAAGCAGCCTTAACCTCCCTATGAAGGCTTCCAAAAAGATGGTATATTGGCTTTCACGGCCGGTGAATTAAACTCAGCAATTCTTCTAGGTTTGTGCCGTGTCTTGTGTGGGGTTTCGCCTAGGACACCAAGCTTGGCTCAACGGCGGGCTCTTGGTGTCCCCGCCCGGACCCCCACAGGAGTGACGAACTGCGCGCCACCTCCCTTTATATAAGGTGCAACTGCACCACTTGACTACGAGAACTGAAAGCTCAAGCAGCCTTAACCTCCCTATGAAGGCTTCCAAAAAGATGGTATATTGGCTTTCACGGCCGGTGAATTAAAACTCAGCAATTCTTCTAGGTTTGTGCCGTGTCTTGTGTGGGGTTTCGCCTAGGACACCAAGCTAGGCTCATCGGCGGGCTCTTGGTGTCCCCGCCCGGACCCCCACAGGAGTGACGAACTGCGCGCCACCTCCCTTTATATAAGGTGCAACTGCACCACTTGACTACGAGAACTAAAAGCTCAAGCAGCCTTAACCTCCCTATGAAGGCTTCCAAAAAGATGGTATATTGGCTTTCACGGCCGGTGAATTAAAACTTAGAAGAATTGCTGAGTTTTAATTCACCGGCCGTGAAAGCCAATATACCATCTTCATGGGTACTCTTTACAACAAAAATCGGTGTGTGTTACATATCCATATGTTGGTGCAATCCCTAGCCCATGGCTTAGTATTAAAGAAAGTCCACAGGGGTATTTCTTTTGCACAAAAAGCATGGCTCAAGCCATACATGCAACTCAACACAGAGCACCGAGAAATGGCAACACAACAGTTTGATTTTTTTTAAATTAATGAACAACTGCATCTATGGAAAGTCAATGGAGAATGCCCGCAAATACCGTGACATTAAATTTGTTAATGTCCGGGAGGGGTGGTGGGGTGCCCGGTGGTACATTGCCAAGCCAAATTTTAAATCCATTAAAATTATCTATGAGGATTTGACCACCATTGAAATGAGTAGGACCAGTGTGACCATGGATAAGCCCATTTAGCTGGGTCAAGTTATTTAAACTTTTCCAAATCGGTTATGTATCGATTCCTCTACGAGTTTGCCAAACAATATTTTAAGGATGTATCTCTTTTGTATATGGATACGGACTCGTTCATATATCACATTCGCCACTGCAACCCCTATGTCGTGATGAGGCAACATAGTGACTGGTTCGACACCTCTTCGTATAGCGCTGACAACATGTTTCAGCTACCCATAAAAACAAGAAGGAAATGGGCGTTTTAAAAGATGAATGCGGTGATTCACTTATGACGGAATTCGTTGGTTTGGCTTCCATGATGGATGCCTATCGCACACTAGACTGTAAGGAAACCAAAAGAGCAAAAGGTGTAGGTAGAACAGAGGTAAAATCGTTACGTGGAGACGACTACCTAGTGATTTTACACACTGGCAAAGCTATGTTTCATAAGCTTAACGTTGTCACGTGGCATGTTCTACAAGTTTAGACTTCCTTTCCGACTGGCTATGACGTCACACTTAGCTCACCTAACCTAATGTAGCATATCATAACCTAACCTAACTCCATCCAACCTAAATCTTATCAGCTTTGAACACATAAGAGGGGGAATGTTTAAAGACTTAACCTCAGCTCACCTAACATAACCTAACTTTACCTAACTTAACCTTGTCACGGGACATGATCTACAAGTTTAGACATGCTTTAAGACTGGCTCTGACGTCACACAGCTCACCTAACCTAACCCCATCTAACCTAACTTCATCTTACCTAACCTAACTCCATCCAACCTAAATCTTAACAGCTTTGAACACATAAGAGAGGGAATATTTAAAGACTTAACCTCAGATCACCTAACATACAACCATCATTGCAAAACTGTTTCCAACCCGTCAAAGTGTTCATCGTAAAGTGTCCGCTTCAGGAGTGACATTTAAAACATTAAAACCCCTTGTAGATGTTACCTACTGGCATAATCCGAGTAAGCTCGTCCAGCGGCTACAGCTGTTGCATGCTTCAAGTCAAGCTGGCCATACTGGTCACGATTGGGAAATTCAAAAAATTGAAGAAGAACTTCGAAATGCCAACATTATTGTTTAAGCCCTCATCCATCAAAGTGGGCATCGCTCACGAGTTGCAGCGCCTAGCTAGGCATCACTATCAGCGACTCAAGAGATTTCACGGGGTGTGGATGAACTTTGGTAAGCTGATTTAGTGGAAATGATTCCCTAAGCCAGCGTTAACAATGGTGTACCCTATATGTTGACGGTCATTGAAGTGTATTCCAAAATGGCCTATGTTCAACCTGTGCCTCGCAAGTCTGGCCCGCAATTCACAAAGGTTTTTAAACATATTATTCAACAATCCAAACGTCAACCCCAGTTGTTACAAACCGACCAGGGAAAGGAATTTTTCAACAAGGATTTCTCCAGTTTTCACAGATCTTTGGATATTCACCATTACACCACGTACAACAATCGCAAAGCCAGTGTGGTCGAGCGGTTTAACCTAATATTGAAAACTCATATGTGGAAGGCGTTTACCGCTGGACTTGTTACCTGTGCCAGTGTCATATTAAAATGATACCAAACACAGAACCTTTGGGACCAAGCCACGTCTTGTGACCAAAAATATTCCGCGACTGGATAAACTATTTAACCCCATAGAGACAACTGACCCTAAACGTCATCGCCTCAAAATCGGAGAAAATGTACGTGTGAGCAAATTTAAGTCTCTACGATAAGGCCTACACACCAAATTGGGGGACTGAACTAATCCGAATTCGTCAAGTCAACCTAGAGAGCCCAGACAATTATTTAATCGAGGACCTCAACCATCAACCTTTAAACGGCAGGTTTTATCTCCAAGAACTTTGCAAGACAGCGTTTCCAAAACATTACCTTGTTGAAAAAGTGTTAGAATAAAAAGGAAATAAACTATATGTAAAATGGTTGGGATTTAGCTCAGCCTTTAATTATTGGATTAATAAATTACATGTTGTATGAAACTGTGCGCCTTGTATTTATTTATTCACTCATTTTGTACACCACCTGTAGCCCTGTGTATACAGTCCTCAGCTCCACATGTATTATGAGCAACACATATTTCTCTCTCTCTCCACTTGTTTTCTCTATAAACACCACCCCTCCCCCTCCCCTCCTACCATAGCTGTCCACAGCTCTCGCCTAGCTATTGACTGTTATGTCATTCCTACACATGCATTATATTTTTACTGACTCAGCAATTTGCACAATTGCACATCCTGTTATCGTGCACGTGTACAGCTAACGTCCAAGGTCAACACCTTGTGGCGTCATATTACACATGAACTCACATTTTCTCAAGTAAGAACCAAACAGGATGTGACTTGTTAGCTGTTATCGTGCACGTGTACAGCTAACGTCCAAGGTGAACACCTGTGACAGGACATATTACACATCAACTTGCATTTTCTCACGTACGAACCAAACAGGATGTGACTTGTTAGCTTACATGTGGTTTCACATGTGTTAATCTGCATTTCGCTCTCCCCTCCCACCACGGTTGTCAGATCGGTTGACCTTAGGCGTCCTCTGCGCCTATGTAGTTTTCCATTGCACCTGTTGTTAAGTCAAATCAGCGCATTCCAATAAGCTCAAATGACATTCACATCCAGCTAGTCTGCTCTCCAGCAAGTTTGTTTTCTCTACTCGCTATAAACAACATGTAACCAAGTTGTGTTTGCCTTCATCTAATCTTAGAATTATCATTTGCCATGTAACCCATAATCGTTTACACCCTAAAGATCTCCTTCGGGGGTAAAATATCGGAAAAACGAACCCTTGCCCCGTCATAAACCGCCCTGCCGAAATAGCAATTACTATATTGGAATACCACCATCGTCGCTGGCGACAGGCTCGTTTCAAACATATGCCCAGCATTGTCGTCTCTCTATCTACAACCATTCTTCATGAACATTTTAAACATGTATGGCGTAAGGCCCTTTTATAATTGTATTGGAACCATAAATACAATATTCAAAAAGAGGGCATCACCCCGAGTCATTTGACAACTCGTACGCGTCTCGAGCCTTATTGGTTTGCGAGATATAACACAATATCTAAAATCATGGTTTTACCCCAAAAATTCTGTTTCCCTCATTCTCAAAACTTGAACCTATTAACAAAATAAAGAGGGTTTCGAGACAAGCCATTTGACACGTCACATGTCCAAATCCGCCCATGCATTCGTGAGATATCAGCAAAGAACCTGAGAAAGTAGGCGTAGGTGACTATCTAGCTCTCTCCTCACCCCCGCCCCCTTCTTATAAATCATTATTCTAAAAGCCCACCCTTTTACAGAAAACCAAGTGCGCATGCGTAAAAACAAAAAACAAGAAAGTTAATTCACAGTGGCATCCAGTTGTATGCATGCGTTTCATGTGGAACAACGTTTAATCTCATCATAGCATTAAACTGCATGCATGTTGCATGTGCAAAGCATCGTTTACTAAAAAATTCTTACTCTTTCACCCCTAGTAGGGGTAGGTTTTATTAGCCTACTTTTCACATTTTGCAAAAATGTGGAAAAAGTAGACTTATGAGATCGACCTGGGAAAATGTGTGTCTGTCTGTCTGTCTGTCTTTCTGTCTGTCTGTCCTTCTGTCTGTCTGGCTGTGTGTGTGTGTCCCCCTATCAACTCCTAAACGGCTGCAGAAATCGAAACCAAATTTAGTATGCGTAAAGATGTATACCGGAATATCTCAGGTCCATATTTGAAAATGATGTCAGTGCTACCAACTGCTGAAAAAACGCACTAGAAATTTGAGCTCCATGTTGGAAATCTTGGAAGGTTTGCATGGGAGCTATTCCAACATTGGTACACATGTAGATAATACTATTTCAGTTTAATTTCCAGGAGGCCATACATGACAGTGTTGCCAAAATAAGTTTAAGCCTTCTAATAGGTCCAATTTTAAATGCCTATAACTTCTACACTATCAATTGGATTTCAACCAAAGTTTGTATGTAATATGTGCACATAAACAGATATGACTGAGCGTATTGTTAGGAGCCACCAGGGCTGCCAACTGTTAATAATTGCTCTCTCTATTCTTTTATCCAAATACCAATATAACAGAAATTATGCAAGCCGACAGCTTTAAACTATGCACACGTATAGTGCCTGACATTGTAGATTAATTTTAGAGTAAGTTATATACTTCAGTTCTACCAACATGATTCTAAGCCTTCTGATATGGCTAATTTTTAAATGCATGTAACTTCTATACCATCAGTTGGATTTCAACCAAATTTCGTATGTGCAATGTGTACCATAACAGATATGACTATAAGCATTCTTAAGAGCAATCAGGGCTGCCAACTGTTAATAAATATAATATATCAGGAAGTATGCAAGCCAACAGCCCTATACTTTGCACACGTATAGCACCTGATATTCTAGATTAATTTGGAATAATAAATATAAGTCAGTGCTGCCAACATGATTCTATGCCTGCTGATTGGTCAAATTTTAAAATACATGTAACTTCTATACTAACAAATGGATTCCGTCCAAAATTGGCACAACAAGATATCATAATATTTCACACGCATGACATTGTTGCCAAAATGCTTTTACGTGTGCTGATAGATCCAAAGTATAATTGCATACAACGTCCATTGTACTTCAACCTTTTTTTTAATTCTGACCTTAAAGATGGAACTAAGAATATATTCAGTCACCAGGGCTGCCAACTGTAATGCTCTATTAGGCTACATTATACCAGGTATATTGCGAGCCTCCGTGGCTTAGGCGGCAGCACGCCTGCCTCTCACCGCTGGTTCCGTGGTTCAAATCCCGGTCCCTCCATGTGAGATCTGTGCTGGACGAAACGGAGGCAGACAGGGTTTTCTCAGGGTACTACGGTTTTCCCTGTCAACTTTAATTCCAGCAACACTCTCCACTATCATTTCATTTCATCTGTCATTCATTTAATCATTGACCCAGAGAAGTGCGTCAGGCCTCGGCAGCCGGCACAGTACAAATCCTCGCCGCTAGATGGGGGCTTCATTCATTCCATTCCTGACCCGGTCGGAGACTGGAAGCAGGATGTGGATTTTCATTTTAATACCAGATATATTTAGAACTAATTAGACATTTCGATATTACCAACTTAATTTCGTCATTTTTCTAGATAAGTTCATATACTGTAGAATAATCATTGGCATGAAAAGTAGGCTCTTTAGTTCGTCAAGGAACTTGTTGTTTTGAGGTGAAAATACGTTGTCCAGAGGAAAGGGGGCGTTTGCCAGTGTCCTACGAAACCTCATTTGTCAAAATACGACCATGGGTTCGCGAGCTATTAAACATTACATGGCTCAGAATTTGACGTCAGAGGGAGTAGTGGTGGTGGGGGTTAGATCCCTGTCATCCCCCTACTTATTGAACCCGAGGGGGTCATGCTGACTGGTGTCGAAAGTAAGATCTCGGAGACTGTGATCTCAGAAGGAAGGTTCCATCCACCAGGGAACGAACCCGAGATCTGTTGAGGGAGTTTCGTTGTAAAAACCCCTAGAGGAAAGTACATGTTTAATCACTGGTGTGATATCAGTTGAGACTGGCATTATTTGGTGAAATAATGCAGGGAAATGAGTGGATTACAGCATTAGTGGACTACATGGAGTAGGCTATGCTGGACTTGGAACACAGAAGTTCCAGAGTTTGACAGTTTACTAATAGCCCCAGAATTGTAGGAGGAGACTCATGGAGCCCTGTCAATCTCGTTGACCTACTTAAGTCGTCTGGAAGAGATCGGGGGTTGAATAATGACCCAGTTCTTCCCCGTTTGAGAATAAAACCGAGAAGAGAGGGGAGAGATCCCAAGGAAAATCATTGATTACTCGTGATTGGAGCAACGCAATGACATGAAAGTTGCACACAGGTGAATCTTTAGCCAGGATTCTAATTTTAGAGCCATTAAACTGCGAAATCAAGGCATATTTAATGGAGTGCGTAAGAACACAGGACTATGGATGTTCGCGGCATGGTTTGACTATGTCACCGGGGATTTCTACTGGAAACCGCGTCCCCACGCTATGGCAAAGGCAATTAATATTAATTAATTGGCCGATCGATCCTTCAGCACGCAGACAGTTTTAGGACCGGTGAAGAAAATGGAACCCGATGAGCATTGTTTCGAGACCAGAATCATCCTGGGAGAGGAGTTGATATAGCGCGGGAATTCTAGGTCTACTTTTTCGTGTGAAACGGATATAAGGGTGTGGACCCAGTCAGGAGTCCAGTTGGAAGTTGCAGTTGTTGGAACAGACTCGAGCGCGGAACGTATGTCGCTCTGGCTCAGGGAAGGACGCTCACACAAAGACTTGAACACTTTAGTGTTAATCATTATATTCGCCGTGCAGTGTAATGCACCAAGTGATAATATAATCATGCATGGTCATGAAGTAATAATAATTACGGTAATCAACGAACTTTATTGTGTGAAATGCGTATTACCGAAGTCAAGGAAGGAGGCCCGGACTTCAGTTTGGGAAGCCGTGCAGTAAAACTTTTAGAAGGCTTTTATTAAGGACAGTCGTGCTGCATGTGTATAGGCGGCAGTACGAGCAATGGTTTGTGTTCACATAGGAAGTACCGTGTGATATAACTTGCAGAACATTGAAAGTAATAATTTGTGTAAAGACTATGTACAATGTTAAGCGCAGTGTATAATATGTGGATTGGTTATACATGTCTTATTACGTCGGACTGCGCTGGGAGAAACTATATGATTCATTTGGTGAAATGTCTTAAGAATACCAAATAGTAACGCTCGGGACAAAAATAAGCATCTTTATGCAAAACAGGAAGTTTATCGTAGGATAATTGATAGACTGTTGGTGAATACGTAGGCAGATGATCCAGACTTTCAATCAGGAGTTGGTAGGAGCATGGAGTATGCCGTCAATACCTGTAATTCTGATATCTTGCAAGGGAATTTCAACCAATGAAAAGTGAAAAAAGTGACGTGTGTTATGTAGAAATCATATGTAAAATATCTTTTAAATTAATGATATAATAAGTGTTATAAAGTGTCATGTGTTTTGGAAGCAATAGCTTCATCATAGAAATGGAAAGTGCCGTGTGCTTGGTGAAGGAAATGTATTATAAAATGTGTATATTCAGTATGCAAATGTCGCGCTAACTCTGCAAATGGCAGGCGACATTGGAGAATATGAGTGGTTGGAGCCACCCGGATAAGCCTAGATGTGAGTACCCCACAAATTATGATTATATAGAAGTATAGCCCACTGCATGTAATGTGATTTCAGAATTATATATATGCCAGTAAGAATCAGTATTAGGAGATATACCCTCCAGGTTTAATTATTGTTATGTTGATTTTAGTAGAGTTGAGATGTTGTTATACATCAGTGAGTGGATTAATTGTTACCACTATTAATAAAATGGCAAATCAGTTATGTAAACTTAACGTAACGAACACGGATGTTCGATTTTTAAGATGGTTATGTTGTGTCGGATTATGGTAATTTATGTCAGTAAGAATAATAATAATAATAATAATAATAATAATAATAATACATAATAATAAAAGGTATGAAAGAATACATCAGGTAAAATGTTGTAAGCAAGAAATATTTACGCTAATTGGAAAATGTATCGATCTAAGCAGTAATATTACATTAAGGGATGAGAAAAGAGTTTAATATCAGAATATATTGTGTTAATGGGAATATAATTATGCAAGGAAATGGAAGAGCTTTCTAGTGAATTGAATTTGCAGCTTGTGTAAAAGCTTATAGAGTAATTGATAGATTTCTCTTAATAATCAAAGGACGAGATCATAATATCAGGTCAGAGAGCCAGGTAATCTATTCGACGTATGAAATCTCGTATAGCCGTGGGCATACTGAGATATGTACTTTGTGCCAGAGTGTATTTAGTGATTGGACCCTAACTCTGATGATGGATATGGAATGGTCCGGGTTCGAATCCTGTGATAGGTGAGAGGAGAACAATGGACACCTCTGCACCCTATCTGATCGCCCGAGAACTTATTATTGATTGATTCGGCTCTTTTGAAGCGAATCTTATTGACGGCAGCATGTGGCTGACCGCGTCATTTATTAAGATACCGGTTATCCAGATCGACCAATGTTTTTATGAATCTCATGCCTTCATGTTGAAATGGACCTATTGGTGCCAGTTATTATTATATCCTCAGGGTAGGAATAAATGTTAAGCTCATCCAGTACCTATTTGCATACCAGTCAGTTTAAATCCATTGTGATATGTGCGTCATTGTGACAACGGTATTGTCTTTAAAATCGTACTACTGCTTGGGGAGATATAAGCCATGAAGCAGGAAGGCGGGGGACGGTTTACTGCGGTAACCTCACTCCACTCCATTGTATACAAGCCGCTCGGAAGGGGGCTGAGCTGTCAAGCGAACCGTGAAAGTTAAGGTTTAAGAAAAGGGCAGATTTAAGACCCTGTTAGTAACATGAAAGGAAACATTGTTGTATTGAGTAATGAAGTCATGTGGTTTAAGAACACATTGGTAATTATAGATCACCCTGATGATTTAAGATTTAGCAATCTAACGAATGGTTGGAAGTTGCATTTTTACTGTCACTGACACGGATTTCAGAAGTTGGGCACTTGACGCCACAGGCTACGCTCGCAAGGGTAGCTTAATAATACCATCCGACACAGCGATAACGAAAGTTTTGTATATGAAATCACAACAGCATGCAGTGGAACTATACATAGAGAGAAGTGTAGGGGTAGCTTTACATAATTATGGAGTTGCACGTAGATTGTTGTGCAACACATGAATAGGCTAATGCATGAAAAGCATTTGGTGGGAAGAGAGAGATCAAACACACATTGTACACATAATTGTCAAAGTAAGACAAGGTTTAAGAAACAAGTAATTTTGTGAAATTAAAGAAGTCACATTAGATGACAGAAGCGTAAACGTACAGTTTTGTTTATGAAAGTTGTATGTGCATCAGCGCACTAGAGTGAAGTGTGAAGTCAATATAAGGGTAAAGGTTTGAGTAATGATATAAGTTTATTATGATGATATTATGTTAATATTAGTGGATTGTGGAAGTAATTTTTGTTTGATTTTGTTTTATGTTTGTTGGGATTGTTTTTATATGTTTGAAGCCATGATTTTAGTACTGAATTAAAATCTTTAGAATAGAGTTGTGCCTTATCATTGTAGAGTTGATACCTTTTAGTCTCAAATCCAAAATATGCAACTGCTCAATGGGGGAATGGTACACGCCTGAGACCTGACGCTAGCTGGAGGCGAAAGCATATTTTCCATGGAGATTACTCACATGGGAACATTATGCCGTTTAAAAATGCGTCAGGATCGCACAATCTAAAACGTTTAGTGATAGGAAAGTCCAAGAGTCCAAGATCGTCTAAAGGAACAAGAGCCAAAAACCTTCCTGTTCACTACTACAACCAGAAAAATGGCTGGATGGATCAAGGAATATTTAAAGACTGGTTCGAAAACAAGTTCATTCCCCGGGATAGACAGCACCCTAGATCAAAAATCTACCCGAAAAAGCTGTGCTTCTTCTGGATAACGCTCTGTCCCACCCTGGACAAAGTGTGTTAAAATCGGACGATGGAAATTTCTTTGTGAAGTTTTTGCCTCCTAACGTCACGGCCCTTCTTCCACCCATGGATCAAGGTGTCATTGCATCAATGAAGAAGAAATACAGGACGGGTTTGCTGAAGAAAAGGATCGATGACGGAGATGACCTAAAGACGTTCTTCAAAGACCACACGGATCTCGACAGCATTTATGAGATTATATGGTTGGAAATCTGTCAAGCAGTCTACTCGAATGAAATCAAGGCGGAAGATTTTGCCGGCTGTAGAGATCACTCAAGAGGGAGAGGAAGACTAAGACGGCGTTCCACTCAGCATCCTAGCTAATTTAGCTAAATCTGTTGCCGGAGGTGTTCATGTAAATTATGAAAATATCGTTGAGTGGATCGAATGTGAAGGCAATGAACCGGGCTTTGAGCACTTTACAGATGAAAACATCATAAATCAATTACGATGGATTGAATCGGTTGAATCGGAAGACAATGAGGAAACGCAGATGCAGAGGACCGTTACTCATGATGCAGCATCAGGACACATTGACAGGATTCTTCAATACCTTGAAGAGCAAGACGACGCATCACTTTGTGACAAGATGGTGTTGAGAAAACTCAAATCACAAATAAAGAAAAAGTGTTTCACTGCGAAAAAGCAAAAGCAAATGACCAATTTTTTTGTTAAACAGTAAACAAGACTTTTTAATAACACACATAACATTGACTGAGTTTTGTTATCATGTACGTACTTTTATTGTAAAATAAACTTATTTAAAGCGATTGTGTGTTGCGTCAGTCAATTCCGCGGATAATCGGGAGTTTACTGCATTTGATTTAATTTCCTCAATCTTGGTCTTCTCCTGTAATTCCTGCATTTTACTGCTCCCTCAATTACTTACTCCATCTTTTATTTTAGTTGTTTCTCTCCTCCTCTTGTTAAAAAGGGAAATTTTATATTAAGAAATGTATTTTAGCAAGAAACAGGAATCAAAAATTTTTCCGCTACCTGAGAAATTGGTGACAGTTTAGGTTTTAGGACGAGGTTTTCTCCAACATCGCAACACCATTTTGGCATTCATGAAATTGTTAATGTCTATTGTCTAAAAAGAGAAAACTAAGAATCTAGTGAAAAATTGAGAGAAAAGTAAAATTTTAGCATATTTTGCATGGTTGTGGGAAAGTATAAGGGAAGTGGTCTTAAAATGAGCCTTGTAGCGATAGAAACACATGGGTCAACAAGATGTTCAGTAAAGAACATATAGCCTACTTTCTCCTAAATGTATGAGTATAGTTATAACTCGTTGTTATTATCAAAGAGTACAATAAAACTATTCTTTGTTGAAGACCTTAGAAACGATTTACCTCTAGCAAACGCCACAACCTAGATAAAAACTGCTACCATCATTGAAGAAAGAAAGATAAGAAGTATCTAAAGAATGTTATGGATCTGGAGACATAATCGACCGGACTGGCGGCGTGGCTCAGCGGTAACGTTCTCGCTTGCTGGACCGTATGTTTCAGGTTCGTATCCTGGCGCAGTCAGCTGGCATTTGAGGGTGCACAAATGCGAGGGAGCCGTGTTAGTAGATTTACTGGCACGTTAAAGATCCCCTTCGGGACAAAATTCTGGCACCCCGGCGTCTCTAAAATCATCAGTAGTTAAAAGGGACGTAAAACCAATAACATTATTATTATTATTATTATTATTATTGTTATTACATTATCGGCCTGACGCGGGCAACATCCAACTTTGAGTTGAGGCATGTCTTTACACGTCTGGCTGCGTATGACTTTCACAACCCCAATTGAATTAACAAATCTTTCCATGACCCTACAGAAACGTGTGTATACCAACTATGTGGATATTTTCGATTGCTATTTGGCTGAAATAAAAGTATTAATTAATATCCTGAACTAGCACCAACGGTAGAGTTCAGATACTATGTGAAATCGTTTTGTTCTTTACTTCAATTAACATTTTCAAATAACGCACAATAGGCTGTTACAAACCCTTTAAAATAAAAAGTAAAAATGTATCGTAGTATCATCTTGTCATTCTTCAAATTCGATGCGCATAGAATGCCAATGGTATAGTAATCAATGGAGCCCCACGTAGACTAGTCGTGACATCTAGTAGTGAAATATCGAACAATATAATCCTAACAGAGCGAGTGCATTCTAGCGGCCAGAAGAAGAAACTTTTCAATAAAATCTGGAAGTTAATAAGTAAGTCGGCATGCAGTTACCTTTTTGGCAGCTAGATGTCTCGAGTAAATCTGCTGGCGAATTATGTTTTAATTAAATATATATTTTACACCATAATATGCACAATATAACGCTTAATTTTAAAACATCTGAGTCATTACAAAACAATAAACATATAACATTTCAAGCGAAAAACCTAGCTGTGATCTGGTTTGAACCATAGGCATTTGAGCGATAGGCTAACGCTCTACCACTGAGCTAATTGTGTCAACGAATATCGTTCTATATACAATGACTTACATAGAACTTGTTAGCAAATAATGATTTATACTAAACGATTTCATCACTGGAGTATATTATTTATATATAAAGCATTTCATACAAAGTTTATTTATTTTGTATCAGTACGCTATATTGCATGCAATACTCAAATTAGTGAAATATAAGTCAGGCACAAGATATCCGCTGCCATCTTGTCTTATTACTGAATCGGCTCAGCTTTTTAAAATCACGTCTGCACTATAGTATTACAAAATAAACTTTTAATTTCGAACGTGCCTCTTCCTTTAGAACAGTTAAAACTATTCTCGGCTCGATAATCGGAACTGGTGGGTCCCATGATATGGATTATAAAGTTTGCATAATTTGCACGGCCGCCGTCTTGAAATGGTATGGCGGACGACCTTGTAGTTTGGTCACAAGACGCATCCTATACGAAGGTATGTTGTTGCCAAATTTGGTAGAGATCGGATGATTTGGTTAGTCGTTATTTGATTTTACGTTTTGAACGTTTGAGTGGCCGCCATTCGGTTTTAGTAAAGATGGCGGCGATATAAAACATGACACTGAGGTGTCCTTTGCTAGTGCTACCTTTGTACCATATTTCGTTCAATTCGCATTCACCGTGTTCGAATTGATAGGGGGGGGGGGGCAGACATTCAGAGTACACACACACACATACACACACACACAGACTCACACACACACATACACACACACACACACAGACTCACACACACACATACACACACACAGACAGACACACTTTTTCGCCCTGTGTTGATCTCATAAGTCGACTTTCATTTTTTGCAAAAATCGAAAGTAGGCTAAAAATGCCATTTCAATCGTATATAGGCTACGTACTTTACCCGAATACGCATGTGGATGCATTTGTCGTTATCCGAAGATCAACTGGATTGTAGAATCTCTAAGGTTCCCGGTAAGAAAAACCTGCAAGTCCTACCGACAAGCACTACATGATGATACAGCCATCCTGCGATTGTGTTATGAACTAATCTACTGTGGTGACGATACTAGCTACATTGGAGAGTGAGAAACTTACCAATTCTCGGGGCGGAATGGGTAAAGGGGCCATATACCTGATCCATTTCCACAACACATCACGTAACTCGACGTATAAAAATGAACAAAAGAAAATTTGTAAATAAGAAAAATTACAATTAAAATCAATTTCAGCAATTAATTTAAATAAGAATAATAAATTATGACTCACTTGCCATCAAATAAAATTATACTTTAGTCTCATATGACTTTCCATTAACAGCATTACTGTAGGCTAAATATTCATGCCTGATCATCTGTTCCGGAGTTCTCAACATAAACAACCGGTTTAATAAGTATAAACTGTTGTTGTTGTTTGAGTCCTCAGTCTTTTGACTGGTTTGATGCAGCCCTCCATGCCACACTGTCCTGAGCTAATCGTTTCATCTCTACATAGCTATCACACCTTACATCCGAGGGAGTCTGTTTAACGTATTCTAAACTTGGTCTACCCCTACAGTTCTTGTCCTCGACCCTTCCTTCCATAACTAAGCTTGGTTGCTATTCCTGGGTGTCTTAGTATGTGTCCTACTAAGCTATCTCTTCTCTTCATTAGCAGTCGCCAGAAACATCTCTCCTCTCCCACTTGTCTTAAAACTTCTTCGTTTGTAACCCTATCTACCCATTTGATCTTCATCATTCTCCTGTAACACCACATTTCAAATGCTTCAATTCTCCTCTTTTCTGCTGCACCAACAGTCCAAGTTTCACTTCCATAGAGCGCCATGCTCCAGACTAAGGCTTTCAAAAATTACTTCCTAAAACCTAAATCTATATTCGATGTCAACAGATTCCTTTTTTATAGAAATGCTTTCCTTGCCTGAGCCAACCTACTTTTTTATCCTCTTTGCTTCGTCCATCACTGGCTATTTTGCTTCCTAAGTAACAGAAGTCACCTACTTCCTTCATCTTTTCACCTGCCAATTTGATGTCCATAGAGGTTTCTGATTTATTTGGGCTGCATTCCAGTATTTTTGTTTTACATTTATCAATTTTCATCATGAATTCTTTCCTCAAGACGGAGTCCATACTATTCAAAAACTCATTCAAATCCTCAGGCGTGTCGGCCAAGATGACGATGACATCAGAAAATCTCAGAGTTGAAATCATTTCTCCTTGAGTCTTCACTCCCACTTGAAATTTTTTCTCCAATTTCCTTCATTGCTTGTTTAATGTACTTCATTCCATTAGATAAAATGTCAAACAATTTAGTCCAATCAACGTTATCAAAAGCCTTTCCTAAGTCTACAAATGCCATAAACGTTCTCTTATCTTTCCTTATTCTACCTTCCAAAATCAGCCTAAGACTTAGTATAGCTTCCATTGTTCCTACATATCTCCTGAAACCAAACTGGTCTTCACCCAACTCCGTTTCTATCTGGCTTTCAATCCTCTTGTAAATAATTCTAGACGGGATCTTTGATGCATGATTAATGAAGATGATTGTACGGTAATCTTCACATCTGTCAGCTCCCACTTCCTTTAGTATAGGGATGATAACAATCTTCTTGAAATCAGGGGGTACCTCACCTGTATCATAAATTCTACACACCAAGTGAAATAACCTGATCAGACCTTCATCTCCTTTGCAGCGTTGCAACTCAATCGGTATATCATCTACGCCTGGTGCTTTGTTCCTGCGTAAGTCCTCCAATGCTCTGTCAAATTCTGACCTCACTATTAAAGCTCCTTTCGCCTCCTCATCAATTTCCTCCTACCTTTCCATTACATGATTCTCAATCTCCTTTCCCTTATACAAACACTCTATGTAAGATTTCCATCTCTCAACCTTTTCTTCCCTATCTGTTAGAGGCTTCCCATTTGTGTCCTTTATATTACAGCACTTAGTCTTCTTTTCCCCAAAAGTATTATTAATCCTTCGATAAGCTGTGTCTACTTTTCCTAATTTCAGACAATTTTCTATACCTGCATATATCTCTCTCAACCATTCTTCTTTCACTTCCTTGCACTTCTGGTTAACTTTATTTCTCAGACGTCTGTATTCTGCTTTCCCCTTTTCATCTCTTACATTCTTGTGTTTCCGCCATTCATCCATCAATTCTAGTATATCTCAATACGCAAAATCCCCAAATTAACAATAGTATTCTTTAACTTATACATCATTAACTCCATTGTTGACACTTAAAAACCATTCATAACAGCTCTATACTAACAACCACTCAATCAGCTCTTCATTCAAGTCAACCATTATCGCTCAGCTGTTTCATTCTCATTCGCATTAATATCAATGATCGAACTTTGAACTCAACATTTTACACGCATTTCTTCCTTCTCATACACGTTAAAATAATCTTAATTCCACATCAAAAACTTAACTTTCAAGAAACATAATCCTATCTACTACACTTCCGTATCATAATCCCTTTAAATGTTATTTATTAAACATGACAAGTCGTAAAACACTCCCATACTCTTCCTCTTCTCAAAATCTTCCTCTCATAAACTAAAGTTTAAGATTTATGTAAATATTTACAACCTTTCTAATGATAATTTATTATTAGTAATACTTGTTTAAACGACACTAAAATAAAGGATAATATTGTTTAAATATGTTTTAAAATATTTATTCATAATTATCAACACAAGTTTAAATGTTTATTCATTTCCATAACCGTTCATTATTATTAATATTTTTAATATTAATATAATATAATTTATTTTACATTTCCGTAGTCGCAAATTAGGGTTAATTGTTAAATTATGGTTCATATGGCCACGCAATTAAGGTCAGCTCATATTTAATTATAGTCAAATCTTTGATAATCAGGTCAATAAAAACTAACAAGCAATAGTTAATAACCACCTCGCTTACGCCTTTCCGCCAACACCCTACTTGCCATACATCCAAGATATCATTCGAAAATATTTAATAAGACTGAGTTACAATAAATAACCCATCTCCACATATCAACATTGCTTCAACATGCATTAATCTCATTCTTACCAAAATAATGCAATTCTCTCTAATACGTAAACCAACTCGCATTAGAGCTCAAATATTTCATCGCAGATCCTTCTTTCTGTATTACTTATATACGGCATTACAATTCCTCGTATGTCCTACAAAAATTCACGTAATATATTCACTTCTATTTCCACATATTTCTTCACATAAAATTTGCATTACTCTTTCTACCAAAATATAGTTATTTCAATACTCCTTTCAAGAGTGATACTTGTATTTAAATGTGAGACCTCCGATGGTTCACTTTGGATAGCTACTATGCTTATAACAATTGTCATTAATATTTAATAATAATACTTAATTGCGACACTCCATACTGATCGTTCTTCAGAAATTTCTAAATTCCAATATTATATCAGCAACACTACATAATGTTTCAATAACGTTCAATAACAATATTGTTATTCAGTGTCTAATATATCAAAATTCTCACTGGATTTAGATATTCCTTAAATATCAAATATAAATTCTTAATATCTTCCAAGAAGAAATATTACTGAATTTAATTAAATTAACGAAAGAACAAAGCTTTCAATTAAAATAATCAATTCAGCATCTCGAAAATATGAATACTATTCCATTCCAAAGTCTTCATTGCAGTAGAAAAACGTAGCATTAATATGACGTAGATATTCTTGCAAAGATCGTTGTATTCGCGTTCATAAAACAACACCATTATATTCAATTCCATATTAATCGTGGTTATCTTCTCTCTATCTAGATCTCCTTACAACTAAGATTCCCAAATTCATTACTCCAAACGAAGGTTGAAATTTATATCGACGAATGCAATCTGAATTATAAATTCAGAAATATAAATCAAAACGAAGAAAAATTATTTAAAAAGACCTAAATCTCGGAAACGTAAATCCAAAATTCTAAAATTCCAAAATTTCACTTAAGCAACTGTTAAGTCGAAGTCGTAGTTATAAATGTTATGAAAATCATCCATCAAAATATCTGCGTAGATGAACATAAAAATCTAATTCACTTTCAAAATACATTTCATTCCAAGAAACATTAAATCTCGTCGTTCTACCTTGCGTTGCATCTTGAAGTTCAATGGTATAAGGAAATACCGTGATGATCCAATTTCACCTTGATGGTGAATCTCCACTCCATTCCACCGTGTATACAGCTTCCTCGAGATTCGAACTGCGTTCCCTCCGGTCCTCGGATTCGAATACCAAGCTTCATGCTTTAGACTGGGATGGCCCGTGTCTCATCTGCTTCGTTTGTTGTTCGCGTAGAACTTCGAAGGCGTCTCCTCTTTAAATCGGCGATTATTATTGAGCATTTTCGTTTATTAGCCATTATAATTTAGAATTTTAAATTGTTGCTGGTGTTAATACTGCAGTTAATCAAAGTGATCATCTTCCTCTATCAAATGTGTCCCAAGCGCATAATTATCTACTCCATACTATCCTCTTCCATAACGCAATTGTTCAACATTCCTCTCGAACATGAATTAACAATCATAGTGTAAATCACAGATTGCAAGATTCCACTATTCATCAATATAACACCAATGTTCATGTAGTCACGTAACTGTACAAATATCACTAGGGTGATATCATTCCTATACAGTCAAATCGTAACTTGTAGCTTTGTAATAACTTCAATGCGAAGCACAACGTTCGTATGGCATTTCTGAGTACGTTCGCTATCTTAATAATGGCGCGGAATTGTAATGTTAACTGCCTCAAATGTTCGTAATATATGCTGGCGAATGTCTGTGCCAAAATAATATTCTTGCTTTCAATAAGTTGCCCTTGCATTATACTTCTTCACTGCGAAATACACTCGCAAATCGACACTGTAATATCGCGCTAGTAGTTCGGCTTGATGATGAGTCCGTCCGTGCATAAATTCTGCCCACAATGGAGCCTCACTCGCGGTCAAGATTCCACGCACTCAATAAAATAATGAACCTCTCTGGGCTTAAATATTCAAGCAGCACGTTAGCTCTTCCCGAGCGTTCCAAACGAATAAGACCTTGATCCAGGGATGATTCCTCCCTCCTAAATTTATTTCACCGCCATTTTGAGAAATCAGCGGGAACATTACGCGGTTACTTGCAAAAGGCAAATATTCATTGTACAGCATATTTCTCTACAAATCAATGGTTTTGACAATTTTCCTCCTAACGTAAGGTGAATTCCTATGTTTACAAGTACTGGGAGTAATTATATCATGAAAACAATAATTAACTCATGAATAGACCTCTTCTAATTGGTCAATTGGGAGTATCCAAACACATTATTTCTCCCTTTGCATAGCTCAGAATTCGCGGCACTCATTGTCTCTATGCATCAAGGTGACCTTGCTTGCCTTGCCATCATGCCATATTATGACGTGATTTGACCTGTCTTCTCAGTAGAAACTCGTTCTTGACACAAATCCAGGATTCATATTTCAATGCTATTTACTTATCATGGGGACCGAAATTATGACAATTTTCTCCAATAATTATTCAAAATTGGGTTCAGTACTGTACGCATATTAGTGGTCGAACATATTTTATCTTCAGAAAGTCTTCTAGGTTAGTCAATGCTATATAAATCAGACTCTGTAAACAAGCCACAAATCAGGTTTATACACCTAGCACAGTTAACCAGTTAATCCAGCCGACCAATCAGGATATTCCTAACCACGTGCATGGCACAATGAAAACACGGCACAGAGGATGTCACTAAGGTAGCCGAGCACTTCCGATCTGCAGAGAGACACGCGCGAGCGGATCGCGACTGCAGACAAGTAGAAGGGGAACGCACGTCAGACGCGTGGCGATTATGGCCAATCAAACGAGGCGTTATAAAGAAGAAAGTAATGAGCGCAATTAGAATATCTAATTTCCAGCAAGTTTTTAACACTTTATAACATCAGAAAAGTTGTTAATTAATAAATCATGAACATTTATAAATAACTAGCAGAAGTACCCGTTCTTCGAACGGTGTTCGGTGTTAACACCAGGCATTATATTCATTTCAGACACTGTCAGCTCTAAATATCTAAGCTCGAGGATGTGACGCACCAAACTTGAAACTCTTGAGCTAGCTGACTAAACAAACCAGGACAGTCCAGGCTCCCGTGGCCTTGGCGAAATAAGTGAAGGGGTGAGAATGTCATTTGAAGGATTGGTGCATAAGCCGAATAAGCTAAATTTACAATAATGGAATGCTCTCCCTATCTTCAGGTATATTCTGAGAACAATACATAGTGAAGCCCCATCACCTAAGTTGACCACTTTGAGACAGTTGTTCTTCCCACAAGCGCTTTGTAAAGGAAAATATTGTGCACTTGGCAGAATAAGTTTCTTAATCCTTGTAACATTGTTCACAGACAGTTCATTGCATTCACTAAATGATTGCCAGTCGCAAATCAAAGTCACATAAGGGCAATAATAAATCAAGACCCGATCGGGCCCGTCATCCTAGGACGCCGCCCCCCCCCCCCCCCCCCTCTCCTCGGGCCTGGTACCCACTACCTTTCTGAAGGAATGGTTGGAATATCGAAGCAGCTTATCTGCTCTTTCTAAAATTTGTATTCCCCGCCTTTTAATCTTAGATCCCATGTGTCAATCCTTTGAATTGAACATTTTTGCGGATAGTTCCGAAAAAGCCTTTGGTTGTTGTGCTTATATAGTAGGACGTCCCACCGCCTCTTCTGATGGATTTTTAAATTTGATTTGTTCTAAGTCCGAAGTAGCTCCGCTTAAGTCAATTTCCATTCCTAGACTGGAATTGTGTGCCGCCTTAATGACCGCCGAATTATGTGTCAACTTAACAAAAATCTGAATGTTCAATTTTCCCGCACATGTTTTTGGTGTGACTCCGCGGTTGTTTTGGCTTGGCTCTCGAAACCCTCCTCTCATTGGAATACTTTTGTTTCGAATCGTGTTTCCAAAATTCAGGAAATCTCCCACTCAGAGCAGTGGTGTCCTGTTCCTAGTAAAGAAAATCCCGCGTATATTATATCACGTGGCTGTTCACCTGCAAAATTGGCTTCTTTTGATTTATACTGGCATGGGCCGCCATGGATTTTGCAAAGTTCCACATTCTGGCATCGTCTTTCATGTAATATGTTGACAGAAGTACCAGAAACTCACATTGTTTCCGCTTCCTCTTATGTTGTTTCAGTTACGATTAGTCTTTTTCAGTGCTATTCCTCATTCTCTAAATTAATTCGAGTGATGGCATACCTCTTTCAATGGAAATATTTCGTAATCAATCAACCTCTCAAACCTCAAGGTTTTCTCACTGCAGTAGAACTGGAATTCGCAAAGCGAAGTATTCTACTGTTTATCCAACAAGAAGAGTTTTCTTCCGAAAGACAAATACTTTCATTTGGTCAGGAATTACCCAAGTCTAGTCAACTTTCAGCCCTTACTCCCTTCCTTGATAAGGATGGTTTGATAAGAGTAGGTGGTAGATTGTTATTTTCTAACTATTCTGATGAAAAAAGGCATCCTATAATTCTTCCATCAAAACATCATGTGACCGCTCTCATAATTCGGAAGTTTCATTACCAGCATTTACATGCAGGAACTCGTACTTTGTTGTGTTTGATTAGATAACACTACTGGCTCATTAATGGAGCTCATGAAGTGTCATCTGTTGTTCGCAAGTGTATACCTTGTTTTAAGGCTACACAACGTCCTATCACTCATATTAAGAGTCAGCTTCCTTCCTTTCGATCTGAGCCTAACAAGCCCTTTGCACTTACTGGTGTTGATTATTCTGGTCCTTATACATATCAAGTGAATTCTCCTACTACTAAGCGCAAGGTGTTGGGCAAACTATACATAGCTTTAAAACTCAGCAATTCTTCTAGATTTGTGCCGTGTCTTGTGTGGGGTTTCGCCTAGGACACCAAGCTGGCTCATCGGCGGGCTCTTGGTGTCCCTGCCCGGACCCCCACAGGAGTGAAGAACTGCGCGCCACCTCCCTTTATATTAGGTGCAACTGCACCACTTGACTGTGAGAACTAAAAGCTCAAGCAGCCTTAACCTCCCTATGAAGGCTTCCAAAAAGATGGTATATTGGCTTT
This sequence comes from Meconema thalassinum, assembly GCA_946902985.2. Lineage (NCBI taxonomy): Eukaryota > Metazoa > Arthropoda > Insecta > Orthoptera > Tettigoniidae > Meconema > Meconema thalassinum. The sequence continues at coordinate 482,910,644 of OX336391.1, forward strand.
CACGGCCGGTGAATTAAAACTCAGCAATTCTTCTAGGTTTGTGCCGTGTCTTGTGTGGGGTTTCGCATGGTTTGCATGGTTACAGGAGCCATTCATCTCGAATTAGTAACCAATGCATTTACGTCATACTTTTTGGCCACCTTCTCATGGTTTACCGCTAGACGAGGTGTACCGTCTGAAGTATTCTCAGATAATGCGAAAACTTTTAATAGTGCTTCTTATCTTTTAATAAAGGCACTAACCTCTCCTTCCTCTAAGGAACAACTCTCGAATTTTTCCTACAATAAGGGTTTCAAGTGGCATTTCACCCCCTCCTTACGCCCCTAACCATGGTGGTCGCTGGGAATCGTGCGTGAAGCTTACTAAGAGTCAATTACGGAAAACTCTTGTTCCTTCTGTACTTTCCTATGAAGAATTTATTTCCCTCATAATTCAAATTGAAGGAATTGTTAATTCTAGACCGCTTTCTCCCTTATCCAATGATCCTAATGAACTTATTTCTTTAACGCCCAGTCATTTTTTAATTGGTTGCGCTTTAGCTTCCACTCCTCCCTTGTTAATTCGACGCTTTGATATCAATCTGCCTATTTATTGGAGAAAGATAGAATTTTCCGCAATCCTTTTTGGCGCCGTTGGAAGCTGGAGTATCTCAGTTTACTTCAGCGTAGGGAGAAGTGGCGCCTTTCTCATCCTAATGTACGTGTAGGTGACATGGTGCTCCTTCGGGACCCCACTCCCCCCTCGTATGGAATTTCGGCAGAGTGACCCAATGCCACTCAGGTCGGGATAATCATGTTCGAGTGGTAGATATTCTTACCAGTAAAGGTCATTATACCAGACCTATTTCTATGATTGCTCCCTTGCCACTCAGCTCTTAGTGTTTTGCTTCTTGTTTGTTTGTTTTGGTGGTTTTCGGAGCATGGTCACTTTCGTGACAGTATACGTTTATATTTGTTCTTCGCAACGGCCCTGTTTTACTGTTCGCTTTTTCTCTTCCCGAAAACTTCAAAACAAATTAATATGTTAAACACTTTATTATATATTATAATTAATTTATTAATTTATTTATATATATATATGTAAGCTTCGTTTTCTAAGATCTTACCTCAAGTGTTCCAGTGCTCACATTCTCAGCCATCCACACCCTCGGCATACAGAGCGTCTACTATTGTGCTTTGGGCTTGCTGCGTGCCGGTGTTGACTGACGTCAGCTTGACCTTCATTCAGCCAATGGCAGGACTCTGTGGTCAGGTGGCCTTCTTGTTCAAGATTGTTCTATCGCCCCCGTATATAGAGACGCTGCCTGTTGGAGTTCTTCATCATTCTGATCAGCGCTCATTCTGATCACATCACTTCTTCATCACCGCACTTCTGATCAACGCTGCATTCTCTTCGGATCACTTCGCACGCTGCTAATCCTCATGGCGCTACGTCACCTCGCTATTATGTTACGAGGCTTCACGCTGAACACATCGCTCTAGAACGCTCCTCAGACGGTATTCACGGTAACAGCAGTTTCCTGGCTGCTAACTAGTTCATTGTTTTGCTGAGTCAACACCTAGACACTACAGGTGTCATCTCCTTGAAGATAAGAAGAAATGAACGTTCATGTATCTCGAGGCCATGAACGCCTCCTGCGGAAGAAATTGAAAAGGACTTATTAACCAACATTATGTCAGCTGGGATTTTATGGAGCGAGCTATTTGGAAGATAGGTTCAAGTTATATTAAGAAGCTAAATTATTTTATAATTCTTTTATCATGGTATATTATAATTCAATCTTATTCTTCTTAAATTAAGGCAAGCCTCATCATTGGTTTCACTTACCCGGGTTCTGTAAAAAAGACCCTTCCAATTTGTTAAGCTTATAAATAGTCATTTCGGCTTTACCTTTGTGTGCATTTAATGTGCATTTTTTATGTTAATATTTAAAATCTTGTTATTAAAATAAACATATTTATACCTTGGTAATTAAATTTGGCTTTCTGGTGAGCACCTTTATGCCCACTGTAACGCACCGCTTCATTCTATTTTCTGTTTCACAGTAGCTATTTTGGTCAGGCTTACGCCCGATTCGCTTTCTCCCTTTATGGGAAAGATTAGGGCAGATCTTTTCTCCATACGCCATAATATAATACTAATAATAATAATAATAATATAATAGGGATAGGAATATAAGAGACCTGCCGTACCACACCCGCAGGTGTAAATCGCGTGAAAAAAATCTAGAGTACCCCTTGACCGCCTGAAGCGCATTATACGTATTGATGAATTTTACAGCTTAATTTGGTTCCGTGATAACTTTCTAGCCGTTTGCAAACTTTCACACTAATGTAATTAATGGAATTGCATTGCGTCTTAAAGCAATAGATGGACCTATGAGAATCTGTTGCCATGGTTACCGGCTTGCATTCGTTCATTAGTTTATTAAATGAAATTAGTTTTCTGCGAATATCTCAAAAACGGTTGGTTTTAGGGTCCTCGAGTTTTGTCTCTCACATTGAGGGGCTAAAAATGAGCTTTGTCTCGTCCTTCTACGCCTATTTCAGCGTGTATTTTAAGGCGGGTAGGTCCCCTTTTATGAGAGGTACGGAGAAGAGTTACATCAATGATTAGTTTCGTGCCTCTGATGGATACCTGTACCAAATTTTACGTTGATACACCCAGCCGTTCTCGAATTATAAGGGAACAAAGTTGTCCACAGACAAACAAACAAACAAACAAACAAACAAACAAACAGACAGAAAAAAATATTCGCGCGCATCCATCATAAAACAGTCTGAAACGCGTAAATAACCGAAATTTCCGTAGAATTTCTGAAAAAAAAACAGACAAACTTTCATTTTAGCCTATTTTCATTTATGAAAAAATAGGCTTATGAGATCACCTTTTGTCCGTGTGTCTGTCTGTATGTGTGTGATAGTGTTTGTGATGGTGTGTGTCCCCCCTAATAACTTCTAAACGCCTGGAGCGATTTCAATGAAACGATCAATAGCAACTACGATTGAAATGAAAATGAAAATCCACAGCCTGTTTCCTGTCTCCGACCGGGTCAGGAATGGAATGAATGACGCCCCCATCTAGCGGCGAGGATATGAACTGTGCCAGCTGCCGAGGCCTGACGCACTCCTCTGGGGCAATGATTAAATGAATGACAGATGAAATGAAATGATAGTGGAGAGTGTTGCCGGAATGAAATTTTTTGACAGGGAAAACCGGAGTATCCGGAGAAAAACCTGTCTGCCTCCGTTTTGTCCAGCACAGATCTCACATGGAGTGACCGGGATTTGAACCACGGACCCAGCGGTGAGAGGCCGGCGTGCTACCGCCTAAGCCACGGAGGCTTACGCAGTCTAGAGTAAACCCTAATAATTATTAACTAGAAGACCCGTGCTGCTCCGCAGCATTCATTTCAACAATCTTACAGCACTTCTTTCCATGTGACACTTTTTTTGCTGTTCGCATGTTATCATGCTAGTGACCAGAACAGACGGTTACGGTACCGTTGCTTTTGGGTAAATGATGAAGTAGACTTATGCGTTCAAATGTGTGGGTGTCTGCCTGTCCCCTGTGTGTGTGTCCCACCTTATCTTTAACGGTTTACCCAGCATAAGCTTAAAAGGCACACGGACGGCAGATTCCTGACGCAATTCTGAAAACCCGAGGTGGACAGCGAAACTCCAAACACATATAGTAGGCTATACTCTTCTCTGAAGTATTAAGTCGACACGACTCGACAGTTTGATGCTGGCCGAAGCTGGGGTGATAGAGTCGCTGGCAAGCTCGTAAACTCACGCCGAAGCTAGTAATTGAAATTTCCACTGAATGGAAATTGCTGGAAGAAATGAAAACCTAAAAACACTTATAGTGGGTGATGTGGGAGCTGTCGCGAACTTTTTGCAGAACTTTTCATGCTGAACAAATCTCAGAGTATATAGATATTTTTAACGGGTTACCCAGCGTAAGCGTAAAAGGCACATGGACGGCAGGTTTTTCTTCGACTCGATACACTGAAATCGTTACTGCCCGGCTTCCTTTAGTCATAAATAAACGTTTTTCTACCGAATCCTTCCTCAAGAAATCCTTTACAGAATGGTGAAAACCGCATCAATAACCATCAAGTTGTTCTCGAGATTTCCCGTTACATCCAAGAATCGGGGGCTTTGATTTTTACTAAGTAGATAGAGATATCAACACAATTTAAGGCTACAGTGGTATAATTTGGTGTTCTGTCTACTTATGATACCAATCGTATAAAATTAAACACAAAAAAAAACACGGTCTCTTAGGTTTGAATGTGGAGATTTAACTCTTGGGTAACATATAGAGGGGTGAAAATTAATAGAATAGACCCGTGCTGCTCCGCTGTATTCATTTCAACACTCCTACAGCACTTCTTTCCATATGATGACATTTGCTGTTCGCATGCATTCATGCTAGTGACCGGAGCAGACAGTTATGTACCGTTGCTTTTGGAAAATTGATGAAGTAGACATATGAGATCAAAGGTCGATCATCCAAGTGTATTTATTAATCTCAAGCAATAATTTTTGATGTGTAATATCTTTCCACTCGGTATCTGGATATTTTTGTGGCGCTCGGTAGCTGGACATGTTTGTGGGAGTGATTTTGGAAAAGGGACGGAAATGGATGGGACGGAAGTGCATGGGTCGGAAACAATAAGCGCGCGTGGTGGCGGAGATCGGTACAACGACGTACTGTAGGTCGTGTGGCTATGGGGAATGGATATCGCATACAGTTTAGTTCAAGGTTCGGAGACCCTATTTAAGATATTCCCACAATAAATCATCTTCAAGTTGTCGTTCTTCGGAGTGAAAATATTCATTTTATCATATTTGCTGAAAACAATTACGATTTATTAATTCTTCGTACTTTTGCTGTATTCTTATTTAATGTAAGCACTCGATGTACTGTCGGCCATGTGGCAATGTGGAATCTATATCGCATCAACAAACACTCCAAATAACGTAGGAATTCAGTATATTAACGCCGACTACTAACAATAATTGAAACTTCGCTGGTCTAAACATATCACTGGGAGAAACACATTTAATATACTTTCCGCGCACCTAATTTTTAATCGCGCCTATACTTGGCAGTGCGCTCTATCGGCTAAACGAGGTAATTTTCAATAACATCGCTGGCATGGGTTCACTAACTGGCCGGTATAGAGCGCAGCTCGCATCAAGTAGGCAGTGGATTGCTTCCGCCACGGCAACTAACAAATATGATTCATTACGGTCAGGATTTGGCAGTGGAGTTTTACAAGTAGTTATTTCAATGACCAACAGAGTTCACTGTCAACAAGGGATTTGTGCTCCCGGGACACACATAGTAGGATAACATGTCACATGTTACACATCATATGCGACTACTGTAAGGCTCTTATAATTATTTTTTTCAGGATAAGGGAACCACCCATTACAATTGGGTACAATTGTGTTGACCGACTGAAAATATTAAATTTCGATTACTAAGGCAACACTGAAAAATTGCTTCAAATACCATAACATAGTTTGCTTATTTAGGGAGTGAACTGGGAAAGTTGTCTAGTATCATCTGTATTATCAGGATTTCAACGTACCATCGTCGTATAACCGGCAAAGGTACATTAGTTGAAGTTCATGAAACAACATTTTGGACATGCCTTGTATGTTCCATAAGCAACGAATACATTGTGGAAAACAAAAGAGTGCTGTAGCGCATGGAGCGATTTCAAAGACACCCAAAAGGAAGTCGCCCAGGCGGGTGGATTTACTGCAAAATATTATTCGTAATGTGTTGGGATTCATACTACAGAAATTCCCGGGTCTACCAAGAAATTTAATTCTGATTTGAAGGCTGGAACATGGTACGCTCAGCCTCGTGGGAAAAAACTGAGAAGGGGTGGGTTTGATTCCTGCCTCAGCCATCCTGGAAGTGGTTTTCCGTGGTTTACCACCTTTACTCCAGCCAAATACCAGGATGGTTCCTAACTGAAGGCCATGGTCACCAAATTCCCAATCCTGTCCCCAATTTATACATGCTAGTGCAACAATCACAATAACACAAGTTATCACAATAATTCTACACACACACCCATGTACACAGGGCAACATGACCACGATGTCTAAGCTCCGCAAATGAAATAACAACTGTCTTCACATGAATAATGCAAAATGCTGATAGAAGAATATAAGAATGTTTGACACTATTTTTCTCTGTCAGGATAGCATTACATTACATTTTGCTAATATGCTGATTAACTGTGCATACGATAGGATAGAGAATATTGCAGTCCAATACAATCATTGATTCACAATCGGTCAGGTTTCCCACGTGTAACAATAAAGACAAATAAGGAGGCTATAGAGTGAAACCAGCCATCTGAACAAAATACATTAATTATTAACGTTTTATCGCGCACAAATAATACAGTTGTGCAAAATTATAGAGTTGGTTTGTGGTTCACTTTGTACATAACTCTATGATTGGCTTTCCACGTCTTTCACAATAAAGGATATGGTATCGGCTACAGTCCTGGTCACATTTGTCTCACACGCAGTTGGCGTTAGACTCATGGTAGTGTTTTGTTTTGCACACTTTATGATGATATCCATGCGCTGCCAATGAGTTGACAAAGTGCCGGAGGTCTTGATTTGTTTCAGTCCAGGATCTATTTGTCATAGCCTCGGTAGCGTAGAAATCCATCGGGATATCTCCTCTCTTATTTTCCCTTTCTTGTAGGCTTTTTTTTTCAGCTCTCCATGGATGGAAGTTGGAGCTTAGTCCTCAGATCTTGCATTAGGAAAGTTTCCTTTGCCAGCTCATACACCAGTCTGGACCTTGTATATCTGGACACGCCCAGGATTACCTTTAGGTAGCGTGCCTTTACTGCTTCCAAGGTTTTGAGGTCTCCGATGCCCAGTTTGCCCCATATTATTTCGATTCCATAAGTTAGAATTGGAATTATCTTTGTGTTGAACAGCGACATTGCTGTATCTATTGAGAGTTTTGTCGGGGTCCTGATGTCATACATTGCCTTCGTGGCTGCCGTAGCTCTCGATTTTACATGTAGTCTGAAGGATTTGATGGTCGTCTGGAGTGTTACGCCGAGATACTTGAAGGTGCTAACTGTGTTTAGCGGTGTGTTTCCGAGCGAGATTCTATCGTCGTGACTCTCCTTTCCCCCTTTCCTGAAGGTCATTTTTACAGTTTTCTCCATGTTAATGTTCAGCTTGTTATCTTCTGCCCATTTCTCCATTACGTTGATAGCTTATTGCAGCTCTGCCTTGTTGCTTGATGCAATTGCCATGTCGTCAGCGTAGATGTAAACCTTCACAGAGCTTTCCGCCTCTTGCCTTATATGTTGTACGACATCGTAGGTTGCTATATCAAAGAGGAGGGGGCTAAGGGGGTCTCCCTGCAAGACTCCGTTGGTTTGGATGATTTCTTTTGAGATGGCTACGTTGTCCTCTATGAAGATGTTGTTGGTGATGAGTAGGTTGCGTATCAGTTCTGTTATGTGTTTGCACTCTATTGTCATTTTTTCTAGTTTTGAGAGGATGGTTTTTTCTGTCAAGTTGGTCGAAAGCTTTACAATAGTCTACGAAAACTGTGTGAACTTCCGTGTTGGTTCTCGGAGACTTTCCTCTATGTCAACTATTAGGTTTCTAATTGCTTGAAGTGTGCTTATCCCTGCTCTGAAGCCATATTGCTCTTCAGGTATGTACTCTTTGGTCATTTCCGTCAATCTTTTCGTCACAAGTTTTGTCAGAATTTTGAGCATACAGTTTTCGAGAGCTATCCCTCTGTAGGAATTAGGATCTTTCATGTCCCCTTTTCCTTTGTATAAGATCTTTACTTTTGACTTTCTCCATGTGGTAGGAATATTGCTAGTCCTAAGGCATTGGTTCAGAAGATTCGTGAGCGTTGATGTTAATGCTTGTGCACCGGCTTTGAGGTGTTCATTATACAGTCCTTCTGGGCCTAGTGCTTTTTTGTCCTTTAATGCTTGTAGTGCCTTATGAACTTCATCTTTGGAAAAGTGATTGTTGCAGGTGCAGTTTATTTCCGTTGCTTTTGGGTCGTATGCCATTGAGGATCCCGCTTTGTTTAGTATCCCGCTAAAGTGTTCCTCCCATGTGGTCGTGTCTATTCTGCCTACTGTTTGCGTTTTCCTGGGCTTGAGTGCGAGAAAAGGGTCTTTTTTTAGGCTTCCTCTACCGTCCTGTGTGCTTCGCTTTCTATGTGGTCCTTCTTCCTTTGTTTTTTGAGATCCTTGTATTCCTTTCTTAGGTTGCTGTATGCTCTTAGGTCATTTTGATCGTTGCTGTTTCTTGCTGTTCGTAGGGCTTGCACCACTATCTTTCTTTTGTTGAAGCACTCCTTCGTGAACCATATTTGTGCCTTTCTTTGCCGTTACGGAAGGACTGCGTTTTTTATGACACCTTTTATACTTTGTGCATACGAGTCAAGGTCCTGCTGATTTCAAACGTCTTTGCCCTCGTCTAATTGTGCAGTGGCCTGGGCTAGTTTGTTGGCATCTAGCCTTCTTGATATATGCAGGGGAGGTTTCGAGTTAATTGCTAGCTCTTTATTCTCCAGTACGAAGCCTCATGTGAAAGGGCAGTGTTTCCTGGGTTGTGTTTCTGCTTCCGTGTATACTACCTTGTGCAATTTTAGGTTTAACCCTGGACCTTTGGAGAAGATAAGATCAATGGTACTGCTTCCGTTTTATGCGTAGTACGTACGGTTGTCTTTCGTGTTGACCATTGTGAATCCCTCTTCGGTCATCATTTCTACCAGTTCTTCAGTTCTATTATCTTTTGCGTCAAGCCTGCAGTTTAGATCTCCTGCTAACACTATGTTTTCCCCTGGGGTCGCCTTTGATATTGATGTCATGATTATACCGACGATGGCCTCTATTGGTGTGAGTGGTTCTATGTATATCCCTATGATGCTTAGATTATCTGTGTTGATCACTAATGAGTCTTCATTATTGTGCACTGTTGTGATTTTTCCAACTGAGGGTTTGAAGAAGCATGATATCCCTCTCATAGGTCTTCCTCTTTGTCCTTGGGTTGCTAGGATATGTTCTGCATAGAAACCTGTGTTGCTGGTGGGGGTCAATATCAGGGTCTCAGTATGAGTATGTCTTGTTGTTCTAGTAGTTCTTGTGATGAAAGGCCCAGCACTTGATTTATGCCTTCCACGTTCCACAGTAGGACATTAATTCTCAAACTCGAATTGGTCGAGGTTAGTTCCCTCTTGTTGGGGGCGAAAAAATGTGTTAGCTCCCTCTTGTTGGGGTCGAAAAATCTGTATCTCTTGACCAAGGTTCCTTCCGGCCAGTAATTTGGGGATGTTACTTTGTGAAGGTCCGATATTGGGATTCCTACTTTGTAAGCTTTAAGTGTGCCTCTTACTTGTAATTCCTCGCACTCTAGCACATTTGTTACTTGTAGCTTATGTAGGTGTCTCTTCAGCTTGTCTGTGTTCGACTTTTCATGTAGCCTTCCGATGAATAGCCAGGCTCTGCGAATATATGCTTTTAGTTCATCCTCGTTCTCATTGTCGTTTGGTTTGGTGCCAATGAAAGTGGGTGTCTTTGGTAGGTAAATGCCTGTAACATTCTTTGTTTTTCGCCCTTGTACTGTTGCCCAGTTGTCCATTTCTTCATTTTCCTCTTCTTGTGTGTGGGTCGTGTTCCCTGGAGTTGTTGCAAATTTTTCCGTTTCATGCCGTTTTCTTTGCTCTTCCCTCGGCGTTTTTGTTCCTCCTGGAAGAGTATGCTGTGTGCTAATCCAGTAATCATGCCTTTCTTGTTCTTTTCCATCATTAACGTGTTGCTTTTCACTTCCGAGCTTGTCCTGGTCCACTGGCGTCGCGGGGGCTGGCCGAGTTTTGCTTAATGTTGGTTTCTCTTTGTTGATGTTATGTATGACCTTGTGTTGTTCCGTGTCTTTTAAAACTGTTTTATAACAGTTTTCATCCCGTTTTCTCTGCTCTTCCTGCGGCGTCTTTGTTCCTCCTGGGAGAGTATGCTGTGTGCTAATCCAGCAATCTTCCATTTCATGTTCTTTTCCATCATTAATGTGTTGCTTTTCTCTTCCGAGCATGTCCTGGTCGATTGGCATCGCAGGAGCTGGCCGAGATTTGCTTAATGTTGGTTTCTCTTTGTTGATGTTATGTATGACCTTGTGTTGTTCCGTGTCTTTTAAAACTGTTTTATAACAGTTTTCATCCCGTTTTCTCTGCTCTTCCTGCGGAGTCTTTGTTCCTCCTGGGAGAGTATGCTGTGTGCTAATCCAGTTATCTTCCATTTCATGTTCTTTTCCATCATTAATGTGTTGCTTTTCTCTTCCGAGCATGTCCTGGTAGATTGGCATCGCAGGGGCTGGCCGAGATTTGCTTGTTGTTGGTTTCTCTTTGTTGATATTATTTATTTTCTTGTTTTGTTCCGTGTCTTTTATAATCGTTTTCCGCGGTATTTACAAGTTATGAACATACATTCTTTATACTATAGGAGCCGATTTGAATTGATAATTTATGCCAACGATCAATAAAATAAATCTTTGTTTTTCGTCTTGCTGGCAAATAAAAGGTCGTGCTAAGGTTAATATGTATTTATTGCAACAAATAAGGTACAAAGATAATTGTATAGGCCTAATCACTTGTCTTTTAATTCACTGTAATGTGACGCGGTATCTAAATTGTATTAATTGACACAAATATCACGCAAATTTAATTTGTTTCGTGAAATTAGTTTTCTTACGTGTACAGTATTTGTTGTCATTCTAACAGGAGGCTACATGATTGTGTCATTAGCAAAATGGCTGCCGATCGCGCATGACTATTTCAGTCTAAAAGTAATTCATTCTTTGAGAAGTTTTAATTAAATTATGTGCACCGAATCCCGTTCTGCGTATTGTATGGATATATGCAACATTAGCGCCCGAGTGAAGCTGGTAGAAGTTAACGATATCATGACGTAATTAGGGAAGTGATCGCCCTATACCAGTGAATGTTATAATTATATTTGATGTATTGGAACACCAAACGTACGAAATAAAACAAAAAATGGCAGGAAGAAATATTCTGTTTTGGCGTGATTCAATCCGCATAGAAGATTTTTAAGTGAATGCGTTATGTCCCCAAGGAGATTTGATATCTGTGATTAGGAAGATGTTTACGTGGATTCACATTACTACCATGGAAACCACGACGAAGATGTGCACTATACTTTACCGGACTATCATGATACAGAGTAAGTCTAAGCCCCGCAAATGAAATAACAATCTTTATGACGGTCAATCTGTCAATCAAGTTAGATTCAGTAATAGTGCGGCGTTGACTATCATGATACAGTGTTAGTCGTCGTCGCCTAGCGACAATATGTCCGTCAAGTTATTAGATTCTAGTTTTCGTGCGACCTTGAATAATTAATCCACGGATGATATAATCAAGTAAGGTGGGGTTCATTCGATAATGCCTGACGGACATTACATTTTAAGATAACAAACGTCGTCGTAGCGCAAATACTTCCCGTGATATTTCAGTTTTATTAAAGGGTGAAATTTCTTCAAAACTATTTTAATATATAAGATTAAATTCCATACAAATTTAACGTTAATTAATTACGACGATAAAAACAAATTTACGATGGGAAGAAAATTACCAAATTATTATAACCAACAAACGAATCCAGACCTGAAATCGACACATATGCATTTTTGTTTCAAAGAGCAAGACAAAGAAATTCCAAGAAAATTCCCAATCTACTCATGCTAAACTGAGTTGAATTCGGCTTCCAATGAAAGGAAATACGGGTAGAATACCGTATTTAGCATTCCTGGTCTGGCCATTCCTCATGGCCGCAGCTCTCCTCGTCCTCAGCTGGCTATCAGGTCCTCACACTTCTCCTCGGGCACCAAACTCGGCTCTTCTGGATAAGCTAGGACAGCCCCTCATCTGCTTCTATCTTGCTAAGATGTAAAGTAGATGACCTCGATGTTTCTACACTCATGACTACTGTATGGCAGTTCTAGGTAATCTCAGAAGTTTGCTTGTCCGTCATCATTTGCCTGTCGTCAAGTTGCTTCGGATTCTCCATGATCTCTCATTTGTACCATTCGCTTAATCAAATTACTCCTTCATGACAATACTATCTTGAGAATCAATCATATTTCTTTCCCTCGCTGCCATAGCCAATAATAATTGCATTATCAATTGAAGTCCCATCTATGTTCCTTTTTGAATAACCCTCGTAGGTAAAAATGGTCCAATATGTCGAAGCTATGAGCTTCACTGTGAAGTTTTACAGGTACTGTTCACTGCCGTCAACACATGGTTGTAAAAGATAATTAATTGTCTAAATTGTCAGTGCGTTGGTATTTGAACGTAATCGAATGCAATCACAACAGACGAAATGCACTAAAAAAAGTCCTCTCGGCACGCCGGAAGGCGTAGGTAGATTTCACCGGGCAGACTAGAGGATAGGCTAAAATAGGCGAAATATGCAGGTTTTCGTAGGTGGATCAGACCTCATTTATTGCTAGAATGTATATTACAATTGGAGGTTAATTAACCTTTTTTTCGTCTTTCTATGCATATTTTTAACATTTTATTGTCTTATGGGGATGGTAACTTTCTTGTCATATTTGGGGTTCATTTTAATACTTTTGATCACAATGTCCTTATGCAAGGTTTGGAACTGATGTGTAACTATCTAACAGTCTGTTACTTCTTCGCGCAAAATTTTATCTCCCGCAGAGATGTTGGTTGGTTCCTCAGTTTAGGGGCTGCGACAACGTGGTCATGTAACCCCGTGTACATTGGGTGTGTGTATAGTCTGTCTGATAAACGGTGTTAATTGTGATGACTGTATTAGTCTCTAATTCAGTTAAGGTCTGCAGAAGGTCAATTTTAAGTAGTAGTACCTAATTTTGTACCAAATACTGCCGTCAACGAAACCTACTGTGAACTTGGCTGCTAGATTCCACCGCAACCAGCAACTTGCAATGAACGTTGGAACTTCCCCTCCGAAGGAAAGCATGCTGAGGGATTTTTAGCGCTCTTAGAAAATCCGACGACTTTGGCCGGTTTTGAACCAGCGACCTTGGGCATAGAAGTTCAGCATGCTACCAGTTAGCCGCTTCCCACATAGTCAGATGGAACAAGAAGTTCCGTGCGGAACTAAAGAGCCTCCTTTTCTTAAAATTAAGATTCATGCCAATTATTAATCTACAGTATATGAACCTATCTAGAATAATGACGAAATTAAGTTGGTAATATCGGAATGTCTTAATTAGTTCGAAATACTGTATACTAGGCATAATGTAGCCTAATACAGCAATACAGTTGGCAGCCCTGGTGACTGAATATATTCTTAATTCCATCTCTTAAGGTACAGAATACAAAATGTGGTTGAAGTACAAAGGATGTTACATGGAGTTATACATTGGATCTATCAGCACACGTAAAAGCACGTTGGCAACAATGTCATGCGTATGCTGGTCAGAAATAATCGGAAATATTATGATATATTTTTGTGCCAATTTTGGATGAAATCCATTTTTTAGTATAGAAGTTATATGTATTTCAAAATTGGAGCTATCATCAGGCATAGAATCATGTTGGCATCACTGACCTATATTAATTACTCCAAATTAATCTAGAATGTCAGGTGCTATACGTATGCAAAGTATAGACCTGTTGGCTTGCATACTTTCTGATATATTGATATTAGGGTAAAAAATATAGACACCATTTATTAACAGTTGGCAGCCCTAATTGCTCATAAGAATACTTATAGCCATATCTGTTATATTACACATAGCACATATGAAATTTGGTTGAACTCCAACTGACAGTACAGAAGTTACATGTATTTAAAAATTGGTCCTATCAGCAGGCTTAGAATCATGTTGGTAGAACTGACGTATATAAGATACTCCAAATTAATGTAAAATGTCAGGTACTATACGCGGGCATAGTTTAAAGCTGTCGGCTTGCATACTTTCTGATATATTGGTATTTGGATAAAAAGTAGAGAGAACAATTATTAACAGTTGGCAGCTCTGGTGGCTCTTAATAATACGCTCAGTCATACCTGCTTATGTGCTTATATTACAGACATAATTTGGTTGAAATCCAATTGATAGTGTAGAAGTTATGTACATTTAAAAATTGGACCTATCAGAAGGCTTAAAATTATTTTGGCAACACTGTCATGTATGGCCTCCAGGAAATTAAACTGAAATAGTATTATCTACATGTGTGCCAATTTTGGAATTGCTCCCATGTATGCCTTCCATGATATCCAACATGGAGCTCAAATTTCTAATGCGTTTTTTAGCAGTTGGTAGCACTGACATCTTTTTCTAATATGGGCTTGAGATATTCCGGTATTCATCTTTACTCATACTAAATTTGGTTTCGATTGCTGCAGCCGTTTAGGAGTTGATATGCGGGGACACACACACACAGCCAGCCAGACAGAAGGACAGACAGACAGACACATTTTCCCGGATCGTTCTCATAAGTCTACTTTTTCCTCATTTTTGCAAAGTGTGAAAAGTAGGCTAACAAGTAGTTCCGTGAAGAACTATACAGCCTATTTTCATATATCCTACTTATGTTAATTGCCTCTAGCAACATACACAATTTCAGTTTGATTGCTGTAATAGATTCGTAGATATTGAGAACCGACTAAAAATTTCGGACGGTCGCCATGTTGGATTTCATATATGTAGGTCCTAGAGTTATGTACTGTTACATGCAGATTATTGTGTACGTGTAGTATTCAAACTTCAATCGCATAATTAGGACACAAGAAGTAACAAGGAGATTTTAAAATTTCGCACAGCTGCCATCTTGAGGTTATGGAAACAATTGAAATAAATTAGATACCAGTGGATTACCATTCGTATCAGGATTTACTGTTCCAAGTTTCACTACACTCGGATGGTTAAATTGCGAGAAACGTCCATGTGAATTTTTATTTTTCGCGTCGCCTCCATGTTGGATTTGTGAACACCAAGTTATTTAAAGTCCTATAGGTGAACTTAAGTTCATAGCCCCTATGAACATTAAGAAATTCAGTTTGATTGCTATAATAGATTCGTAGATATTCAGAGCCGACTAAATATTTTGGATGGTCGCCATGTTGAATTGTTAAATGTATAGGCCATAGAGTCACCATTAAAGGAAAATTATTGCGTAGGTTCAATATTCAAACTTTCAATTCGATCGCATGACTACATCACAAGAAATAAAAATTTAATTTTAAAATTCGCACATCCGCCATCTTGAGGTTATGTAAATAATTGAACTAAATTAGATACCAGTGCATTACAATGTGTATAAATATTTCCTGTACCAGATTTCAGTGCGTTTGGAACATTAAATCACGAGAAAGGTCTATTTAAAATTTTCAACTTCGCTTGGCTGCCATGTTCGTTTTGTAGTTAACCGGTTTCTGAAAGTCTTATAGATGGACTTCCGTAGTGCCCTTTATCTCCGTAAAAGATTTCAGGGAGATACCGCTAATAGTTCCACAGATATTGAATGCCGGTGAAATATTTCGCACATCCGCCATCTTGTGGTTATGTAAACAATTGAACGAAGTTAGATTTCGGTGCATCACAATGTATATAAACATATACTGTACCAAGTTTCATTGCGTTTGGTTGGTTAAATCGCGAGAAACGTCTATTTAAAAGTCGCAACTTCGCTTGGCCGCCATGTTCGTTTTGTAGTTACCAGATTTTCAAAGGTCACATAAGTGAACTTATAGTTGTTCCCTTTATCACCATACAAAATATCAGGGTAATATCGGTAATAGTTTCGGAGATATTGAATGCTGGTGAAATATTTCGCACAGCTGCCATGTTGGATTGGTGAGTCGTAACAAAATTTGAAGGGCACGGTCGGGGTCGCAGGAAATAGTGCTATGAACTTACCGAGTTTCATTGAAATCGCTCCAGCCGTTTAGATTTTATTAGGGGGGGACGCACACACGAATCACACACACACACACACGCGCACACACACACGGACAAAAGGTGATCTCATAAGCCTATTTTTTCAAAATTGAAAATAGGCTAAAAATGAATGTGATCTCGTCAATGGCGTTGTTTTGGCAACCTCTGATAGCTCATCCCTTATCAATTTAGAAGCGTTGTCATGGTAACCTCTGATGGCTCTTGGCATTTTCTGTAATTCCGAAATCGTTTTTCTCATCCCTTGGCGTAATGGTAGGTCATATCAAAATTACTTTCAAACACAAGTTTTAGGTAATTATTAGGGGAATAATTTCCATTTTGTACGGTTTTGATATTGTGCTATTAAGAGAGATATGATTAATGTTTCCCGAAAAACCCACTTTTTTCCACCCCTTTGGTCAATGGTTGGTGCTATCAAAAAACTTATTTGACATAAATTTTTGGCACTTATCCGACACATATTATGAACTTTGAATGGATTCGATATTTGATGTATTATGAGAGTTATAGTGATATTTCACTTTATCTAAAAAAAGCCCCCCATTTTCACCCCCTTTGACCGATTTTGCCCATTAACGAACTCGACCGAGAATTTAATGGGATACTTATTATGTAAAAAATTCAAAGTGATTGGGGCAAAATTACGGCAGTTATCGTGTCCACAAGAAACTGATATACATATATATATACATAAATTATATATAAACTTTTGAACTGACGGTGGTTTTGGGGTCTGGGGGATGTGAAACTCGAAGATATGTCGAAATTTTCCGGAAGTCGAAACATGGGACCCATTGCAATAGTTAGCTTTCTAATGAAATCTACCTAACTAGCCACATTACAGCACGGAATTCGTTCCGCTTGTACCCCGGACACTTGTACAAGTCCCGATACGTTTAAAGCTCGGTGACCGTACTACGCCCGCACTTTGGCATTCACTTCCACAGTATCTACTCAAAAGGTGTCTCGACTATCCGTCCGGCAAACCCTCTTACGAACATCTGCTAGCTGACATTCAGCTGTCTTCATCCCCTCCATATGTTCTGCTCTGATTGGCTAAGCAAAATAGTTCGTATACTCCTCATATTTACTGCAATTATCCGTGGAAAATCTTCGGAAAGCTGGTAAAATATTCCACGTGCCAATTTCAGTCATCGGTATTACATAATGGCGTTCAACGTGTTTCTTTAATGTGCCACAAAAATTCAAAACACTTCGCTGCCAATTTCCACACTTCTCGTCCATTTGCAGTCACGTGGCGCTGTCTACCCACCTCGCTTGACCTTGGCCAACACTCTGGCAGTTCAACCTGTCAATGCTGTGCAGCCATTTCCTTATATTTCGGTTTATAACATTTCAAGGGCTGTCCAAGCCTGCGTTCCATTATTCCCGCATAATACGCGCGGGCATGTTAAAAAAAACAATTTCCCCGTAATTCAGGCTCAAAATAACACTGGTTTCGTTGCCCGGTGATATATGTAACTATTCAGATTCTATCTCACATAAAATAAGGGTTCAGTACGTAACTCACGTGAATATTTTCATTGAACTGAAATATAGGGGACCAGCATAATCCCTATATATATCCCATATCCCTATATCTATTATATACAATCCAAAATTGACTCATCAACGCAGGGCTCAAACCACTATACCTAGAAAGCTGAAATTTTGCATGTTGGTTGATCCGAGTATGTAGAGGCTCACTAAGAAGCGGTTTTTGAAAATTCAATTTGTAAGTGACTTTTTTCTGCCCTTTGGCAACGAGCACCCAAAATTTACTCATCAACGCAGGGCTCAAACCACTAGACCTAGGAAGCTGAAATTTTGCATGCTGCTTGATCCGAGTATGTAGAGGCTCAATATGAAACGTTTTTTTAAAATTCAATTTGTGTGACCTTTTTCGGCCCTTTGGCACTGAGCAAGGACAGTCGGTACAAATATCGGATTTAGCTCATTTTAAGCCACCAGATACGACAAACAATACTCGGAGGTCCTGTAGGGACCCCGAAACACACTTTTTAAGTTCCTAAAATGAACGGTTTCGGAGATATTCCCTAATAACTGTGTTTCCTCGAAGAAACAGATCAACGTTACTATGGCAACCACTGAAATGTCGCAGACCGGGGATAGTTTTCTGGCAATATCTCGAAAACAGTTCGTTTTAGGGCCTTAAAACGCGGGATTCGGTTCCCACTTCACTGAAGTGGGAACTACGAACATTGCTCCTCGCATTGATACCCGCAGAATGAGCTATATTCCATATTTCTATAAGCAAATCGACTTGGAAAGTCTCATCTATTATATATAATCCAAAATTGACTCATCAACGCAGGGCTCAAACCACTAGACCTAGAAAGCTGAAATTTTGCATATTGGTTGATCCGAGTATGTAGAGGCTCACTAAGAAACGGTTTTTGAAAATTCAATTTGAAAGTGACTTTTTTCGGCCCTTTGGCACTGAGCATCCAAAATTTACTCATCAACAAAGGGCTGAAACCACTAGACCTAGAAAGCTGAAATTTTGCATGTTGGTTGATCCGAGTATGCAGATGCTCACCATGAAACGGTTTTTAGCCTACTTTTCACATTTTGCATTAATGATGAAAAAGTAGTCTTATGAGATCGGGCAAATGTGTGTCTGTATGTCTGTCTGTCTGTCTGTCCTTCTGTCTGTCTGGCTGTGTGTGTGTCCCCCCCTATCAACTCCTAAACGGATGCAGGAATCCAAACGAAATTTGGTAGGAGTAAAGATCTATACCTGCATATCTCACGGCCATATTTGAAAATGATGCCAGTGCTACCAACTGCTGAAAAATCGCAATTGAAATTTGAGCTCCATGTTGGATATCTTGGAAGGTATGAATGGGAGCTATTTCAAAATTGGCACACGTATAAATAATAATATTTCAGTTAAATTTCCAGGAGGCCATGCATGGCAGTGTTGCCAAAATGATTCTAAGCCTGCTGATAGGTCTAATTTTAAATGCATATAACTTCTACACTATCAATTGTAATTCAACCAAATTTCGAATGTGCTATGTGTACATAAACAGATATGACTGAGCGCATTCTTAAGAGCCACCAGGGCTGCCAACTGTTAATAAATGCTCTCATTTTTTAAAATCCAAATACCCATATATCAGAAAGTATGCAAGCCGACAGCTTTAAACTATGCACACGTATAGTACCTGACATTCTAAATTAATTTGGAGTAACTTATGTACATCAGTGCTACCAACATGATTCTAAGACTGCTGATAAGACCAATTTTTAAATACCTGTAACTTCTATAATATCAATTGGATTTCAACCAAATTTCCTATGTGCTATGTGTACAATAACAGATATGACTATGCTTATTCTTAAGAACAACCAGGGCTGCCAACTGTTTGTAAATGCTGTCTCTATTTTTTACCCAAATATTAATATATCAGAAAGTATGTAAGCCAACAGCTTCAAACTTTGCACAAGTATAGTACCAAACATTCTAGATTAATTATGAGAAACTAATATACGTCAGTGCTGCCAACATGACTCTAAGCCTGTTGATAGGTCCAATTTTCAAATACATGTAACTTCTATACTAACAAATGGATTTCATCCAAAATTGGCACAGCACGATATCATAATATTTCAGATTATTTCTGACCAACGCATGCGTGACATTGTTGCCAACATGATTTTACGCGCGCTGATAGATCCAATGTCTAACTGCATGTAACGTCCATGCTATCCATTGGACTTCAACCAAATATTGTATTCTGTATCTTAAGAGATGGAACTAAGAATATATTCAGTCACCAGGGCTGCCAACAGTAGTGTTCTATTAGGCTACAGATATATTTCGAACTAATTAGAAATTTCGATATTACCAACTTAATTTCGCTATTTTTTAGATAGGTCTATATAGATTGGCATGAATCTTAAATTTTAAGAAAATTAGGCTCTTTAGTTCGACACGGAACTTCTTGTTTAAAATTCAATTTGTAAGTGACCTTTTTAGGCCCTTTGGCACTGAGCAAGGACAGTCGGTACAAATATCGTATTTAGCTCATTTTGAGCCGCCAGATACGAGAAACAATAATCAGAGGTCCTGTAGGGACCCCAAAACACACTTTTTAAGTTCCTAAAATGAACGGTTTCGGAGATATTCCCAAATACCTGTGTTCCCTCGAAGAAACAGATCAAATTTACTATGGCAACCGTTGAAATTTCGAAGACCGGGGATAGTTTTCTGGCAATATCTCGAAAACCGTTCGTTTTAGGGCCCTAAAACGCGGGGTTCGGTTCACGAACTTTGCTCCTCGCAATGATACGCCTAAAATGAGATATATTTTATTTATAGAGGTGTTTTTTTCGGTCGGATACGATCGTGATTTTGAGTCTAATTTTATACTCTTTGAGCTGGTTATTGTAAGCGAGCTTCCATATCTTTACGCCAATTTACAATGTCAAGATGCTTTCTATTTTGCACGGTATGCTTTCATTTTCTTTATAAATTTGTTTTTGTTAACTGTATATTTCTGTTTGCCAATATTGTTCTGCTCTTTTTCGTTTTTTACCATGATCAGCAACCCATAATCACAGACGGATGTGTCGTATTCTACCGGCTGTTATATATAATTATTTTTTAAAATTAGTTTTACTGAGGAATTGGGCAAACTTATTTCAATAAAGTTGGTATTTTGTCTTTCACGGCCATTGAATCCCCACACAAGGCACGGCTTAAACTTAGAAAAGTTGCCGACTTGAACTAATGGACTAATGGTGCAGCAGAAAAGAAGAGAATTGAAGCGTTTGAAATGAGGTGATACAGGAGAATGATGATCAGGTGGGTAGATAGGGTAACAAATGAAGAGGTATTAAGACGAGTGGGAGAGGAGAGATTTTTCTGGCGACTGCTAATGAAGAGAAGAGATAGAAGTGTAGGACACATATTAAGACACCCAGGAATAGCAAGCTTAGTTATGGATGGGAGCGTCGAAAACAAGAACTCTAGAGGAAAACCAGTGTTAAACAGATTGCCGCGGATGTAGGGTGTGGTAGCTATATAGAGATGAAACGATTAGCTCAGGAGAGGGAGGCCTGGAAAGCTGCATCAAACTTGTTAAAAAACTGAAGACTCAAAGAACAACAATCGGCAATTTTAATTACTTACAGAGGCATCTGAGGCAAAACTGTTTTTTGAGAATTTCAATCTCTGGGATGTAACACTGGAAGAGACTGCATAATGTACTGTACATCAGCGGCCAAGGTGAGAGATATTTAACTATAGGTCTATTAATTGCCATATGTTGACGTTCAAATCATCATAAAGTATGGCAAAATTACATCCAGAATAGCTTAAGGAAGAATACGTTTAATTCCCCATATTCCGATAGATTTGCCGTTGGGGGCGTGGTGGCTCAGCGGTCTAGCTGAATGCCTCTCACCAAGGCGGTCCGGGTTCGATTCCCGGTCAATGCATGTGAGATTTTCGATGTGAAATGCCATGTCCTGTGGTTCGGATTCCACGTAAAAAGGAGGTCCCGTGGCTCATGATCTCGAGATTAACGGTCACGTTAAACTACAAGCTTCCTTTTCTTCCTTTTAGATTTGCCATTCCAGTGTGCAAGAGAGCAGTTCCCTCTTCAAACAATATTCGCAATTTCTGTAACAAAGCGCAATGACACACACTTAACAGTAGCACGTGTACATTTATACAAAACCATTTTTTCCCCATGGCCAACTGTAAGTGGCGTGCTCGCGAGCATCCGGACAACAAAATCGTTATGTCTCAGCAGAAGACGTAATTTTAAAATGTGTTAGCATAATTTAACATTGAGCCCTGCAGACTTTCACAACCCTATAAAATTCCCACTTTGCTGCTCATATCAATATACTGTATGTATAAGAATATTCAGAATTAAAATGGACCCACTTGTAGCCGCGATTGCTGTAATAGAATAGACCAATTATCAGCAATAATGCATCGTCCCCATTGTCTTGATCGCGGGCGAAGCCGCGGGTGCCTTATAGTATATTATAATTGTGAAAATCTGTGTGTCTGTGAGTGTGTGTGTGTGTTAGTTTGTTACCTCTTGACACCAAAACGGCTGGACGGATTTGGATGAAATTTGAAATGGAGACAGCTTATACCCTGGGATAACATATAGGCTGCCTTTCATCCGGAAATAAATCATTGTTCCCGTGGAACGGGCAACATAACTGAAAAGTCACCAAAAATACTCAACCGGGACAAAATATCGAAGTTATCACATAAAGACCGGACAAAGTTCATTTTACGCCCCTCGATGCAAGAAATAATACTCGGTAGGTCCCTACGGGACACCGAAAACTACATTTTAAGGCCCTAAAACCAACAGTTTCAAAGATATTCTCAGAAAACTATCTTCACTCTGATAAACTGATGAACTAATGGCAAATCCGTTTCCATGGCAACTGAACTTCAAGGTATGACTTCCGATTTTCTATATATCCCTGTAGGAGGCAATGACAATCCATTTATTATCTTTTTCAAGAGATATATAAACACATGAACAGGGTAGCGTGCCTGCCTCCCATCCTGAGGCCCCAGGTTCGATTCCCGGCTCCGTCAGAGATTCTAGATACTGACGTGAGGGCTGCAACGGTGTGCACTCAGCTTCCTGAAGACAACTGAGTAACTGTCTGATAGAGAGGCAGCGCCCCGGTAACGAAGAACAAGATAAACGGCCGAGGGAACACGATGCACTGATTACGCGTCACCACAACATCTGCAGGCCAAATGGCTGGGAAGCGGTCGCATGATAGGCCTAGGCCCTCCATGGTCTGTAGCGCCTTCTAATACCACTTTTAATTTTTAAACACTACAGTAGCGGCTACTAAATAAAGGTACCGATATAGCAACGTTCAATTTCATAAACACTGGGCTTACAAATCCCTATAGTTAAGTACAATTATCAGTCTGGTTGTTATTTCAGTAGCAACGAAGCTCTGTGGCGGCTATTGCCGTTTCCGTTACACTTAAGGCATCCCGCCGTAATATACCTCAATGTGCACTTACAAAATTGTGAACCAATCTCTTTTACTGAAAAGAATTTCTACGAGCGAGTATCCACTCTGGTAAAAACCACACTCACCACCTTTTCCAAAATGTTCACAAGACATTATTTTTTATTTTTAAAGCACTCTGTATGTTGAGGTACAGAGATATACCCCATGGAAAGAGACAATAAAATGTTGGCAAATCTGAGTTCAAGGAACTGCTGTCCAGAATAGGCTTTCGGTACAGGTTATGCAGCCCATGTTCGTAACATGGAATGTTGTCCTTTGACATCTACACCATGTACGAGGGCAAAGCATTTCAAATATCTCTAGAAACACAATAATCAGGAAATTGGAGAAAAATTTAAAGTGGCAGCGAAGATTCAAGTAGAAGTAATTTCATCTTTGGGATTTGCTGATGACATCGTCATCTTGGCCGATACGCCAGAGGATTTGAACGAGTTTTTGAATGGTATGGACTCCGTGTTGAGGAAAGAATTCATGATGAAAATCAATAAATCTAAAACAAAATTATTGGAATGCTGCCGAAACATATACGAAACATCTATGGACATCAAATTGGCAGGTGAAACGCTACGGGAAGTAGGAGACTTCTGTTACTTTGAAAGCAAAATATCCTGTGATGGACGAAGCAAAGAGGATATAAAAAGCAAGTTGGCTCAGGCAAGGAAAGCATTTCTACAGAAAAGGAATCTGTTGACTTCGAATATACATTTAGGTATTAGGAAGTCATTTATGAAAGCTTTTGTATGGAGCGTGACACTATAAGGAAGTGAAACTTGGACTAATGGTGCAGCAGAAAAGAGGTTAATTGAAGCGTTTTACATGTGGTGTTAGAGGAGAATGATGAAGATCAGATGGGTAGAAAGGGTAAGAAATGAAGAGGTAATAAGACGAGAGGGTGAGAAGAGATGTTTCTGGCGACTGCTAATGAAGAGAAGAGATTGGTTGATAGGACACATATTAAGACACCCAGGCATATCAAGCTTAGTTGTGGATGGGAGGGTCGAGGACAAGAACCGTAGGGGTAGACCAGGGTTAAACAGATTGCCTCGGATGTAGGGTGTGGTAGCTATGTAGAGATGAAACGATTAGCTCAGGAGAGTGAGGCATGAAGGGCTGCATCAAACCAGTCAAAAAACTGAAGACTCAAACAACAACAACAACAATCAGGATATTTTAATTACTTAGAGAGGCATGTGAGGTAAAAGGGTTGTTGGAGAATTTTAATCCCTGGGATGTAACACTGGAAGAGACTGCATAATGTACACCAGCAGCCAAGGTGAGAGATATTTTAATATAGGTCTATTAATAGCGACACGTTGAGGTTCAAATCATCAATAAGTGTGGCAAAATTACACCCTGAATAGCTTAAGGAGAAATACTTTTAAATCCCCATATTCCAATAGATTTGCCATTCCAGTGTGCAGGAGTGCAGTTCCCTCTTCAAACAATATCCGCAATTTCTATTAATAAAGCGCTAACACACTTAACAACAGCAGGTGTACATTTAGACAAAACCATTTTTTCCCATGGGCAACTGTATGTGGCGTGCTCTCAAGTATCCGGACAACAAAATCATTATGCCTCAGAAGAAGATGGCAAAACCTAAAACGTAATTTGAAAATGTGTTCAAATAATGTAACATTGTACCCTGCAGACTTTTACCACTCTATATAATTCCCACTTTGCTGCTCATATCAATATACTGTATGTATCAATCAGAATTTTCAGAATTAGAATGGACCCACCTGTAGGCGCGATTGCTGTAATAGAATAGACCAATTATCAGCAATAATCCATCGTCCCCATTGTCTTGATCGCGAGCGAAGCCGCGGGTACCTGCTAGTACTATATAATGGTGGCAGAGACACTGCTGTGTTAAGCGTATTTTATGCTCAACTCTGCTTCCACTCACACTGTATGTAAATATTTAGGGTGCTGTGAAAATAAATAATAATAATAAAAATAATATGAAAACGGATGATTTAGTTAGAAATAGTTGTCAAGATTGTGTTGTGTTAAATTTCATTCCGACATGACTTATTCCCTCTGTTCCCCTTATATCCAGTACTGGTTCAAGCTAGATCTTCGATAATCCAATATTTTGAAAATATTCGAAAACGATTAATCAATTAATTGACTGACCGTAATCGAATAAATGATTAATCTGCTAACCGAAGAATCGAATAATAGATTATTAGACACGAGATGAGATAGTAAAAGAAGTTATAATGAGAGGTCATCGCTTAAAGTTGAGTTACGCTTATTTTCGGAATTATGTATAGAAATTTAAAAAAGTTATTTTTTGCCTAAAGTGTCCTTCCTTGTATATGTTAACAATAACAAATTAAGAGTCATTTGTAGTGGAAGGGCATACATCAATCAAATTGGGTAGGGTTTCGATAAAATAAAACGAAGAGTTTTCAGCAAATATTTTCAATTCATTTTTGTTTTCATTTGTGTTAACCTACTTTTCACTAATAAGGGACATAATTTTAAAATATATTATACAAAATGTTTTAATTAATTTGCTTTAGTGAAAGCGTAGTGAAAAGGACATTACTGTATCTATGTCTACCCCCTTATCAATCCCGTTCCCAATGGGGTCGGGGATGAGATGCGATGAAATTACACGTGGCTGAGCGAAGTAAATCAATTAATCAAAAATAACAATTAATCAAATTTTCGATCAACCTATTAATCTATTAAACTACAAATCGGTTAATAAATTAAACGCACAATCGATTAATCGTTATTTGTTTAATTTATTTATCTGCTTCGATTAATCGATAAATTATACAGGGTCATCGAAAAATATTGCCAACATTTTTAAAAATGATAGCACCGAAACCCTTTATGTTATACGTGTAATTCTTTCACTGAACGCCAGCTGGTTAAAGTAAGTTTTGTTTTGGAGGGGACGTGACCTTGCTATGCGCACACTAGATGCGCAGTAGCCAAGGTCGGCTGGGGGCGCACGCGCCTATGAAGTCCTGACCTCACTCACCTTTTTGGATTTCTTTCTGGGGGTACATTAAAAACATTGTGTATGCAGAAAAAATCGGGATTTGGAGCATCTGCGGGAGCGAATTTCTGCCGCAATCTTGTCATTTACTCCTGAAATGATTGCACGTACCAATCCAGCCATTGGGAAAGCGTGCATTCAATGCTGATGTTGGTGGTCGGCTGGCCTAGGTTTTTTTTCTCTACAGTCCCTGTTTCCTTAAACTGATTAAACCATCGAATGATAGCTTTGTAATCAGGTGCAGATTGTCGGGCGGTGTAGTCATTGGTGCGCGCGGCCCCAGCCGACCTTGGCTACTGCGCATCCAGTGTGCGCATAGCAAGGTCACGTCCCCTCCAAAACAAAACTTACTTTAACCAGCTGGTGTTCAGTGAAAGAATTACACGTTTAACGTAAAGGGTTTCAGTGCTATCATTTTTTTTAATGTTGGCATTATTTTTCGATGGCCCTGTATTAAAAGTACCAGGCCTAGTTCAAACACATGCAAAACCGTCATATATACAGTATATTACTTTGTTTACAGGTGGAAGTGGCTACAAACGAACCGTACGAGAACAGTGGAGGAGTTATAATATCTACTGACAGATTAGTAACATCGGACCAAGAAGACACTCTGGACGATGAGGAGAGATATCTTGAAACAACTTCAACTTTCTACGTTACGAGTGATACTAGTTTGCCAAGAACTGCAAAGAAGCGTATGCACATTCGAGCAATGCATCACCCTCCAGGTACGAAGCATATACGAAAACCAATTAAGGCTTCAACAGAGGAGGGCGTGAGATTTCATCACACGCCTCGCTCAAAAGATAAAAGCCCGAGTGATTCGATGGAGATAATTGGTATATCTATGCATTCTATGAAACTGACGTTAGGGAACTATAAGGACCTGCAAGTAAACCAAAGCGACAATACGGCGCTATATCAACAGGACGCAAATTTTGTTCCTAGTAGTGTTATACTATGGTCGCCACAAGGAAAATATAATGGAAATTACCCTTACCTTAAAAGCAAAAATGGTGCAAGACTTAACAAAAATATGTTAAACAATAATGGTATTCAATTACACGATAATGAATATGACGAAGACTACGGCAACCCAAACCCGATAACGTGTTCAACAACGTGCTCAACAACCCCGAAGTGTTCAACAACGTGTTCAACAACCCCGAAGTGTTCAACAACGTGTTCAACACCCCGGAAGAGTTCAACAACGTGTTCTACAACATTCTCAACTGCCTGCCCAGCTACCACTTCTGACAATCTACAGGCCTGGAGATTCGCAGTGCAGGGCAAACCATTTGTGTTAAAGATATCGCCGATATTGCCAAAAGACAGTACAGGTCGCACTAAAAATTGCACTAGAAGTTGCAGTGAAGATTTCACTACTGGTTGCAGTAAAGTTTGCACTAGTGGTTGCAAAGGTTGCGCTAAAAGTTTTAATTCAAAATATAGATTGTCTATTTGTACCTCTTGCCGTAGAACTAGTAGTTGCGCTAATACACAGGCAATAAGCTGTCTGGAAAACAAATGTAGGCAAAAATGTGTTATGATAAGTACGCCAATGTACGGCGTTCCACCGGTAACCACAGTACCCAATGGAGTACTGCAACAACAAATGAATGCAAATAGCAATGGCCAAAAAAATGGGGCCAATGGTAATGTGAATGGACCATATACTTCAGCAAATGAGTATACGACCGCTCCGAATTGTAACACAAACCCAGCCGTATGTAATTGTAACATAAATTCAATTACTTGCATAAAACCGTGTCCGACCCGACCGATTTGCAGAAATCCGTGTCTGAGCACACCGACTTGTAGAAATCCATGTCAGACCGAAACCACTTGGAGAAATCCGTGTCCGATCGTACCAACTTGTAATGGAAATGCTAATATGGCAGCTGCTAATACGACCGCACCGACTACTAATGCAACTATTAATATGGCCCAGAATGCATCTACTAATATGTCCCAAATGATTCCTAGCACAGCTGCTAATACAACTACTAACGCAACTGCTACTTCTCACACAACTGCTATTACGATCGCAAATACTACTCACGCAGCTAATAGTACGATCGCACCGACTGCTCACGCAGCTAATAGTACGATCGCACCGACTGCTCACGCAGCTAATAGTACGATCGCACCGGCTATTCAAGCAGCTAACAGTACGGTCGTACTGGCTATTAAAGCAGCTAACAGTACGATCGTACTGGCTACTAAAGCAGCTAATAGTACGATCACACCGGCTACTCCCGCAGCTAATAGTACGATCGCACCGACTATTGAGAAAACAGTACCGGGTGGTGGGGCACGTGCTAAGGGTACAGCACCGGGTAGTGCCGCAAATGTTACAGCACCAGGTGGTGGCGCAAATGCTAATGTGAATGTATCACATGACAATTCGAGTATTGTCACAAATATCAATGCTGGTGGCGCAAAGAATATGAATAATGGTACAGTTCCAAATAATAACCAACAAAAGGCCAAAGTACAGACTATTGGTAACAAACCGGTTAGAGTGAATACGGCAGGAAAAGCAGTGAAGAAAGGGGTTAAAGCTAAAGTTGTCAAAAAAGGACAGTCTAAACCTGCGTCGAGAAAATTTGGACACTTGTCAAAATATAGTGATTTTAAATCTGATTATAACCCAGATTTTAATGTTTTACAGGTATTGGTAACTGGACCATCGAACGATTCTAACCCTATTCTGATTCCTATAAAGGCTGATCCCAATGATTTTGTAAAACTAAGGCACTTAAAGTTATTACGTGCAGTTAATAAGAACGACTTGAACCATTACATTTCAGGGATGAAATTGAAGGATCCTCCAATCAATTCAAACAAACCTTTGCCCGCCCGTATGGCAAAATTATCAACATCAAACAGTAAGCTACCTCAAAAATGTACTGAGGTTAGTGCGTACTGTGACAGTGAAGAGGAAAATGGCAGTAAAGAGGACGCTCAGAATGTTAAATCTCTCCCTCTGAGAAAAAATAGGATCTATATATTTGCCAATGCCGACAAACATGGAGACGATAACGAATCTACTGATGCAGCGAACGATAGTAAAATAAATTATAATGATTAAGCGGACGATGTTCTTGAATTAATGTAGAAGACTACACGACTTTCACTAACTACTTTCTGAGCAACGAGCAAGGTCTTCCGGCGCTGTGTTGTAAAGCTACAGAGATACTGATTACTTCAAAGAGATGTGAATAACATAGATGCAAACAAAATACCATGTAATAAAGGAATGTGAACATTAAGGGGTATTATTATTATTATTAAGATTGATATGATTTAGGGTTAGAGGTCTATATTTGATTATCGTGGGAAGAAAAACCAACACAGGTATTTAGTGGTTAAAGTCTCACTAATAGCACAAAACATCTAGTCAAGCAAGAGGCAACTCTTAAAAATAATGCACCTATCAATAAAAGTTATGAAACATCTATTCAATTGTACATTTTTCGACCCTTCAATGGAGTCTTCTTCAGCCTAATACTTATTTATGTTCGACCATGACGAAATGTAAATATTATAAGTCAGAAAACTGTACTATAATGTGGCTCATTATCGTACAAGTTTTCATTATGATGCAGTTTCTCCCACCAATCAGAGCTCAAGAAATAGTTGTGCGACCAATTAGGTAAGGGTAGCATCGTACCTGCGCTGACTTCCACAGCTTCCTATTTTACATTTAACTGAGTGTCAGGTGTCATGGTGGGGTATTCGAGGAGGCCATGGTCGAATTAAAGGTATTCTCTGCGTCCTATGCGCTCAGTTCAGTACATAAAACTGGCGAAATCTTGACAGATATTTATGAATATTTATATTCGAACATAAACAGTCGTATACAACTCGCCTATAATGGTAATTAAGACACTCGTATGGAAATTATAAGGTGCGTTCAAAAAGTAATGAGCCGGAGGCTGGAATGCGCAAACCGGTGACTACATCGGCTAATCGTGGCGTGTGTAACGAGGTGTGGTTCCGACCGGAGCGTGGAAGGTCACAGCCCGTCGCTAGAGGGCACGTGTGCACGTCACGTGACGATACAAAGCGAGCAGCAGCATGCATCAACCTCCAACACTCCCAGTCGCATTGCAAACAGTGACATGGAGGCGTCAACCGAAGAGCAAAGAGGTGTTGTTCGGTTTCTGACAGCGGAAGGAGTAGGGGAAACGGGCATTCATCGCCGAATGTCACAAGTGTACGGCGAACACTGCATGTCCCTTGCAAGGGTCAAGGCGTGGCACAAGCGCTTCAGGGAAGGACGGGTGTCGTTAGCCGGTGATGCCCGGTATGGGGCACCCCCCCCCCCTCCCCCCCCTCCCCCCCATTACCGATGACAACGTCCAGCTGGTTGATGCACTCATTACCCAGGACCACCGAGTGACAGTGAACACCATAGCCGCCGTGGTCGCTCCACGACCTCATACGGCCAACACAGTCGCTGCACTTCTGCAGAAATTCAAATGGGAGGTTCTCGGCCACCCTCCATATAGTCCAGACCTCTCTCCCTGTGATTACGCTATGTTTGATCCCCTGAAAAGGGCTCTGCGGGGCCAACGATTCTCCTCGGACGCCGACGTCCAGCTGTACGTGCGGAACTGGTTCACATCGCAGACCAGGGAATTTTAGGAGACAGCCATTCACCGCCTCGTGTCACAGTGGGACAAGTGCCTCAACAGCCAGGGCCAATACTTGTAACATACAGGTACTGGTTTCGGTAATTATGCATCCAGCTCGTTACTTTTTGAACGCACCTTGTATAAAACTCGCTTCGCTCGTTTGATAAACATACTCATGTCTTAATTATTGCCATTGTGGTTTTGTTGCATAATGTACTATTATAATATATTCTAATTAAAAACTAAATAACTAAGCTGTAAATAAATAAATAAATAAATAAGTAGATATCTTTTTACAAAAATTTAAAAATGAACTGATACAATATAATTTTGAATTGTGTTTAAGTCCAATAACGACGAATATTGTCAAAATATTACGTACAAAGAGATATCAAATTGAGATTTTTTTGAATTATTATCAAAATGTGATGTTTATATCGGTCAACACAATTGTAGCCAATTGTGATGGGGTATTCCATAATCCTGAGAAAAGTTACATGAGTTGAATAAATACACTTGGATGACCAGTTTCGATCGTCAAGCGATCATGGCCAGATCCATTACACTTTGGCTATTATATCCATGTCTAAATGTATAGGTGATAGAATTTACAATATGTAGGTACACTTATTTAGTTGCAGTAGTAGTTAAAATGAAAATCCATTGGAAATGGTGAAAAGCTTTAAGTGTTTGGGGAGCATACTCACAGAAGAAGGTACAATAAATGAAGAAATTGCAAAGAGAATCCAACAAGGTAATGGGTTTTACCAGTGTGAAAGACGTTTAGTATGGAACCAGGAAATCCCAGAGAAATACAAGAAAGTTCTATTCTGAATGTATTACACACCCATTTTGACATATGCAGCAGGTACATAGACCACAACAAAACGCGATGAAATCCGAATCCAAGCAGCCGAGACGAAGTTCCTTAGAGGAATAATTGGGAAGACTCGGAGGGATAAAATCAGAAATGTAGACATTTGGGAGAGAACTGGGTTCCCAAAACTGCAAGACAAGATAGAAACCAGTAAGCTGAAGTGATACGGACATAATGATGAGAATGGAAGAGTACCAAAAGGAATATTTATGGAGCAAATGCCAGGAAGAAGACCACGAGGAAGGCCCAGAAAGAGGTGGATAGATACGGTGAAGGAAAGCATAGAGAAAAGAGGAGTAAAAGAAAAAGAAGTATTGAATGAAGGAAATGAATGGTGGAGGGATAGACAACTGTGGAGGTCATTGATTCGCAACCCGACCCAGGGAACTGGAAACGGGAAATAAAGAAGTAGTAGTTAAAATAATGCAACTGGTCAATATTTGATAGTTGAATTATATTTGTTAGTTATGTATTGCCTAGTTGCATTATTTTAACAACTACTGCAACTAGATAAGTGTACCGGTACACATTGTAAATTTATACATGAATTTAATAGCCTAAGTGTAATCGATCTAATGATGATCGCTTGACGATCAAAACTGGTCATCAAAGTGTATTTATTAATTTCATGTAATTTTTTTCAGGATAGGGAAAAACCCATCACCATTGGGTACAGTCATGTTGACCGAATGAAAATCATCAAATTTCGATTACTAAGGCTACACTGAACAAGTACCATACAGCCCATTTTCATATATCCTACTTATGTTAATTGCCTCTATCAACATCCAAAATTTCAGTTTGATCGTTCTAATAAATTCATAGATATTGAGACCCGTCTAAATATTTCGGATGGTCGCCATCTTGAATTTTTATGTAGGCCTTAGAGTTATGTACTATTACATGAAGATTAATGTGTAGGTGTATTATTCAAACTTCAATTGCATGATTATGACACGAGAATTAACAAGTAGTTCCGTGAAGAACTATACAGCCTATTTTCATAAATCCTACTTAAGTTAATTGCCTCTATAAACATACAAAATTTCAGTTTGATTGCTGTAATAGATTCGTAGATATTGAGATCCATTTAAATATTTTAGATAGTCGCCATGTTGAATTGTTATATGTATAGGCCACAGAGTCGTGTACCAATAAAGGAAAATTATTGCGTAGGTTCATTATTCAAACTTTCACTTCGATCGCATGATTACGACGCAAGAAATGAAAACTTAATTTTAAAATTCGCACAGCCATCATCTTGAGGTTATGTAAATCATTGAACTAAATTAGATACCAATGCATTACAATGTATATAAACATTTCCTGTACCAAGTTTCATTGCGATTGGATCATTAAATCGCGAGAAAGGTCTATTTAAAATTTTCTACTTTGCTTGGCAGCCATATTCGTTTTGTAGTTAACCGGTTTTTGAAAGTCTGATAGATGAACTTTCAGTAGTGCCCTTTATCTCCGTACACAATTTCAGGGTGATACCGCTAATAGTTTCAGAGACCTGGAATGCCGGTGAACTATTTCGCACAGCCGCCATCTTGAGGTTATGTAAACAATTGAACGAAGTTAGATGTCGGTGCATTACAATGTGTATAAACGTATCATGTACCAAGTTTTATTGCGTTTGGTTGGTTAAATCGCGAGAAACGTCTATTTAAAAGTCGCAAAATCGCTTGACCGCCATGTTGGTTTCGTAGTTACCAGGTTTTCAAAATTTACATAGGTGAACTTCTAGTAGTTTCCTTTATCACCGTAAAATATTCCAGGGTGATATCGGTAATAGTTTCGGAGATGTTGAATGCTGATGAAATATTTCGCACAGCCGCCATGTTGGATTGGTGAGACGTAACAAAATTTGAAGGGCACGTCGGGGTCGTCCGGAATAGTGCTATGAACTTACCGAGTTTCATTGAAATCGCTCCAGCCGATTATAAGTTATTAGGGGGGGGGGACACACACCATCACACACACACACTCACACGCACTCACAGACAGACACACGTACAAAAGGTGATCTCATAAGCCTATTTTTTCATAAATGAAAATAGGCTAAAAACGAGATTTTAAAATTTCGCACAGCCACCATCTTGTGGTTATGAACACAATTGAAATAAATTAGATGCCTTTGGATTACAATTTATATAAGCATACACCGTATCAAGTTTCAGTGCGTTCGGATGGTTAAATGGCGAGAAACGCCCATTGAAATATTTAAATTTCGCGTCGCCACCGTTTTGGATTTGTACTCACCTGGTTATTAAATGTCCCATAAATGAACTTACGTTTATAGCCCCTATCACCATACAAAATTTCAGTTTGATTGATGTCATCGATTAATCGATATTGAGAAAGGTCTAAATATTTCGGATGGTCGCCATGTTGGATTTTAATATATGTTGGCCATATAGCTATGCACTTTAAGATGAGGATTATTGCGTAGGTTTATTATTCAAATGTTGACTTCGATCGAATGATTACGACACAACAAATAAGAACTTACGTTTTAAATTTCGCTCAGCCGCCTCCTTGAGGCTATGTAAACAATTGAACTAAATTAAATGTCAGTACATTACAATGTATGTAAACATTTGCTGTACGTTGTTTCACTGCGTTCAAATGGATAAATCGCGGGAAAATTGTATTTAAATGTTTCCAATTAGCTTCGCCACTATGTTCGTTTTGTAGGTTACAGTTTTTTTTAGTGGTGCCCTTTATCACCGTACAAAATTTCAGGGTGACATCAGTAATAATATCGGAGATATAGAATGCCAGTGAAATATTTCGCACAGCCGCCATGTTGGATTGGTGAGCCGTAATAAAATTTGAAGGGCACGGTGGGGGTCGCGTGAGATAGTGCTTTGACCTTGCCGAGTTTCATTGAATTGAAATCGCTCCAGCCGTTTAGATTTTATTAGGGTGGAGGGTGACGGGGAGAGGGAACACACACATGGACGCACATACACACGGACAACATGTGATCTCATAAGCCTATTTATTAGGCTCTTTTCATTTATGAAAAAATAGGCTTATAATACCAAATTTATGCATCCGCTAAATTTTAAATCTAGAAATTAATGAAACTTATTTATTGACTGCGGTGACGTCTGGTAGCTATGTTCTGAACTAGTAGTCGTTGACGGTGGCGTTTGGCGGCAAAAGTAGGAACTACTTGAAAATTGATCGTCTGCAGTCCTTACTTGAGTTAAAACAGTTACACACACTAATAAAGTCATCACAATTAACACTGGTTATCAGACAGATTCTACACACACCCAAAGTACACGGGGCTACATGACCGCGTTGTCGTAGCCCCTAAACTTAAGAACCAACCAACCAAACTTATTTATGGACAGATTCTACAGTAGTCTTGTCATTGTTGGCTTCCCCTTCATTACGTTGGAAAACATTTGTAGCCAACAGAGTATCAGAACTTCAGCAATTAACAAATGTAGAAAATTGGCATCATGTTTAATCTCAAGAAAATCCTGCAGACTTAATTTCTCGAGGAGTTAAGCCTCAAGAGTTGCAGCAATCTACACTATGGGGGTCAGGTCCATTATGGTTATCAGAATCTAAATACAACATGCCTCAGACCACGATTAATGAGAATTACCACACCACATTGGAAGAACGAGCAGTAGTTACACTACTTCACTGAACACACTGACATCATTACTAGATTTTCCTCATTAACAAGATTGCAAAGAGTTCTTGCCTACTGCAAAAGATTTATCCATAACTCCAAACAGTCAACCAACAAAAAGACAGGACCTTTATCATTTCAAGAACTTCAGAAGTCATTGAGTACATGCATTTGCATAGCTCAGGCAGAATCATTCAGTGAAGAAATCAAAGATTTACAGAAGCGAGGTGCTGTATCCAAAAAGAGACAGCTAAAAAATCTATGTCCATTTTTACATGACAACATACTAAGAGTAGGTGGTAGGTTGAAAAACACATTATTACCATTTTCTACAAAACATCAAGTATTATTGACATCCAAGCATCATCTGACATCACTTATTGTCAAATATGAACACCTACAGCAAGCCCATGCGGGACCAGGATTACTGTTA
Source organism: Meconema thalassinum (assembly GCA_946902985.2). Lineage (NCBI taxonomy): Eukaryota > Metazoa > Arthropoda > Insecta > Orthoptera > Tettigoniidae > Meconema > Meconema thalassinum. Next base: position 482,946,343 of record OX336391.1, read on the forward strand.
GCATCCATTCGTGAATGTTATTGGATTTTAGATGGTAGAAACATAACCAGACAGTAAGTTCACAAGAGACTAATATGCCATAAATGAAAGAGAGCAACCATTCATCAGCTCATGGCAAACTACCCCAAGCAACGAGTTCAAGCATCACGTCCATTCAGTGTCTGTGTCATTGACTATGGAGGTCCAATCTTAATCCGCCCTCTTAATAAGAGAAGTAACATTCGACTTAAAGCATGCATTGCATTATTTGTTTGTTTTGCAACTAAGGATGTGCATCTAGAAGTAGTCAGCAGTCTTACCACAGATGCATTCCTAGCAGCATTACGCCGGTTCTTTGCTAGAAGAGGCAAACCTTCAGATATTTACAGTGATAATGCTACAACATTTATTGGCGCTAACAAGGAGCTACAACACCCTCATCAATTGATACCATACATAGAGAGGAAATTGCGAGTAACCTAGCGAACATAGGTATCAACTGGCAGTACATTCCCCCACGATCACCCCATTTTGGAGGGCTATGGGAAGCTGGCATAAAATATGTTAAGTATCATATGCATCGAGTTGTTGGAGACTCTTCGCTAACCCTTGAAGGACTCGTTACTGTGCTCACACAAATTGAGGCTTATCTAAACTCTAGAGCCCTAACAGTTCCATCCCCAGATCCCCTTGATCCTCAATGTCTCACTCCAGGTCATTATTTAATTGGTGACAATCTAAATTCAATCCCTGAACCTAATCTGACTTTAATTCCAAGCAATAAACTTTCAATGTGGAAACGATTGCAACAAATGGTGCAACATTTCTGGACAAGATGGTATAAGGAGTACTTAACGCAGCTTCAAAGTAGACCTAAATGGTTCTCAAAGCAGCAAAACATCCAAGTTGACACAGTAGTCATTATCAAGGAGGACAACCTTCCTCCTCTTCAGTGGAAATTAGGCATCATCAAGAAACTTCACCCTGGTGCAGATGGACTGGTGCGAACAGTCACCATAAAACTGCCAATGGAAGATTCAAGACGCCAATAGTGAAAGAGTGTCCCCTACTCGATGAGTGAAATATTTCCTTAAAGTGTGTTATTTTGTTGTGACATGTTACTACTGTGAATTACATTGTATATAAGTGTTCTTTGAATTGAAATACATTTTTATTGTTCGTGTGTTTAAAAGGACAAAACTCAGTTTGCTGAGATGCAATATGAACAGTGATGAGCTCACATTTGAGTCCTAATTCAATTTTGTGTTTTGACAACTTGTTTTATTCTTTTCGCCTTTTATTGAATTCAGGTAAGATTTTATGTGTAACCTTCCTTAGTTTCTGTGTACAGTTATTTGTTGATTGCATTCAATCAACAGAGGGAATATGTTTGTGCCTCTCTATTCTTTGATTGTTAGATTGTCTTTTTTTCTCTCTTCATGTTCTTTGCTAACTCTTGGTCAGTTTTGTCTTTATTAAAAACGAGCATCTAAGAGGTGAGATCCAGTGATTCACGCCGTGTTTTATTTTAATATACAGTTCACTTGCACAGCATCATGGGTCAATCATTCAGCAGTCTTAGGCCTGCTACCAAAATGGTTTCCCGTTCTAAGACATACACGTATCGGGATTGAGCAAATTTTGATTCCCCTAGAAACCCTTCGAGGTATATCGGTTTCATGCTTTACAGTTCTTTCAGCTGTCTACGTGACAGGAATTCTTCTTCTTCTTTTATTCTTCAAATAACGTGTTTGGTCCCCCGAAAGTTGGTGATCATCATGGAAAGGGTGCGTAAGTCGGAACAATAATTCTTCAACAGATCGAATCCGTGACCACTCCTTGATATTCTGAAGCCAGTACATCTGTATTCTTCCAAGTCCTCGCCTGCCATCTATTTTGCCTTGTAGTATTAGTCGAAGCAACTGATATTTTTGGCCTCTTTAAGTACATGACCCAAATAGGCAGTTATTCGATACATAATGGTAGACAAAAGCCGAAGATCACATTTTGCTCTTCTGAGGACATCTCTGTTAGTAACTCTATCAGTACAAGGTATTTTAAGCATTCGTCAATTTTTTATCATTTTAAATGATCTTGTCGACTTCGTCGTTACGCTGGGGTCTGGCGTTACGTTACGGTGACGGGACGAAATGTACCCAGATGCACTGAGGTGTGTGACGTCAGAGTTCCTACTGCTTGGTGCATTTGTACCCGGACAGTCTCGACTTCGTTAGTATAAGACAAAAATCTCTGATTCTTGGATGTCACGGGTAATCTCGAGAACCACTGGATGGATTTTGATGCGGTTTTCACTATTCTGTAAAGGATATCTCGAGGAAAGATTCTGTAGAAAATAATTATTTATGTATGATCAAAGGAAGCCAGGCAGGAACGATTTCAGTGAAAAAGTCGAAAACAAACCTGGCGTCCGTGCGCTTCTTAAGCTTACGCTGGACAAACCGTTAAAAATATCAATATACTATGAGCGTAAGAATTGGTCAGCATGAAAAGTTCTACAAAAAAGTCCGCGAGAGCATATCTCTATCTTCAATACATCGCCCACTATAGGTGTTTTTAGACTGGATGGAAGGGGCACGTCCCCGCGCGCTCTGGTGAGCGTGACGGCATCCCGCGCGCTTGACCTTGCTCTGCCCTTGGTTTGCACTTGCCGTTCGCGAGTAATTTGAAACAAGGTAAGCAAGATAAGTATTATGCAGATAATTTTCTAACATGTCAAGAGTCTTTGGCTTCGAGCGAAGCGAGAAGCCTCCGCCTTTCTAGCATTTTTCAGCATTTGTAGCATTTAAAATGATACAAAGTCTAGTCTTTCAGACTGACTGTGACTTTTTTTATGCAGCCAATGGCATTTTTGGAAGGCAATCGGCCGTGGACCTATTGAAAGGAACCATCCCGGCATTTGCCTGGTGGTGAAAATGGGAAATCACGAAAACCATTTTCAGGATGGCCGAAGTGGGATACGAACCCTCGCTCTTCCGATGCCAGCGAGGCACGAGATAGCGCGTCAGCGCTCTCGGCCACCGCGGCCAGTAATAATTCGTCTATGAATCCACATTTCGATGGCCTCTAATCGTTTCATGGTGTTGACCTTCAAAGTCCAAACCTCCTTACTATACAAGTGTGTTGACCAGATATAGGTTCGAGCCAATCTTTGTCGGAATTGCCAAATTAATTCCGAGCCGTATGTGAGTGTTGGTAGCACTTAGACTTGAAAGAGCTCCATGGCTGTCTTCAGTGACATTCTTAGTAGGTGTCTGATGGCACTTATACTTCTAAGCGAAGCAGCTAATCTTTCCTTTATATGCACTGAGAAAGTCGTCCCAGTAACTTGTCACTTGAACTGGTTCTTAGGCGCTAGTGTATGATATGTTTTCCGCAGACATTGTAGTCTTCCCTAGGTAAACATCCTCCTCTCCTGAAAACCATAAGTTCTGTCTTCCGTAGGTTCATTCTTAGTTAATTATCATCTGCCCATTAAATGTTATCAGAGGCTAACGCCATGTCGTCCGCATATATGCATAGGTTCACATTCTGTACTCCCTCTTTGATTCTGGTGGGGAGATTCTGAGTCAGCACATTGAATAGTAAGGGGCTCAATGGGTCTCTCTGCAGCACGCCAATGTTTTAATCTATCCAGCGTTGATTTTCACTTGATTGGCTGCTATAGTCGAGGACAGCTTAAATAAGTTACTAGAAAACCAACATGGCTGCCTCGTCGGTGCACGGCGGTCGGTGTTACGAACTTACATCATTCAACACCAAAAATTTGTAATCGTTCATACTCACTATACCGGGGTTGTGGTTGTTTTTTCACAATGAGGGAGAGCAATTAAAAAGAAACATCTCTTCCATTTATTCCTTTTCATATAACAACGAGCATCAATCTCTTAACACCTCACTTCTCGGGATCTTTTCACACAAAACTTTATCTACTTCCAAGACCAAAAACACAATAATCATCTCAATTCTTCCTACTCCTACGTTTATACAATCGCATATAATCTGACCTCTGACACACTAAACCTAACCAATCTTCCTAGCTAATTTCATCTTACCATCACAACAGATACTAACATGCCTTGCTACACTCTCCATAGATAATACGGACAGATACTCTAATACATAATCCCTCAGTACGGGCTCCCAACAAAAACAGCCAAAGATATATATATATATATATATATATATATAAACAAAATAGCATCAAAAAAGGAACATATAAAAGAAACTTCATTGGCAAGGCCACCTGCCCTGCCACACAGAGATGCAAACTGCCCTCCCAGCAAGCGCCATTTTCTTACCTAACAATAGAGCTGAGCCTTGCAATCAGAATGGTTGCAATCGCCCCTCTATGTAATTCTCACGTGAGAAGCACGTGAGGATCACATACATTAAAAATACACAAATGAAAATAATACATTTTTCTCCTCCTGCCTCCACGCCTCCTTCGTCATCTGTAATTCTTGCGTCTCCCACGCCTTCCTCCTCGTCGTCTTCTACGATGCCTCCTGCCTCCCCGTCTCCTGTATTCCAAACCTCTCTTTTTCTTCTTCCTTTGGTCTGTCTACTCTGATTCAGTATCATATGTTTCTTTCTTTTTCTTCTCTTGGTCTGTCTCCTCTGATTCAATATCATATTTTCCATTCTTCTTCCTCTTCCTCCTTTGGTCTGACCCTTCACTCTCTTATCTTCCTTTCCCTGACATCTCATCTTCTTCCTACTCCTTCTCTTTGCTTTACAACTCATTCTTTTATCTATACTCCTGGTCCTCTTTTTCTTCATTCTCAACCACTTCTCTCTTCTTCCTTTCCACATTTTCCACCTCTTCCTCGTCTGTCTTGTCTTACTCAACAGTTCCTTTCTCTTCTTCCACTTGGTCTTCCCCTGTTTCTTCTTAACCTTATCTTCTTCCAGTATGTTGTCTTCTCCATGACCTTCTCTTGCACTTTTACCTTCATCTTTAGCCTCTTTTCCTTGACTGCTACTGTCCTCCTCATGACCAACTTTATCCGATTCTTCTTTCTCTTCTTCAGTTCCTGCCATATCACCTGCTTTCTCACGCCATTCTGTTTCACCTTCTTCCTTATCCGTTTCTCCTTTCTCTTCTACCTTTTCCTTTCTTTCACCTGCCTCCTTTCCTTCAGTTTCTTCCAAATCACATGCTTTCTCACGCCCCCCACATCTCGGATAATTTTCCTGCTCCTTAATCGCACATAGCTCATTCACTTCATCCATATAACCTTGTTCTTCTTCACATCGTTCTCTCTCTTCCTTGAGCTTCTCATTCCTCTCCATCAATGTCACCTGTTCCTCCTTAAGGCTATCCACGCTATCCTTATTTTTCGCTATTCCTTCTCTCATCACAGTTTTATGTTCTTGTACTTCTTTGCTTAACTCCTCAATCTTAGCATTGGTTGCTTCAGCCTGCTTCTTTATTGCTTCGTTTACGTACACCTTTATAGATTCTACCTGCTTACCTATGGATTCTATTTGCGCTTTCATAGACTCTCCTTGCTGCCTAACTTCTCCTATTTCCTTACTCATACACTCTTTCACTGATCCTATTTCCGTACTTAAAGACTCTCTTACTGATCCTAAAGACTCTTCCATACCGGTGAATTTACTTAGTAGCATTTGGAGCAACTTATTGTTCACATCCCCCATTCGTGCTCCACGTTGGTGCGTCATAATGTAACCGTACAATGGGGTATTTCACAAGCTGGGGCGTGGTGTATATATTTACACTACGGAGAATGCATTTCATATGGTACTTCCATACACACACTATCACGTTTCTCTTCACTCCACATTAAATATCGGTCTCATCTTTCTAAAAATACTTCTTCTTTATTTCTTGAATTGTACCAACAAATTTCTTTATATATAACTTACGACATTCTTGCTAATATTAAGACCTCACCACTAAACCTAACCAAATCTTCCTTACAATCAGAATCATCTTCTTATGCATCACAATAATCTCCATAGAGAATCCCAACAGCTACTAACATGGAACAATACCCTATCTCCAAAGATAAAACGGACAGATACTCTTAATACATAATCCCTCAGTACGGACTCCCAACAAAAACAGAAAAAGATATATATATATAAACAAAATAGCATCAAAAAAAGGAACATATAAAAGAAACTTCATTGGCAAGGCCACCTGCCCTGCCACACAGAGATGCAAACTGCCCTCCCAGCAAGCGCCATTTTCTTACCTAACAATAGAGCTGAGCCTTGCAATCAGAATGGTTGCAAATTCACCAAATACTTTCATGTAACAAGTAACCCAAAGGAAACCAAATAATTAAGATCTCCTTGCCTACATACATTTTACATAAACTAGCAGAGCTTGCTCGAGTAAGGGGCATCTTGATCATCAGTCCCCAGCCATCAAACCCATAACCAGTGTTATGGTTGTGAAGCTAACTTTGGGTTTCTTCATTGCCTTTTAAACCTCCTTATAAAATGCAAAATTTACGGAATATTAATACTTACTCAAGGTTTATCCAGTTTTGCTGAGGAGCTATAGATGAACTTGTGATTTTCTTTTCTTCTCACACATTTCTTATACTATTTTTATAATAATTTAATAATTAGTTCAAAGGTGATGGTTTTATATTTTAAGGATGAATGATCAGGAAAGCAGAAATAAAATGGTACATATTTGCAGATTATTATTCATTATATCTTTATTTCTGTAAGTGCTCATTCCAAGCGTACACGGACCTTCGTGGAGACTGGATCGAGACACATCCCATTTGACATGCAAGATAATAAAAGGCTTCTCCAATGCTTAGGCCTAAATCCACTCTAAGTAGTCTTGGATTTTAGGGACAATTCTGAAAAAAAAGGAAAGGAATAATTATTCTAAATTAATATACATTCCATGAAATGAGTGGAGATCATGATAAAACTCCCAAAGACGTCAGGTACCGTGTTGTTAAAACGACGATTCTATCTCTTGAGAGTTTTGCCAATATTATAGACCAGTGCAACTATTGACGACAGTCGAAACGATGAATGGTATGACAATGAACAGCATCAGCAGCTTTTTTTAAAATACTGTTGAACCTCTTACTCATACTTAAACTGGCTTGAAGCAGGTAATTTGCCTCTTAATAATGCAACATTCTATTAAGAAACAAGAAGTTCCGTGACGAACTAAAGAGCCTACTTTTCTTAAAATTCAAGATCCATGCCAATGATTGATCTATATGGATCTATCTAGAATAATGACGAAATTAAGTTGGTAATATCGAAATTTCTAATTAGTTCGAAATACTGTATACCTGGCATAATGTAGCCTAATAGAGAACTACAGTTGGCAGCCCTGCTGACTGAATATATTCTTAGTTCCATCTCTTAAGGTATAGAATACAACATTTGGTTGAAGTCCAATGGATAGCATGGACGTTACATGCAGTTAAACATTGGATCTAACAGCGCGCGTAAAATCATATTGGCAACAATGACATACATGTATTGGTCAGAAATAATCTGAAATAATATGATGTCTTGTTGTGTCAATTTTGAATGAAATCCATTAGTTAGTATAGAAGTTACATGCATTTAAAATTGGACCTATCAGCTGGCTTAGAATCATGTTGGCAGCACTGGCGTAGGCCTATATTAGTTACTCCAAATTAATCTAGAATGCCAGGTAATATACGCATGCAAAGTTTAGAGCTATTGGCTTGCATACTTTCTGATATATTGATAATAGTGTAACAATAATAGCCAGTATTCATTAACAGTTTGCAGCCCTGGTTATTCTTAAAAATCGGCATAGTCATATCTGTTATGATACACATAGCACACACGAAATTAGGTTGAAATCCAAATGATAGTTTAGAAGTTAGGCTACATGTATTTAAAGTTGGACCTCCCAGCAGGCTTAGAATCATGTTGGTAGCACTGACGTATATAAGTTACTCCAAATTAATATAGAATGTCAGGTACTATACGTGTGCATAGTTTAAACCTGTCGGCTTGCATACTTTCTGATATATTGGTATTTGGATTTTAAAAAATCAGAGCATTTACTAACAGTTGGCAGCCATGGTGGCTCTTAAGAATACGCTCAGTCATATCTCTTTATGTACACATAGCACATACGAAATTTGGTTGAAATCCAATTGATAGTGTAGAAGTTATATGGATTTAAAATTTGGACTTATCAGCAGGCTTATAATCATTTTGGCAACACTGCCATATATGGCCTCCTGGAAATTTAACTGCAATATTATTTTCTATACGTGTGCCAATTTTGAAATAGCTCCCATTCACACCTTCCAAGATATCCAACATGGAGCTCAAATTTCAATTGCGATTTTTCAGCAGTTGGTAGCACTGACATCATTTTCAAATATGTCCGTGAGATATTCATGTATAGATCTTTACTCCTACCAAAAGTTTGTTTCGATTGCTGCAGCCGTTTAGGAGTTGATAGGGGGGGGGGGGACACACACACACACAGCCAGCCAGACAGACAGACAGACAGACAGAAGGACAGGCAGACAGACAGAAGGACAGACAGATAGACACACAATTGCCCGATATCATAAGTCTACTTTTTCCTCATTTTTGCAAAATGTGAAAAGTAGACTAAAAATTAGAAAAAACAGAAAGGGAGGGGGGAAGAAAAAAAATATCCCAAGTATAAAGTCAATTATAGGCCTGTTTTTCTTTTATTTATTTTTATTGGGGCGGGGGGGGGGGGTGGCACTCATAGCCCGCTGCCCCCACGTGACGGTCAACCCAAGCTACACCGCCTCCGACATGCCATTAGTCCTAGATAGCAGAAGAAAACAGTCAAGGGATTGGAAGGATTTGCCCTTTGAGGCTTAGTGCCTCTACCCACACACTGTATGTTGCAAGGCTTATGGATACATGGCAGGACGTAGGGGAAGGTAAAAGTCCTGGAGGAAGAAATGGAAAGTGCCTACAGGTGAAACCTGGCAGATTTGGAGATATCACATGCAAGGATATCCAGGATAGAAATGGGTTGTTTTAGAGTTGGTGAGGTGTTGTGCAACATTTGAAAGTTTCTTATCCAAAGCCAGAATGCATATATTGGGGGTCCATACTTCAGTGGGACAAGCAAGGACCTACAACTGGGCTTCACACTCAGCCTGTAAGACTTAAAACTGATAATTAGTACCCTAGTATCTTAGAACTAAGAGGAGTCTTATTTCTAGTTCTTAAAATCTAACAAATTAACATCCTACCTCTCAGGCACAGTTTCACCAGTTCCGTTTATCGAACTGTGCGCACTGCACCCGTCCATAAGTGGTGCCTAGAAGAGTATATATTTATTTCCCATTAGAAAATACACACTATATGTGCTTTATGTTATAATGTCTGGGTAATTATAAAACAATAAATATAATAAAACCCAACCTTCGCAAGATTTGAACCCTGGCTTCATGAATAAGAGTAATGCATTGTGACCACTCGACCAACTATTTGAATGTGGTATGTAGCAGGGTCAGGAAATACCGCAATGATAAGGAAAACATTTAGCTTACGATGTAAAATATATAATACACAACATTGTATTTCAAAAATCTACAACGATTTTGCAAGCGTGTACTACATTTTGCAAACAAAGTATTCTTTTTATAACTAGTAATAAGTTATATGTTGTTTTATTTGTTTTTGATACAATTAACACTGCATTTTAGACACGATGTTCAAGCGATGGAGCAATCACTGGAACAAAAGCTATGCAATAAAGTTTTGGGTGAAACTGGGAAAGTCTGTAGCGGAAACGTTCTGAAAGTTTATCTTTGACTTAAGTCATCATGTGACTTCTTTTTGATTCCCCATTTGAAATCCCTCCCCGAAGGAAATCGTCACAGAACAATTGAATGGGTGAAAATCATAACGGTATAAGTGACATTTAAAAAAAAAAAGAGTTAAGTGCAAGTTGTAACTCAGGAAGGATGTATCTTTTGAATAGCAGAGAGGGACAAGTGATTGCGGTATTGTTCTGCCTTCTAGTGATAGGTGGTATAACTACAAATAGCCTGCTTTATGAGTGTTACAATGTTTAAATGGCTTTTTCTCTGAATGAACAAAATGTTACTTATACCGTTATGCTTTTCATCCATTCAATTGACGACGCGAAAGCAGCTTTTATAATGGCTTTAAACGCACTAATATGATGTTACCAATGCTTTAGCACCAAGTGATATTTTCATTATGACCTTGAATTAAGTCTGGCGGAGCAAAGTCAGTAATATAGGGTGACTGGGGCAGCGTTGCCACGTTAGATTTGGCCAGGTAACTTGTCACGATGGAGGCAGTGTGGCCTGGTGCGTTGTCATGGTAAAATTTAAACAGGCCTTCCAGGATGCCTTTGCAGCTTGGAAATCGCTCTGGCAAAGATGTATCGATGCTGGAGACAACAATTTTGAAGAGTTGTAATGCATTATAGTGATCAGGTCAATAAATGTTGTTTAATTGACTGGGTGACATTACTTTCCGAACATTCTAAGCAGCATACCAGACCAGGTAAAAATGCAAAGCGTGAAATGTACAGCATTGTAACGGGCTCAATGGTATGTTAACCATATACTGTATACCGGTATAATCCGCATTAGAGGTTCCAATCTCGGTGCTGACAGCAGCCATCCTGATTGTGGTCGTATCACCCCCATTTTTCCATACTCCCACAGATAAATGCAGAGATGGTACCTAATCTCAAACTCCAAAACACCTACCCCTATAACTACAGTCACCACACAACCATGTACATGTCACAAGCTCCTAAACTGAATGGGAGTAGTATAGATCGCGATACATTTCCCTTCAAAATTCCCCTACACAAAAAAAAATCACAGTCAGTCTGAAAGACTAGACGTTGTATCATTTCAAATGACGCATGCTACAAATGCTACACATGTTAGACAGGCTCAGGAGGGCTTCTCGCTTTGCTCGAAGCCCTAGGACTCTTTCAACAGACTGCATTACCCATTAACTTAGGCTTCCTGCGCGGGCACCTCTTTAAGGGTCACTCCTAACCTTTTACGTTCCTTATATTCCTTATGTCGTTGAGCAGCAGTATTATCAGTTAATTTAATGTTTTCTAACTTTTTACGTTCCTTATATTCCTTATGTCGTTGAGCAGCAGTATTATCAGTTAATTTAATGTTTTCTAACCTTTTACGTGCCTTAGATTCCTTATTTCGTTGAGCAGCAGTTGAACGCTTCATGATCGACAAGTTGCAAGTCATGCATTATCAGTGAGCTAACGCACCGGCTTCCCGCGCGGGGAACAACGGGTAGCGGGAGGTGCAAGAATCACGTGAACGCTTCATGCGCTAGTCTGAAATGACATGTTATGAGCCAGGTCTGCATGACGTCACTTCCCGCGCGGCTGCATGACGTCACGTCCGTCACCGTGTCCGTGTCCGTAATGCATAACGATGGACCCCAACCATAACGACGAAGTCGACAAGATCATTGAAATGATAAAATGGCAGCATCCCTGATTGCATAGACAACACACAAGGTTTAAACAACGTATACATGTTATATTCTATGCTCCATTTCCAGGTTTTGTATAATTTAGTTGCCAACGGTGCGGTGCCGCCAGACCGCTCCTGGCACGGATGGGCGGCCACGCTGCACAAGCAGCGCTGCTTAGGCAGCGGAATTCGAAATGTAGCCCGTCTAAATACAAGTGGTAGTGAGCTTCCGCTGCCATGGCAGCGCGGTGACTTAGCAGCGGCTTACGCCCCAAACACCAGAATTAAAATTTCTTAGCAGAGCCGGGAATCAAACTCCGCCCTCTGGGGGCGACAGCCAAGAACGCTAGCCACTAGTCCACGAGGGGGTCAAGAAGAAAAGCAGTCTGTTCAAACACAATTTCTGTTAAAATACAACACATCCACTTAACCAATCTGTTCGAGGGTCTCCTTCCAAACAGATTTTGCCCAATCCCAAAGCTGGCTTGGCTTTGAAGCCACAGTTTAGTTAGTACTGCTTTGCCACATACCACACAAGTTCTATAGCATTGAAAGTAGAGCGGTAAGGAGGAAGTTGCAGAACAATATGCCCCGCATATTACAAATTAAAAGAAGCATTCAAAGAACCTTACAACATATGTTTATAAGAAGCCTGATATTAGCCACATATTACAGAAGAAGTAGGCCTACAATATACTTACCTCGATGTAATTTGGAATATATGAACCTTGCAATGGCTTCGTTAGAAAAATCATCTATTCCAGTTACAGTAAACACACGCTTACGATATTTGCCTGGTGTAACAAGGATATCCCCCTTCCTAGACTGTAATATGACCTTATGGACAGTAGAAAATCCATGCTGTAATAACATTACAAGTACCATAGATTAAAATTTCACAAATATAACATGATCCATACAGTACATCATGCATATCAACTCTCTGAGAGAACGACCCCAGAATACAGCAACAACCATTAGTAACCATGCCATTCCAAGCTTGAAGTGTACTTCCAAGTGTACTTCCTAGTTCACAAGTAAGATTTCACCCACTGAAATATGTTAAATTCGACATAAAAGCAAAGTCACAAGTAAGTATCATGTGAATGATGGGTTTATTACATTACATTGAAGAGGCAAGTCCTTCAGCGAATAAAAGCTCCCAGAATGGAAATAAGTTACAATGACTTATAGCACACTTAGAAGTCTATAATAAGATACATCAATCAATTCCTTTGTTAAATGAAAATAGTGGGAGGGTGATTAAACTAAAATAATGTTGCTACCGTAAGTGTAGGCCTACATTTCATAAGGCTATGTTGAGGTTAAGTTATGTTAGGATTGATTACGAAAGCATTCTAAGAAATTATCAAAATACTTACTCACACCAGGCCAGCAATTCTTCAATTATTTCCGTATTACTACACTTAATTGCTTTTTCCTCATATTCTTTCTTAAAGCAGTTGTACATTTTTATTTAGGCTACTATCGCCAACTGCAGTGAAAGCGTAAATAGGCCTACTAGTCTTCTTCCGTGGAGATTGTAGCTGTTTCTGGCCTCTTTTAGGCATTTTGACGAAATCTAAATAACAATTTATGCAAAAATAAAGACTATGAACATTATCAAAGTTCCGACGCCTGCAAATGTACACATACATTTTATATAATCTACACACATCAAAAAAAGTTTTGCATCACCTCGGTTCCCAGATCTCCGGCATATAGACGTTGACTGTGTATATTGTATCCAAGATACAGTCCCTTTGACTGTTCATAGATGTCACTAAAACTGCTCAAAGATGTAAACAACCAATCATGAGCAGGGCCTATTAGACGGAGGGGGTACGACAGCCGATCAGTTCCAGTCATTCCACCAGGACGAAGGTACGCTGCTCATGTTGTCTGTAGTTCTACCATGCCTAGAAGGTCAATACCGCAGTTCGATCGCGTCCGCATTGTTACTTTGTGTCAAGAAGGGCTCTCAACAAGGGAAGTTTCCAGGCGTCTCAGAGTGAACCAAAGCGATGTTGTTCGGACATGGAGGAGGTACAGAGATACAGGAACTGTAGATGACAGGCCTCGCTCAGGCCGCCCAAGGGCTACTACTGTAGTGGATGACCGCTACTTACGGATTGCCGCTCGGAGGAACCCTGACAGCAATGCCACCATGTTGAATAATGCGTTTCGTTCAGCCACAGGACGTCGTGTTTCAACTCAAACTGTGCGCAATATGCTGCATGATGCGCAACTTCACTCCCGACGTCCATGGCGAGGTCCAGCTTTGCAACCCCGACACCATGCAGCGCGGTACAGATGGACCCAACAACATGCTGAATGGACCCCACAGAATTGGCATCACGTTCTCTTCACCGATGAGTGTCGCATATGCCTTCAACCAGACAATCGTCGGAGACGTGTTTGGAGGCACCCTGGTCAGGCTGAACGTCTTAGACACACTGTCCAGCGAGTGCAGCAAGGTGGTGGTTCCCTGATGTTTTGGGGTGGCATTATGTGGGGCCGACGTACGCCACTGGTGGTCATGGAAGGCTCCGAAACGGCTTTACGATACCTGAATGACATCCTCCGACCCATAGTGCAACCATATCGGCAGAATATTGGGGAGGCATTTATCTTCATGGACGACAATTCTCGACCTCATCGTGCACATCTTGTGAATGCGTTCCTTCAAGATAACGATATCGCTCGACTACAGTGGCCAGCATGTTCGCCAGACATGAACCCTATCGAACATGCCTGGGATATGTTGAAAAGGGCTGTTTATGGACGTCTTGACCCACCAACCACTCTGAGAGATTTACGCCGAATTGTCGTTGAGGAGTGGGACAATTTGGACCAACAGTGTCTTGATGAACTTGTGGATAGTATGCCACGGCGAATACAGGCATGCATCAATGCAAGAGGACGTGCTACTGGGTATTAGAGGTAGTGGTGTGTACTACAATCTGGACCACAAATGCTGAAAGTCTAGCTGTATGATGGTACAACATGCAATGTGTGGGTCTCATGAGCAATAAAACGAGCTGAAATGTTGTTTGTGTTGATCTCTATTCCCTTTGTATTTAACGGTTCCGGAACTCTTGGAACCGAGGTGATGCAAAACTTTTTTTGATGTGTGTATAAGTCTAAAATAATCATAATAACTGTTCTAATTAACGTATTTTTGTAACACTTACCTCGTACAACAGCACTAGAACCTAATATTCCAAAGAAATATGATTTATCCAATTAATTGAACAGCCACGTGCGTTTAGGGATATATGCTTTATACGAGAATGTTGGTCAGACTCGCTGCGACATTTCCCGCGTTTACGTGTTTCAGAACTCTTTCAACTGTACGCTAAAAAATCCTAGTGGTATTGTGGCATTTATAGATGGCGAGATTTTCAGCAGGGTTGGTGAAACTGTGCTCACACAAAAGACAAATTAACTTCAAGAAATTGAAGCACAAACCAACATGCGAGTAAGCATAGGGGATGGATGTTAAAGTTGGCTACCCTTTTTTTTATTAGTAACTTATTTAAGCCGTCCCGGACTATAGTATGTTAGTTATCAGATTTGTCATATCCGAGCGTCCAATGATATTCTCCTCCTTCTGTTGACAGTGTCGAACGCTTTGGCGTAAAGATTACATACCTTCCCCCGTGGGATTGTAATCTCTCTTGAATGTCCTTTAACAGACGGCTCACCGCTACTAATGTGGATCTCGCTTTCCGAAATCGAAATTGTTCGTCAGATTTTATCCATTTAAGATTGGCTTGCCGCTGACCATGGCTACGCCAGTGTTAGTTTATTGTTGCAGCTGCCCCGTGGGGCAAGCGGGAACACAGTATGACAGAGTGCATTTTGCACTTAAGTCAAGCAGCATTGCGGGGCACAGGAGCTCATGTCACCATGGACATTTAAACGGTGACTGTGGCTATTATACTGGAGCTGAGTTATATCCTACTCGCGCAACTGTACCTGTCATCGAAGCAGGATGACGTGTGACACACGTAAACAAAGAATAGTTCCCATCTCGACCGCCGGCAAGCAATAATAATGGTTCCATTAGATCACTTATTCTCTGTGCTAATAGCTTGGTAAGTAGTTTAAACGCCACCGATTCCAGGGCTATACCCCTATAAGACTCTGGTTTACTCCTGTCCCCCTATCCTTTATATAGTAGCTTTACGACTGCCTTTCGCCACGCATTGGGTATGTTGCCAGATTCCACGCACTTGTTCATTAGCCTTGTCCATACTGATTCAATAAAAGGTAATGAGACTTTTAGATGTTCTGCACAGAGTCCATCTATTCCCGGTGTTTTGTGCGCCTTGCTGTATTAGAAGACTTTTCTCACTTCCTCATTTTTGAAGAATGTAATTCTTTCCACGATATTGTTGTTGTTGTTGTTTGAGTCTTCAGGCTTTTGACTGGTTTGATGCAGCAATCCATGCCTCCCTGTCCTGAGCTAATCGTTTCATCTCTACATAGCTACCACACCCTACGTCCGAAGCAATCTGTTTAACATATTCTAACCTTGGTCTACACCTACAGTTCTTGTCCTCGACCCTTCCTTCCATAACTAAGCTTGCTATTCCTGGGTGCCTTAGTATGTGTCCTACCAACCTATCTCTTCTCTTCATTAGCAGTCGCCAGAAACATCTCTCCTCTCCCACTAGTCTTAATACCTCTTCATTTGTAACCCTATCCACCCATCTGATATTCATCATTCTCCTGTAACACCACATTTCAAACGCTTCGATTCCCCTCTTTTCTGCTGCACCATTAGTCCAAGTTTCACTTCCATAGAATGCCACGCTCCTGACAAAGGCCTTCAAAAATGACTTAACACCTAAATCTATATTCGATGTCAACAGATTCCTTTTCTGTAGAAATGCTTTCCTTGCCTGAGCTAAGCTACTTTTTATATCCTCTTCGCTTCGTCCATCACTGGTTATTTTGCTTCCTATGTAACAGAAGTTTCCTACTTCCTTCAGTTTTTCACCTGCCAATTTGATGTCCATAGAGGTTTCTGATTTATTTCGGCTGCATTCCAATATTTTTGTTTTACATTTATTAATTTTCATCAGGAATTCTTTCCTCAAGACGGAGTCCATAACATTCAAAAACTCATTCAAATCCTCTGGCGTGTCGGTCAAGATGACGATGTCATCAGCAAATCTCAGAGTTGAAATTATTTCTCCTTGAATCTTCACTCCCACTTTAAAAAAATTCTCCAATTTCCTTCATTGCTTATACAATGTAAAGATTGAAAAGTATGGGTGATAAGTTGCAGCCTTGCCTAACACCTTTCTG
Source organism: Meconema thalassinum (assembly GCA_946902985.2). Classification (NCBI taxonomy): domain Eukaryota; kingdom Metazoa; phylum Arthropoda; class Insecta; order Orthoptera; family Tettigoniidae; genus Meconema; species Meconema thalassinum. The sequence continues at coordinate 482,963,139 of OX336391.1, forward strand.
ATTACCAGCTTCTCTCTCATGTCCTTCAGCTCGAATGACTGCTGTCTGGTTTCTGCATAGATTGTAGATTACCCTCCTATCCCTGTACTTTATTCCAATCGTTCTCAAAATGTCAAACAATTTGATCCAATCAATGTTATCAAAAGCCCTTTCTAAGTCTACAAATGCCATGAACGTTCTCTTATCTTTCCTTATTCTACCTTCCAAAATCAGCCTAAGACTTAGTACAGCATCCCTTGTTCCTGCATTTCTCCTGAAACCAAACTGGTCTTCACTTAACTCCGTCTACATCTGGCTTTCCATCCTCTTGTAAATTATTCTAGACAGGATCTTTGAAGCATGAGTAATCGAGCTGATTGTACGGTAATCTTCACATTTGTCAGCTCCCACTTCCTTCGGTATAGGGATGATAATATTCTTCTTGAAATCAGAGGGTACCTCACCTGTCTAATAAATCCTACACACCAAGTGAAATAACCTGATCAGACCATCATCACCTATGCAGCGTAGCAACTCAATCGGTATATCATCTATGCCTAGAGCTTTATTCCTGCTTAAGTCTTCCAATGCTCTGTCAAATTCTGATATCAGTATTAAATCGCCTTTCGCATCCTCATCAATTTCCTCTTCCCTTTCCATTACATGATTCTCAATCTCCTTCCCCTTATACAAACACTCTATGTAGCCTTTCCAGCTCTCAACCTTTTATTCCCTATCTGTTAGAGTCTTTCCAACTGTGTCCTTAATATTACAGCACTTAATTTTCTTTTCCCCAAAAGTATTCTTAATCCTTCGATAAGCTGTGTCTACTTTTCCTAATTTCAGACAATTTTCTATACCTGCATATTTCTCTTCCAACCATCCTTCTTTCGCTTCCTTGCACTTCTTGTTAACCTCATTTCTCAGACGTCTGTATTCTGCTTTCCCCTTTTCATCTCTAACATTCTTGTGTTTTCGCATTTCATCCATCAATTCTAGTATATCCTGAGTGATCCATGGTTTTCTACCTATTCTTTCTTTCCTACCAATGTTTTCTTCTGCGGATTTTGTTATTTCATTCTTCAAAAGTGCCCAGTCGTCTGCAGTTGAAGTTTGTTTAGGGATTTTTCATTAGTCCTTCCTTTATACTCATCTTGAATCTTTCGTTTACATCCTTCTCTTTCAGTCTGTCTATTACCCACCTGTTTGGCTCTTGACTTTTCCTCAGTTTTATCAACTTTAATCTGCATTTTATAAGAGACAGATTGTGGTCAGAGTTTATGTCAGCACCGGGATATGTTTTACAATCCAAAATCTGGTTTCGAAACCTCTGCTTGACCTTAATGAATTCGATTTGGTAACGCCCTGTATCTCCTGGTCTCATCCATGTGTATATTCTTCTATTGTGGCTATTGAATAAGGTGTTATCTATGACCAACTCGTGTTCGGTGCAGAATTCCATCAGCCTGCTTCCTCGATTATTCCCTTCACCTAATCCGAAATCTCCTTCTTTTCATCGCCCTTGATATACCTCAGAATGTCATCTATTTCTTCGTAGACCTTTTCTACATCTTCATCATCAGCTTGACTGGTAGGGATATAGACTTGCACCACTGTGGTGCACGTAGGTTTTGAATGGTTTTGAATTGATTTTTGCTACAACAATCCGTTCAATATATTACACATAATATTCCACCCGCTATCAAAGTTTCCTACTATATATGAGACCAACCCCCGCATAGCCGTTGTTTGATTTAGTGCTAATGCCCCCGTAGTCTCCTGGCCAAAAGTCCTGTTCTTCCTGCCAGCGCATTTCACTAATCCCAACCAAATCCAACCTCAACCTATTCATTTCCCTTTCTAAGTTTTCTAATCTTCCACTTCCTAGCAGACTTCTACCATTCCACGCTCCGATCCGTAGAATGCAGATTTCCTCTTTGTCACTTCTGTGAGGTTAACCCCCTCTCGAGTAGGCCTACTCCCCACCCAGAGATCCGAAGGGGGACTAGTTTACCTCCGGATCGGAATTTTACAAGGGAGGAGGCCATTATCACATGTAATTATGCATAGAGAGGTGCATATCCTCGGGAATAGCATTACGGCTGTAGTTTCCCGTTGCTTTCAGCCGTGCAGCAGAACGCAGTGTAGCCATTAGTTAGCTAATGTTATCAATATCGCAACCGTCTATAAGACAAGTAAAGAATTGATTTATTTTTAAAGGCTGCTACTCCCTTTCAGAATAAAGTAATAGAGCAATTCTACTAACAAAAGTACTAATCTTCTACTGACAATTAAATACCAAAATTATTCTAAATTTGCTTTACCATTTTTGCCTTTGACCGACATAGTGGAACGACGTTTTGTTGGAACAGACCATTTATTAGGACGAGCTGATACTATATTTTCAGACGACGTAAGTTTGCTAGAGCCACGTTAGTTAGTGGGCCTCTGCGATCAATGCAATGTAAGACGCAGTTTTCACTGGTGAGTAATCGATTTAATTACTGACATATTTTCATAATTTGGAAAAATATTCATTTAAGATCACCTTTTGTCCGTGTGTGTGATCTGTGTATGGGTGTCCCCTTAATAAAATATAAATGGCTGGAGAGATTTCAATCAAACTGGGTAAGGATATAGAACTATTATTGTTTGACCCCGGTCGTGCCTTTCAAATTGTATTTAGTTTCACCAATTCAACATGGAGGGTGCGCGAAATATTTCAGTGGTACTCTATATTTCCAAAACTATTACCGATATCACCCTCAATTTCTGGCGGTGTTAGAGAATATTAAGGTAAGTTCAACTATGTGACTTTCAAAAACCTGTTGAGAAATACCTAGGCCTATATGGTGGCCAAGCGAAATTTAAATATTTAAATGGAAATTCCTACCGAATAAATCATCCGAACGCAGTTAAACTTGGAATGGTAAATGTTTCTATAAGATTTAGTTTACTGGCATCCACATTAAGACAATTGTTTTCATAACCTCAAGATGGTGGCTGTGCGAAATTTTAAAATTAATTTATTATTTTTTATGTAGTCATGAATTGATCGAAATGAACGTTTGTATTATTGCCGAACGCAATGATCGTCATCTATTGGTATATAACTCTATGCCCTACATATAGAACAATCCAACATGACGATCATCCGAAATAGTTCACCGGTTCTCAATATCTAAGAATCTATTATAGCAACCAAACTGAAGTTTTGCATTTTGATAGAGGCCATTAAACTAAGTTCAACTATGAGACTTCCAATATTTGCCTAGCTTCTATGCCCAAGATCGCGGGTTCAAACCCGGCCGAAGTCGTTGGATTTTTTTAAGATCGTTAAAAATCCCTCATTATGTCTTTACATTTATTTATATTTATTTATTTATTTATTTATTTATTTATTTATTTATTTATTTATCGTATGGCTTTTAGTGCCGGGAGTGTCCGAGGACATGTTCGGCTCGCCTGAGTCTGTAACTGCTTCCAGCGGACACCCTTATTAGGGTGAGCTACAAGTTCCGTTCAATTTCGAGTAGTTCCAACTTTCGCTACCAGATATCAATGATAGTGGTGAACGTTGGAACTTTGATAGAGCGTTCCGACGAAATCTAACCTAACAATTTAGCTTTACACAAGTTTAGTCTGTGAAAGGATCTTTTACATGCCATAAATCTATGGCATGGGACAGCCGGCTTTAGTTCCCTTCCGAAGGAAGGCAAACCGAAGGATTTTTAACTCCCCTAAAAAATTCGACGACTTCGGCCAGGTTTGAACCCGCTATCTTGGGCACAGCAGTTCAGCATGCTACCAACTGCGCCACCGAAGCCGCTTTATTTATTTATGACCCCAGCTGAGTCCGGCATTGCTTCCGCTTACTTATGCCGGGTTCCTCTCCGTCTTCTTTCCTGTCGACCTCCCTTTGTAACTCTTGTTCTTTTCCGACCCCGACGGTATTAGGGTATCTGAGGCCTTGGGAGTCATTCATTTTACCGCCTTAATTGGCCATTGTCTCTTCTTTCCTGATCCTGATCCCTCCTTCTTCTGTTTTTGTTAATTTTTGTTAATTGGCTCCCCGTGTGTCTAAATTCCTTTTAGCGATTTTTTTTCATCCACCCTACATTTTGTAGTACGTAGATTAATTGGTATTCTGCCCGAAGGGAGGTCCGAGCCTCCGAAGAGGCTACACCCAGCCGGAGTTTACTTGCGGTAGGGTGGCCAGGGCCTTTCCGCACCTCCTTATGTTGGCCAACAACGCGCAGTGCCTACAACCGGCATACTGTTTTAGATCCCTTGTTTGGGGATGGTAGGATCTAAAACGGGAGAGTTATTGTGTTGATTTAGAAGAAGGTGCCTAAAAGGGGGTAGCTTCCCGTAGTCGGGCAAGCTGACCAGTGTAGAGTGTTGTTTAGTGTTAGGGTGCTCCTATAAATGATGTAGGAGTATTTTAGGGGATGGGACTTAATGTAAGGGTCAACGCGCTGATCGTCCAGCTGGCTGCTTGTTATATAACTGAACTTGCCTGTGTCAGCTATGTGGCGCACGCGGCTCTTAGCAGTCGGGCCGCTGCGAGGAATACAATGCTGCTTGCACTAGCAAGTATCGGGCTACTTTAAGTCACGTCTAATAGTGACGGAGAGTTCAGGAAGGGAGTTAGGGCGTAAAGAAGCGTGTAAACAGTAATGCAGGTGTAATGTACTGACCAAGTGTTTATTGGTCAGTAATAGTAAATAATGAGTCCCTTTTAAGGGATGTAGTGATGTTACAATGTAAGTGTACAATTTGGGGGTAAAGGTTACAAATTATAGGAGATCTGAACACGTCTGACTCACCTGCGGATAACGACGATAGCCTTCGGCCGATGCACTGTAAGACTTGTAATGGAGAGAGCTTTGTCCTACATAAGGCTCTCTTTTATAGCTTTCGGCGTTGTTCTGTCAGCATACTGCTGCCTCGATGACCTAGTTAGTTTGTGTGTCGCTGTTTGTGGTAGTGATGCAATTATTGGTCAAGCTTTCCATACTGGCTAGCTGCCATTGCGGTGTTAATAGATATGTTCTGGCCTTACCAGATTTGCCAGTTAAGGGTGATTTAAATAGATGATGGGGGGATGTCCTCCAGGGGATGCAGAACCCTGGGGGGCTGTACAAGCGTCTTCCCCCATTTAGTTCGCGTCCTCGCGAACGGGAACGGAACTTGAGTTTGGGATGTTGATGTACAATACAGTTGTTCTTGAAGTCCCCTCGTATCTTCTGGTGGTGTCTTCCTCGTCGTCGTCGTCGTCGTCGTATAGAATGGGTGATGTCGTGTTGAAGTGTAGGTGTGAGATCAGCCCATGTTCAGAGGGGAGGGTTATGGGATCTACAGATATATATATAACACTGACATTGACATTGAAAAAAAATTGACATTGCCATTGTTGGCATATTGCAAGTTTCAAAAAGAAGGAAAAAAACATGGTTTTGATACTTATCCGTTACATTGTTGTGCAGGGAGGAAGAACCCAGCTAGACGAGGAATTGTGCCGTCTGGCTTTATTTTGGGGAAAAAGTGCTCCCTGCTAAGAGAAAGATAGAAGAGAATAGAAAAAATGGGTGTTCCAGGGTATAATTTAAGGGAAATATTCAAAGTGCATTTATTGGTTTGGGATAAAACGGAACACCCTCACAAATTTGGGCGTTAGTAGAGTAGAAAGGAAAAAACAAAACCGTGTATTCAGTGTTGCCATTATGGCAGTGTTGAATGGCGTGACATATTGTAAGTTTATGTGCGTAGGCGTACACTTGAGCATTAATATATATTTGTGTACGCTTTGGGTTTACATTTAATTTACAAGCATGATATAATATAAAATAATAATCTTATTACTAGACCGGTTTGCTCATGAGCCTGCTACTGTACCCGATCTCCGGATAGTAGGCTGTCAGATATCCGCCCTCTCAATCGGATTGCCAATAATCAAACGCGCCGGCATAGCTACATCAATGAAAATGGCACTGACAGATACTATCGAGATTAGAGCACAATAGTTAACAAGAAAATTATTGTGGAACACACCAAAATATACGGGGTTTCATACTTACCTTTACTTACCTCTTAAATATATCTCGGGGACTGGGTTGTCAACTGGATCACTTAAAAGTATGTCCTCACAATAACCTCCACCATGATATTTAAAATGAACCAAAAACGAAAACGAGAAACTTTAAACTGCACAATAATTTATTTCACATAAAGAATGAATTTTAACAAAATGAAACAACAAAATATACGTGGCAATCAGAAGCCATCGATCACATAACCATGTCCTCCTGTAGGACCTGTATTCTCTACATATAATGTTTTAGCTTTCTCAAGCTTATAACAACGAAAATATAACAATGCACTGGGAATGGAAACGGGATTTGGGATGAGACACACATATCAATTGCTTTGCGTGTTTATATCCTGCACATTTTATTTATAGCCACAAGGCTATTATGAAACGCCCTTGGTCTCAGTAACACAGTTGTCCGGACCAGCTGCAAAACACCTGTGTCGTCAAAGCGGACACCCGTTCGTTCAACCCTACCATAAGCGTGCTACCTCAGAGCTCGGCTCTCCCTTTAAACACGTAAATGTTCACATCTCAACTGAAATATTATCACGCAAATGTCTTACATGCTTCCTTCAAACACCATTGGATTCTTCCAACAATCCCACATCATGATTATTTGTTTAAACCACTTGCTTAACTTGCATTGTTTAGAGTATAAAAAAACTCTAAATGTTAATAACAAAAGTTCATTAATTATTTATAACAATAACAAATTGTTTATAACAATGTCAAATGACCATTGAAAATTTAATATACGCTTCTATTAATCACTATCATTCCAAATTATTTAACAAAGATATTTACAAAATTATTTTACAATATAAATTGTTTATATTATTTATACAAGGAATACATTGAACCACACGTCTATCCGGTTGATAATTACTCAAATCGTGTTGATATAATCGACCAATGAAGGTTAGTTATATTTTAACTGTCAAATTCAGGTTTAATAATGTTTAATAATAATAATTAATATTTGTGACTGTAACCTCCATTCAAAATCTTTATCTCAAATTATTTAACACTCTTGTTAATTTTAACAGTATCTTCATATGAATAATCTTTCAAAGAACAAGAACAACATTCAGCGGGAAATACTTCGCTCATAACGCACAAAAATTGCACAACAATTGGCCCAAAATTCATCATATTTCTTCATATATATGGCATAAAAATCTTCCAAACTACACACAAAAACCTTCCACTATTAATTCATCAACTTCATTAATTATTGTGGGAACCTCCTTCATTATTCAAGGGCATTACTCAACAGCGACTTTTACACGTCCACTGAACTATCGATTATACATCCATTGTTCCTCTTTAAAAATTCTTATATTCATCAATTGTAATAATGACTGTTATTATTTAACCTTCGTGGGTTTCATTCATGAATCGATATGAAGTAAAAATTTGCCAATCACAAATAAATTTAATAGCAAATACGGTTAGACACTCCTGCCTGGTCTATCAAAATTGAGATTAACATCTTCAAAGTAACGCAGTATAAAAATACTGTCTTCAAACAAAGATCAACTAAAGTGCAAAATAGTCGAATAGAATACAATTAGATTGTGGAATGCAAACATTATTGTTCCAATCTATAATTGAGAAAAACTCCTATCTTCATTATTCATTACTATAGTGTTTTCAATAAATTGTAATTAACGTTCATATTTCATAAAATTGTCTATAATGCAATGATAAATGTCGATGTTGCAATCATGTTCATAAGACGACTAGTATTTCAAAGATCGTCGATATCGAAAAAGATTTTAACGCTCTAAAATCTTTTATTATTCTTCTTTCTTGAGGAAGACAGAAAATTGGTCAAAGTAATTAACTGAATAGAATTACTTTAATAAAATGACACGCTGTCTGAATTCAAATCTGCCATAGCAAATTGTTAACTTTACAGTCAAATCGTGACTACAAAATATGCAAATTACTGAAAGAATCTAAATCATCAGTCTCAACTGATCCAAAATTATTTAGTATGCCAATGACATAGCAATGTCTCAAAAAACGAAGAAAAAGGCATAAATCATCGAAGTGTACTGAGTACAAAAATATCAATCAATAAAATGGGGCAAAAGGTAGGACAGAAAATATGGGAAGAATGATTGCTCAAATATCGCTACAAACTCAAATAATACAAGAAACGTTCACGACTACCTTATCTGCCGATTGAAGTTCCAGAGGAAAATTCCCCAAAGAAGACTGCTGGTGGATCCATTTCACCAACTTAAAGATGAGCTCCATCCTCGAAACAGGAATCAGCGTCCTCGGAGAATCGAACTGCTTTCTCCTCCGAAATGGCACTGCTCCGTGGATACTAGAAATATCCTTCCGGCAAAATTCTTCATTGTGCGCCGGGATAACCCTGGCCTCACTTGAAAGTTCTCTGAAGTTCTTGCAGGAATTCGTCATGAAGTTTAATGTAGCTATTTCCGCAGAAATATTCATAGTTGTGGAGTATGAAAATATTTCCACTGTTATCTGGTATAATTCAGCGATGGATTAACGATGCATGAGTGTAGTTGGATGTTCACTACATGCTCGCTTCAGTAGAAAGACGATTAACGAAGTTCCATGCTGTTACTTTACTCCAATAATGTATGTCCCAATTGCATCAAAGCCTTAGCCTTCCATCTCACCTGCAGTTATAATGATCAAAAGCACTGCAATATTATAGTGTTCCATAGTCGAATGTATCGTTGTAATACCAAACTGTTGCACTCCACGTGTCAGCCGTAGTGTATAATGTGGAATATAAAAGTGTTTCTCCTGTGGCGAGAAAATCACTTTTGTTGGCAGCCTAAAAGTTCCAATATCTTTCGAAGTATCACTGTGAAATCGTTGAAATCTTGTATACACCTTAATGTTATACTGCCTAATAGAATTATCATACAGGCTGAAGTTAGCGCTTGATATCTTGACTGGTGGAAACGTTAATGTGCGCGTTTCAACTTCACCTAGTTTTGAGCAGCGTGAAATGGAACTGCCCCGAGTTCGTTCGATGCGGCAAGGTTTTCACCTCACGCTAAAGACACCTTACTTCACTGAATCACTTGAAAATAACTCTATATCACCAGAAATATATATATGCGATCACAAGTATGAGATCTGAGCGTATGAGATCTGAGTATGAGTATCAGAATGAGAGCTCCTCTCTCCTGTGCACGACCTTTTATCAACTTCTTAAGGGGCGTATTCATCCCTTCCATAGCCTGTTGCTGCGTCATTGCTGGAAGTTTTAACTTTGGCTATACTTGACGGATTTTCAAAATTCAAAAACTCAAAATTAATTTCTTCAAAATTCCAAATCAATGCCATAACTGAAAATAGATTTCCACAAATTTGCATGCCAAAAATAATCGAATATCGCAGTTTCAGCAATCTCCGTCCTCCTTCCAAACTATCGTTCATTGGTTCGCGTCTCTCCTCCAATAGCGTAGCTTCTTCCTTAGCACAATACCTTGTTTCCTGCGACTGCGTCGTAAATCTCGGATCTTTCTCGAATAAAATCATGACGTCACCAAGAATCTCAGCTCAATCAGCCTACTGGCATGAATCCTACGTCATCCGTGCCTACGTCATGAATATCCACGTCATAACTACGACATCCATAACTTTACTGATATTTTCCAATACAGCCATCGTGGTCTCGATATAATTCAATTTCCGGGGGCATTCTCCCTTCACCACGTTTTAAAAACAGTTGCAAATTGTTTTTAAACTCTGTATTATAAATATCTCAATTCACTTGAACACGAAATTGAATTATTATTGGCTTACTCTTGGATAATACTTCTTCAAGTTCCCAGCATTGAACTTGCCATAAACGACATTATTCTCATCATCGTAAAGTTCATAACAGTTGTTTCCATAGGCATTCGTAATTCTGAACGGACCCATGAACACTAATCCAAATTTGGGGTATATTTTCTTACTTACATCAGCCTTGACAGGTCTGCGTAGTAATACCAGATTTCCAATTTCTAAGGGAGCACCAAAACGTTTTCCAGCTACTCTTTTGAGTCGTTTTTGTGCTGCTTTCTGGAGTTGATCCTTCGCTCTGTCTATTCTCTGCTGCCTTCCTAAGTCGAGATCTCTAGGAACGTGGTTAAAAAGATTATCCCACGGTCTTTCTGGGTTTCTTCCTAGATGAAGTCTCATTGGCACCTCTCCTGTGCTCTCCTGCACTGTAGAATTTAGACATTCCTCAATATGGGGTACAAATCTCACCCAACCAGAATGATCATTTGGACAGAAAATTCGACAGAATTTCGAAAATTCAGCCATATATCTTTCCGAAGAATTCGATTCCGGATATCGCACGCTTGAAAATATGTGCTTAATACCAAGCCTTTCCATATCTGCAGCAAATTCCAAGGACGTAAACTGAGCTCCATGATCCGAAAGTAAATATTCTGGTTTACCAGCTTTTGGAATTACAGCATGTTCCAGTCTGCTTACAACGTTCCTCGTGTTAGCTTTTTGCATGGGACTCATTGTTACAAATTTTGAGAAGACATCCACGGTAACCAACAGATACTGATTACCCTGATATCCCTTCGGACAAGGACCAAATATGTCTGTCGCCATGAGTTCATTCGGTTTAGAGGGAATCATAGCCTTAGGTTTTCCTTTCAATAGAGCGGAAGCATACTTTGCTCTTTGACATTTATCACATGAACGAATGACATTGGCAATGCTGGAACGCATGTTAGTCCAAATAAACCTCTCTTTAAGAGTATCAAGAGTTTTATCTAAACCGGCATGTCCAGTTGCGTGATGAGCTACCCACACTAAATTGACAACAAGTTTAGGTGGCACGACTATTCGAAGCTTTGTATGCGCAGAGTCAGCATACTTACATACAATGTCTCCACTCAAGACAAAGTGTCGTGAATCTCTCTGTGTAGCTGCATAGTCAACATCAGTATTGTCCATGTAACCCTTAAGGAACCTGTACATTTTCCTGATTGGAGCGTGTCTCTTCTGTGACACATCGATTCGGGCTAACCTCCTAACGGTTTCTTGGTCTTCTTGCTCCAATTGTACATGGTGTATCTGCACATTTTTAATAGGGTTACGTGATAAAGCATCAGCCAGTAAGTTATCTTTCCCAGGCTGGTGGACGATAGTGACATTAAACTGTTGGGTGAACAAAGCCCAACGTGTCAATCTATCACTAGACATGTCAGTTTGCAACATAAACTGAAGTGCTTTATGGTCAGTAATAATGATGACCTTATGTCCCAGCAACATTTTTTTC